>VRYO01002297.1:65809527-65820875 GCA_009812075.1 Sialia sialis | reverse complement strand
TATAACTGTGAAATTACTGTACTCAATTGACACAGCTCTCAGCATCAAAAAAAAAAATAAAAATTACAATACAGAATGAGTAAGAAGCAGAACGATACGCTAAACAAGAATTACAAAGTAACCCCAAAATCCTAAATCATACTTTACAACTGAAAGATATAGCAATTTGCAATTTTTTTCTTTAAAGAGAAAGATTGGAAAAATGTTGAAACAACTAACACATCCTTCTTCCTAGAATTTCCATTGATCTTAACAGCCTGGTATCATGACAGCCAAAAACCATTTCAGAATTTGAGTTAAGTTGCTTCATGTTCACTATCTCTTTACAAAAAAGAAGCATTCAATCAGTCATGATCACAGCCTTATTTTCATAGTTCTGACAAGAATTACAGAGAGCAATGCTTTTAACAAGAAGCACCTTATATCTGCAGTTTTGAAGTTGAAATTCTTTTTCTTTTTATACCATTACACAAAGATAGTAATTTAGTTCTTTAAAATACAAGGAAAACATATTCACATCTGCTAGAAGAAGTAAAAAAAACCCAAACCATCACACCTTAATCCCACATCTCCCCTAGCCTTCCTAACTTTGTTACTGATTTACAAACCATTTATTGTGCCTTACCCTTAAATTTCTCTGCTCTTTGAGCTCATGTTACTACCCAAGCATTTCTCCAATTCCATGATGTTTAACACATACTGCAGGGTAAGTAATTTTGAAAACCAGGATTATGAATTTGCACTGTAATGGTTTTTGCTCTCAACTGAGGTACATACACTACAAATATCAAACCCATCACATTAATTGCAAGCAGTTTCTGACAGTCATCGCATTTCCTTTTACACAACAAGTTGATCTGCCTCTCATCTATCCCAGCAGCATCAAAAATAATTTTAAAATCAGAGCAAGGCCCCAGGGAAACAGATCTTTGGCAAAATGACTGATAAGCTGTTCAAAGGCAGAATGGCTCAAAAGAACCAGAAATAAACTCCACTGGAAAAATAAAAATTACACCACAGTTTTCAAATCAATTACATCTTTGGCAACCCAAACAAGGCACAACAGGGTGTTTAATTTATTGACCAGCGCTTTGAATATCAAATAGAGCTAGTTAACAATAAAATAATAAATAATGTGACTGACTTAGTAAAATTCTGTATTTGCATACCTGCTGTACAACAAATTCTTGCCATTAGCAATTTCCTGAGAGGAAGCAGTCTTTTTAATCGTTGTGTGCAGTACCCTTAGGACATAGAAAGCTCTTCAAAAATCACAGTGGCAACATTCCCATTCTACAAAGAGTCTATCTGACTTCAGGGGCTAAATTTAAAATTTTATGGAAAAGCAGAATACTGTCAGAGGGTTTTTTTTTAACTAAACATGGATTTATGAAATAACAGCTTTCTTAACCAACAGCAATAGACAGCTGATCTGAAAGTGCTCAAGTCAGGGATAGTAAATCTGCATATGTGGTTCCAGACAGCTGCTTTAAGAAAGTATCACAAAAATCTGTGCTTCCAAACACAGAACACATACACACACTTTCTATTATTGAGACACAAGGCAGACACACAGCTGGGACTGATACCTGGACACGATCCCAATTGCTGCTCCAGCAGCAGGATGCACATCTCCTTCCCAACTTCCAAAATACCTTTGCTCAGTGCACACGAGGTACAGAAATCTTTAATAATACCTAGTTTAATCCAAACCTTAAATTCATAAAAGAAAGGATCAAGCAATGAGGAAGCTGGTACCACGTGAAATCCACATTTCTGCTCGTGACGCACAGGTTACACCAGACACGGATTTAATTCTGGGATATTCCTGAAGAGTTGGAGGGCATGATGGGCATACATGGGAAATCTTTCTTCCCATCCAACACAGGAACTCATGTTCTCTCTGTTTCCTCATGCAGCAGCTGTATGACCATGCAGCAACCAACTTAGCAAGATGATCCAGATTAATCCTTCTTACAAACTCTTACACAGGTGGGAAAGTTGAATGGATTTTCCAAATCAGCACTCTTACTTGGTTCAAGATAAGCAACACAAAGGTGTGGCTTGGCCTCAGGAAGAGGCTAAAAGAAAACAGAGCAGCACTACTCTTTTCGGCAGTTGTTCTATTCAGCAAGATAAACCAAAATATGAGCCCACACTCTTCTATAAACCATACAGTTCAAGGGGGAATAAAAAGCAGGGGTGATGTGCAGTCTCACAGGGAGCACAAGCTGGAATTTCCTAAACCTCCTCCAACACATCTTTGGACAGATCTCTCTCTCACAAGAGAGGATGCAAGCAAGAAGTTTCTTGTTGGCTTTGTATCATTGACATAGCATATGCCAAAAATCACAGCTCCTCAAAAACCAGCAGGATACGACAATACAGACCAAGACAGAAGGCAAAGTGCAACACACCTTCTCTTATTTCTAATGCTACATGATGTAAAGCCTAACTAACATTTCAAATAAAGTGTTGAAGTCACTTTCCAGTATGAAAAAAAACCTTTCCCTTAGTTGCCAGAGCATCAGAACATTTTTTCTGACAGACAAAGGGTAACTGTATGAATTTAAGACCACTAGTTCACCTCCTTTTTCCTCCATTTATTAATATAAAGGAATAAAAGCATTTTTCAACATCAAATGCTAAGACTGAAGGACTCTATGTAAGAACTTGGAATTATTATTAAAAAATCTTTCACTGCTACATAGAAAAATGAAAAGCAAAATGAAGGATGCCAAGATAAACCAACCACAAATTAAAAAAGAAAATCAAGAATGGTGTGCTCAAAATCTTCTGTCCATTTAGGATGGCAGCATAGACTAAATAGAAGAAATATCCAAAGGGGTCGGGTTCTTTGATACATATCTTTCCATATAAGCACAGTGGTAGATGCAAAGGACAGAAACAAATAAAGGTGTTTCTGCATTAAAGTTCCATTCCTAGGAGTGTTTTAACCTCTGCAGTGATTAACTTCTCTACTGAAATTACACGATCACAGGGAACCAAAATACATACATTCGCACAAAATTCACATTTGGAATTCTATGCAGGAAGACTTTCTGGCAGACTTTTGGTAACTCAGAGCCAAAAGCACATTCCAGCCGCTTGTGGAGACCTATTGCTTCCACAGTCTGCTTAAACTATTTAAATTTGTAAACGTGGGGAACAAAGACTGGTTCAGAGAGCTATTCATCCCATCTTCCTCATTAAAACCACAGAGATTTGCTGTATCTTTGCAGAGTTCAAGGTATATAATAATACTTTACAGAAAAGGCTCTAATTCTATTCCATACCCATGAACAGGGAACAAAACCTTCCATGATCACATGAACCATGCTATACTATGAACCTCAAAAGACTGCTCCTTACTTACAAGTTTCATTCCTTTGTGGAATACTGTAGAAAAAAATAAGTTGCCAGAAAGACATAACTCTGCTGAAGAGCATAGACTGCTCTAAAATTCCAGAATGCATACCTCCTAGGTTGTATATACAACAATTTGTAGGAAATCAAGTATGCTGTTTAGAGATGGAGTTTGATAACTGACAAGATAAGCTTAAAATCATCTTAAAGCTGTAGTTTCCGAACCTAGAAACAGCAATTCAGTTTCAAAAAAGGATGTGCCACTGTTAAATGATGTGCTGTTCCAGACTCCCTCTATGCAATCACTCTTTAAGAATTTCCACCCAGCAAGGCTTTTAAACCTGAAGCGTATCTCCAAACAGTCACCAAAAGGGAGAGGGCACAGTTTCTTTCCCAATCTCGGATTTCAGTGTCTCACTTCTAGTGACTACAACTTGTATCCCCAACATCCCCGTTTCTGTTTCTCAGCAGCTTCTGTCTCTTGAAATGCAGCTCTTCATCACTGCTTGTCACCACTTAGCTTCCACCCAGGACTGTATATTCACATCACTGTCACTTTGATCCCGTGAATTGCAGCGGCAGAAGAAAAAGCCATTTGTCTGCCAACAAAGAACCTTGGGTACCAGTATGAAAGCCTTTCCCAACCATAACTGAGACAGCAGCTCAGGCTAAAAGGCAATATTCTGAAAAAATACGATACTTTAAACTTTTCGTCTTTAAACAACCGGAACATTTTCTAGACACGCGAAGAGAAACAGAGACTTTGAGCCCCAAAATGTGTACACATCTTAGGGGCTTCAAAAAGCTGTCAGGAAAAATATTAATAAAACAACATGGGATGTGCTGATATCCTGTTATGCATATCCTCATGCATTTCAGAGAAAGAAAGGAGATCTGCCTTAACTCTCCCAGAAAGCAGGCGTGCTTTTCAGAGCTAAAGCAGCCTAAGCATGAAAGTGACTCTAGGACCATGTTCCCAGCATCACTACAACCTATGAGACTGTGATTAAAAAAAAACTCAAAGCAAAGCTGAGAAAATCCGTGCCTCTTTTTATCCCACTCGCTGTTTTAAGGTAATCAAAGAAGACAAGCAAAAATAGCATCAGGGTAGGGACTAGTTACTATCTCAGTGCTTGATAACAAAATGCCACCCCCTGCTGTCACGCGTCCAGACTCACCTTAGGGGGCATGGAAAGAAGGGATCGAAGAGTTTTGACTCCGGATAGAGAGGCAATAGGAAGGGTGCCAGGATACAGAAGAGGATGCGCTGCGCCCGCGCATCCCCGAAAGAGGCGAGAAACAGCTCCAGGGAAAGAGGGAGGGAGGGAGGGAGCGGGGATGAGCTCCCGCCAGCTGCCCGAGGGCCAGGGACGGCCAGGGGGGTCGGGCACACACAAAGCTGCCAGGCGGAGGGGTGCGTTCCCTTCCCTCCGTGACGGAGGGAGAACGGACGCCCGGGGGCTGCCACCGATCGGAGCGCCCGCTCCTCACCTGCTTCGCCAGGAATCTGCTGAGCTCCACGCCGCTCTTCTCGTTCCTGCGCGCCACCAGCTGCAGCGGCTCGGCCAGGCGGAACCGCAGCTCCGCCGCCATCCTGCTGCTGCTCGTCCCGCGGCGGGGCAGAGCGGCGGGCGGGGGCGCGCAGCACGTGCGGCACGCGGCGGACGCGGCACCGCCGACTTCCGCTCTGCCGCCGTCACGGGAAGCGCGGCCGCCGCGCCGCCCCCCGCGCGGCGCCCTTCGCTCTGCCGCACTACAACTCCCGGCGTGCACCGCGCCGCCCTCCTCCCCTGCCGCGGGCGCCGTCCGGGAGCAGAGCGAGGCTCTCCCGCGGGCTCGGGGCGTTGGAACTCCGCCCGCGTGGGGCTGCGTTTGCCGCGTCCTTGGCGTCCCCCGCTCTGTGCTGCCCGGACAGCCATCGGCCGCCGCTACCGCAGGACTCGCCTGCCCGCGAGCCCTTTAAATCTGGGTCAGGGAGGCGGCCGAGGGCGGGCGGTGACGGACACGGCAGCGGGTGGCCCCGGCTCGGGCGGCAGGAGCGTTACGCCCCCGGCGGCAGCCGCTCGCGGAGGCCGAGCGCGGCTGTCGGGCGGTAACGATGTCCCTGCAGGGGTTTGGCAGCGCGATCGCCGACAGCAGCAACCGCTGAGATTAAACCTTGGGCTTCCCGGGAGCACCGCCGCAGGCAGCGGGGAAAGGCACCAGGTGAGCGCGCGTGTGTCGTGCGGCGCAGCCCCGGCAGCCTCCAGCGGCCGCGGCACAGGCCTACGTGACCAGCGATTGCCGTGAGCTCCGGGCCGGAGCGGGCGAGAGGCTCCCGGCTCGTCCTGCCGGGAGCAGCGCCCGATTTCCCGCGCTCGCGGCTGGGCCGGGATGAGGCCCGCGGTCGGGAATGGGCGAGGGGGCGGGGCCACGGCAGAGGGGGCGGGGCGCGGCCGCCCCGCGCGCGTCAATTTGGCGCCAACTGCTCGGGCCCGGGGGCGGGGTTTGCGATGTCACGGCGGCGAATGCGCCGTGCGGCCACGGCCGTTGGCTGGCGCGGCGCTGGCCCCGCCCCCCGCGCCCGGCCTGCGGCAGCGCGGCGGTGGCGGCCGGTGAGTGCTTCCGGCCCTGCACGGGTCCCGCCGCGCCGCAGCCCCGGTACCGCACCCCCGGGCACGGCCCGCGGCTGGGGGAGCCGCCACAGGCTGCTCCTGCCCTGACCCCCGAGAGGTCTCAGGCTCTTCCGCCGTGGCAGGAATTGGGGCGGGCGGGAGCCCCTTCCCGCGTGTGCGGGGATAGCGAGGCCTGGGGAGCGAGGAAGTGCGGCTGCCTCTGAACGGGCTGGGGGCTGCCGAGCGCGGCTCGGTGCCTGTGCCTTCCTCCCAACCTGAGCCGCTGCCAGCCCCCCTGCTCGCTACTGATTTGACTGGTGGTGCCGGACAAGGGACAGTGCTTTTAAATGGTCCGTAGGGAAGAAATCACAGTTATCAAATCAGATTGTTGTAACTCGGCAAGATGCACGTGCAGATAACCTCTTCATAGAGTGCAGTGCTGATTTTCACATCGAAATTTCTTTGTAAGATCGATAAGTGAATAGTTAAAAGATCTTCAGGATACTTATTGGAATAATTTTTATGTTTCTTGCAAGCTGGTTTTGTTACTTTGATCCAAGAGTTTTCTCATTCTAGTGCTGGATTTTGTCGAAGAACAGGAGCCACAGTAGCTCAGGTGTAATTGACATGCTTCAAGATGATGCTGCTTTATGTTCTGTTCTGAAATTGTCAATTAATTGGTTCCCTTTGCTCTGATATTTTACTCGTAGATGGGGAAGCCATAGGGAGTTCGTATCATGGCAGCAGATGAGGATGGACTGGGACTGTATGATATCCGCTATAGTGGTAAGAAGTGTTAGATTACTTTCTGGTTTGTGGAGAATTAATGCAAGCAGTCTTGTGCAAATACATAGGTCCAGAAATGACTTAGAAAACAAATTTGAAGTTGTGTCAAATACCTATGAGCTTCAAATGTAATTAAATGGCTGTGGAACAATATTCCGTGATATGCAAGCCATATTCCATTAGTAAGTTTATATTTAAAACCATACCTATGTACTTTGGATTTCTGGAATGTTTTGAGGGGATGCTTGGAACTGGTCTCTCCCCTGTCCTCCACAGTGTACAATTTAACCTTCAGCTGTATCTTAATGAAGCTTTGAACAGTGAGGGGCACTGCTTCTTTGTTTGCTGTTTGTTATCAACTGCCACAGTACCCATAAGCAATACTCTTCTATTTCCAGCTCCACAGTTGGTTCATTTGACACATATTTGGGAGATTCCCAGCCTGAGAAGGACTGTGGATATTGATGATTTTCTTTATAGCAATAATATTTATTGCAGAAATGGAGAGGTTCACATAGAGGAGACGAGAGTGATAAGAGGCATTGGAAAAAGACAGAAAGAGAGACCGAGGAGATTTAGATTAAAATGCCTTTACAGAGCCAGTTAGTGTGTGAGTAGATGGTAATACTAAAGTAAATTGTTTGCATTATGATACAGACTGCTGAATACTTTCTTTTTAGCAAGAAATCTTTATTTTAACAATAGTGGTTTTATCTTACCAAATCTTTTGGTTTTGAGTTGGATAAGTTTTGTATTCAGTGTATTCTGGAAAACAGTTTCAAAGTTAGATGAAGTTAACTTACAGTAATTTCACAATTATAAGCCACACCTTTTTCATTGAAGAATCCAGCCTACCCCCAGTAGTGCAGCTTATATTCAGGCGCGGCTTATAATTGTGAAATTACTGTAATTTATCATTTATAAAATCAGTTTGCTTTATGTGCAGCTCTTGTAGCATTTATGAACTGATCTTACAAGACTGTCTTTGCTCCCTGGTGACTAAAGATCTTTTCTTCTCAGTAGCAGTAGTTTCCTGGATAAAGTTCCCCTTTTTCTGGTCTGTGCTATTACTTGTACTATTTTCTGCTGGTATAGGATCGCAACTACACATACTTTATGGGAAAGATAGTGCTTGCAGTTTACTAAATGCTTTTTTTTTTTTATCATTATTTTATTTTTTAATTGCTTTAGATGAAGCTTCCCCCTTCAGGGAAGGAGATGAGAGCTCAGTGGATATTTATGATGGCTTGGACAGCAGTTTGTCGGTTTGTGGTAGGTTAATTGTGTCTCACTGCTTGCCTTGGAGCATTATGGAGTCTCTGCATCTTAGGCTGATTTCGGTTTTAAGTTTATATTCGGCTGGTGTAGCCTGTGCTTCAGTAAGCAACTTGTTTAAATTCAAGACGTATATATTTGACTGGATAAATGCAGCAGGGAATTCTTACATCTGTCGGCTGAATGAATGAATGAAAGACTGTTTTCCTCTGATACTGGCTATTTAAAGGTACTTGGGCATGTAAAGGGGTGCAGAGAAACCTTAGCTATTTCATCTGTGCCGTGATAATGTAATATTTTACCTTGGAAAAAACACCTTTATTTTGTGTTTTTATAAGCTTCAGGATGAGATTCAACAGTCACAGATCACTAAATTTCCACTGAGAGATCCAAAGCATACTTTCTATGTGATGCAGTAAATTCAGGATATCCTTTCAACCTCTTGTTGCTTTCCGAATAATTTGACATGCTAATGCAAATTAATTCCATCTTTTAACTTTTCGGTGAGAAATAAATGGTTCCAGCACATGTTCTTTTTTGTGAGCCTTAGAGTACTGTTTAATGAAATGCTCTTTCTAGTATTTGAGCAGTTATTTCTCTCCTGATATTACTGCTATAAGACCATTTTTATGTAGAACTGTACTATATCCTACAGGCATAAAGTGTTTATATGTCTTTTTCTCATTTTGCATTTTGTATTTCTTATTCTTAGTTCATGTTTCACATATGGAGTTGCATTGTTTAGTAAACAATAAAGACAAGGAAGAATAGCAATGCAATGAAAACATTTTATATAGTCCAGTTCTAAGTGACCTTGTTTTTTTAAATTTGAAGAGAGGACTGGTAAGATCTTTGCTCTGTACAGATAAGATGGTATTTATATATCCTTTTGCATTGTGTTAATTTTTGCATTATGGTGTTGGCCGCAGGATGGAAGCTCAGCTTCGGTAGCTGACTTCTTTTATTTGCCTGCAAATGCATCTGTATTTCAGGGGTATCATAGGCCAGGTCCTGTCAGTTAAATGCATTTGGTGAACAGAGTATCCAGGCTGATTTGAGGAAAAAGCAACTGTCATTAAATGATTTCTGTGTTTGGGTGTTGGCTTCTCATTCGGTTTTTGTTGTTTGGGATTTTTTTGTTTCGCTTTCATTTCACTTACAGGCTATATCAAGAAATCTCTGTTGCAACATGGTATGGCATGAGCATATAATAATTAGTTTGTGTATGTGTTGTTACCTTGTAAGTACAAGAACTAAAACCAAAATACACAGACAGAATAAAGCACAGTGTTCTAGTGTACACAATGCTACATGGCTAGAAAATACCGTTTTCCTTATGTAATTGTTTTTCTTCATATAGACAATTTTGCTCCAAATACTACACCCTCTAGAAGCAGCTTAAACTTATTTGATGAGATATTGATTGAAGAAGGGACTGCAAAGAAAGCATCCTATGATGAGGTATGTACTAATGTGGAAAAAAAATCTTCTGGTGTTTGGGGGGAATTTTGTTCCAAATTTCCTTGTGTAAAAGATAAAGTAAATAATAAGAAAATATTGTCAGCAAGCTCTCACATTATAGGAAAAATAGACTGTTTCTGAATAAGTAAAAACATGAGCATGCTAATAAACTCTTACAACAAGTTCATTTGAACAAGTGAATCTGTCACTCTGTGACGTGATCTGTTCGCATTTCTCATGCTTCTCATGCAGTTCATTTAACAGCTGTGTTATGGGAAAAAGTATTGTGGTTTCCCAGTAGTCAAGGATCTGCTCAGACATCTGACACACAGCTAGTCTTGACATTTCTCCCAACAAGTTTTACTAGAGTAAAGCATATAAATCCATGACCTATCTTATATGTTGTTAAATTCTATCCTTGAGACAGAAGGTGGTCATACAGTAGGTAACTGCTTCTATCAAATCAAGACAACACTCACTTAAGTAGCATTACCTATCTTGGCCTGTAAGACACATTTAAATGGCATGAAAGGGACAGGCATCCACAGATATTATAGAAAAAGTAGGAGCAAACCCTCCAGGACTCCACTGAGTGATGAAAATACCACTTTGCAAGTTTGAAACTTGTTGCCTGTTTGGATGGAAATTGTCCATTCTCCTGTGAAAGCTTGGTCACTATCTACCTCTAAAGAAGAGCTCATGCCAAATTTATTTTACTTAACCTTGTGATCTCAGCTGGATCCTGTCTTTTGCCATCTATTTTTACAGTTCGTTTTACAGTTTGTTAGTTTCTTTGTAGTACAGTAATTTCACGAATATAAGCCGCACCTTTTTCCTTGAAGAACCCAGCCTGCCCCAGTAGTGCAGCTTATATTCAGGTGCGGCTTATCTATGGACAAATCCCAGTGAAATGCCAACCCGGAAGTGAGAGCCAGCCAGGGAGGGCGCTTGGCGCTGCCTTTAAAGGCTTCTCTGGTTTATGAAAACTGTTGCAACTTGAGCACCTGACACCAAACCCAGCTGCCAGCAATTCTGTTACTAATTTGTTACTTTGTTACACATGGATCCTCACCTTAAAAAAAAAAAAAAAGTGTGGCTTATATACAGGTGCGGCTTATATAAGGACAAATCCCGTGGTCTACCCAGCTACCGGGAGGTGCAGCTTATAATCAGGGGTGGCTTATAATCGTGAAATTACTGTAACTTTTTGTTGTGCTTTTCCTTACCTGTTTTGTGTTATATAAAATCTGCAAAGAGAGTCCCCATCTATTTGGCCCTCATAACTCCTGCTCCTTGGTAATTGTGTCTTAATTTCACAATAATATGGCTTCCTGTTACTCTTAAACTATTACTGTGAGGCAAGCACACATAGATTTCCTCTTACCTGAGTATTTGTGTGGTTTTAGAGAGTTTTATACCAATTGGAATATATTGAAGCCTTTTGTTTCAGTATGGCTTTGATATATTTCTTTGTGGGAAAACATAGATTTGTAATATTCATTAGTATATTAATTAACTATAGATCTAAAGAAGTAACTCATCTGTATAATTAAGTCCACTTCTATGCCTGTGAATTCTTCTCTCGTTGACAGTTGCAGGAAGAGTATGGAAAATGTCAGCAGCAAATCAAGGAGCTGATGAAGAAATTTAAAGAAATACAAGCACAGGTATTGTAGTTCAAAGAGAAATATTGTCGCGATCGTGCAAAGTAAATTGAGTATTGCTTTGAGAAAGCAATTTCATATGCTTTTCAGACTTGATCCCTTGCATGGATGGTTTGTAAAGCACCCCTGTAGATAAGGGCTTGGTCTGACTAGGATGGTTGGCAGGAATAGCCTACTGACAAGATCAGTAGGTAAATTACAG
>VRYO01002297.1:65736302-65801739 GCA_009812075.1 Sialia sialis | reverse complement strand
GTGCGGCTTATAATCGTGAAATTACTGTACTTCTTTTAACTGCTTTCAGAAAAATACAGTTTGTCTTCTTAAGTGTGTATGTCTCAGTGGTCCTTTTTGTTAGTAGTAGAAGCATTTAATGTTGCAGCCAAGATTCTAGCCATGTGAGTATTAGTGCTCTAAGAATTGGAGTTGGTCAGTACGGACAGAAGACTGTAGAAACAAGAGTTTTGTATTAACTTGCTAAAAAATTACATACACATTTCTTACTTGTGGCTAGTTTTGCATAGATCTCTTTAGATTTTTCTCTGAAATTGGGGAAGCAAAAGTTATGTAGGGTCATATTTCAAGTATTTGTGAATTTAAGTCTCCCATGTGAAGTCCTGCTGCAACTAAAACAAAAATTCTTGGAAGTTTTGATTTCATACTGGAAAACATTGAAACCTTTTTTTTTTTATGTTTCAGAGTGTAACTGTATGGGATTATTAAAACATTATTGGCTCATTTGTTCTTAACTTGTTTTAGTTTTGAAATTGTTAAAAGAAAAGCCACTGTTGTATGTAGATGTTCATAATGATGCGACAGTTATAATTTACCTGGTACAGTATTCAGAAAACTTGTTAAAGTAAATGGAAAGAAATTAAAAACTGATGGAAAGTGCTATATTTTTCTCTTACCAATTGATGTGTATTTGTGAGAGAGTTCACATGTGTTTGGTGAAATGTTGAGACCCCTTAAAGAACAAAATTTGCTCAAAAGAAGGCTCAATTTGCCTTTTAAAGCTCAAAGAGATATATTAAACTAGCAGCTGTGGAAGCAAACCACACAAACTTGTTACAGCTCAGGCTTCCCGAGTTCAAACAGTTCTGAATAATCAGTTCACAGAAGAGAATCTTGCAGGTTTTTCTGAAAATACCTGTTCAAAATTGTATTCTTGGTAGTAATTAACAAATTGTTTCCTTTTTATAGATTTGGTCCCTGAAAATACTGTTGTCATCTGTCCCTCAAAGAACTTGTCAAAGGAGGTAAACAAAGAAAATCAAAAGCCAGTTAGCATGTCTGATGAACACTTAGAGATCGAGTCTCGGCTAAGTATCTCTTCAGATGAAATAGAAGAAGGTGAAATCGTAAGTAGTGATGAAGATAAAGAAAAATCTAAACCAGAGAGAGGCTCTGAAAATACAAAAAAGTCAAGACCAAAAGCTTCTTCTGAGACACGAAATTTGACCAGCAGCCCGCAGAATCAAAATAGCAAAACTGTGCACAGCAGTGAAGATAATGGGAAATTCATTTCTCCACAAGTAAGCGCACAAAAGAACAGAGAGAGGCATAAAAATCAGACCTTCAGAACTTCAAAGAATATAAAGAAAAGGAAAACTGTCAGCATTGCTTGTCTTGAAAAAATAGTTCATATTATTGTTGAACCTTCTAATATACAAGAAATCATGCAGATGCTCAGAGCTATACGAAAACAGATGAGGAAAAGTTATATGAAGTTCAAAGTACACTTCCCAGTTCAGCATTTTCACAGAATTATAGAATCTGGGATCATAAATTTTACAGCATTAATAAGATACTTGAATTTTTCCAAGATGTGTGCATTAGGTGATACATTAAAACTTAATATCTGTGATATTATAGAGTCAAAACTTAAACAAGTTAAAAAAAATGCAATAGTGGATCGTCTTTTTGACCAGCAAGTATCAGATATGAAAAAACAGTTGTGGAAATTTGTAGATGAACAGCTTGACTACTTGTTTGAAAAGATAAGGAGAATTATAATAAAGCTATGTGATGCGGGAAATGAGACTGAGGAAGGGAAGTTCGAAATGGCCGGAAAGCAAAACCACAAGATCAGTCATAAAAATGATGTGCAGAGATCTAGAAAAAAATCCCTGAAAGATGGTTCTCAAAAGCCTGAAGAATATACTTCAAAGAAAACTGTGGATTATCAACAATCTAATTGTCACAATGAGAAAAATAAGACAGGTTCACCAAAAACTGCCTTTACAAAATGTCTTAATTCCATCGATAACACAAGAAATTCCCAACCAAAAGTTCACCTCTCCAAAGAGAACAATTTACAAAACACTCTTTCTCCACTGAAGGGTGTTAAATATGACAAGGAAGGACTCCAGCAGTCCAGAGATGCTAGCAAGTCTGATCTTAGTTATGAGCTTCTCACAGAACAACAAGCATCCAGTCTTACATTTAATCTGGTAAGTGATGCTCAGATGGGTGAAATTTTCAAAAGCTTACTGCAAGGTTCTGATCTCTTGGAAAAAAATGGTGGCAATATCAACAGAAATGAGTGTGAATTCAGGACTCCAGAAAAACCGTTTCTAGACAGTCATAAATGCAGGGATAATGCTGCTGAACTGGAGCAAGACATGGCTTCAAAGGAGACATGCATGGATTGTAAACTGGAAGAGGATATTAGTTGGACTATTGTTTCACCTGTAAGACCTCCCTCATTAGCATCCAGGCCTCAGATACCTATTGATCCAGATGTGCTGGATGAGAGCTGTATGTTTGAGGTTTCCACAAATTCATCTTCATGCAAAGAAGATGAATGCAATTTACAGAAGAACAAATCATGTGTTTCTTCTATCCTCCTTGAAGACTTGGCTGTTTCCTTAACAATTCCATCACCTTTGAAATCAGATGCTCACCTCAGCTTCCTAAAACCTGAGAATAATTCTACCTCAGCTCCGGAGGGTGTCGTTAGTGCACATTACAGCGAAGATGCACTTCTTGGAGAGGAGGATGCCACTGAACAGGACATTCATTTGGCTTTGGAATCTGATAACTCCAGCAGTAAATCAAGTTGTTCATCATCGTGGACAAGTCGTCCTGTTGCTCCCGGTTTTCAGTGTTGCCCCAGCCTACCAATGCAAGCAGTGATCATGGAGAAATCCAATGATCATTTTATTGTAAAGATTCGGCGGGCAGTGCCATCTGCCTCACCACCATCT
Organism: Sialia sialis; assembly: GCA_009812075.1. Lineage (NCBI taxonomy): Eukaryota > Metazoa > Chordata > Aves > Passeriformes > Turdidae > Sialia > Sialia sialis. Next base: position 65,798,785 of record VRYO01002297.1, on the reverse strand, counting down.
GATCAGAGAGCTCCAGCGCAGGAGGCACAGGCATCCTCAGCCAAGATTGCAAAAGGAGAACTGAAAACTGGGGGAAAAGAAAAGGACAGCCAGAGCACCACTGTGAAAGAAACAGTCAAACCAGATCTGGTTAATAAGATGGATGGCTTGCCCCATGTCAGCACTGAACAAGAGGAAAATCCTACCTTAGCTCAGCCTCTGGAGGAGTCACACAATAGTATTGAAAATGAAGAAACTACTGGCTCGCTTGTAACCTGTGGAAAATCTCCAGACAAAGAGAGCCACGGCACTGAAAGCCCAGATGAAGGCTCTGAGCAATCTGAGGCACAGAAATTGCAAGTATCTGAAAACATACATGAAATGCATGTTAGATCTCAAGCTTCTTTTCTTGCTGCATGCAGTACGAAGTCATGCATAACAGGTGGTATTGTTAGTGGAACTTCATGTCATGCAGTGGAATCCAGAGCAGATAACGGGACTCGGGAAACTCCAACAGGAAACATAGAAGTCAGTGATAAAAAGGAAGAACTGGAAAAGTGCTTTGATGCATCTATAGATCTAACAGAAGAGCATTCTAATGAGACTGTAGCAGGTGAATGTGATCTTGAAACAAAACCCAGCTCAAAGACTAGTGAAGGGTGTCAGATAAGTATAGATGACAAAACTAATAAAAAGAGGAAGAAAGAGACTGTCAAAGAGAATTCCAATTCAAAAAGGCAACGAAGAGGAAGTGAATCAGCAGGTGAGAGGAGTGATGAAAGTAATACCAGGTCGGAAGACAGAAATTCACCCAAGGAATGTTCCAGTAAGAAGAATGAGCTACAGCAGAATAAAGACTCTTCTCCCTTGGCTTCATCTCAGTCATCACCTAGCCTCTATGCCAAAAACATCATTAAGAAGAAGGGAGAAGTAGTAGTTTCCTGGACAAGGTAATTTCTGATTTGATCTGCTTGATTGCTTCAGGGTTTTTTTAAAGTGCATGAAACACTGAAGAGAGGGAAGGAAAGGGTATTTAGGTAATGACTGAAGTTATTTGGTAGCTCTACACCCTTCTCTAAAAAGGGGAATGGAAGCCTCCTTTTATCAATGCAGGATTGCTCTGGGAGATAGATGTCCATCACTTATCCACATCTCTCAAAGCAAGAGTCCTCTTGGCTTGTTTTTGAAATCTTACATGCCAGGGTAACAACACCTACTGTAGTGCACTGTATGTTCTTATTATTATTATTTACTCTGCCCAGTTTATTTTTTCTATCCAAAAATTCCAGCCAGGCTTGGTAGGGGATGGAGATCCTTGATGTTCCTACAAGGCCTTGGTGACTGTAGAGCAGCTAAAGGTTTCCCCCCTTGGAGGGAAGGCATGACAGGCGAGCAGTTATCTGGTTTTGAGTGTGAGCTGCTCGATCTGTGGAAATGTACCGGCCAACCATTCAACTCAATATATTCCAGTTTGCAGGATGTGTCCCTAATACATGCAAAATTGTTGTTATATATTCTTTTAAGAACAGTTGGCAGATTTTGCTGTTCTTGTTATAATTGATACGATTAACACCTTTATAAAGGGGCTTCTAAAATTTTCAGGACAGACTTTTCAAACTATAGTTCAGATATAAAGTAAGTCTCTGGGTAACATCTTAAAAGAAAACCAGTTCCTTCACGGAAAAAAGACAGCAGAAGCTAATGTGATTTTTTTAATGTGCAAATCAGCAAGGTAGAAAGAGGCTTGCAGTTTTCTGTAAGAATATGACTTTATTTGAGAGAAGTCAAAGACCTGGTTTATCTTTGAACATCAGTGAGCCTTAGGTGAAAGCTGCTGTACAGCCATGTAAACTGAGGCTGGAATTACTGACCCCTGTTGAATCTGAGTTCCTTTGCAATTGAAGTTTGAGTATGTGGTTTAGAAGCTTAAACTCTTTGACTTTGGTTTGGGGCTAACTCTATTCTGACAGTCCTGCTCTTCCTAGCAAGGGAATATAATCTCCACTACCACTTGTTTGTACTGACTCTATTATTCTGTGCTGGTAGAAGAAAGGATCCTCCACAAATTTGTTGCTGCTGTTTGAAGCCATGTTCTGTCATTTGGAATTGCTCTGAATTCTGTATATGCCTGTATGTATTATTTTGTTTGTGTACATGTACACAACTATGCGTATTATATTTTTTAAATGCATTTTTTCTGTAGAAATGATGACCGAGAAATTTTACTGGAATGTCAGAGAAAAGGACCATCAAGCAAAACCTTTGTTTCCTTGGCCACTAGGCTGAGCAAAAGCCCAAATCAGGTAGGTGATGATCATTCTTATATATACTGCCAGCAATATTCCTGCATTTACAATTGCAGTTGAATAAAAATCTTTGGAGATCTTCTGCAGATCTGTAGTTTTCTCTTCCTGATATTCTGTTTTGGGGGATTCCTGGAAAAAAAATCCTTAGATTCTGCCAGTTTTTGCTTCTTAAAATTACAATTAAGTATAGGGTATAATGGTGATTCCTCAGTACCTCTTGGATGGGTACAATGGAGCTGCTCCACTAACAATCCGGGTACTACAGGATTGTTCTGTTGTTGGATCAGCACTTAGATAAAGAAGGGCTGTTTTGAGAGGCTTGAAGCCTTTGCACATCTTTAATAAATTAGAAAAAGATTCAATTTAGGGCTGAGGAAAAGTATCATGATTGTACAGAAAGGACATTTTTAATTAGGGTGTTTCTTATTTTCTTTCACTTTATAATGTAAAAGTTTCAAAAGACACACATAATAAATAAATGCAGAACATTCCCAAAGGTTTGCATATAACTTTATACTTGAGTTAAATTGCTCTCTTATTCTGTATCATGCAGATCTGGAAAGGAAGAAACACATTTGACTCCATTAGAAAATCCTGCATGATTGGGATTTGGCTTTTAGGATGTTGTGTTATATGGTTGTAGAGTTTTTGTGGGGTTTATAAGTTGTTGGGATGGCTGGTTGGATAAAACAATATTATCTGTGCATTTATGCCTCTCTTCCCAGTTAGTTTGGTGGATTATCAATATGCTATAGCAATATGTATACAGCAATAACAGGTACTAGCTTAGAGCTGAAGGAGGTCACTATGTCAGCTCTAGCTATGGTCAGCAAAAAGACTTTTTTTACTCTGATCTACAGACCAGTTATGTCAAATCCCTGGCAGGCAGATTGCTCCATGATGAGCAAAAAATACCTGAAGCAACAATTGTACAAGAGGGTAGAAAATAACCAATAAATGGTGTATTTTGTGGAGTACAAAATAAGCTTTTGTCTTGGCATTTGCATCTTACTCCTGGTTATGTGTGTCAAATTCAAGGCTAATTTGCTTTGAAGCCTTCATTTTTCCTCCTTGTAGGGAAACCTGTATTAAACCTGGCTCTAGCTGTCTTTGATTAACCTGGAAGCTATTTCAAATGTGAAAGGTATAGGAAGACTTCCTAGATCCAGTTAATCTGTTAATGGTGCTCCTAACATTCTCCTACTAAAATTTCTTGAAAGCAAATAGTAGTGGTCCTAAAAAAACTTGATGTCAGATCAGTCTTCTGTCTTGGTAGATAATGGAAGTCGGGGGGCTTTAATGATGTGTCTCTTTTTTTTGTCTTCTGTTAGGTTTCAGAAAGATTCAAGCAGTTGATGAAGCTGTTCAAGAAATCCAAGTGCAGGTAGACTCAGAAGACTCAGACCAAGTTGCTTCATGATTACAGGGTTTAGCTGTTACCTGCAGGGATGGACTGGAGCCACTGCATTTATATGGTGGGATTACAGGAAAGTATCCAAGTCAGAATACTGAGTTTGGTAAACCCAGTGCACTGTTATTTACTAGTCTGAGTTTCCTCTGAACTTCTTTAACAGAGTACTGCAGAGGGAACTTGACAAACCAAGTGGCCAGGAGAGAAAGGGCTTTGACACTGCCCATGGAGCAGTATCATTTCAAGGGGGTCATCTCATGTTAGTTAAAGATGTTCAGTGAGCAAAGATGGGCAGGAGTGGGAGTGGTGGCTCTTGCTTCACTTGTCAAAAGTTCTGTGTGTGCTGGTGTGGAACTGTGACTTTAAAAATCCAGTTGGTAGATAATCCTGGGAAATGACAGGTAGGTCAGCTTGGTGACTGTGGAACGTATTTTAAGAAGTGAGGCCTTTTTCTTTTAAAGTAAGGCAGGGCAATGATAGCAATGATTCCTAAAGTTGCTTATCTAGTAATTGACTTCTGTTGCTCAGGAATAGGTGGATCTTGTGGCTTGTTCTTAACAAACATTTGTGATAATTGTTTACTAACTAGAGATGTAAATCTGATGCAGTCTGTTTTCAGAATAGTCAGTGTGCAGAGTAACATAGATATTACTTTATATGAACACTACTCTGCAAAGGCCTTTATGTTTTTCTATTCCAAATTACATCTGGAAAAGGTACTTCATTTAGGTATTCAACATAATAAACATTGTGTTCTATTAAAAAATTAAATATTGAGAAATTATTTTCTTTTAAAAATTGACTTTGAAACAGACCTTCACAGTTTCATAAAATGTGACTTTCTAGTTACTAACCAGAAGGAAAACTACTGTAAAAACAGGCAGTTTTCAAAAGCTTGTCAGCTTGGCATGTTTTGACAGCAATTGAATCTATCTTTACAAATTGTTTAGTACATTAGAAATTCATTAACTTCTAATTTAAAAAATCTGTTATAACTGTTTCCAGTTTTACTAGAACATACCTAAAGAGTGTGTGTGTGCATATATATACATATATATATATATATATATATATTTACACACACATCTCATACACATACTGCTGTTTTATCCCAAATTCTATAAAGGTTTTGTTTTTTCTTTTCAAGATGTTTTGGTTAACAAATTAATTGATTTTTGAGGTTCTATTCTCTGTGGAGGACTGAAATTGCTTGTAGTCTCAATTCAGTCAGAGCATCTGCTGAGTTCAGTTAGGCTTAATTTAATAGCCCTCACCTAAGTGCATTGCCTTTCAACTTGGATTGAATTGGCTCTTTTTCAGGGTCCAGTGACCATTTCTTCAATGTCAGCATGTTTTTTATTCCCTCTCCAACTAAGGGGACAGATTTCTCTTTCTAATAAACCATCAGATAATTTGTCAGTGATGTTGTCACTGACCCCTTTGGGACATTGTACATGTGACCTATGGGATGGATTGTCATGCTGCCAAAAAGTGCATTGTCCTTGTTTAAGGCAGTGCTCTGGAAACTGTTACAAGGAACAACTTGAGTGGGTGATGTCAGTTCTGGCAGTCTTCCATCTTTTGTGCTTGCTTCTGAGATGTTTGCTTTTAATGATCGAATCTCACCCTTCCATGCTAGGCTGGCAGTGCCTGGTAATTTCAGTGGGGGATTGGTGCAGCAACCCATGCTTATTCTTAACAAACGTCTGTGACAATTGTTAATTTGTTGGAGATTTAAATCTAACTGAAACTGTTTTCAGAAGAGTCAGTTTGCAGAGAAGTCTTGATGTGTGTGGAAAAATCAGACTCTGCTAAGAGTGTTCTTTTAACCATATCCTTATAGATCAACATGTGCACAGTACTGAAGGCACTGAGGGAAGCCACTTCTCTCCACGTAAATGCTTCCTCTCTGTGTCAAAAAAGGCAGGCAGTATTTTATTACAAAGTTGTTTTATTCCTTATCTGTGTTTACTTATTTTCGTATCTGTATAGGTGATGGAGGCAGGGTTTGGCTGTTTTGAATCTAACTTGGATTCCTTTTTTGTAAAGTGTGAAACTTGGTTAATGTTCTCTCTATTGTATCTATGTGTACAGGTTCCTATGTGGTCATGTAAAATATCTGATGTTTGTATATATATAAATATATGTATAAAAATAGAAAGAGCTTTGTTTAGCCAAAGATGATTTTTCTAACTATATAAAACTACAGGTTTATTTTGTATAAACTAAATAGTTTGCTTACTGTAAGAGCAATACAAGAAATAAAACTGTAAAACTCACACACATGTTCTTGTTGAACAAAGGTTGGCTTGGAGTGGTTTTGTACCATTGTTTGTAATTTATTTCTCCAACAAGAATTTTGATACGTATATGCCAAATGTACTGTATGTAATTCTACAGTCTTTTTTGTGAATCCTCAGGTATATCAAAATATTTTTTAGAACTGTTGGTTAATGGCTTGACAACTACACATGATGTGAAGCAGCATTAAAATTTACTTCTCTTAGTTTGTATAAGTGAGTAACTATGTTGATGTTCTGGCCAATAAACATGGAAGTTGTCGGCTGTTTTAATTACTGCTCTGAGTATATACTGCTTATTTCTTAGTGAATGTGACTGGAAATTGGAGAGTTTCACAAACTACATAAAACCCTCAAGCCACTTATGAAATGGGACCTACAACTTTAATCTTTTTTTCTGGAAACATAGAGTTAGTGTTGAGTGGAGTAGTACAAAGGAGAAAGACCTTGTCATGTCCAAGACCTTGTAGCTGGTGGCCCTTTGAGACTCTTCCTCTAACTTGCTACTGAAGAATAGGTCTACTTCTGTTTAATGGATGCGAGTATTCAAAAACTTTCCGGAGTTTAAATTCAGAGAGTTGGGTTTATGGAGACGTGCGTGATAGTGAAATCACTGGGCATTGAATTTTGGTGGATTCTCTCTAAGGCAAAGTATGTTGGGACCTTAAGGTACGTTCTAGAGTTGTCGTAACTCAGGACACTTCACTTAGATGTCAATCCAGGAACACATAGCTATTCCCATTAAGGCTTTCTTCTAATCGTATTCACTCTAAAACCAGATGCAGAATAATCTTTAGCAATTTATCTTCATGAAGGGAAGCAGCAGTAATAAAGCATGCTGAGGAACAGTCTTAAGGATTTCTTAGAATAATCTATTTAATCAGTCAAGAGGCGTTTCAGGAGCAGACTTGGCTTTGCTAGGAAAGATGGATAAAGTTTCAGGGGGGGCTGGCTAGTTCCTGTGAAAGGTAACTTGCTCCAGAAGGAGCAAGTTAGTACCAGTAGTAATGGTAATATTTGTCTAGTAAAATGGAAAAACAAGTTGAGGTAACGTAACTCTTTTAATAAGCCAAGGTGTTTCTAGACAATGAATTTACCTATGCCAGGTTAGTGATTTAGGCTCAAGCTAAAATTCTCTAGATTCACCTTTGCATTTTGTTATGCCCATACTTGAATTGCTTTGGCTGCAGCCTCTTGTCCAGCTCCCTGTTCATATCCAATTTGTGGTGGGTTTGGTGACAGAGCATAAAGCATGTGCACTTTGAAGTGGTTTTAATCCTGTACTGTTAGCTTTGTTGTAAAGTATTAGTACAAAGAAATGCTGCTGTCTGTGTTTATAAGATTACTATTAGTTCCCACATACATCTTTTTCGGTTTTATAAATGTGTGAGTCCCTGACAAGAATGTCAAAACCTACAATGCTATAAAAAGTGTATTTGGACCTTATACTGGGAGAACTTATTTTGTACTCACTCGCACTTCTAATTTAGCATCAAAAGATATCCTGAATTGGGGATCTAGAGGGATCCAACTCCAGCCACAAGAATCTCACCATCTGCCTAAGAGTGTTTTCCAAATACTTCTTGAACTCTGTCAGGCTTGGTGCTGTGACCACTTCTCTGGGGAGGCTGTTCCAGCCTTCCCTGACACAACCTCAGGCTCTTTCCTTGCATCTTATCACTGGGTATCACAGAAAAGAGATCAGTGCCAGCCCCTCCTCTTCCCCTCAAGAAGCTGTAGATCACAATGAGGTCTCCTCCAGGCTGAACACACCAAGTGACCTCAGCTGGCTTCCCCTCAATGCCCTTCACCATCATCACTGGCCCCCTTTGGATGCCCTTTCCCAAAGCTGAATGTCTCTCTGCCCCCAGCACTGGAGGTGAGGCTGCCCCAGCTCAGAGCAGAGCAGGACAATCCCCTCCCTTGCCTGGCTGGCCATGCTGTGCCTGATTCCCCCAGGACATGCTTGGCTCTTCTGGCTGCCAGGGCACTGCTGGCTGATGTTCAACTTGTCATTGAGCAGGACCTTTTCTGTGTCTCTGCTTTCCAGCCTCTCCTATCTGTGCACACATCCAGCGTCACACACAAGGCAGAATAAATGCCCTATACTGGATTTGGATACTGGAGTTTATTGAATAACCACCAGGACCAGACCTTTTGCCCTCCTTGGTTATGATCAGCTCCTGCCCCAGCACTATGTTCCTGGGGTCTGTGCTTTCCAGCAGGAAGGTCACTCTGGTCCAGGAAGGGCATGAAGATATGCTGGTTCCCAGTGTGCTGCTTCTCACTGTTGCCTCTTCCAGTCACCACTGGCCAAGGTCCCATCTCTGATCTGCAGGATATATTCCCTCCCACCACATCCACACACAGCCTGCTGTCATTCACGCTGTAAGCTGATTCCATCTTTGGCACATGTTTATAGCAAGGGAGTGTCCTGAGGCAACAGAGATCCTTTCTTCTCTCCAAATGCAACCACCACCATGCCTGTGCCCTCACCCTGCTTCTCTTTCATGCATAATTAATTATATGGTCCATTAAAAACCTTGTATGAGCAGTCCTTTAACATTAATTGTTCTACTAAAGCAGAAATGCAAAAAATTGTCCCTGAACAGCCTGCTGTCACCTGCCCTGTCCCCTGAGAAAACCAAAACCTTAAACCAGGTTACTCTGAGGGCAGAGTGAAGTGGGCAGCCTGTGGTTCTAGATCTGCCAAGGGGCAGGTGGGATGGGACAGAAATGAGCTGTTTCTACAGTGAACAGCAGAGCTCGTTCTCTGATATGAGGGACACATCATAGGTGCGGCAGCTCTTGCTCTTTTCTCAAGTTTTCACAGCCAGCAGAGATGAAGAGGGAGCTCCTGAAAAATACCTGGGCACTGTGGAAGCTGCTGGAGAATATCAAGTCAACAGCATCTGATGAGGCAGCACAGAGGACCCGGGCCTGAGTCAAAGGTCTGAGACAGCTGAAGCAGCAAGGAGAACTTTAGGGACTTGGTGACAAGCTTTGGAAAGAAGAGACATGAAAATAAAATGGCAGTAACAGGTATCTGAGAGTATAGGGATGAGAAAGGAGGTCTGGGTGGTTTGGATGAATATTAACACATCTCTCAGGGGTGAAAATTGTAGTCCTACTGTCCCTAAAGCATTTGTAATGTGTGCATACACCACATCTGCTGTGTTAGGCTGAGGCTAGAGGAAAGGTACTGCAGTCACATCATCTGCTGCAGGGCAGGACTTTCAGGGAGACATGTACAGCTTGTGTGAGAGAGAAGGATGCAGTGGTACATAAATCAGAGATAATTCCAAAGAAGAGGTGAGGCTACTGTCGTTTGAGAACTGGCCACTGGTTAGTAGGAGTATCTTCAGGGAGATGAATCTGAAATAGAAATCATACATGTGCCTTATAAAATGGAAGAAAAGGAATTTCCATACAATTTAGGCCTTGGCCTGGGCAGGAGTAGGCAGTAGAAGGTCTTAGTATCAGCAGCTCAGTTCTAGTGGCTCCAATTTCTCACTCGCCTCTCTTTCAAACCTAGTCTTTCACAGATACCAGTTGTGAATGGGCTTGAGCGTGGCTATTCAACCCAGCTGATGAAGGGTTACTGTGCTGAGAGCCTGTGTTTCTAACTTAAGACTCCAGTCTTACTTCCTGTGGCCTCCATTTTCAAAGGTTCAGTCTAACACATCCTAAATTAACTCACCACGCAACAGAGTATGAAATCGGACATGACCGATCGATCCTTGAGCATTGATTCAAAGCAAAACTAATGGAATGTAAAGAAAATGTAAGACTCTATTGTACTATAAAGGCTGCCTATTTAGGCATTTTACGAAATAAAGCTTCAATTTGGAGCTGGGTGGAGGTGTAAAGTTTGAAGAACTGGCTAAAACAATACATAGGGACTTTACAAACTGCTGCCCTACAGATTAAGCCTTGGGGAATGGCTTTGTTAGACGCCACTGACTAAAATAATTGCATGATAATTTTGGCTAGAGGCACTATTCTATCATCTGATGATTTTTAAACCGTGCATGAATAGTTTAGACAGAGCGATCTTGGCATTCAGCTACACAGAACTGAGAAGCCCGTGCAGTGTACCACGTCTATGCTTTGGCTCTTGGGGAAAAGAAAAAAAAGGAGAAAAAAGGAGATGTCCTAGGACTGTGGAAGAGAGGTCTCAGAAATAACAGCAAGCACTTCTGCATGCTTCATCTTGCGATGCTCTAAGAGATTAACCAAGGGCTTTCTCCTAAGGTAAGTGGCAGAAAAATAATTCTTCCTAGGGCAGTGTGGAGCAGGGAGGTGCCTGTCAGACTTGAAGAATTGCAAATTAAATCCATGAGTATTTGCATCTTAGCATTTAACTTCTGACAAGAAATTTAACGTTTAATGCTGTTTTTTCACACCTCAACTGATGAAAACCTGGCATGAATGTAACATAGAAGTGATTTGAATAGTGACAAATGACAAGATGATTTCTAAAGTAACAAAATCAAAAAATAAAGGAACTTCCTCTAAGAGAAATGGTGTATTTCCATCTGGTTCTAACTGATTACATGCATGAATTTTAATTGTTTGAAAAAACCATATAAAAATACTTGGGCAGACACAAAGTTGGATGGTATGATGAGAAATGTCTCAGGTGTGTACTTTCTACACTAAAAATTGTATATTTCTAGTCTGCAATGCTAGTAGCACAGAATAGACTGTACTACTAGAATTTCTAGTCTACTAGTAAACTGGAAATAATGATATAATTGGTATTTAAGATTACTGTCTTAGAGTAAACTGAAATTACTCTTACACAGAACCCAGTTAAAACCAGGGAAGGGGGAAAAATGGAAAAATTAGAAGCACATTGCTATGATAAGGTTGTGAAGTAGTTTGGGCTGATTTCTTAATGCTGGCTTTTGTGACTTATTTATTTTGTACACAGTATTTACTGTGTCATTATTTATACTGCAGTTCCACCAGAGCAGAGCTGAGGGGAAATGTCCTGGTATCAAAGGATCACTTAAAGAGCGAATTATACTATTCCCACAATTACATTACTTTCCTCTGTTGGCTTTTATAATGCAAAGGTGAGGACAGAGTTATTTAAACACTGGTAGAAGCAACTTAAGAAACAAAACTCTGTAGAGCCTCCCTTGCCAGGAATAGTTACATCCACTATCTATTCCAGAACAGACAATACAGTTCCTACTGCTAGAGAATTTTTGGATTCTAATCTTTGGGATTCAAACATATTTATTCCCAAATTTACATTGTAGCATCACACTTGGGCTTGGGTTTTTTTGCTGAGTTATTCAATTTCAGTGAGGGATCAGTTATTTGCAAGGCAGTGAATATACTTAAATCTCCTTTGCTTAACTGTTGCATTGGACTACAATAATTATTGCTGACTTTCTGTTTTCCTCATGTGTCTCATTGCAATGATATGCGTGGGAGGGAAGGAGAGGGGAAATAAGATATTCTAGGTGCGTGGCTAGATATGTTTCCTTAGCCAGTTCCATGTGTGAAAATTCAAATTTGCAGACAAAAACAAAAGTGAACTACCTAGGATGATGTCATGGACCAAGCCATGTTAATAATGGTGACATCACCCAGCTATGCTATCACTTAAATACATTCAAGATTTTGGGCACATCAACCAGCCCAAAAGCTGTTTGTTTTAAAAAAAAAATAAAAAATAAAAAAAAAAAGGCTTAGAAATTGTACTTTATGAAAGGAAGTGGTTTAGTGGAATTTGGGATATTGAAAGTATTATAGCATTAAAAAATTCAAGTGCAAACCCTAAAGTAGATATGATCCCAATTGCTTTCAATAATTTATTGCCATATTAGTAGAAAAAGTTCCAGGGACATAACACCAAATATGCAGTTGATTCACAAATAAACAATCTTACATTTCAATTCCCCACAGTACCTGAAGCGCCAAAATAAAGCTTCAAAAGAAGCAGCTTGTAAATCAAGCAGAATAGAGACCAATTTGCTTGTGAATCAGACAGTTTCTGGGATAGAGGTAGTTAAAAAGATTTTCACACACTCAGTGTTTAAAACCTCCACATCGCTCTGATTTCATTATCTCATATGTTAAAATTTATTATTGAGATGCAGTAAAACTTGATGCCTAAAAATAAAGGTGTTTAACCCTAGGAGCACTTAGTTTATTGATATTATCCTAGAACTGAGACTGCAAATGTACTGCTATGTGTTAATCAGCTATGTATTTGTAGTTTTAGGAAACCAAGAGAGAAACTTGTAAATTGTTACCTGGGTAGACAGGAAAATCTTGGATGGATAGCACTAAAATTGATACTACCTTGGGATAAAAAATGAAACCTTTTTTAAAGTCACAGTTATAGAACACTTCTCAAAACTTTATCCAACAAATTAAAGCCAAGAACTTTATCTATTATGGAAAAACTTTGGCAAATCCACACACAGTGTGGAATGGACTGGGTGTAGATTTAAAGTGTAGTTGGAGAGGATTTGCAAGGTGGGAAAAAAGTTGTCTTCATTTCTAGTGGGAAGAAAATAATATAAAACTGTGGTTAACAGCTGAAATCCATCTCTCTTGATCTGAAAATAATCTCACATTTCCATCTTTGACCAGTAATCATGAAGTTTTAATTCAGTTAAAAACCCAGTAAGTAGAAAATAGTCATGAACTTTGAAGAGCTCTCCAGCTACTAGAAGAATGTATCTGAAACACATTTCTTAAAATTTAAGGAAAAAAAAAGCGACCAAAACAAAACCAACGAAACAACAATGACAAAGCTAAAAATAGCCATTTCCAAAAGAAACACATCATGGAAAATAACTCTTTTTTTTTGTTTTTTTCCCCCTTTTTTTTTTTTAACCTTTCGTTTCCCCACCCCCTCCCCTCCAGAAATGAACTTCTGACCATGGGGGACTGGAACTTGTTGGGCAGCATCCTTGAAGAAGTGCACATCCACTCCACCATAGTTGGCAAAATCTGGCTCACAATCCTGTTCATATTCCGGATGCTGGTGCTGGGAGTGGCTGCTGAAGATGTCTGGGATGATGAGCAGTCCGAGTTCATCTGCAACACGGAGCAGCCAGGCTGCAACAACATCTGTTACGACAAAGCCTTCCCCATCTCTTTGATCAGATACTGGGTGCTGCAGATCATATTTGTCTCCTCCCCATCCTTGGTGTACATGGGCCACGCTCTCTACAGGTTGAGAGCGCTGGAGAAAGAGCGACAGAACAGGAAAGCGCAGCTGCGGGCTCAGCTCGAGGACCTGGAGCCCATGCTCGAGGAGCACAGGAGGGTGGAGAGAGAACTGCGTAAGCTGGAGGAACAGAAGAAAGTGCACAAGGCACCCCTGAGAGGGTCCCTGCTGCGCACCTATGTCCTACATATCCTGACCCGCTCGGTGGTCGAAGTGGGCTTTATGATAGGTCAGTATCTTTTATACGGGTTTCACATGTCTCCCCTTTACAAATGCGCTCGGCCCCCTTGCCCTAACACGGTGGATTGTTTTGTGTCCCGACCCACAGAGAAGACCATCTTTATGGTTTTCATGAACAGCATCGCCGCCGTCTCCCTCTTCCTCAACATCCTCGAAATCGCCCACTTGGGCATCAAGAAGATCCAGAAGAGCCTGTGCGGGCAGGCGCAGTGGCCGGCGGGCCCCTGCGAGGAGGACCCCAGCCTGTACAACTCCAAGAAGAGCTCGGTGGTGCCTCCGCCGCCCTGCCTGGCCAGCAACGCGTCCCCGCCGCGCCCCGCGCCCGCTCCGCTGCCGCCGCCCGCGCCCGCCGCCCCCGCGGCCCCGCCGGCCCGGCAGCACCGCGGGCAGCTCCGGGGCACGCCGCCGCCGCGCCGCCGGCACCACGGACAGCACCAGCCGCCCTCCTCCAGCAGCGAGGAGGCTCCGCGGGCCGTCCCGCCGAGCGGAGAGGGGGCGGCGGGAGCGGCCGCGTCCCGCCGGGCACCCCGCAGGCACAGCCGGGCGAGCGCCTGCCGGGATCTGGACGAGGAGCGCGGCGACTCCCCGGACAGCGGGCACTGCCCGGGCACCCGCAAGTCCAGCTTCCTCTCCCGCGTGTTCACCGGGAGCCGGGCGGGCAGCGACAGCGAGAGCACCGCTTCCCGCGGCGGCTCCGGCCCCGGGCTCGGCCTCGGCTCCGGCTCCGGCTCCGGCTCGGAGGGGAAGCGCCGTGAGGAGGGCGCGCTCAGCCCGCCGCCCGCCGCCTCGGGACGCCGCGTGTCCATGGCAAGTAGCGCCCGGGACAGCCCTTGGGAGGGGGGCGGCGGGGGGCCCCGGCAGCCTGTGCCGGCCCTGGGGAGGAGGGGAAGAGCCAGGGCGCAGAGCGGCCCGGGCAGCGCTGCCAGCACCGCCCCAGCGCCCCGCGGCCTGCCGGACACTGCCAAGCTCCCGAGCGCTCGGCCTCCTCCTGCGGTGAGAGCGGCAACGCCGGGGAATTACTGAGTCCCGAGGAGCTCTAAGCCACCGAATCCCATCTGCTTTATACTCATTCCATCATCGAATCAACTCGACGAGGATTGTCCCAGGGAAAACTTCTTCAGCTCCAGCCACTGTAAGAAAGAGAAGCCTTGAATGCATTGAGTTCAATGATACGCCTCTCAGTTTCAGGTTTGTCCCACAGGTCACCTCCAAGTTGAATAATTATTCAATGAATAAATCAAAATATCTACATGTAAAACCCCCCACCAAATAACTGCAATGCCAGAGCCAATGACTACAGAATTGCTTTTTCAGCAGCTCTTCCTTTTCTTTTGACACATGCTCTAGGCTTGCTTACAGTCTTAATGTTGAGAAGTTATAGTGCTTGCATTCAAGAATCAACAAGGCTTTCTTAAACGTGATTTGAATTCTGGTTGCCTCAGGTGACAGGTTTTGTTCTTTGAGAGCATAGAAACTCCTTTACAATCACTTGCAGTAGCAAGCCCATAAAAAAATAGCTTTTTATAGGGCATGTAATAAACAAGATTACTTCACACAATGCTCAAAGTCGGAGATTCTGTTCAATTTTTTTTCCTCACTCTTCCTAAACACCCCCCCAGTTTTTTTCTGTATACAAAGCAAACAAAAACAACTAACTTCAAATCTTTTGTGTTAAGAAACTCTAGTGTTTCTTGTTGCATTGCTCATCCGAGAATTGTTTGTGAGTTCCAGTTTTCAGGGGGTTGCAGTTCCTACAGTAAACCAGTTAGCATAAACCATGTTAAATTGTCACTTAGGTGCAATTTAACCACTTTCCACTTCAATCTCTCTAATACAGGGAGAGGGCCTAGAGGCTGATCTGTTGATCTGCTGGGTTTTGGTACTCAGATAGAAGGCTCTTTAAAAGAGTGAAGTGCAGAAAGTTATCCAAAGCAACACAGAATTTCAGTAGCACTCTGTTGAGAACTCACAGAAGTTGCTTGGCAGCTTTTCCTATGTAATGACAATGAATCTACCTCCCAGGGAAAATCCTCAGAGAAATATAGTCTATTTGCAAAATAATGTCATTACTCTTGAAAGTAACACTCTTCCAGCATGCTGTCGTTGGAGATCATTATGTATAGGACTTACTCTAGCAGTTTAAAATGTGACTGATGTCGGTATGCTACCAGGTGCTTCCTACTTTACAGCATGCAATATTAAAAGTATATGCACTTCTTAATACAACTGAAGCAAGGTTTTGGCAAGTGCACTTTATTCTGGCACTGCTGCAGCATTTTTATGAATTGATTCAACTGATTCCGATACACAGATATGCTGATGCATCACAAATATGTTGAACCTTAAAACTCGAATACTCTTCCAGTTTGTGTTCCTCAATTCCTATATTAACTATTTGATTTGGCAAAAGGCACTCAGCATTTGTTTGCTTTGTTTTAACTTGATTTCCAGAGAGCAATAATCATGTATTATTGATAGAATTATTTGAGTTGGAAGGGATCTTAAAGATCATCTAGTTTCAACCCCCACCCTGTCAAGAAACACCTTCCACTAGACCAGGTTGCCCAAAACCCCATCAAGCCTGGCCTTGAACATTCCAGGGACAGAGCATTCACAGCTTCTCTGGGCAACCAGTTCCAGTGCCTCACCACCCTCACAGTAAAGAATTTTTTCCTACTAAACCTACTGTCAGTTTAAAGCCATTCCCCCTTGTCCTATCACTACATGCCCTTGCTGACAGTCCCTCTACAGCTCTCTTGTTGGCTCCCTTTTACTCACTGTAAGGCCACTATTAGATCACCTTCTCCAGGCTGAGCAACTCAGTTCTCTCAGTCTTTCCTCATAGGAAAGGTAATGCTTAGATAAAAGAAAAACGTGCATGATTAGATTCGAGATCTATTGATAATTTTTTAAAAATAAGTACTTAAAGGTAATAATGTTTAAAAAATTCCAAATGAAGCATACAGAAACATTGCCTACTGTCATCCCTGATTAACAGTGACTTGCAACAGTAATGTAGAAAAAGCACAGACACATATTAATATAACAGTGAATCCACATGCACAGACATACCCTAAACAGCCAAAATAGTCTGTTCTAACCTGGATTTTACTAATCTAGACTGGGTAGCCTAAGAGCAGATTTGATGCTGTTCTTCAATTTTCTTTGATAACTTTCCCAAACTATCATCTTTAATTCCATACTGGTTCAAGTTTTTTCTTTTTCCCCTCATCCACACCATTCTGCCAGAATTTGTCTGTGACATTCTTTGTATTATGTTCAATGAGAGAGGAGTATCAACTCAACATTGAAAATATCACTTTCTACAGCTCAATAACCATTCTAGCAACCTCCAACCAAATACATATCCTGTGCTAAGACAGCAAGACAGCAGCAGCTGCCCACAAACACCATAGATTTTTTCCTGGCTGAAAGAAAACCACAAAATTACACAAAATCCATCCATCTGATACTGCAGGAGTCTTCAGACAAGTCAGCTGCACTCTGTGAGCTGCAGCATTGAAAGCACTGAGAAAGTTTAATGGTTCAGTTTATGGATACTTGACCTTCAACCACCGATGAGCTTTTTTCTGATCGGTATTTTCCATACCATTTCCATGCCAAAACTGAATATCTAACAAGTAAATAATAATCATTAGGGAAAATAAATGTTTTAAACGTTACCTCTCATTATGTATTGCACCCTCTAGATCAAACTATGAAGACCAGGTGGTGGATTGGCTGGGTCATATAATGGGATTTTTTTTCATAAGTACAAAACTCCATCTCTCAAAGAGAACAGGAAGTTTGTCTTAGGACTTCGTCTTTGGAGGAAAGGTTGCTTACAGAATGCATTAATTCTTTACTGAAAGCCCTTATGAAACAGTGCAGCAGGAAATTGGTACAAGATGCATGTTTGGCTATCAGGATTCCTCAACTTTTCCAGACTTCAGCTCAAACCAGACCAGCTCTACATAAAAAAAAAAGAAGAAATGGTAGGATTTATAGAGACCAACCATATTTGGCCACAATGCAAACTAGAAGGCTGTTTAAAACTTCCTTATCTGGAATTGATGGAGATGAAAAGCCATTTTGTCATTTCACATCCAACTGCAGCATAAACACCTGACAAAATATTTACATTGCAACTGTTTAGTTTTATACTCAAATGTTTTGTTCCATTTCTTTCACATAGCATTATCCAAAATTAATCATTATTCAGACCAGGGAGCTGAAGTAAGAGAGAGACAGAAAACCTGAAAAACTTACTTGACTAAAGATCCATTGGGAAAAAAATAAATTTTTTTTGAGCCACTGCTGGTCAAGCTTTGGATTTATTAGATTCTGAAGACAGACCACCAAAACTGAAGCTTCAAGCACATAGCAAAGCAAAGGCAGAGAATCAATGCATGACAGGAGGGTTGTTTCTAACTGATTTAATTCCACCTAAGCATAATGGCAAGAGCATTGCTGAAGATATGGGTGAGCTAATCTTGATATAATGTTACAAAAACCTACAGTGACCAGGGAATCTAGAAGCTATGTGCAGCTGAAATCAGACTATCTGCAAGTCTCCAAAACTTTGGTCAGCATGCCTTGAAGTTACAGAAAAAAAATTGTTCAATGATAACTGTCTCCAAGCTAAGAATTTCCAAGGCTCACTTAGAGGATACATCTTAGAGAATAAAAAAAATATTATTTTATCTTCTAAGAGATATTGTGGGTACACACATAGTTCTGCCCTAAAATTGGCATCTCTCATTTTAACTTTTATTTAAGGACATATAAAGTTATGGAGCAAGAGGGCATCTTCTGCATGGTCCCAGGCTGTCAGACTCTGTTAGGAGAAGCAGGCCTTAAATGGCAGCTTTTCACACACAACTGAGTGAAAAGAGCTTTGCTGAATTCAGTGTACCCTAAATCAAAGCTGACAGCCAGGAGGTGGATCCACAAAGGTGTGTAGGAATTATGCTGATGCCAATAGGACTCTGCACATGAGTGATAGGAGAAAAAGAAAACCTCATCATTTGCACCAGTCAGGGTCTTGACTGGCGGATAATACTTAATAATACTTAATAATGCTTAAGCCTGATAAGATTGATAGACAGTCACAGTCAAAGATCAGTATATAAGGAACACAGATACAACTTGTGCTCTCTTGAAAACAGGCAGGGCCAGGAATTACAGCCCAGAATAGACACTTGGCTCTTGGAGCATTGTACTGAGGGGAATCGTCTCACAGCCTCTGCATGCAAGATTGTGTCAAGCCATTAGGACCATTTAATAACTCTCTTATCTCTGGGAGCATGAAAAACAGATCTGAGCACTCCAAATGAACAATTTGATCAGAAAGCTCAGCTGAGATGACCACAGCCTGACGTTCCATCTTCAGAGTCTTCCCAATTCTTCCCAATTCAACAGCTGAGTGCGTTTCTACAAAAGCTGGAGGCTGTCTGGTATTTTATTGCATTTGAAGTCTTTGCTAGCTATGTTTCCTACCTTTCTAAGGCAGAGAATTTCAGTTCCATGCAGCTGAGCAGGACGGCCAGAATCAGTTCTTTTTGGTCTTTATCTATATGATAGTTTTCCAAAGAATTCAGTGGCGTGCTCTAAAGCCTAGGAGTTTTTATTTGGCTAACTGGGATTGGGAATATTTACACTAGATTGGCTACTCTCTTCACAAAGGCACCAACTTTCAGATTACTTGGAACTAATTATCATATTTGCAAGCCGTGCCTAAACCTGTATTAAAAGAACTACTATGCTTGTGCTCTTGCTAGAGGGTATTGCAAGAAGATGGAGGGTTAACATTATCTAATGTTTGGGGTTCTTCATGAAGCCATGAGAAGTTCCTAAATCAAAAACAAAACTGGAAATCATCAGAAGATGTATAATGACCTTAGCAATGAAAATTACTAGATCAAGATTTTCTTGATTTTTTTTTTTTTTTTTAGATAAAGAATTAGGCATTTTAAACACTCTAGATTTTTGTTTTTCTGCATCTTCCCCATTCTCTCCTCCAGAGACTCCTATGCTTTCATAGAATCATTTTTCTAAATCTCTGTTTTTGGCTATAAGATAATAAATGTATTTTTAAAAGCAGGGCTTTCTTCTCCTGGCCCATGAAGGGAATAAAATTGACAATGAAGCAAGTGGTGACACTGATACACTCAGATTGGAGAATTAGTCTGAGAAAGGGCTGCTGATTTAATTCTTTTGCAGAAAAGAATGTCTCTGGCACTGAAATCCTGCTTCTGGGAAAGTTGCGAAAATTTTACAATTCACTAGGTTTGGTTTCCCTCATTGCACTGCTCTTTGATTTCCCCATGCTATTCAATCTTTTCCTGCTTCTCAATTTTCCATTCAGCTTGGAGCATCTTACCCACTGGGAAAACACTCCATAGTGAGCAGGATAGGGAAGAGAAAGCTGCTGTTCAGCATGAGTGCTTACCATCTTCTTCAGAACAGGGCATGTTTACTCAACCTTCCAACAACGTGTGAAGAATAAAAACCCACTCATTTAACTAGCTGCTCACCTTCTCTTGCTTCTGGGGCTGCAACAGCTTGATAAGAGTGAATGTACATTGAAATAACAAAACTGATATCCACATAGGAGCTATTTACACAGCTGAGCTCTCCCAGGAAAATCTACAGGTGGGGGTAAGGGACTGGCAAAACTCTGTGTTTTTCTAGGATTTTTGAGAATCCTGAAAGGTGTTCACATTTACACCTGCTAGGAACTACAAAGGTTTTGTAGTTTTTCAGGGTAAACACCTCTTAAAAAAAATAAATAAATCCCACAGTACTTTTATTTTATTCTGCCCTGGAGCACTCAGAAGAAAGTTGTGGTGATGACAGCAAGTGTACCAACTATCCTGCAAAAGCCACTTGGCCACCCAAAGGTAGCTGTTCACCACTTGCACAAACACAGATAAACTTTGGGTGTCAGCAGCAGTTGAACCCTAATTAACCCCTCTGAGGATTTGTGCAGCAACAAACAACTAACCTGGGTTTTAGAAAGTGGAACTTGTTTAATTGAGTCCATCTTTTTAAGTAATTTCACAATTATAAGCCGCACCTTTTTCATTGAAGAATCCAGCCTACCCCAGTAGTGCGGCTTATATTCAGGTGCGGCTTATCTATGGACAAATCCCAGTGAAATGCCAACCCGGAAGTGAGAGCCGACTGGGAGGGCACCTGGGGCTGCCATTAAAGGCTTCGCTGGTCTATGAAAACTGTTTGCAACTTGAGCACCTGACACCAAACCCAGCTGGCAGTGATTCTGTTACTAATTTGTTACTTTGTTACACATGGATCCTCACTTAAAAAAAAAGAAAAAAGTGTGGCTTATATTCAGGTGCAGCTTATATATGGACAAATCCCGTGGTCTACCCGGCTACTGGGAGGTGCGGCTTATATTCAGGTGTGGCTTATAATCGTGAAATTACTGTAAATCCCCTTACTTGGTACAGGAAGAGCTACTAGTTCACAAACTGCTAAATCACAGAATTATAGAATCAGAATGATTTGGGTTTAGAAGGATCTTAAAGATCATCTGGTTCCAACCCCCACACCCATGGGCAGGGATACCTTTCACTAGGCTATGTTGCTCAAAGCCCCATTCACTCTGGCCTTGAACACTTTGAGGGATAGCACATCCATGTCATAGCCCTCACAGTAAAGAATTTCTTCCTGCTATCTAATCTAAACCTACTCTCTTTCATTTTAAAGCCATTACCCTTTGTCCTATCACCACATGCCCTTGCTAATAGTCCCTCTAGAGCTTTTCTGTAAGCCCTCTTTTGGACTGGAAGGTGCTATAAGGTCTCCCTGAAGCCTTCTCTTCTCCAGGCTGAACAACCCTAATTCAGCCTGTCCTCATAGGACAGGTATCCCAGCCTCCCAGCCCCTCTGACCATCCTCATGGCCTTCCTCTGGACTTGCTCCAGCAGATCCATGATTCTTATATTGCGGTCCCAGAACTGGATGCAACACTCCAGGTGAGGTCTCAGAGGAGCCAAGTAGAGAAGGAGAATCAATTCTCTTAACCTGCTGCTCAATGCATTCATGTATTTATTTTGGTTTAAAATCAAAGTGTTTCCCCTCTTCCCACCCTCCCCTTAGCATTAAACAAAGTCCTACAAGGTAAGTATGTTGTCAGCTAAACACCAGATTCCCTTAACTGTGTATGTGCTGGGGCTAATTACTATGGTAGCATTACTTTTTCTCCTTTAAGCCAATTCAGTTTCGTGCTTTCTTTCTCTTATTATCTTTCAGAGCATGCTCCTAGAACTATCATCCATCATGAAAAAGTAAGGACATTCTAAGGAGAAGAAATAAACTAAGGGACTGAGCACAAACTGCCTTCAGCAGAGAGATGAAAAACAGATTTTATGTCGTTATGTTCCCCTCTCCCACTGCTATAATGCTAAATTGATAATACAGTTTAAAAAAGCAAACACTTTATTCCTCCATTTCATGCCAATCCCAGCTGTACTGTACTCTGACTGCTAGTGTTAATGGGTAGCTTGCCTCATGACTCAAGATTTCTCTCATGTAGACTGAGCTGGATCTTGTCGGTGTATGCTGCCACTGCAGAAAGAGCCTTGTGTCTTTGGGGAGCATTTTGGGATGTACAACTTGTTGTGCATGCTAGTGGTGCTCATATCAGAAGCCAGCCTGATCCACAGAACTTCAAGGTAGTCTAAGACCCAAAGCACTGACAAGAAAGGAATAGTTTGATTTGAAAGTAACCTGACGGCTGCGTGGCCTCTATCTCTCCAGACTTCAGCAGCTGATGAATAAAAAGACAGAGGAAACACTTATGGAATCTGAAAGGACAGAAAATTAAAGAGAGAAAAACCAGCTGAAGAGTATCTGCTGCTTGTCTGCCTATGCTAATGCAATCCTCAAACTCTGATAGTCTTTCCATGCAAATGTAGCCTCCTAGTAGCTAATGCTTTTGGATTCAAAACTGAAACTAAGTGATATCAGACAATTTACTTTTGAAAACATCTGTACTTTCCAGTTTGCTGTTTGAGAAGATTACAATGTAGTCACAAAAATCTTATTTGCTTCTCAGTCTCATTCATTCATACAGAAGAACCAAAGGACAAGCAAAGCCAAAAAGAGCTCATTTCAGTTTGCTAGCTCAGGAGGGTTGGCTTTCTGAGTTGTATGTAGCCCATGGAAGCTGCCCAAGAAAGCAGCTCTTCCACTGGTGTACCTGGAAAATAAAGCACCTTCTTCTGACTGTCCCTGATCCTGTTTCTGGCCACATACTTCAAGCTGTTTTTATTTGTCAAGCTTATCACAGTTCACATTTGCTATCACCTCAGTGGGGAGCGATGCTTGGAACAAGTTTGTTTGCTATGCAGCTTTCCCTAAGCATAAAAACCCTCCATGACTTGACAACTCTAAGTCAAGGCTAGCAGAAAGCAGGACTGCAGGAAAATAACTCAGCCATAAAGATTGCAGTGTTTTGGTTTTGCTTGAGAGCACGATTTACATTCATATTCTGCCTCACTAGAAACTCATTGACAATTTGCCTGTGCATTTGTTCAGTATTTTAAGGCAAAAAAGAAAACCAAAACAACCCAAACTTGAAATGGTGGTCATTAAATGCCAGCAACAACAGAAGGATGGAGAAACAGCTTTGCTAATGTACTTAGTCTACTGCCAGGCTGTGTAGACATAGTGGATGCAACATCTTCTGACAGATTTGATGAGGTGGGAAGCCATCTTCATATATTCTCAATAGGAAGATTTGGAAAACTGAATAATGAGACCGGAAAGTAACACTTAATTTTCTTCCACGAGAATTTTGATTGAAACAGGCAATATTTACTGCTGCAAATGGAGGAGAATGCAGCTTGCATCTCTAAGGTTGGTGACCAAGGGAACATGATCCGCAGTCTTTTGTCTTTCTTTTGGTAATAAAAAAGCCTGTGCACCTCCCTCTAGCAGCCTGCCCTCCTCCCCATTCCACAGAGTATCATCCCAGCAAGTGTGTGGGCCAGGGTAGGACAAGTGATCATGCCATTCCCCCTTCCCTGGGTCTCCTCCTCCCAGCTGCTGAGCAGGCTCCCAGGCTGCATCTAACACAAGGACAGAGGTGGTTGATGTGGGACTCCCACAGCACGAACATCTCCCTGCTAGACTCCATGTCCTGCTTGTGGTAAATAGCATCTAAGGCTGTTTTAATTTCTTCTTTCCTTTCTGGCTTTCTTGCTAACGGTTCACGGTGCAAGGTTCCTCCTTCAGAAGGGAATACTACAGAGATTTTTCAGCTATGTTTTATTTCTACGGAAAACTCTCTCAGTTTCTCTTAGGTTTTCCTTGAAGGGGAAACAAACCCCATCCTCTTCCCTTACCTTCCAATAAGTACACTGGTGCTTTAGAAGACCAAAACAAAGACTGAGCAGAATTGCCTTAAGTCAAGCACTAGGGGAATGGGTATAGATACAGCTTATTTGATCTTCCAAAAAAATATTATTTCATGTTTGCAACAGAACACCCTGGGCTGTTGCTGCAGATCAAAGCTAACTGGATCCCTGGATCAAAGACCACTAGAATTAGCAGTGGGACCACGTGAGTAGAAGTCTCTTCATCAGTCCAGAAATTCACCTGGCAGTAACAACCGCATCCAACCCACCCTCCTGTATCTCATTTGCAACCTGTGTGTTAACCAAGCCCTGCAACATTGATCTCAGAGTCAAGAGGAGACGATTTACAATACATAATGATATGTCTTTATTTCATCAACAGAAATGGTGTCTAGACAAAATTCAGTTAACACTAGCAATTCAAATGAATGAAAAGGGTTGGGTGGTTTTTTTTCATTTTTGTTTTTTTGCACAATACTGTATTTACAATGAGTAAATGACATTTTAAATTCATTAGTTCATAGCAATGCTTTCTTCCAAAAAGGTAAAAATTCTTAGTAACAGAGAGTAAGCATCAACAGCCACCTCATTTATTTATACAATAAAAATCACAAGAAACCACAGTCACCTAGAAAAAAAAAATAAAGACAAGCTTAAGAACTAGTACAATAAAATGATGCATTGAATTAAGTTACATTAATCGCATAGAATCTGTGTAAAAAGTATGTAGAAAAAACACCTGATGTAACCTGTTACAGTCATTGACCAGTTATGAGAGGTACAGAGGGTTATACAGGTAGATATGTGTGAAAACTGTCCATACTGTTTGACCTGGGGAGGAAGAGAAGAGGGGTTGCACCCCCTTGCATACACTGATAAAACCCTGTTTTGAATATGGCCTCTGAAGTTTGTAAGGCATATATAAGAGGTGCACTTGTAATCAACTGGTTCTGGAACAAACTCTTAGGGCATCCTCACCCTTGAAATCAAAGGTGATGCTTGCGACTTTGAATAAACAACCACGCACCGAATATCACCAAAGTGTTTAGTATCATTCCTGCTGGTCTGAGCGATCCAGAGAGCTTCAGGCAGAGCAAACGCAGCAGTGAGAACAGGACTGAAAGCATGCACGATTCTCTCGGGTACATCACAGATGCAGAGCGCCACCAGCCTGGGCAGGGGGTCCAGCCATAGCCCCCAGCACGGGGCAGCTGCTCCCTCCTCTGCCCTGCCCACATCCCAGAGGGTGGGCTCCTCTGGCTGCAGGCATGAGCCCACCGGGAACTGCAGCCCCCGCCTGGCTCCCTCCAAAGCTGGGGGGGTCCTTCGGGTTCATAGCCTGGGACCATCTCTGCTTCTAAGCAATCAATGAGATCAAACACTGCCAGTTCCCGTTTCTATTTTGGGATACTAGTTCCTTTCTGCATGCCCTTAATTACCCAAAAGGGACAACAGTGACGCTGCATGAACCACGCAGTGACTTTCAACTTATAGCAAGGGCTCTGCCCACAGTCACAAAAACAGGAGTCATCTAACTGGCTTTTTAGCAGTCACTTGGTTGGGGTAATAAGCTTATAAAAAAAAAAATTTAGCATTCCTTCCTGCCAAAAAGTGATTTTGTTTGCAAAAATGGCAATATTATCATGTAATACCTTAAAATGCTTATCAATAATTGACTTCGATATAAATAATACCTATCTTGGTGGAGTGTAGGAAAATACTGTACACTTAGTCTTTGCAAGTAATGCCATTAAAATTTTGAGAGTAAAGGGAATATTATTCTACAGACCACCAACAATAGATCTTTTAAATATAGACACAGTATTTGAACATATGCATATACACATATATTGTATTCTACAGCATCAGACCTGATGCCTGAGTCATAAAATACTCCAGGGAGTATTATAAATATATATATGTATTATAAACAGGAAAATACACAAACACACACTCTGACTAGAATTATAGATGTATGTATACATACATACACGTATTTTATATATGGATGCAAAATTAACTTGGACTGTGTTGGCAGAGACAAAACTGAAAGGAAGTCAAAATCTGTTGAGAAAATTTTTAACAGGAAAGAGAGCAGAAATTCTTTATGTTAATAGTTTGAGTTTCACCTCATTTCTGATAAAAATAAAACTGCTTCATACTTAGCAGATCCCCTCCTTATGCAAAGCCGCTGCTCATATTGAGCTAAAACTTCTGAAGGCAGCCCTAAAATAGAGACTTTTAAAATGCTGTAGCCATGAGCTACAACATTCACCCAGAAGCACCTTCAAAAGCATCTCAGATCAGGGAAAAAGTGGTGTAAGAAGCACTCCTTGTTGCAATGGTAGAGGATGTGAAGTGGAGCAAAATGTGAGCTTGTGGAATGTCCACTTAGTCTCACTGCAAAATTCACTGTGGGTCTACTGTTCTGTCAGCGCATCCCTTGCTCTCTCTTCACCACCACAGCAGTGGATTACAAGACACAGGTGAGGATGTGGTGCTGATTCTGGAATTGCAATGCTTCACCATGCTTTCTCCTAGTGGATCAGTTTTCATTTTATTACATGATTATAGTGATTCCAGCATGCAGATTTATTTTATTTACTAGGCAATCATGAAGTCACATATTAAAAAAATTAACTATATATCTAGGCATTTTAACTTCTATTTAAGCACTCTTTAGGATACAGACATGATGAAGTGTTGCACTCCAGATTAACAACCACAGTATCAGCATTAATCATTTCTCTGGCAGGAGTTAATCCACTTAGCAAAGTTACTTATCTCGTTCCCACTCTCCTTTTTAAAGAGAAGTAGCAGTTAGCATACTAATCACTGTGGCTTGCTTTTGCAGCACATTTTACTTCCTTGGGAAAAAAATACAGGGATTAGATCCAAAAATATAGTGCATCTTAAAAGCAGCATATACCCCTTAGAAAGACATTTAATAAATTACTTGTACAATATATAAAATAATAGTTTTATACTGCAGCATCAAACTCTTGACGCCTGAGTCACCACATTAGGAAGTCAGTGATATAAGTACTGGGATCTCCTGATAACACAGCCAACATTTTTGCTTTTGTTTTGTTTGTTTTATCTTTTTTTTTTTTTAATTTATTTTTCCATTACCTTTTTGTTCCAGAATCAGCTTACAATGAGCTTTGTGTTCAAGGCACCCCCAGAGAACGCAGAGAAACAAACACATTATATAGTGTAGTACTCACCTGACAAAGCATAACAAGCCTAAATGAAATGAGGTTTCCTGGCAATACAAGTATAGCAATGGCAGAAGAAAAGGAGGACTAGATACAGACTGGACAGAGCTCCAAGGACTCACACGCCCATGGGAGCAGAGCAGTGCTCAGCAGGGAGATGGGGTCTCACCATGCCATTCCCAAGCAACGCCCAGCAGGAGAGATGCTGCATGTATCCTCTTTGACAAATGCAAAGGACATTCTTAAGATCACAGTGGCCACTGGCTGAACTCTTAGAATTCTGCAGGCAGATTTTTTTTTTTTCGCTCTTTCCAATGGTATTTGGTGGTTATTTGGTTTGACCTCGTGAGACAAGAACAGCTGGGTATGTAAACTGATGTCCAGGTCTGAAACTAATTCTCCCAGTATCTTCCTTTAACGTTAGCCCAGTAACTGCTTTGAAAGCCACATGGTTCAAAATAGCAAAAAAACTTCAAAACAAAATAGAAACAAAAAACAACCACCACCATCACCAAAAAAACCCCACTGAAAAACCATGATACATGTAAATATAGGAAGCAATGACACAAAATCAGCCACTTCTAATGGGAAAGAATGAAATCAAACATCCAGAAAAGCTTGCAGGGAAGGGAAAGAGAGATACGAGAGAAAGGTTGAGAAAGAGACACTTATTTGAGCAGTGGTTTTACATATCAGTTCCCAAGGTAGAGGAAATCAAGAGACCCAGCACCAGTATGAGGCCAGGTCAAACCTAAGAGCTGCAGCGCAATGGGTTGTGTGGGTGGGTTTTTTAAACCATTGGAATGAGGTCAAGAGTACCAGTTGCACATGAGTTGTAAGTAGAGTAAATCTTCATGTCAGGAAGCAAGTTAAAACTTGGTTTTATACTCATAAAACATTCTATCTATTCATATATATAGGAGGTCACTTAAAAATAAAAAAGGCAACAGAAAAACATCTTTAAAATACTGTGTCAGTTGACCCTACCCTCCCGCCCGCCCCCAACCCCCCCCCAAGTAGCTATGACTCTATAATGTGATTCACATTTAGGTTTAAATTCTAGCTTTCACCATGGTCTCATAGAAACAAAACTTCTCTGCGAAGCACAGAACTGCTTTGCAACGTCAACGAATTCAAAGGAAAATCAAATCCCACCCCCCCACCAAAGAGCTTCTCAGTGAAGTTACCTGCAAAGGATGGTTGGGAGGCAGTTCAGATATTTTTAGGTTAAGCTCTTTTAAAAAGAAAGGACAACTCCTTCCCCTTTTTCAACCGTGTGAACTAGGAGTTTATGGCATTTGTATATTTTTGAACATTTAAAGGTAAGGACTTTGTACAGTAATGATTAATACTTAAACATAAATATTCTCCTACATTATATACTAGTTTTTCTTTGTACATGCGGGGAAAAAAAGTATTTTCAACAAACATGGCACATGCTATATGCATTTCCTCCTCAGTAGCTTGGCTACAATTACAATAGTTTGCATGAGGAGGATAAAAGCAAGACTTTGTGGCAAGTGGGCGACAGTCCATGAGCACAGTCTGAAGATGGAAGAAGGTGGAGAGAGGGAGCTGATTCCTCCTCCAGGGTTCAAGATGCTGATCTACTTGAGTGCCTCAAAAAACCACCAGCGCACACCTCTAGTGTAAACGTTAGCACAGAAGACCACATTATCACTTAGTGCTTCTGAGAAGCTGCTTCCCCACACTTTTTTTTTTAACAGGTGTGAACAGCTGGTCATTTTTTTTTCAGCGAGAACAAACAATATCAGCCAATAAAGCACATGACAGTTGTCGTCGATAAAGCCACACAACCTGGCACACGTAGGGCAAAGAACCACAAAATAAAAACTCAGTACACTTAGAATAGTAATAATTATTAAAAAAGCATTAGGAGGTTGTTCTTCTGTCTACACTGTACATACAGATGTTATGCTTGGAAAGCTGCTGTCTCACACAGTCATAACATGAGTCAACATTAAGATACAAGTCCGATACAGTTACAACTAAGCCAATTCACTGAGTAGTCTCCTTTGAGACAGCGCTCTTTTTAGCTGCAGTTTGTGCTGAGGACAATGCTGCAGGATGAGAGGATCCTGGAACACAACAATTTGATGGATAAGTGACCAAATTGGGTGTTGGCAAACGTATGTTTTGCTCTCAGAGGATACAGTGCTAGCTGGACTTCTCTAAGGAAGCCGAAGTCAACAAGTAGGGGTGTGATGCTGCAACCTCGCCTACCTAGGCAGGGTCACTGACTTCACCAGACCCACCTCTGCAGCTTGGGTCTGGTGGGGAAAACAGGTAACATCTGAGGACAGCTGAGGTCAGGCTCTGGGGACTAGCTGGAGCAGCAGTTGCTTCCATGAGTAAAGGATGCAGAGTGGGGCTGGAGAAAAAGCCCCCAAGTATATTGACGTGATCTCTTTTTGCTTTACTTCGTGGAACGTTTGATGAATTGATCCAGTTGTCAAATACACTTTTCTCTAAAGAGTGAAATATACTTTCCCCTATAAGACTCCCAAAGCATCATTAACAGCACTTAAACTTGGTTTGTGAAACAGAAAGAAGTCTAAATATAAAAATAATTCAAGCAGATTCTCTTTACAAATTGTATAGTGAATTCAGTATTTGGCAAGACCGTTTTTACTACATAATGAGCTCCTGAGTGTTTGTCTATTAGATAAAAATTTTCTATTTCCTTTAAGCCATAAAGCAAAGAAAACCATATACTCAAGTTATTCTGAAGTCATAACTTCATTTATGAAAAGAGGTTTGACCAGAAACTCAGTGCAAGTGGCAAAGTTGACCATTACTGTACAGTATCTGCAAGAAAATAAAATAACTCCACATTGCTCAGGTGGCACAGAATGGCTGTGCCAAAAAAATTGTCTATAATAAAATCTCAAATAAGTTTCTGACATTAAAGTTTTATAAATAAGTACAAATTGAATGCTATTGCTGAACTGCGAACTGAGGAAAAAATTATCGTGTAACAAGTTACCAAACTAGTTCTAGCATCAAAGACAAAAAGGAATGTTGGAACTTGTTTGTACAATAGAAATGAAAGCTTCCAGTTTGTAGGATGAGAAAAATTGAGGCATGCAGGGACTCTTGCATATGGATATATATATTTTATATATATTATATATAATATGTACAGTTTAGCTATAAAACTTTGATGTGTAAAGAAGCTGTCTTCAATGAAAAATTGAACATTCAGAGGAAATTCCTGAGTTAGGGTTTTGTGACATGGGCCACTGAGAAAAAAGCTGCGGTTGGGTCCTCAGAGGTGTTATGTCCATCCCTGTTAAGATTGAAATCAACATACAAAAACAGACAGTGTTGCCACTGCTTCGTTCCCTGCCTGAGCAAGGGATAGCACCATTGTGAAGAGAACTCCTGCTTGTAGAGAGGAGGGAATACTTAAAAACAGTATTGCTGCTAAGACCACTGTAGTGTGCACCAAATACGTTCTTCTAGACAACAAATGAACACTGCCACTGGCTGACTGAAGAACACCTGACCAGGTGTAACGTTAAGGTTACGAGTCACTAGGTGTAATCTTTCCTAGGTTGTTCATCTGTTGTACATTTATCAGTCATTTCCTGACAGAAGTCTACCGTGACCGTTTGGCTGCTCTGCTCTGGTGGAAGCTCTCTCTCGGGGTAAGTACCTGCGTCGGCTCCGTCCAATCCTGCGCCCGCCGAACAATTTTCCGAGATGTTGTTGGGCAGCCAGGGTGCTCCCAGCTGCACTGAGCCTTGCTCTGAGCAGCACTGCATGCTCTCCCCGACGCACTGGGAGGTCACCAGGCTCTGCTCCACTCCAGCTGGCGCGGGGCTGATGGTGGTGACCGGCTGTAGATCCATGGGTCTGAGAACGGGGCAGTATCGGTGGAGAGCTTGGATCTGTTCCGGGCTCTGCATGTCTCTACACACTTCTTGGGAAAGACAGGAGAAGTTGTCTAACAATTCTCCCATGCTTGCTTTCAGCTGGTTCCTTTCTGAGAGCAATTTCTCTTTCTCACACACCTGAAAAAGAAAGAAGGCGCCTTAGGCTGAGGAAGGGACATCCACTGCCTGCTCACCTTGGGCACGTACGCAGCACCCAAGAACACCAACATGTCACACCTGTTTTCATATGGCCAGAGGAAACGTCAGAAACACATCAATATTTGACCACCATGGTCTGTGTGGACAGTAGAGGTTGGGAAACGTTCTGAAGAAAAACTTTTGAACTGGAAGAGAATAGCATCTCAAGTTATTCCCAGAGAACTGTCCCCTTTATAAACTAAGGCTGCCTGACAGATGGCACAAAAGAACTCTGAACAAAACATTTTGAGGGAGATGTGCCATTTCCCATGTAATCAGCAAGAAAAAGGATTAATTCCTGAGGTGAGGATAAGATGCTGATGTTTGGTTCACCCTTAACTGTCAGGCTGGGTGCACCTCTTGGAGCTCTGTTACCACTGAGAGTGGTGAGTTTATTCAGCAGAGAGGATATAAGTGTGCTCTGTGGCCTGCACCATGGCTCGTTTTCTTATCTTCTGGTGCTTAATGGTTTGGGCTTGATCTAATACAGATATTTTTGTGAACCTAGCCTAGGATTTCAACTCTAAAAAATGGTGTTTTGACACAGTGTAGACTGACTGGGATGGTCCTGCATCTCCTGCTGTCTCAGGCAGGTGGGCATACAGCTCGAGAGAGTAGATGAGCTTTTGTAGAGTACCAGAACTATTTGCAGAGCTGAGCTGGCCCCAAAAGCAGTGCAGCCACGTATCTCACCTAGTAACACTGCTAAACCCAAGATGTCTCAGCATCTGAGGTGTGAAAGCTCCACAACTCAGATAATCCAACTATGGGTGGTTGTTGACAGCTGATAGTACTGCCCTGGGTCCAGAACTCACACTGGAAGCATACAGCTGTGTGTATGTGAAAGAGAGCAGTGCACATGAAAAGAACTAACTGCTAAAATATTGATAAATCTATCAAGAAAGCATAAAAATAATAAAAAAATAAACAGATGCTCAAGTACATCTTGAGATGATGAATTATGGAGGAGAATATGCTGCGAGTTTGCAGGGAAAAAAGGGAATGTGAGTGGGTAGCTGAATGAGTGAAAGCAGGCAAAAAAAATTACCTATCAAACTCTGAAGATACAAGCATTTCACTCACTGTCTGCTGTGAAACCATCTGTGTCAAGAAGATGGGTGACTTAAAGTAAGTAACTACAGGGGGAAAAGGGGTCTTTCATAGAAAAACACTCAGCTAAATGAAAAGCCCTTAAACCAGAGCGCCATTATGTAATTAATAAAATGGAAACTACTGATCACAAAGAGGACAGAACACAACAAATGAATTTCCAGTGGTCATGTGTTGTGTGTTTATTTTTTTCCCTGTCTCAGTCTTCCAGCTCAGGGTACCCAGAAAACAAATGGTCTTACTATTGAGTAAGACTGAGGCAAAGAAGGCATTTCCTCCTCCTTTGTTTCTATGTTTTTCCTGTATTCAATAAAGTATGGAGCTTCTTCTTGGCCTTCCTTTTGTTGCTTGCCTCTTTCTAAATAATTTTTTATTTTAATTTACAGCAGTAGCTAGGTTAAGTTCTAGTGGGATTTTACTCTTCTAATTTTCTCCCTGCATAACTTCATTATATCCTTGTAGTCCTCCTGAGTTGCTGCCCCTTCTTCCAAAGATAATAAACTCTTTTTTTTCCCTTGAGTTCCAGCCAAAACTCTGTTCAGCCAGGCTGGTCTTCTCCATTGTCTCACATTTTGGCACAAGGGATCAGCCTGCTCCTGTGCCTGCAAGATTTACTTCTCGAAGAATGTCCAACTTTCCTGGACTCCTCTGCCCTTCAGTACTGCCTCCTAAGGGATTTTTCCCAGACAGTTCCCTAGACAGGACAAAGTCTGCATTCTGGAAGTCCAAGGTGGCAGTTCTGCTGACCCTCCTACTTAGTTCTCCAACAACCAAAAACTCCATCATTTAGTGACTACGGTGCCCAAGAAGGCATCCAGCCATCACTTCACCCAGCAGCCCTTCACTGTTTGCCAACAGGTCCAGGGATGCCTTCCCTACTTGGCTCACTCACTGCATATTGCCACATATTCAAGATCCCTTTGCTAAACAGAAACTTTCTAACAGTCAACTTACTTTTAGGAAGAATCCTGCACCTGAAATGGTTTTTGAATTCTCAAACTGAGCAGCGATCAAGCCCACAAGGCCAATCATATGCCTTTCATTCATTTCCCTGAGACGTGTGTTTGTGCTGGGGAGAGGACTTGAAATGTTTATTTTGTCTGTCTACAGTTTATTGTATCAGACAATAACAGCAATGTCACAGGATTGCATTAAATCAATTAACTCAATTAATTTTCAAGTGAAGGCTACAGTTATAAGGCCAAATCACCCCCTACTGCCAGTCCAGCCCTCAGAATGCAATTCCTGAGGCTCTGGAGAGTGAGAGACAGGAACTCTTCCCCATCACTAGCTCAGTGCAGAGGGACAGGCATGCGCAGCTAGGACTGGACCTGCTTCTTCTGACAGCCTGATGAGGATCCATCCGCTTTTTCACTGTGCAGAACCTCTGACTCACCCTGTACACACTGTGCATTACACTCAGTGCAGGAAGTAGTTGCTCACTATTTTGTTTATCTTTGTTGTGTTGTTTGTTTTGCATCAGTGGAGCACTACTATGAACAATGTTTTGATTTTTCTTTTTTTTTCCCCCCAGGGCTTCAGCGGCACAGCATCTGAAGGCTTCACAAGCCTTGGTGATCGTAGCCTCCCAACCAGCTTGTGAGGTCAGTGTCACTTCCCTGTTACAGATGGGAAGCAGACAGGCACAGGCAGCAAGTGAGTACCCAAAGTCACGTGGCTTTCTGCCATTTGGGAGGTGATGGTAACTCAGCTTCTTCCAACATATCCCTGCCTCTTTCACACTATGTTTCCTACAGCTTGAGCAGAGAACAAAGCAAATGAAGCACAACAAGCCCCACCTGAGGTGTCCGTACCCTGACTGAAAGTGAGAGGAATTTTCTGAGCAGCCACTTGGCCTCGCTGCAGTCACCTCACTCCCTTACATTAAAATGTGGTGGCACTGTCTACTGGGCATTCTGCTAATGGATGTACAAACTGGCTGAACCCACTGAAGACTGGACTAGAATTTCTGTTGGTGTCCTGCAGGCTATAGTGCAAGGGCGAGCTGGGCACAGAACTCACCAACTTGCGGATTTCACATTCGAGGTTCTGAATGCAGTCCAGTTTCCTCTTGCGGCAGCGCTGCGCTGCAATCCGGTTCTTGCTGCGCCGGCGGACATCGTGGATGAACTCGAGCTGCTCTGAGGTTAGCTTGTGCATCTTTATCATCATCTGGAAATCATTCCTTGGAAGATCTGTGATTTGATCAACAGGAAAAGGAAGTTTCACCTAAAACAAATAAACACAGGACAAAGAGCAAAGAGTCATATTTTGCCTCCTCAATGCAAGCCGAACAACAGTGAGCGGAAGGACGAATATCTTTGCTGCCACCCCCTCAATAAACAACAAATCAAGTTTCACACTGAGCAAGTTCTTCCCTTGTGGCACATTGTGGAGGTCCAGATGGTATGGATAAGATGATAATCATACTTAAATCAGCAACACATATGAGTACCAGACAAAAATTTAATCTTTCTACAAAGTCTTAATAAATGATCCCATTGCAATAAAAGAAGGTTCTGTTCACTAAGAGACACGGCCTTTTGGAAAGAGTGACGTACCTTGCTGCTATTAAATTCAAACTAGTTCCAAGGAAGGGGCTATTACCACAGCTGGAAATGTCTCTGCTTGGACTGCCGGACTGAAAGTTTGATTAAATATGAGATTAAAAATACAATCTGACACCTCAAGTGGATGAAAAATACTGTATTGCAATTAGGAAAGGTCATCTAATCAGCATTTCAACTGAGCAGTACACTGTGCAAGAAGAAAGGGTCAGAAGAGTGAGATGCAACATATCCTATCCTGCTAAAATATATATATTTAAAAATAAACCTATATATGTTGACACTCTTATATTTTTGCAGATTAAAGAGCACTGAAATTGTATTTCTTGAAAAGGTCAGGGTCTGACTTCAAGAATCCTAGCAATTATGCATTAAAGCAGAGCAAAACACAAAGCTCTCAGCAGTCCGAAGCAATGAACATACACTGTGTGAAAAGTCGGAGAATGTTGGATATACTCAAAGCCTTTTAGTTTCTTTGCCCAAAATCTATCAGCTTGCCCAAATCAAAGTAAGCACCTCTCTTTAGAAACCTTGCTTCATTTAGAGCCTTGGACTGGTAACTATCAAAAACATGGATGTTCTTCGGCCAACTGTTGTATTTGGTGCTCAAAAAAGAATCAGCTGACAAAACTGAAGGAGATGCAGTCATTCGATTGACCCCTTCTTTTTTTTGAGTCATACCCACAGTGCCCAAAAGATGGCAGTAAGTATTTATGTTTCTCTCCCTGTTTGGTACAATCGAACCTCTGGAACACGGAGACCATTCTGCACACAGGCTATCAAAGAAGGTAAGTTGCTCCAGCCAAATGGAAGACATGGGTTGAAAACATTCCTTTGATATTTGGAAACAAGTATGGTCTTCAAATGGCACACTTAAAAATTACTTGGAAATAAAGAAAGTAACAACAGGGATTATAAATTATCTTCTTCAGAGAGCTGAGTTGTTCAAGCAGAACAATTTGCTGAGGACACACCAACACACAGTGGTGGTCTCTGGCATTGACAGCCATGGATCCTCACCAGGCACTTGAACCTGCCAGTAACCAACTCCTCACCCTGTTTATGGGTGTTCCTGGATGTTTTCTTGTACTCCTCTAACATTGCCCTGTGCATTGCCAAGCCTAGGGTACGTCAAGTTCTGTGCAAACATCTACCTTTCAGATGGCTTCATGCCCTGAATGTTCATTCATGCCCCTCTGCC
Organism: Sialia sialis; assembly: GCA_009812075.1. NCBI lineage: Eukaryota > Metazoa > Chordata > Aves > Passeriformes > Turdidae > Sialia > Sialia sialis. The sequence continues at coordinate 65,762,773 of VRYO01002297.1, read as the reverse complement.
CCACATTTCCAGGCACTGCTTCATAACACACTATTTGACAGGTCAATTTAAAGCAGCAAAGAATGCCAAATGCTGCCCAAACCCTCCCAAATTCTTGCTTGTGCACACAAAGGCTGACCTTAGGCACAGTGATGTGAACTAGCTTGTTTACAGACTGCCAGTAAATGACATGAAACCTGTTTGATTTCCCCTCCCGAGCCTGTGGATGGTCAACATAAACTCAGTGTCACCTGCTTTTCTCTCAAGCTTCAACCAGGGTCTGAAAATGAAAACAGCCAGCACCTTCCTCTGAAAGACACCACAGGTTCACTACAAAACCAGCCCTTTCATCTTCACAGTTTCTCCTTATTTTCTTAAGACCAAAAAGGAAAGCAATGTTAACTTTATTTCTCCCTACCTCTCCCTTCCAAAACATATTTACTTGCAAGGAGGAGATGTGCTTGCAGATGGAATGGGAATGAAAGAGAAGCAATTTAAATATGTCAGGTAGAAACTGCTGAAGGGAAATGGGAAAATAAATAAAACCAGATTCATTAAAAAAAAAAAGGATTGAAAACAAAACCATCTACACAGCAGATCAGAGACCGCTATCAGTAATCCCAGCATAATCCCACTCCTGTCACAGGCAGCACTGCACAGGATTAAAAATGTGAAAGGGAAAGTGGAAGTGAGTCAGACTCATTTCCTTCACCATTCACAGCATTTTTATTGCCTGTCTCCCTCTTCGAAATCAGCTGTCAACTGAAAAAAAAAATAATACCAACCCACCAAGCTTTTGGCACGGACACAGTGAATAACTGCACCGGGGTGTTGCTGCAGTGAGAGGCTAAAGTGTTTTACATCTGCACAGGGCAAGACTCTCAGCTGCTATTTATCATAACAGAGTGGTGAGTCATTTTGCTAAAGCCTGCAACTGTGCAGTGCGTGGGATTCATCTGACTCACCCAGAGTGCCTGAAATGATGGGTTGGGACTACCTAATGTCCTGGTCTCTTCAGATGGCAATGCTGCACGGCTTCTCCCTCCTTCTGCAGCCAGAAGGAGTGGATTTACAGACTCAGGAAAGATTCTGCATCTTACAGTATCAATGGGAGGTGAGAGAAAGGTGGCTGAGGTGTCTCTGAAAATCAATCTTCTCTAAGACATTAAAGAAAACCCCAATGAGTGTGCTTTCTTGTAAAGTTTTCTTTCTAATTATGATGATATTTTGGTTCAAACTATTTCAAATTAAAAATGTAAGTGGGATCCCTGCTCCTTCCAGGAGTTATTCGAGCCAGAGCTAACCTCAAGAGCTCCAAAATCTTGCCTTATCAGCACAATTACTCTTTCTCTGCATTTTTACATTGCCAGCACAAGCTTGCTTGCTTTTCACCACACAAATAATAAACTGGCACCTTCTACCACCGCTGCAGACTCTATTGCCCCAACTCTGGCTGAGGATAGTCAATCCACCCTGGGGAGAAAGGAAACCTGGTTAGGATTTTGTGTTATTTCAACCCCCTTATTAGCATCAGGATGCCAGTGTAAATGTCAATGCTTTGAGAGGCTAAGTCAGGGCAGTGATGTAGACAGACAGGGACAGCAACTTACTCAGCACATGCAAGGCCCATATATAACCAATTAATTCCTTCAAGCTTCACTAGTTAGTGCCAGCTTGGGTCATATGCCAGTTACTGCTGTTCTGCTCATCTGCTGTACTAGTTACTGCTGCACCTCTCCCCCCTCTCTTTCTCATCTGGAACAAAGGAAAGGACTCAGGACCCATACTCATTCACATTAAAATATAAATGTCAACTCTTGGGAATCTCTTTATCCTATGGGTAACCTTAGCTTTTTCATTCTTTCTTTATATCTTAATTAAGACATCATTTCACCCTAGCCAAGTGCTAGTAAAGGCAATGAACTTCTCAAGTCTCACTTTAACATCACAGTAACTAAAAGGACAACTATATTATCCATAAGAAAAGGCAACCATTATGTAGTGGGCATGGGAAGGTGGAACTCATTGTACAGTTGGTCAGTTGTTCCAGAGCTGTAAGAAAAAAACCTGCTGCTCTAGTGCCCTCAAATCCTGAAAGCCTCTGACACTTAAACTTGCTGACTCCTTGGAAGGCTCTCAGGACCCACCCAATCAATCCAGCATAGGGGTTCAATCATATTAATGCCTTTTTTTTAATGCAGAAATGGGTACTTGGCTTCACAAAAAAGAGCCCAAGACATTAATGTTGTGTTTCTAAGTAGCTTCCTTAGCACGCAAGTCTGTCTTCCACACACACACTCAGGAAGAAAATTCATTCCCGGACAGGAGCTGAGGTATGTCCACCTGTGTTAGGGGCTCAATTTTCTACAGGGTATTTCAGGCACCATCTGTTGTCCTACAGACCAGGGACCCCTTCCTGTCCTGATTTCACCTGGACAGAGGCTCTCTAAGAAGCACAAAGGTAATGGGCCATATTTTATATAAGGGTGCATTTTCTCATGCTGCTGTCTACTGGCACAGGTAGAGCTTTTAAAACACCTCCTTTTTCCAGGTGTCAACTACACCAAGATGGCAGAGGACTGCAAAAGCGGAATGATGAGCACAGGCAGTGAAGACTGACCACTGTGTCAACAGAACAGGGTTCCACTGCAGAGTGTGTTCCATCGGACACAAGACAACTGGTGGCCCCATAGTGGCATGGGGTCAGCTCCAGTCTCACCTTGTGAGGGCTGAGAGGTGTTTGGGTCAGCAAATGCTGCCTAAGAGGGCACAGCTGTGGACCTAGTGGGGGCAAGCTGAATAACCTTTTAATTTGCCACCTGCCTCACGGAAGTGGGGGCTCAGGCTGAGTGCTTTAACCCAGCAATCAGGACATATGGATGGGGTTCTCATCCTTTAGCCCATGGCTTGAACTTGTATTCAGAACACACACTGCTGGTGCTTAGAATGCCAGGCTGACCTCTTCCCATTCACTGCTTGCGGTGTCCCCAGCTTCCAGCCCATCAAAGGGCACAGCAGTATGATAGTCCTGCCCTTTAACAGGCTTCTCTGAGACCAGGGTTAGCACAGAAACACAAGACAGAAGCCACAGGTGCACTTAAGAATGGAAGATCAGGCAGTGAAATGAGAGGGGATAAAGCACAGTATTTCTCTGAAAGAGCTGCTTTTGCAGCTTAAGAACTGGAGTCCTTCAAGAGCTCATGCAAGGTCTTCAGATCAGGATATAAAATAATTGGTTGTAGGGCTTCATGAAATAATACAGTGTTTAAAATAACCCTCCTCAAATTTCAGATTCTCAGTGTTGTTGTAATCCAGCAATTCTTTGCTAGTAGTATGGAGACCATTCCTATTGAAGAGAGGAAAGAAAACAAAGCTCCCATGAAGTTTATCTTGCAAGACCGATGTTTGACAGGACAACATTTAGGCAGACATTGAGAAACAATTCCCAGCGCTCTGCTGATGCCATCCTAGTCAGGAGAACATCTACCAGAAAATCTGGAGACTAATTTTTCCCATTTTCGAATTTGCAAACTGAGTAAAACCAGGAAAGCTGAGGTGACTGATCATCAAATTCTGGGGAGGTATCACATACCACAGCAAGTTAAAACCTTCCTATGTATTTTTCTTGTTTGCCCTTCTTTCCATGTAACATTCTTCACTGAGTAGGAATATTAAGCAGTGAAGCAGTCTCAAATTAGGTAACTCAGCATAGTTACAGTACATTTCTGGTAGAGCAACCTTGGTTTACTCCACTTTGCTGCTCTGAGATGCAGTACTTTGCTAAGCACCAGCAGATAAAGGGTGGCTGCCTGTCACTTAACATGGAGTGGTTTAAACTCTTGCTGAAAGTTATTTACCTACAATATCCTCAAAGGTCTAATTGCATTAGCTTTCCCTTTATGAAAATTTCCTTTGAAAAGTGACTGACCCAGGTGGGAAATTCTTTTGAACAGATGAAAAGACATTGAATGCAATTCTCTAGATAGTAATAGTTCTTGGAAAACTCCACCTCTTACCTCCTCTTACACTTGTTTACTTTTTTCCTCAGAAAACTCACTGATCAAATTAGACTGAGATTTCTTTTTAACTGGTTTAGTAGTACAATATTTTTTACAAATTTTCTAGCAGATAAAAACTCTTAAGTACTTGCTGAAGAAAAGGAATACCAAGGAAAGTAGGTAGTGCAGAAGTTTCTGTTCCTAAGTAGGTTAACAGATTGACAGACTACTTCCTTCTCAACAATTCATTATTTCAGGGCTTATTGTTTTGTTGTTGCTATTTTAAGCAGGATTGTCAGAACCTGCCTGTAAGCCCTGAGCTTTAAGTCTTCTCTCTAGTATTATATCTCAGTAATTGATTTTTCACAACCTGTGGAGGCCTGAGAGAGCTGAGTGAAAAGAACAACAGAAACTATTAAATATTTCTATGAAGTCCCAATAGCTCGAGTAACAGCCCTGTCCCTGCAACTCTGTACCAAGGGTACACCCTACATTGCACTTGCTGCTTCTGTCAGGAAGCCTTAACAAAGGGAGATTGCAGAAGAGTCTTGGTGGCTCCAGGAAGGGAAGCAATAAGCAAGGACATCCTGGAGAAGATTTACCAAGGAGTGTTCCAAGGACTGCCACCTCTTCTGACAGTTGTCACTGCCATCTGCACCCTCAATAAATGGAGGCTCGTCACAAGGTGGGCTCACCTTCACCCACATGGCATCACACTGAGCCCTAGCACCCCACTTCTGGCACCAAACAACTTTGGCCATGTGCTCCTGAATGGCATCACTCTGTGGGAAAACAGAATGCCTGCAAAAAGCAGAGAGAAATCTTTAACCTACTTCTCACACAATCAATACCCCAGCAAATGATGGTTTGCGACATTAATTCTGGCAGCGACAGCACTCTGGGAGCCAAATTAAGACCAGCTTGGTCCAAATTCCAGGGGGACATAGCAGCCCTGTGAGATAACTGCCAGTCAGAGTCCACCAGGCTTATTCCTGTCAGGCCATCCCACCCCAGTGAAAGCTGACCTGCAGCAGAAGAACCTGCGTGGCCACTCTCCAGAAGGGCAAGCATGTCACCCCCAGATATCTTATCAAGTGCTTTTTGAACAGAAGCCCAGAAAACACAGTGTGTTCTGATATGGAGGGGGAAAGGGACCTGTCTGTGAAGTCATCAGGACAGGAAGGGCAAGGCAACAATTTCAGGAATGGAGAAAGATTCCCATGCAGCTTGCAGGGAGGTAAAGAACAGAAAGCTGTCCATTTCAGACAGTTGTGAGTCTCTCCTGCTGTTTTAATCACAGCCAAACTGCTAAGATCAGGTAGAGTATCTTATACAAGAACTTTCTGCTGCTGTTACATATTTTCTGCTGTCTGGTATGAGATACCCTTTACTGAGGTTTCCACAGCAGCAGATCTAGCAGCATTGCAGGATACACACCCCAACTCACTGTATTAATACAGTGTTGTTTAATGAGGCTGCAAAGTCTGTTTTTGTATTGGTAACAACCTTCAGAAGATCAATTTTTAAACACAATCTCTACCAAAGCACTGGTGTGATCTGCTTACACTTGGCTTGTTCAGGATAGTGCAGTGCAATCTCGCAGAGTGTTAATTTCCTCCCCACATTTTTAATGCCTAACAGTCCTAATCAAAATACCCTGGGTTGAAAAAAAAAAACAAAACAAAACAAAACCACAAAAAAACAAAACAAAAAAAAAAAACCAAAAAAAAAAGCCACCTTATCAGCAGTCCCAGGGAGAAAACTTGCTCAGCACAGTTCAGAAAATCTTTCCCAGAGGAAACCAGCAGCAAAACCAGGAATGGAGCAAACCTTTCCTAGCACTGTCTCAGAGCCAGATATGTGCCTGCCAGCAGCTCACCCAGCCTCCTATAGCTGCCTGTTTGCTCCCTGTGTGTCCCTCCTCTCATCCATGGTCTCCTGCACATATTCACATACTTTTTTTCAAGGAAACCACCACTAGTCCCCTGTAACCTTCTAATTTCACTCTTCCAGGCTCATTTTTGCTGCAGCATATTTCCACACAATTAGGTAATTATGACAGCTAATTAATTATCAAACCTCAAAAGGCTAACCTCTGCCTCATGCTGAGAAAGCAGCACACATGGGTGGAAATGGATGGTCCCTGGTCCCTGCTGCCCTCTGCCTCTTGTAAAGGCAGGACTCCACTGAGTAACCCAGCTATGGCCAAACAGAGCTGCTGTAGGGCTTCCCAAATGAGATCTCCTGCACAGCATTTCAGACAGCCTCCCACAGAGACTCCTCTCCCTTCTGCATCATCCCCTGCTCACAACACGAGGATGAAGAACTGTCCTCTCAGAATCACTGGCCTGGTGTGACTGGGGTTAGAACACCAGAGAATCCCCAGGCTCTTCAGCCCCTTCTTAAAGCTAAGCAGCCAACTAAAGGAAGCATCCACATCTGTCTGAAAAATAAAGCCCGGGATGTAGCTGGAATAAAGACTATAGGACAGAATAAATTATGAATTATTTTCATCTCCATTCCATAACAAAGCCGACAGGTTCTGAACTTGGTGCTCCCAGCATTTGAACCCCCCAAAGTTGCACTTGTTGCTCCCCATACTGAAGCAAAGCTCCCAGTGGAGTTTTTCAGCATTATCACAGGAACTTTATAGGTGATTTCACCCAGATGTTCTCTAGATCATGCAGATTCCTAATGAAACTCTGAATAAACATCCACTTTCTGGGCTCCACAACACATCTTCTTGATTTAAATCTGCCCTCAAACTAGTGACTTCACACAGACAGTTTATTTGGTCATGGTTAGCCAGTTACCACTGCAGCATCTTCAGCTGGCCCATCTCTAGTTTTAGAGAGGGCCTCTCTTTCTCTTTCCTCTCTTGGGAGAACTATATGGATATTGAAGTTTTCCCTTCAGCGCCAGATCATTCTCTTGTCATTCCCTTAAAAATCCTGGATATTAAAGGACAACTTCTCTCTGAAACCATTCGTGCCATGATTGCTAGAGCTAACCACCCAACAAATGTCACAGGCATGGAACATGATCTCAAGTTGTCAACTTATAATAGAGGCACAACCCAGGACCTGAACGTGCAAGACACACAAACACACACACACACACACACACACACACACACACAAAAGAATGACTTGAATGTCATTCCCACAGCACAGGGTGGCCAGCTATGCAATTGTTCGAGTAATTTCACACCTCTGCTGGCAACATGCAGCTTGGCTCTTCAAGCAGGCTGCCTGACCCTTGGTGTCAGAAAAGGCATAGCTTGAGCAAACACACCTGCAGCAATACCTAGCGGAGCTGAAACCGTCTCAGCAAATTAAGAATAAGGGGCAGTACTTTGTGCCATGGAAGTGGGTGAGGGAGGGAGGAAGACAGGACATTGCTGGCAGACTCCCAAGCACATCAATGCACTCTCATCATTCAGCAGTTTGCTGTTTTCCCATACTCAAATTTTTGGAAGTGCTGAACACCTCGAAGGTCAAGCAGACCTATTAATGTGAAGTCAACCATGTGCACTCAGCTGATGAGGGAATAACCAGAAGTTACTCTTTGCCTCTATAAACAAAGAAAGTGCCAGGGAAATGCAAAGTCATATGAGAGAATCAAGGAGCGATTAATTGGGTTATAACAACTGTGATATTTGTACTTATCTGAAATCCCTACCTCATGCCCTCTGTCTTGCACAGGACATGATTCACTGTCTGCTTCTGAGAATGACCCAGACTCATCGCTGGAGTTTGTTCCATAGGATGGCTCACATTTAATCTGGGCTCGGACTGGGTTGTACAATCCATCCCCCACCACACCGGGCTCCTGGTGCTCAGGCGCCAGGAATCGGGGACCTTGGGAGCACGGGGAAGAGGAGAGCTCGCACAGACGCAGGCTGCAGGGAGAGCCGCCGCTGCCGTCCTCTGCGTACGAGTAGGAGGAGCACGAGCTGGAGGTCCTGGTTCTGGTTTCCAGAGGAGGAGAGCGAGGGCAAACTTTAATTGGCACCGGACAGCTGGTGTTCGGCCGCATCCTTCCCGGCAAGTGATCAGCTGTCAGTCCGCTGTGCGAATAGGTCTGAGAGCTGGGGAGAGACTGGCTACTGCCAGCCCACAGACCCTTTGGCACAGTCTCAGTGAGGTCTTTGTCCAAGCTGCTCACACCAGAATATGAATGCACCGAAGTGTTTACTTGGTCACAAGCATTTGAAGAGAATATAACACTCCTCCTGTCCAGTTCCCCTTCTTGCTTACAGAGAGTTTCAAAGCCGGGCCCCCTGAGTGGTGATCCCACGGTGAAGTTGGAAGCATCCTTCTGCATGGCATGGGACTGTCCATAGTTCCCTGTGAAAGGAACATAGTCAGTTTTGTGATCACCCTGAGTTGTCCCTTTTTCAAAAGGGCATGCTGGACTCCTGCCAAAGTGCTGTTGGGAAGTGCTGGGGAAGCCAACCAAATCTATGCTTTTTGTTCTGTTGAAGAAAGACCGCAAGCAAGAAGGAGAAGACCCACTTTTTGGCCTGTCGACACAAGTGAGGCCTGGCTGTTTCCTGTCCATTTCAACATCCCCTTCTTTATCCCTGATGTCAGGTTCATCTCCAGACAGGCAAAGTGTGATGCTTTCTTCATCGTTCTCTTCATTCTGAGGCTCACTTTTTATCTGCCCCATAGCAAGTCCTGATTTGAGGCCATTTCCAGAGCTCTCTTCACTGAATGTGCTTGCAAAACCTGAGGTACTGATGTGTGATGTGTTGTAGACATTCTTGGTACAAGCAAGCTGGTATTTCTTGTATCTGGGGTACCGTGTTACTGCATCTTTATCCAAATTGTCCTTGCTATCTCTCAGCATGTCAGAGTCAGGCAGCATCCCTTCGCCTTTGTCTGCTCCAGCAACAGTGGTTTCAAAATTGAAGGGTTCTTGGTGCATCCTCTCCCTCGGGCAAGATATTTTTGACGTCTCTGATTCCATTGTCTCCTCCTCATCTCCATCGGAGTTCTCCTCATCGTGCATGCGCTGACAGGTGGTATCTTTTTTGCACAGGAACAGGCCATCTTCGTTGTTCAGCAGCTGTGTCTGAAGGAAGCTGAAGCAGGAGTCCTCCAGGTTGTGCATGCGCAGGAACTCGGCGCAGTGGATGACCTCCTGGATGTTTTCTCTGCTGAGTAACAGCTTAGCAGTGTAGGCGAACTGTAACAATGGACCAAATCCCCTGACAGTGACCTGCGAAAAGAGAGAGGGAAATTGCCAGCGTTACCATCAGCTCTTGCCATCATCCCAGGTCCTTCCTTTAGATAAACAAACAGATCTGGCCCTCAGAAATAAATACCGCTCAGCACAGCTGTTCTTCACATCTGCAATGATGCCACATCCAGGAACTAGCACTGCTCCCTTTGTGCTGCTCCTGTGCATCACTGTACAGTTTGAACTGAGCACTCTTTTCCCCCCAAATATCTTGAAGACCTATGAGCTAAGACTCTGCCCTAAAAAAGACTGACAAAACTAGCCTGGACACTGCTAAGTCTTACATAGATTTCATTTGAACTGTGCTACAGCACCCAACCATTAAAGCACCAATTCAATTTTGATTCTTCTGCTCTGATGGAAGGTCCAACAAAAAATGGTTTCAAGCTCAAAACACCACTTAAATCCAAGAAGTGTTTTGGGAAGGAATCACTTAGTATTACAACAAAATTCAGCAGAAAGCATCTTTTCTTCCACTTTCGAAAGCAACCTGTTTCCTTTTTCTCTTCTAAGTTTTTTTGCAAGCCATTGCTGAGTACATAATAGGTAAGTACAGACTGCACAACTTTCCTCCATCCCATAGAGATTATTCTTCTCACACTATTCCCAATTTTAGTGAGCCTGAGGTTCAGCTAACAGAAAAGAAATTAATATTTATAGTTCAAATAATTGAAATTATTCTGAGTCCCATCTCAGTACTTAATTTCCCACCATTTTCTTCGTAGAAAGAGTAAAAAACTATTTCCATGAGAGTGATCTCCAGTCAACTGTTCCAAGCCTGGCTTATGCTACTCATCTTGCTTTCTTTCCATACCATCTATGTATTACATTAATATTCCATATATTAAAAAATACACACTTCCCCCCTCCCCCATTTTTTACAGCTGTATCTTTACATACAGCTAACAAATAAGTTGCTAAGCCACATAGTAAATTATAGATACTATTTTTGACTAAAAATACTTTGACTGCCACTAACTTCTGTTAATTTTATTTTAAAATAGGTAGCAAAGGTATTGGAAAAATTATTCTTCATGAAGCTCCTTCAGAACCATAACTCACCACCATGGATTAAGGTTTCTGCATAATAAAATTCAGTGGTTTGGCCACAAGTCACAATTCACTGAGACACCTCCTTGCCTATCTTGCAAGTAGCACTCATTTATCTGAGCTCCCTGTACTTTGCATATCAGGCAAAGGCCTCTAGATGGGATTCAGCACAGCCAACACCTGCATGTCTGTGTGAGGTTGGGATGCACAGCCTGCAACCTCCTTCTGGATGCAGATGTCTCTGGCAGACATCCCCAGCACAGTTTCTTCTAAAACAAACAAGAGGAAGCACTGCTGTCTCCTTTTTTTTTTTGAAAAATGGCCTAAAGACAGAAGGGGAAACCTAGAAAGTAGGAGACCAGGTTCCTTCCCCAGGCTGTGGGGATTGAAACTCCAATTTCCCAGCTGCTCAGAAGGGTATATTTGGGATGGTACGGGATACCCTGAAGGCGAGTTGCTTTTACAATTCTTCCAGTTGAATTAATGCCACTGAGCAAAGAAGCTGCTCAAAAGTCTTGTGAGCCATCAGGCCATGAATTTGCAGAGGTCTAATTCCTGACTAGAGTGTATCTGAGTGAATAATTTGGTTAATCTCAATGAAAAGCCTTTAAAGCCCTATACAGCCTCAGGACCAGTGGTAGAGTTCCCAGATTTTTATAGAAAATCCTGATTTCCAGAAACAAACCTTTTTTATTCACAGATCTGTATTTATGATGGTGGATTATGAAGACATGACAAGTGGTGCAGATTTTGGAGGGGAGAAAAATATTTTCTAACCTCTAAAATTGTTCCCAATAGCTATTCCATCCATAGTATTACTGCTCTATCTGCTATTTTAAGAAGCAGTGCGTTTTCATGCATGCACTTACACATTCCTGTTTTACAATATGCCTCTGGTACAGAATTGCCAAGATTTACAGCTGGCTATTAAACCAATCTCTGCTTTATCAGTGTTACACTTTCTGCCTATTTGTTAGATTATCTGCTCACTAAAGCCCTATCTGCATTTTATCTATGCAGCATGATTAACAAAATTGCTCGGGAACTTAATGAGCTACTCGCAGGCTGATGGTAAGATCTTCAGTGTGGGGGCTTACATACTGCTGCACTTGGCCACTAGGTGGAATGGATGGAAAGCAAATTCAAATAATTTTCCGCGCTGGGCCAGAGTTTCACCTGCTTGCCTGCCGCCCCAGACTCATCCAAGGCCACTGCACGGCTGTCTCGCACGCTGACACAGGCTTCTGCTCCAGGTAAATCACAGGATAGCAAACAGCAGCAAGGCAGCTGTTACAGCTGTTAGAGAGCCAGAAGCAGACTCTCTGTGCCCTGGGCTCCCCATGGTGCCCAGCAGATGCCACATGTGAAGGATGATGAAAACTCCGAGCAAACGTGTGCCTCGACTTCCTTTGAGATATTACCCACTGACACAACCTTCACTCTCACAATCTTCAGATCCAAAGGGGGAAAGTTTCTTTTCAAGCACCCGGCGCTTGTCATTACCCTCAGGCAAAAATCTCTCCGGTGCCAACTCTAGAAACTGCACAAACAATAACTTTGGAAACAAACGGGTGCAAAGCTTGCTGCCAAGTGTGAAAGCCAGCGCAAGCTCTGCCGCCTGAAGCTGTCTAAATATTGATTCGGCTCCGGTGGCAGGTTCCCTGCCTCGGCCCCACTAGTTTTGGGACTGCCTGCATCTGATGCATTCTGGCAGGAAGGCTGGAATTGAGCCACCGGAGCGTGACTGCGAACACCGCACGTTGGGAAAGAAAAGGCTTCGAAACTCCATGTACAACCACCACACAGGCATTTCTCTAGCAAGAGATAAGGGCAGCCTTTTAAAATTATTTGATCTGACTGATGTGCCCCAGTGAATAAAGTTAGTGAAAACAAGTTGATCTGCGTTTGCAGAAGGAAAAAGATCATTTCTCTGCTACAACAGTCTTCATTTACATGTGAGAAAGACCTTTGTTGGATGGGTAAAAACCATGCCAGCAACAATCCTAGGGTCTTTTTTTCTCTATTGAAAATAAGGTGCCCAAGAGTTGTTTGCTTTTAAACCTTATTTTCTGTGTAAATTAATATTCAAGCAGGCAGATCAGTTTGTGGGAACTTCCACCAGGCACCCTGTCCAAGCTCATACACCAAGTCACTACTTCCCTGCCTTTCAATCCTTTGCCTTATTCCAATTTCTACCCATTTCTATTGTTAAATGGAATTGACTGGCTACTAGAAAACCAGGCAGAGAAAAGGTAAAGCATACATATAAAACAACAATGCTCACACAGAGAGAAAAGCAAAGATCCTTCTTGGAGGCTTGATTTCTTCCCCTGTTTCAAAGCAGGGCATGAGACGACTTGGAGCATGTCAAACAGCCCACCAAGGGTAAGGAGAGAGCACTTTATTTGTCTTGCTTCTGTCCCTAGCTGGTCTTGTATGCATTAAAACCTGCCCAGTGCACAGAGGACATGGGTGCTGCAGCCCTACCTAAGGTAGCTGGAGCTCCTGCCTCAGCTATGCTGCCACAGGTACAGTGTGCTCAGTGTGCAGTGGGCAGGTCTGTGGCAATCCAGCAGAGTGGTGATAACAAGCCTGACCACTGTTCAGGTGAGAGAAAACAACTTCTCCTGCCCTTTATCTGCCTCTTGTCTTTTAGACTGAGCCAGCTGAGCTGGGGGATGTGTTTTGTATGGCCATGCCCTTGTGAGTGCGTGCTATTGAGGAACAGGCTGGAAACAATGCAGTGATATGATCACCATCAAGAGATGTTAATCAGCATTAGCCATATTGAATTTACCAGCAAAACACAGACAGCAGCCCTGCAGAAAATAAGCACGCAAAGTCTATTTTAGTTCATTTTGACATTGCTTTTCTCCTTACAGAGTCATGGGGAGTGCGATGCTCTGGTTAGTCCTAATTGATTTAAGTGACCAGACTTCCACTACTTCCTTTGGGAGATCATTGCCAGACTCTACTTAAAACCTCCTTGTGAGGAAATATTTCCCTTATTTTCCTCCATCATCTCTCATTATATTTCCTTGATGCATTCCGGGCAATGCTTTTTCCTTTTGGATAAATAGTTGTATTGTTGTTAGACTCTCTGCCTTCCCTTTTTGTTGGTTATTAACGAAAAATTGGCTAATTCAAAGAAAAGAATATTGATCACTGTTGGATGGGAGAATAAGAAGCTGAGAAGACAGTCAGCAATAAATGCTAATAAAAAAGGCAGCATTACAGATGCAAATAGAGCATTTTTAGCAATGCATTCTTCTAGTTCTGGGCTTGTACTATTCTAAAATTAGGAGGAGGGTTAGCTCACTTCCACTTTGGGAACACCATCTTTTTGTAAGGGACTTCTAGGTCAGAAATTCTATTTTAAACATAGCTGTACACACACAGGCACCGTGGGAGACACAGCACTGGGGGTGAAGCCGCGCTGGCTCCCTGTTGCATCCGTGTCCTGTGTGAGGGCTGCTCAGGCATGCCAGGGAAGGACTCTGTGCTGTTCTGAGCACACGGGACACGCAGAGGGCTGACATTTCTGAGGATGGGCTGGACTCCTTGTGTGCCGCAGAGTTCAGCAGTGCACGCTCATTAGAGGGCTGCCCAGACGTCCAGATGTCTCAAAATCCCAGACAAATAGACAAAGTCCTCCAATTCTGCACAGACAGTATTTCTTATGGGGAGGGGTGGGAGGGAGGGTTATTTCCAAAGGAAACATGGATGTCTGGTAACCCCACTCGGAATGGCATCTGTATGAAAAGCTGCATCTGGAGCAGGGAAGGTCAGCCCCTGCGAAATGCCAGCAAAGTCTGACTTCAATTTAAAGAGGGGAAAAGTGATTAAGGGCAAGGAAAGATCACTGTAAACATGTAGGAATGTAAAACTTGGCAAGGCAGTATCTAAAATGGAGCAAGGGAATGTTTACAGTAATCTGATGCAAACTAACATCAAGAACAGAGAAGAACTGTCTAGTTTGCTATGGGGTGCTATTGGCATTTGCAGCAAAAAGAAATTAAAATGTAGGGATTTTTTCACCCGACTCATAACCTAACAGTCAATTCAGAGCAATCTTGGAAGGCCTTCCAGGGAAGATGATGGATACTTTATGTATGAGTACTGCAAAGGAAAACTAACAAAGCGCAACCTTGTTCTGGAGAGCTGGGCTTTAATTTAGTAGACTTTTCCAGGGCTAATTTCTGTGTTAATGAGGGCACAGTGCCAATGATCTGCTAGAAAAAAGCAATAAAGTTCAACAGCAAATGCACATGCAACTGTTCCTTTCCAAATAAAGCCTACCTGGGGCACACGCAAAGAACAAGCTCATTGGCGGTGGCGTGAGAGGGCAGAGCCCTCTCCTCCCCTCCAGGGATACAATGAAATCTGCAGAACATTAGTGGCTAAATCCAACTGAATTGGGGGTAATTTAGGTGTTGAGACCTTCAGACCCACTGAGAATGCACAAGTCCTGACAGAGCAGCGCAGGCGCATGTTATTATCTTTACACATTTGAGTAGACCAGCTAAAACTCAGTAGGAGCACTGATAGGTTTGTTGGGAAGCACACAAGCTGCTTTTGGGTTAATGGTTTATATTTTTAGTATTTTGATTTTCAGGTTAAATTCATCATCAGGCACCTAAGAACAGTTAGAAACCCCTCATCTCTAATCTCCAATCATCGACTAAAATAAGCCATTTTGTGGGGAAGGAAGAAAGTAAGATTGAAGCAAATCTCACATGCTGAATATCAAATCTCAAACTAGATATTATTTTAAAGAACTGGATAGAAAAATAGCAGGAATGTAACAGTTTCTTGCAGAACTCCAAATGAATAAGTTATTCACATATTGTTTCATAGTAAGTGTACTGTGGTACCTGTTTTACTCACCTTTCAGCATTGCTACTGCAGTCTAAAGGCACATGCAGAGCTTTTTAATCCATCTCAGCCCTGATGTTGTCTAATATGCTCAAGCATGTAGCCAACAAACTACCAACTTTTCACTCAGCCAGCGGGTTCCCAGCACTACAAGTTACATAATCAAACACATGCTAGAAAAATAGGAGATAAGATTAGTGACAGTTAACTGCTGCTATTTTTTTTCCACAGCCTGAAGAAGGTCTCTGGGATTAAATATTAACTCTAATCTTATTTGCTAAAATTAGCACACAGTGTATTCTTTTTCTTCTACAGCCAATTGCAAGTATAGTACAGAAGTTATTTTCAGAGGGTAATCTGATAACCAAAATCAGTCACCAAAGCTGTTATTCCATTAAGAATTAAGAGACTTCCTGGTTATTTACTTAGTTATTTTTACCTGGGATGGTGAAGCCTGGCTTTTTCCTAGCTTGAGCTTATTTGGTTTTGGAAAACTCTCTGAAAGATTTAAGTATATTACCAGGCTCAAACAGGTCAGTCACGTGCAAAACCAATGGTGTTAAGACATCAGGGTTTGTTCCTACATATGCACACAGGCAGGAATTGTTTTGAAACCATGATCCTTTTACATAAGGTGAGAACATGCAGGAGGCAGGAAAAAATCAGAAGAGATGATAAACAGCAGAGTAATTTTGTAAGGCAATGCCACACCAGTATTTTACTGCATTTCCCCTCTTTAATTTAACAGCATTTAAGTGTTCTATCATCAGCAGCTGCAGATGTATTTCCCTTATCTATTTGCTCATAGACCTGTGGAGCTCCTAAAATGAGTGACCACTCTTTAAAAATTCCACTTGGGTGAGAAGCATCAGATGCTAGTATTTGTATTATGTAAGCTTTTAAACAACAAAGGAATGTACAAATTGCTGATGGAGAAGACCAACAAAGATAGGCTTTTTTTTCCAATCTAAAAACATTTTTTAAATTAAGCAGACATCCTGCCAGTTTCACATTCTCTGGTTAGTGCGTACAAATTTTGTGCAGAAGAGTAACCTGAAGTCCAAGTGACAGTGTGGCCGCTGCCCCATCACATCACATTGCAGGGCTGGGAGCTCCACACATCATCATCATGCATTCCCTGGGCACAAAGGCGCACCAGGAGAGCAGAGAAACTGGACACACAGCTCCTTTCTTGAGGAGGCCCATTACCCAATTATTAATTGAAAACAAAATTAATGAAAAACTGAAAAACTTCCATCTGCAAAGCCACACCCTGAGTGGTCTAAGGGGTATCCTGGTATCTTTCCAGTGCATTCTCAGCAGCCTCTTGAGGCTGCCAGACTGAGAGCTTCCAAGAAGATGCTTAACTGCCCTTAGTGGTACTTTTACAGAAGATGACACAATGGAAGTGTTTGTCCAACTTCCAATATTGTGCTTTCAAAAGAAAAAACTCTAAAAGCACCTTCCTCAGCCTTCCCCCCTCAAACCCCAGCTGTTGGTCAGACAACAGTTTTACACTAGAAGCCCTGACTGTCTGTGTGAGAGTAGAGGGAAGCCAAGTGACTTCTCATTCTCCTCTCTCTGGCATAATGAATGCATCCAGGGACAGCAGAGCACCTCGGCACTTGGGAGGGGAGCCCACTATCCCTCAGTGCCTGCAGAGCATTCCAAGGTGGCAGGTGTGCCGGCAGGAGGTGAGGTGGCGAGGAAGGGGAAGTCATTCACGCTAGACTCGCCCGGAGGATGGGAAGCAATAATGGCAAACCGTGTCCAGTGCTCCGTGAGAAGTGCGTCAGTGCTGACGGCGGGGCAAGTGGCTTGGAATTGATTGCCAAGCGCAAGGATGGCGTAAACAGCCGCTGGATCGATGAGCATGGCATTGGTTATGTCAGCATCCAACCACACGACTCACGGGGGGAGCGCAAGAGTTGAGGCACGTACTTAGCTTTGTCTGAATCAAATTCACCATGCCCCAGCTTTGAAGCACTCTCAAAAACCCCGGGTCTTAATGTCAGAGGAACCAAAGGGGAAGAGAGAATCAGAAGATGTCTAGGAAATTAAAAAAATAACCTAGAGCGTAGTAAAAGTAAAAATAATCCCTGATCCAACTGCAATGCTTATTTTAATCCACAACTTCTAGTTTTATTTCCTCTCAGAGTTACTGAAGCCAAATTGAAATTCTTTCAACCTTTCAAAAGTGAGACTTGTTTCAAATTAAAGCAAAGAAGTTACTTTTGGAAACCGTGACAGCATCCCTGCATGTTTTCAGCGTCTCTGAAAATTCTGAGGAAAAAGCCACACCTTTTGGAAAATACACCGTTTATTGAGAAGGAAGGTAGAAATCATAGCCATAAGCCTTGATACTTGGCTGCAGACAAATCTCGGTGCAGGAAACAGCAGGCATCTTACCAAAGATCAAGGAATACACTTGGAAAGCTGAAAGGCTATAGGACAGGAAGATGCAGGGCTCTTCCGTAGCAGGGATGCGCTGCCTGCATCATGTCTACCATAAACATTGGTCACTGCCAGATGTACCCATCGGGCAGCCCTAGGTTTTACCATTCATAGCAAAAAGGGACATTTGTCTGCATGGCTGCTCCTCTGGGCCACAGAGAAACTCAATCATGAGAAGCTGGGCAGCTCAGGGAGGCAGATCTGTGCTGCACCTCCGTCTGCCACCTCACAGCAGCACAACACTTTTGGTAAAACAGCTCTTCAGCTGGAGGGGGAAACGTCTTAAAACCCTGTAAGCAAACCTGCCACATGATATCTGCCAGAGCCCTTATTTTAAAATCTCACTCAGTAACCTGTATGCTGTTGATGTCAGAGGTTGTCCACGGCATAACAAGAATAGAAAATTCTGAGTTATGGCCAAGAGAGTACCTGCAGGCAAGCCTAGGTAAAAAGGCTTTGGGAAGAGAACTTTGGGGCTGCTAAGGTGAGACTCTTAGTGAAGGTGTTAAAAAGAAAATTAGAGATGAGGATGCTTCAAAGAACAGTCTCTCTAAAAGGACAACATGGCCACAATATTACTCAATTAACAAAGCACACTTAAAAAACAGTGGCACTAATTAGCAGTTTAAACACTCAGGCATGAACTGGGAGAGAAAGCAAAGGGAAACAAGGCTGTGATACCTGGCTGTTTCAAATACTTTTGTGTGTTCCAGTGCAATGTGCATCTTAAGAAACCTGGAACAGAGTAATGAAGGGTGATCAAAGAAGGTGGCTCAGCAGAAATGCTGCCTTCACTCCCTAGGTGCCCTGCAAGCCACACTGAAACCAGCGGGGAAGAAACAAGCAGAAATGAACAGATTTTAACTGAAAAGCAACATCAGAATTAAAGTGCAACTGTAATTTAAAATTAAAATTAGTCCCACATTTTTGCAAAAGGAAAATTAAACTGACCCCAAGATTAAAAAAGAAAGAAAAACAAGAGGAAGTGTTAGCAGTAAGGGGGGGTGAGGAAGGAGTGGGAAAGCTTTCACAGAATATAAATTGTGACAGGAGTCTGTGAAAGATCTGTTTAAGTGCACAACATGAGCCAAAGTAGGTAGAAAAAGGGAAAACAAAAGCAGTTTCAGAACTTTTAGAATAAAGAAAGAATCCTAGAAGTCTCCAAATTACATTAGGAAATACCAAAACAGGCAGAAAATGAAGATACGTGTAGAAATTTGCTAATTCAGAGGGTGCTTAGAGGAGTGGCTCTATTTCCGATGCTGTAATTGATATACAAGTAAGCACAATACCACTGAAAAGCTACCAAGACTTGTAAATTCACCAGTACTCCTCTTTCCCATGCATGGCAGAAAGTATTTATGCACATGAACTATGTAATAGTGTATTAAATACACAGTGTGTTAAATACACTGTAATTACTTTATAAAAACAAGGAGTACTTCACAGCAAGCCACCTCACTAGCAGCCCTACTATTATACTCCATGCAGTGTAGGAGAGGAAGAAGCAGGCACTGTCAGACATGATTTTAAAAAGCACAAGGTTGCACTCAGAGGAAGAGCAGTAACTCAGAAAACAAAGGAGCTGGAGGAGAAGCAGGCTCAGGAGATGGGGCTGGGTAACATCTAAAGCAGCTCATGGCTGTTTCCACAGGGCTGATGACACCCATGCTTCTGGCACTGCCTGTCACCGTGTGCTGGCATAGCACAGCAGATAAAATCACAAATACTATAACATTTTAAATCCAGAGATGCTATTGCTCGGTTGTGAATGGAAAGGAGTGTAAAAGGCTTTACTACTGCACTTCATGAGGAAACCAAGCAATTACAGCTATTAACTGGTAGGCTGAAACCCTGCAAAAGTGACCAGCTTTCTACAAGCATCTTATTTTTAAAACAAAACCTGCCAAATGCTGCCTTTGTTCCAGTTCTCCTTCTCGTCCCCTGCCTTGCCGTTTAATTTTCAGTATTTGGACGTGCAATTCTTCTGCCATCGCCTTGTTTTTGTCCTTGCATGGCTACAACAGACCTGAGGATTACGGATCTGATGGCTTTTGCTCCACTGCTTGGTGTTCACGTTTCATCAGTGGTGTCTGCTCAGCTCAGCAATGCAGGTTTGCAAGGAGAACCAGCCACTGCTGAGCTGGCAAAGTTGGTTCCCTCCCACCCTCCACGAGGAGCAGTTACCTCTTCTCTCCATGGCCCAAAAGGTTAACTAGGCTCTGTAAATCCCACCAGAAAAAATTGTAGGCATTTGCCTTTGTGCTGAGATTTCATGTCAGCTATGAGTAAAAGGTAAATGGCTCTTTTAGTCCCTAAAGGAGCGCAGGTTTAGCAGGAGTGACCCATTGTAAAGAGGTCAAAGGCAGGGAAAGATGGGAAGGTTGGCAACAGCATCCCAGTGCAGCACTCTCCCCAGAGAAAATTACTTTCCCCTTTCTGCTTCATACATGATATTTTAAAGATCTATCCAGAAACCAAGGGGTAGGAAATGCCACGTACCCTAGAAGCCCCAGAAAGACTTCTCACATAGAAAAATTATGGCATTTCCAGCTTGACTTCCTCAGAGGGTGGAAGGTGGGACTTTACAGCTATTTGTGTGTGTGTGTGTGACTACATATGCTCACGTGCACCCACGCATGCCAGTGTGAGAAAGAGACTAAATAACGTGAATGTGTGTGAAAGGGATTGAATTAGCCCCATCTGCTCCAAAAAGATTGTTTCTTCCTTGGGTTTCTATTACCATCGTATCACTGCCACACTGGAGTGATTCTAAAAGGCTACAGCTCCGGCAGCCAGCATCATTACAGCTGCTCAGATTATTAACACCATAAATAAACTCTCAGAGACACTACTAAGAAAATATTAACTACAATTATCACTGTCTGATAAAATAACGAACAGCAAAGTGTTACTCTGCTGCCTCAGTTGCCAGTGCTTATTTATGTGTGCTTTGAGCAATGAAAGCCAGTTTATGTGCATACTGAAGCACTCTGGAATTGGTTCTTGCTACTTTATTTTGTTTTACTTGTATTTTGCTAAAGATCAAGCAGCACAGGCTGCAGCTCCGTATTGGCAGAATTCAGTGTACCCCGCCTCCTCTCCCACTGCATATAATCCCATTAATTCCAAGTGAACAGAAAGCCATGCCTGTAGCCATGCACATGTCTGCTGGAGGAAGGAGATGGACAGCGTGCAAGCTACCAGCAGCAGCTCTACAACCTCTTGATGGATTTTTACTCTTGGGCCTTGCTGGATTTTTCCCTAGATGAGGAGCAAGGGCCCACATGATGTCAATACCGTGCTTGCTGCATGGATCCTCCTTGCCTTCATCTCTTCCACTAGCCTGCACCACTTTGGCTTTGTGAGCTTGTGTTTCCTCCCATTCCTCACTGATACTAGAGATCTGCTCTTTCTTGAGTACACTGGGGAAATTTGGCTTGGTTTCTAATTAATATAAATTATTAACTCCCTGGAAGCACTGGGGAAAGAAGTTCTTAATCGCATAGAGAGCAGGGCACAGGAGCGGGGGTCTCTCACTCCATCTCCCCAGGCTGGGCTCCAGCCCCAGCAACACCCTCCTCAGCAGTCATCTTACATTCTTCACTGCCTGTTGTTTGTTGGAGCTCACCACAAAGAGGAGAAAGAAGCTGCTTGGTCCTGAACCCACTCTCTGCAGGGCAGACATGGTGCTGAAGCTCCAGCCCGGGCAGAGGGTTCTCACGGCCCCAAGGCAGGAGAGGCTCTCTCCCCCAGAGGGACCCTGTGGTCAGTGCCCACCCTGCCCTCTGACACCTTCCATGTCTTCCCAGGAAAGAAGGGTGATGGTGGCAGGGTGACACAGGAACAACAGGCACGTTACTGACCTGAGCACACACACTGGGATCTTTCTGCCTGAGCCAGAACAGGGTGAGAGCATCTGTCAGACTCCTGGGGAAAGGGCCACACCCCTGCTAGGTACGAAGGAAAACTAGAAAGATGCTGAAGAGGGCAGTTGCAACTAAATAAAGCTAGAAAGGAACGCCACACCACAATGCTGAGTGAGAAAAAAGAGAAGGGGGCATTTTCTAAAAGAGCTTCCCTCAGTCTAAGCCAAAAAAATCACACACTGCATCTTTACTGTTTTTATCACTTTTATCCTTTTCTTATGTCTTTTTTGATCATTTCTGCAGCATCTCACGCTCCCTCCCTGGTCTCTTTTTTGCCTCTGCAAGCCTTTTGTTCCACTAACCCCCACTCCAGTGCTTAGAGCTGGCTTCCAGCAGCCACGGCAGGACCACCTTTCTATTTGTGCACCCCGGGGCTCTCCTTGCCTGCACTGGTACGACGGCAAGAGATGAAGAAAAGTGGGGTGCAGAGGCAGGAGGAAACATCATCTTTGAGCATCCCCCTCTGCCAGCTGTGAGGGAAGGACTGCAAGGAGGAGGTGACCCTCTCTGTCCATAGAAATCACTGTGAGAATGAACCTGTGCTCCTGGGAGGGGAAGAGTAGAGCCACAACGCTCCTCACTATTTTCCCTCCAGCATCCTCTCTCTCTTCATTCTCAGCAATTGGCCTCTTCTGGTCAGTGAAGCAGGTTAGCTGTGGCTTGCCCTGAATAAGCGACCTACATTAATTTTTCCTCTGTAATTAAAGTTGTATTCTGTGAAACAGTTTATAAGAACTTTGGGAAAGAAAAACAATGTGTTGTTCCATACATGTTTTCAAACAAAAAACTGCTCTCTTCAAATGAACTTTGTCCCCCAAAAAGCCTCTATGGAAGGTAAAACACAGAGAATGGTAAAGGATTCGCTGAAGAAGAACTGAAATTCATTTTAAATCAGTGTACCATGTACAAATGCTGTCTTACAAATAGGATTATTTAATTTAAACCTTAGATCTGTCAAGTTCCATTACTTCAAATGGAGCCTGTCATTTCTTGACTTCATTATAAATCAGGATTATATTACAATTTATGTTAGGTAAAGTCTCTGCTTCCACAGGAGATGTGAAAAAAAAAGAATTACACAGCAGTCAGTAAATAGAGCAAAGTCACCGCACTGTTCTTGAAAGGCAAAAAGTCATCTTGCTAAATGAGGGTCCGAGCTGTCCTGTACCAAGACTGTTCCTAATAAATAAAAGACCTCTGGGAAAAGTGCTGAGCATACGCTGGATCTATTTTCAGCTTGCATCAGCAGCTGCTGCCCCTGGGATCGCATCTTTGCTCATACCCTACACCATATGTAATCACTCCAGTGCTGCAACCAGTAAGATAATGAAAGAGCATGGCATAAATCTATACTTGAGTGGAATGCTAAATGAGAAAAATAATACAAAAAAGGGGGAAATAAACCACATTTTCAAGTCATTAGGAAGAAAGACTTTGACATATGAAGTGTTGCAACCATTAATAGCACTTATCATATAGAGTGGAGACAAAGAGACAAATTAATCAAACTGACAGAACTGGGACATTTTATGCTAATGCAGGCTCCTGGGTTTTCGTTTGTATTCCTCTGTGTCTGGAAAACTGATACCATTACAGGGCAGGAAATTGCATGAATAACATGCAACAGATCATAAAAATTCGCACACCAAGTGCAGAAACACTGCCAAAAGCACTGTAAAAACAAGGCTAGAGACCTCAACAGAGGAGCTCCCAACAGCTAATGAATGCAAATAAGTACAGGAATATTTCCCATCCATGCATAACAATGAGACATAGGCTGTGACTCCAGAGTCTCCAATAGTGTAGGTAGAATAAAGCCTGGAGAGCAAACACGCAGAGAGCTGAGGGGAAACTGCTGGCCAAGCCAGGGTCTGAATGTGTTTGCAGTATTGCAGCCAGCAGCTTAAAGCCACTGGGGAACTGGCACAGCCAAGTGTCGCCTCTGTCTGAAAGCGCTGCTATGTTAGGTTTAATTCAATGTTTCAGGTACAAGAGACAGGGAAGGAGGATGTAAGTGGAAACAGAACAGTCACAAAGCAGCGCACAGTCGCACAAGCCAAAAATCCCCCTGCCCCTGTGCAGATGCACTGCACACTGTAAAACCCCCAGAGATAAAGACTTTTAAAACATGAGTTTGGGAAATACAGAATGTGCTTGCTGTCCAAAGTCACAGCCATGCTGTAAGAGGCAGAAAATGGTAAGAACTACAGGAATGCTGGGCAGGGCATGGTGTAATGCAGGATCTTGCCAATGTTCCTTCATGTGCTGCAGAGGCTTCTCAAGGACCTTTAAAAACCCCTGGCAAAACAGAGCACTGCTGAAGTACAGAGAACTCATCAACCATATAAACCCCAAAGGACAAAAGCTTTTGCTTGACAGGCAGCCACGACATTTCTCGTTATTTCCTAAAAAAGTGATGATTCCCCCTTGTGCGGTAGCTACTGCACAAACCTAAAGCAAGGAACAACTCTGTGGGGGTAAAAGGAGTAAAGCTGATACCTTTTGGAGCTGAGTCATTTCCACCACTGCTCTCACCTGCCCCAGAATAGAATGACATGCAGCTGATAGGATTGGGCAAGAGCATTTACATGCCAGTACTATGTGCATAGAGAGGGTGTGGAAATGCCAGCCTGCCCAGGGGTTGCTGTTTTCCCAAGTCCTTCCCACATTTGGTGCTGCAAAACCCCATATTCAGAGGTGGCAGGGCAGCAGCTGGTTCACCTCAGCAGGGACAGGCGCACGGAGGGCAAAATACAGATCCCAGCTCTCCATCACCCTCCAGCAGATCAGTGTGGGGGTTTTACAGGGTTTATCCCCAAAATTCCCTCTGTTCCTTTGGTCACTACTAGAGTCCCAACAGGCTACTCAGCATTGCACCAAAAAAAGGGCATACACACACCAAAGCCAGCTAGTCCAAAAGCCTTCTGAGGACAATGACAGAGTAACCTTTGTTCTAATGGGAGAAATCAGAAACAGGCATTCATCTTGTAAATACACACCCATCTGACAGATGGACAAGAGCTGCAGTCTGCAAATGGAATTACTTTCTCCCTTAAACGTAAAAAAAAATGATAGCACAGACAACTAATTACCGAAAGGCCTCATGAAAACCTCGGCTTTAAGAAAATAGCAGTGTTGGAAGGAAAACAAATTGGTCAAATAGTTGTAACCATTTCAATTTCTTCTGATTTTTACAATAGCAAAGATGCTTTTGGAGTCTCTTGAGAACACATATGACACCCGACCTTTTCTTTTCCTTTATCCAAAATCAGACTAGTTTGGGAAAAGAAAAGCCTAGATATGAGTAAAATATCCATTCCTGAAAGAGAATATTTAGTAATTCAACCAAAAGGCTGAAAGCACAAGTGACAAGAAATGACCATAAATTCTCACAGTGTTTTAGCTAAGCAATTCCTCTGCAGAAAAGCAGTTACAAAGCCAAACTGTAATTTGGTCAAATAATTCAGAGTAAAACCATATCTAAGAACTTAGATGAGAGTGCAAGAGGAGATGATGCAAACAGTCTGGTTCTCCGAGGCTGAGATGACTTGAAACCCCCTGAAGAGCAGTTTATGTGTGCCGTGCCTGTCTGCCCTGTCTGCAGAGCTGCTTGCAGAGATCCAGCAGAGATGCAGCACGGATTCTGCTAGGATCACCATGGCTGTGTGCCACCAGCTGAAGACAAAGGCCAGAAACCTAATCAAATGCTTATCTTTAACAATAGAAACTTGCATATGCCCTCTCAACTGTGTTTTTAAATTGGAGAGTTCATGCATAATAGTGAAATAAAATCTGTAAGGGAAGGATTAGGCTCATCTTTGAAAAGGAAGCAAAACTAAACCAAACCTGAGGTAGCCCTTACTGGGTGTTCTTCTCAATCCTCTAACTGCAAGATACACAGAAGACAGGGGGAAAAAAGCAAAGGAAGTTAGTGATTTAAAGGCTTCTGCCACTACTGAAAGCAATTCTTTCTGCTTTTTGAATGCAGTGATGACTTTGTAAATGTGAACAAGTTTCTTTGTAGAATGCCCCAGTGCTTATGAATCTCAGGGACATCTCTTCATTCTTCACTTCCTTGGATAATGGTACAGATATTATGTGACTTCAGTGTCTACTGCTTATATAAACTGTGCCTTGCCTTGGACAAATCAATTCCAACATTTAAAACATACCCATTAAAATGTAGTTTGATGTGTTCAGTCTCCTAAAAACTAGCAAATTCAAGGAATAGACAGAAACTTCTTGATTTGGCTTTATGTCAGAAGCTTCTTCATTTGGCTTTATGTCCAAACAAAAGTGCCATATGCAGAAAGCCATCCATGCAGGTACAACAAGAAAATCCACAGTCAGACAAAAATAAGGTTAAAAAATAGCTGAATTCAACAGGCAGATTGAATGGCTGCAGATCTATCTGCCTCAAATCCAGTTTCCCCTTCCAGAAACAGAAATGAGCACTAGTCCTCTATGGAGATCAGAAGGGAAGTTGTCAGGTTTTGTCTCTCCGCAGCTTTTTCCTGTCTTGAAAGGTTACTGGCTCCAACATTGTCCCTTGAAGGAAACAGGAAACAGCTCAAACTTACTCTGTTTTTACTTGACTAGGAATCCTCAGACAGGCAAATTTTCTCTGAAGGCTGCCTGTGTGTCTGGGGAGAGAGGTGGTTAGGCATGTTGCACTACTGCTGTGTGGTCAGAGATGGAAAGATATTTTGCTTTCAGAGTTGTTTAAGACTTGTTTCTTATTAGCTGCAGGCCCTTGAAACAGATAACCACAGGTCTGAATTTCAAAGGTAAGCGAAAACCCAAGACATTTCTCAGAAGCAAAAGTTTTCTTTACATAGTCAAAAACATAGTCTCAGACTCCTAGATGACAGTCTCAAAAATCCAGGGCCACTTGATCAAAAAGTACAGTAATTCCACAATTATAAGCCACACCTTTTTC
>VRYO01002297.1:65652543-65735302 GCA_009812075.1 Sialia sialis | reverse complement strand
ACAGGCTGCACTCCCACCCATTTTGGAAATATAAAGTAAGAGGTATATGCAGACATGAGGGAATTTGGTCCTATCACAACTCGAAGCAAGCAAATTTCAAGCAGAGTGTTATCTTGTGTTCGAAGTACAATACACTGGATGCTCACACATCTTTGAACTATGAGCCCTGTTCA
This sequence comes from Sialia sialis, assembly GCA_009812075.1. NCBI lineage: Eukaryota > Metazoa > Chordata > Aves > Passeriformes > Turdidae > Sialia > Sialia sialis. The sequence goes on along the minus strand of VRYO01002297.1, from coordinate 65,735,129 downwards.
GGTCCCTTTCTGGGCCAATATATTTTTTTTAAATGGTCTCCCTTCTCTTTTACTACCCACATAAGCCCATCCCAGCCCTGTCTTTGAGAAGTACATCTGACACTGCAGGAACAGAAGGAAGCACTGAGAACACAACAGCACCCGTGAATCCATCGTGGCTCACACTTGCCAAATCTCTCTGCTATCCTTACAGTAAGTCTGTACACTTCCATTTCTCTGAAGTGTTGCTCTGAAATGATGAGCAGCTGCTGCAGGGAATGATGCGGACCAGGTGCAATATATACTCAACTAAATATGGTTCCTTCAACACTAAAAGAAAGATGGCCTGTTTTTGATGTCCTGAAAACCTACAGCTCCCATTTGCCAAGAATGATTAGCTCTCTTTGGAAGAGATTAAGTCTTGCTAGGAACCTGTTCGCTTGTTGTTTGGGATATATGGGCCGGTCTGCAATTGCTGTCACTTAAGCAAAATCTCCTAATCAAGCATCTTTAAAGTGCTCCAGTCTCCTGGTGAGGGACAGGAAGCCTGTAGCAATTCACAGGCTCGTTCTGATCTGCTCCATGCCTGCAAAACTGCTTTCCTCTTGGATGTGGTAGTTTCTGCAGTTGTTGTCAATGGCAGGGAACAGAATCTCAGGAGTGATACAAGAAGAACGGGCAGAGGACACAGAGCCGACCCCATCTGTCCCTCAGGACCAGTCACCCAGGTAAGGTGAGCAGCTTCATCCTATCCTGGTCATCCTAAAAAATGCTGCAGCTAGTCCAACAAGCCTCTCAGTGCCTTATACAGAGGGAGGAAAATGAGACTGAAACTGGCTGAGGACTGATAAGCTGGAAGCTCTGGGTCAGGTATGTGGGCTGGTCTGGGACCACAGCTGGCACAGTTCAGTCTGTTCACCTCCATGTGAGGTAATGTGAACCAGTGCATTTAGAGAGAGATAAACATCGCTGAGTGGTTCACACAAGGTGATTTAATCATCATTGACCTGATGCACAGACCTATACTGTAATTCCCATCTGATGCATCAACTCCAACATGTGCAGAGAGGTGATGACAGTATTTTATTTGGTCACAAGAGACCTCAGAAATCCACTGCTGAAGGTTTTATATTACCATTATTTAACTTCAGAGCTGATGTCTCTCAATTCCAGATGTTTGGTGACACCTTGTTTATATTTTGGTTTTACTGGAAGTTTTAGTATTGCAGTTTTCTGCCATTCTCAGTTCAGCTATGGTTATTTTGACTGTGGACCCCCAGCAAAGATCAGGGTACCATTTCAATTACAAGTCAGCTTTCTCTACAATGTGGAGAATGTCCACAATGCTTCTAAATAAAAATAACAAAATAAAATAAATTTCAATCACTTTTGTGTTAAGGGAAACAGATACTTACAGTTTAATGCACACTTTGAAGCTATCAACTCTTTGAAGGTCAGATTAAACAAAGAGAGAGACAGAAAGGTTGACTAGCAAATCTGATCTATCTTCTTTTAGGATATTGAATTCCACTGAATAACATCAGTACTGAGAACCAAATTTCCTAAAGATGTGTCTAAATTTTGTCCCTCTCCAAGGCTATGTGCCTTGCAGTTATGAAACAATGTGCATTGAAGAATTTGTTGCTAAAAACCCATGCCAAATTTTTCAGTTGATTTTAATCTGGCTTCAAAACAATTGCCAGTGGCTCTCTTGATATCTTTCCCCAGTAATTTACAACATGCTTCCTAGGGAGATGCCTGATACTTTCTTTTCTTTTCAGTTTTTAAACAACCGCACAAGCCTCCTCTCAAGCACTTTCAGAGAAATTAAAACTCACTTTTTAAAACAAAACAAGCATGGGCTAGATCTGTAGTTTGACCAGTTACAGTTGCTCCCATTTATTAATTTTATTAAAGTAAATAAAGTGCCCATGGACAAAGCTTTTAGTAGTGTTAGACTGCACTGGGACTCTGAGGTGTTTGCTGACTGTCTCTTGTCAAAATGAGACAGATGAAAATTCATTACAGAACAAAAATCCTGGAATAAAGCAGCCATTTTGCTCTTCAGTTTGTGTCAGATTTAACAGAATGTTTGTGTCTACTTGTTCCTCTAAAAACCCAACCCTATAAAACTTGCAAAAAGCATCTCATTCCCAAATCCTAGTACAATTCAATTGCCTTCTGCTCACCTAAAACCCATACTTCACTTCCAAACTGAACTGTACATTTTAGGCTTAATGTTTGTTGACTGCTGCAGTGCATCCTTTGAATACATAGCATATTTCATCCCGTAACATGCTCAATTTCACTAGTAGCTGAGAAAAACAGTCAGTCAGAGTATATTCACCAAGGAATCCTTGTCAGAAAGTGCTGTATGAAGATTGAACTCTTATTTTTTGGGGGATCTTCAGAGCAAAACTTGGTACTGTAATCAGAAAGCACCGTACAGGTTATGGTGTCTGATGCTGTGAAGCTGACAGGTGTCTTCACTGGACCTTAACCTGTCTGTTTAGTCAAATGCCCAGCCTGTATTTCTGGACTCTAAAAGAACAGATAACTGGTTTGAAGACTTTCAAGAAATTGAAAGGGATTTTTACATAAGAGATATAGCAAAAGTAAGAGAATTGTATGTGGAGGGGGAGGAGAGAGAGATCTTTCAGTCTGCAGGGCCAGAGTGCTCAGAGCTGAGGCACAGTTATGGCTCAGCCATCTCATTTCCATTCATATATATTTGAACACAGCAAATTAAAAATAAAACCTAAAAGAACCTCAAACACAACAAACAAAACCAACTCACACCCTCTTACACATTCTAAATGCTTCTTCTTATGCCCTTAACACAGGACTTACTATTCAAGATTATCTTTTACATTTTAGATCAAGAAAGTGTCCACACTGCAAACCGCCTTTTCACTAGCCAGTGCAATCAATCAGCCCAGTTGAACAGTAATGGCAAACAGGAGTCTAATAAAGGCAAAAAACAAAAAGGTCTAACAAAATTGAGTCCAGTTATTGAAATGGTGAATATTGTTCTCTGCATTCATCTCCCTATCCCCTTCAACAGTACACTTTTATATGCCTACTTGAATAAATAAATAAATTGTACAGCTACTGCCAAAGGGAGGGAAAGGAGTTATTGCAAGATTTTCTCTACTTAACATGCATGTATACATTACTTCTGTTTTGCTTTTTGAAGCCTAGCTCTCACCACAACATAGATGTATTTTGCTTTTCTCCACCTGAAAAGATCAGAGAATGTTACAAATAGCAAGACAGTCCTCATCAGAAAATATTGGAAGTTACACTATGCGGAATGAAAAGTATGTGGCTAGTTTCTTCATCACACTCGAGGCATGAAAAATCAAGCAGTGCTGGAAGGTTTTGCAGTGATACATGGATGGAATTTCATATCACATCTTGAAGATCTCATTTCTGTTTTATTGCTCACCTGCTAGAAACAAAGTACATTGTTTACATGTTGTATTGTGCTACAAGAGCAACACACATAAAACAAGATCCAATTCTGTCTCATAGTTTCTCCTGAATTAGCGTCCTGTCATATCACACTGCAAAGAGGACCCAAATGCTCAGTTTTACTCTCACTACAGAGCTGCACCCTCCAGTCATCCCTCTGTGCAGTCAGTATTGGCACTGTGGGGCAGCACAAAAAATAACACATTCCCTAGGAGGAATTTAGAAAACCAAAGACCCAACCTTCTATCCATATCACTGATTGAAGTGGCATTACTGAGGTAAGGTTGAAGCATAAGTAAGTTTGAAGCCTGACAGATATAACCCTTTGCCACTACAAAAAGCTCTGCAGATGAAGGGAATAATGGCTTTCAGGTTCCTGCCACCTCCTGAGCCAAAGCAGAAATAATTCTGGCCAGTGCTGCAATCTGTGAGGAACATCAATGGCCAATACAGCCACGTAAAGAGAAATCCATATTACTGCTTTCCATTCTCTGAGAGCTAACCTTAGCTACTCCTAATATATCTCCGGGGTGCCAATGAAAAAGGGTCTTTTGTTGTTCCCTACTGTGTTAAACATCCCTCCAGCTGGGAAATAAACTTCTTGCCCTCTTGCTTCTCTTTTCCACATTTATCACCTCTTTCACTCTATGCTCCTGTGCAGAGGACTCCCAGCTCAAGTCCCTACATGCTTCAAAGATATTATATTTATACATACAAAGAATACAAAGAAAGGAAAAAGACAAAGTAAGAGAACTCTGTTTATTTCTAGAGAGATAAAAAGGAATAGCAAGTGCCTTTAGCTAGCAGGGTATATAAAAATTGACCTCCTGCATCCTGCCTTTGATTTTTTCTTCATGGCAATCATCTCTTGTTGGCTAATTCCCAGCATTTTTCCCTCAGGCTGGCAGGTTGGCATGGATGGTTAGCAGCTGCCAGTATTTCTCCTCCCTGTCAGCTACGAGCCATGCTAATGTTAGATGCCTGGCTCAGTCCCACCCAGAGTGCTGCTGCATGCCTTTGCCTTCTAACACTCTCAGCTTTTGCCAGCCTTGAATCCCAAATCCGAGGTCCTGTCCTGCCTTTCTCCCTGCAAAGCTTAACCAAAACCGTGTGAGGGAGTTAACCCACGCCAAACGAAGAAGCAGATGACAAATTTCACAGGACTAAACCCTGTGGGGAAAAGGCAGGTTTCACAGCAGTGAAGGAGAGAGAACGTGGAGGAATTCAGCCTTTGGTGTGTGCTTACATCCACTTTGAACATCATTCTCTTAACAGCAAAGGAAAGAGCTGTGTGGATAAATCTCACAACCTCATCCTAAAAGAGATGTCCCTTGTTAGACTTGGACACCACAGACAGCTCAGTTAAATCCTTTTGGAAGAGATCATTCCCAGCAGATAGTTCACTGCACTAAAAAAGGTCACCACTCTGAAACAGATTCAAGAAATTTGAAGGCTACAGGTAAAACTAACCAATCTACTGGAGAAGCAAATTTCTAAAAGAACACAAAGGCTGGTATCAGACCAGCACTAAAGAAAGCTTGGTCTGATGTTTCAGAAGACCTTTGTTTAGCTTCATGTGAGAGGAAAGCATTTGCTGCTGTCATGGATGGTGAAAGTAAATAAAAAAAAATACAAGCAAGGTTGAGAATCTCTATTTCTAACCTGTAGGAATCTAATGCCACTGAGGAGTTTTACTGGTTGCTGTTTCTATTTCTGTCTTTTCGCTATTTAACTGCACCCTCCGCTTTCAAAAGACCGAGTAAATAAGGTGCTTGCACAGACGATGCTCCCCTGTCCAGTGCCCAGCTTTCGGCTTGCCCACTCAGACTCGCTGTGCGCTTCCATTAGCAGAGTTAGGCAGGTAATAATGGCAAATAAAAAGCCCATTCGATGAAGCACTGGCTCCTTCTCAAGTAAAGCTGAGTACCACTACAGCATGAATGACTCAATCATCTACTCGAGAGCTACTACTCGCAGCGATGAAGCAATGTTAATTGGATAACGGCCCGCTGCCAGCTAATATTGGCATGACCTACAATACCCCTGGCTGACAGCCGTGTCTCTCTCCATCACACCTTTTTTTGTAATCTGGATGGGAAGTGGAAACCGTTTAAAAAGCCTCATAAGTGCCATTTAACTTCTTATCATAAATTAAAAACTTAATTAAGTGGCTTGTTAGAGGAAGGAAGACCAGTTTTTGTGATTAAATAAAACAAAACAACAGTTAGGGGTTTGGAGTGAATAACCAACTTTACGGCTTCAAATTCAATTCTTTGAAAGTACTAATCCTGGATTGCATTTAGCAGCACCTGCTACAGGAAAACTGCATTAATTGCTGAAAAATACCCTGGGTAAAATCAGGCAAGGTCCTAGTTGTTTGGCAAAATGCAAAAGAAGAAAAAAGCATAGAAGTTAAGAGCTAATGGGGCCCTCTTTTATTAGCTGTAGGCAACTGAAACACTCCATTTCTCTAACTTGTTCTGGGGACTGATAGTTCACACACCACGGCCACATCTGAGCCCTTGCTATTGTGCATCTGTTCTGTGCAGCCTGTCTACACACTGAAATATGTTGCCTTAACAAAAGGTGTGGTACAAAATCAAATTACCAAGACCAGCACAAAAGGGTTTATGGAAACTCTTCAATCAGTGCAGAATTAGCTCTGACTTTGTTTAAGTTGATTAAGGAAAGGTTTGAACTGAGGCATGCTAGTAGACATGCTTGAACTAACCTGAAATGTCTAACACAAGGTTTTGCAGTGGTTTAAAACCCTCTAAATCCAACTAGTCTCAATTCTGTGTGTGCACAATGTCTCCCTACTGAAAGGACTGGTGTGCTGTAAAGACTGCTCTCACTTGTAACTGGATATAAACAAGAAATAATGTAAAAAACATCTGTTCCCTGTTTAGCTAGACAACAGTTAACAATGTCTGGATGCCAGATTAACAAAATGACCCCAACATGCTATGAAGTAAAAGAAAAAGTCTGCAGTTTAGACTTCAGAGGCAGATTTACTGCTTTGAATAATCAGAAGTAAGTTATTTTCTTTGATGTTAAGCTTCCTCACACCAACATAACATGAATGTAAAAGCTTTATATATATATATATAGCTTTATCCAGCTCCAACATCAAACCTTTGAGAAATAATAGTAACAACCATGCCCTTTCTCCACAACATACTTCAGCAGTTTTCAAACTATGTTCAGATTTAAAATACAGTGTTTGTGTGGTTGACCTAAAAATAACTCTGTGAATTCATGAGCAATTGTCACCTTTGGAAAAGTTTTGAACTATGAAGACTATATTTAAAAATTATTTTCAGCATCCGTTTTTCTATAATATTATACAGCAACATAAATTGTCTCTAAGCATGAAAAAAGTAGTCACTCAGGGTATTAATTTTCAAGTTTTGTTTGAAATTTTTCCACTGGGGGAATAACCTCCCTACATGACAGAATAAGTCAGTTTTCTCAGTTTTTACCTTCAGAAATAACTCACTGCTGCCAGAGTTCTGCAGACCACAGACTGAAAACAGCAGCCTTGGGAAGCATCCTTAGCTCGTGAACCAAAGATGACCCTGGCAACTTCTTTAAATGCAATATAACTAAGATGGTGTTTCCTGTGCTTTATCAGCTTTTAAAAACCAGGAATGTTTCAGTTCCTCTTGCAGGGAGCTCTGACACTGTTGGAGCCACTTCCCGTATCTCTGCACGGGCACCTACCAAATCGTCCGGCGCTTTGAAGTGAGCAGCACTAGCTGCATCTCAACCCAGGAGTAACTGAGACATAGTGAGGTGCATCAGGCAGCTCTCCTTATCCCAAGTGACTAGTTTTGTGAGGAAATTATTTAGCTGACCAGCTCACACACAGCTATTCCAGTAAAGTAGCCAGCAGAAAAATCAGGATTCAATGCGTTTAGCAGCAATTAATCTGCATGAGGAAAATACCTGTACAAGTAAACATTGGTAAATAGAAGCTTGTAGCAAAGTAGCAGTGGGGGTCTTAGTAAGGCATGAAAATTTCAGGGCTCTTGGAAAAACCTTAAGAACTACATTCACTACTTCTGCAACCCCATGAGCTTCATTGGAGCCATAAGCGCAATCAGTGCAACCCTAAGTCACAAAATTTTTCATCTTTCATTGAGATACGTTCTAAAATGTAAAACTCCAATACTTCATTTATTCAAAGGGGATTCACTTAAATAGAAATAACTTATGGTTGAACTGGAGGATTTTTTTTCTTAGATAGCATCTCATATAAAACACATAGAAAGACAAACTTGTATTTTACATCTTTAGTGTCATATTAACATAGTACTGGGTAGCCAAGTGCAGGCACATCATGATCGCTCCACTGACCAGCAGCTCCGCACCTCACTGCTGCTGGAATTAGAAATCTTCTAACTTCCAAACTAATTTTACTGAAAGCCAGTTGAAACCAAACAATGCTTGAGCCAACAGTGTCTTTGGCATTCAAGAGAAATTCCTCCTCACAGGTGTATCAGCTCCTCTGCCTAACCAGAGCTGCAGCACATCTCAGCTGTCACACCTGCAGCATGAACCTGCCATGGTCCTTTCTTCTCCTTTAGGCCAGGCTCATTATTCAGTCACTCTTCTACATGCTTATTTGAATTTCAATTACTTTTCTTTATGTAACAGGACCTGAATTATACACTAAGCTTTGTAGAAGAGCACTGATAGTCTCCCCTGCACTCTTAGGCATGTTTTGTCACCTCTCTGCTCCTACCCTTGCTTTGTGGGGAGAACACCATGCGACACTGACTGAGACTTGATTCTTCCACTGGAAATTATTAGTGGACGCTGCAGAATCAAAGTGTGCATCCTAGTGCATCCTCTGCAATATCTCTAAACTCCTATGCAAAATGTCTGGGGTGAAGTGTCTTCATGAGTAATACTCAGTGTCAGGACTCATGAAGTCACAGCCAGTGACCTACTTCTAATGCACTCCAACTTGTGCTGTGACAACATTACAACGCTGCTGAAGTCTCTGGAGAACTAAACCAGAGGGGGAAAAATTATGTGTGACACTTTGGGACCTGTCAACATTTAAAAACACACCATGCCTCTTCAAGGGCACTAAGCAAATGATGGTGAAAAACCTTCTGTATGCCAGAGTACCTTCCCACTGAGCAACCGCTGCGCTGTGCCCTGGGTACCTTGTCACCCTTCTCATGCCACCCCTCCCAGCTGGAGACATCGGGCAGGCAGTACTGATGGCAGCCCTGGCCATCAGGCACACACCTCCCCTCTGTGGGCAGCAAAGCCACCAGCACACGCTACGGTAGCTGTGCTGTCACGGCTCTACGGCTGTGAGGAAATTACAGTGGGGGTGGAAGCCAGCCAGTGAGATTCTGTGATAAAATAAAGTAAACTTTCCAGTGAGGTATGTGTTTTCTACGTCCCTGGGCTTCCTGCTGTGGGAGCACGCTGCATGACAAAACCTTTGCTTTCTGACAGACTGCGTTCATGGTTTTTTGGTGGAAAACACGGTTAAATCCCAGACTCTTTATGAGGAGAGCTGTGAGGAAGCCAGTCAGAATGAAGTGCAGGAGAGGGGTAAGAAGTGGAATAAAGATATGAGCTGCCAGAGAGGGGTGGACAGCAATGAAACTCCCAACAGCATGACAGCTCAAATGATTTTTCAACAATAACCTGCCATGTAGCTGTCACATCACTCCTTTCAAATTTCCTGTCTAGAAGAGCAGAGGAATATCAGGGTCCTAATACTGCCCTGAATGAGGCTATAGTAACGAAACGTTTGGGTACAATTCCTTCAGCAGCAGTGACAAAGGCGAGCTGAAGCATCTTAAAGCTTTGACTCCATCCTAAGGCTGGCCTGGTGTGAACATGTCCATCCTTCAAGTGATTTGCAACCCACCCAAACACAAAAAGCACATCCTGAGCCATGCTGGGGCAGCCACTGACACCTGCGCCACCCTCCCTGCGGCCACCCCAGCAGACCACAGAGGTTTTGCTCAGCACAGGGAGGGAGGGACACATTGCTATGGAGGAGGCATGGTGACATACTGTACCTCTTCCGGCAGGCTGACCACCAGGTCATTTTCCGTTTGCCCAACCAAGGCCTGCAGGAAGTACTCGCTGCAGGCAGCCAGCACAGCGCGGTGGGCGCGGAACTCCTTCCCCTCCACGATCAGCGTCACGTCACAGAGAATGTCCTGCTTCCGCTGGTCATTTAAGCAGAGGAGAATATTGGTACAGTGCACCGTTGACTCATACACATACATGGGGGAGTCAGTCTTCTCATCCACAGACATGCCGTTCACACCCTGCAGGGCACAAGGGGGAAGAAAGCACAAACAAAGTGGTGAGGAGCAGCACGGCCCCATGGTGAATGCAGCATGGTGAGATTCAGCCCAATATCCCGATACCTCAAGACCCCAGCCAAGCAGACCATTAATGCTTAAATCCAAGGAAGTTCCTAGGGAACATGATTGATACTGGCTTGATGCCACTAGATTTCACCCTGTCATGCTTGGATTAGATACTTGCCCCACAGACTTTCCCCCTCAAAACCAGAACAGGGTTTAGACAGACTACAAAGTGCTTTTCTTCAACCACCTACTATGCATCTCCCATTTCCAATTTCGTAATGGCAACAACATGGGGACTTTGGAAATTCTAGAAGATTTTAGAAGAAAAAACTAGAGTGACTGCTGGGTTTTCTAATGGTGAATAAAAGGACTTTGCACTTGCTTCTGGTATTTTTATATCAAAGGGAAAAACCCCTCAAACCCCCAAGTCTATTCTCCAGAGGACAGGCAGCACTGTACAGTTACACTGAAGGTAACTTGGCTCAAGTAAAAGGCAAGGTGGAATTGTATCTGACCACTAACTACAGCAACTTAATTTCTCAATCAGAATTTTAAGCCTTAAAAGAGAGAGAAAGATACTTAGCAGCTCCAGAAGAAATCTGTTTCCATGTATAGCTAAAGCAACATATCTTCATCAGTGGCTTAATGCTATGTACAGAAGAGTAGATCTTCCTGGATTCCAGACCCACAGCCCCCTAAAACTCCCTTGAACTGAATGGATGTCCAGCCCCAGGCAGCCTATGGGTGCTCAGGCTACTCCTGCCTGGAGGTCTTTCCATTCTGACAGCAGAGCAGAAGTTGGAATGATGTCAGACACCCATTACACACCCATTACTACAGTCTGAGTCAGGGAAATTCTCAGCCTGATGTTCTGCAGTTTCTGCCACATGTAGAACTGGCAAAGCCTCTGAACTGGTGACTGGATTTGGAGTGGTGATGGTGGAAGCCTGTGCTGAGACTGAACAGACTATCCCGAAGCAAACCCGCTTGTTTTCAGGCTTCCATAGGGAAAAGGATTATCTGTACGTATTACTCTGTCTGCCATTGAAGGGAAAGTTGTGCACACAAACCTGCAGTATTTTTAAGGAATTATTTTTCCTTATTAAGAACAACAACTGCCTTCTGAGAAGTAAAATTCAGAGGCATCAAGGGCTAAGGGTAAGATGATGGTATTTTCGTACAGTGCTGCTGCACTGTAAACATCTAACTACTGTATCAAGTAAAAGCAAAATTCCTCCTCTGCTACTTTTTAATGTGGATTGTTGCAGCATTCTCTGTTGCTAGTGCAATATACAGGCACATCACTAGACACAACATTACTTCAATCTATTTGTCTTGCTGTGAGTTAAAACTAGTTACCATTTTCCTGCAGTGCCATTTGAAAGACACTAATCATCTAGACAAGAATGGACTTAAGAGGACACACCTGTTACTTATATTGACTAAACTTCTCAATGGTAACTTCATCTTCCACCTCTATATTTTTAAGCCAGTGGCTATGATGACTCTGTACAAAATACAGTAATTTCATGATTATAAGCCGCACCTTTTTCATTGAAGAATCAAGCCTACCCCAGCAGTGCGGCTAATATTCAGGTGCGGCTTATCTATGGACAAATCCCAGTGAAATGCCAACCCAGAAGTGAGAGCCGGTCGGGGAGGGCGCCTGGGGCTGCCTTTAAAGGCTTTGCTGGTCTATGAAAACTGTTTGCAACTTGAGCACCTGACACCAAACCCCGGCGCGATTCTGTTACTATTTTGTTACTTTGTTGCACATGGATCCTCGCTTAAAAAAAAAAATAAAAAATGCGGCTTATATTTGGGTGCAGCTTATATATGGACAAATCCCGTGGTCTACCCGGCTACCCGGATGTGCGGCTTATAATCAGGTGGAGCTTATAATTGTGAAATTACTGTAGGTATTTTTGCCAGCAGCGCAGAACTGTAATGTTACTGGAAGTCTTAATGAAATGCTTACAGATTCTCTTTTGCTGGTATTTTCAATCTTTATGCTGACTCATGGTACACTTCTGAGCACTCAGCTGAAATGCTTACATGAACAGAAAAACCCCCACAACCAAACAATACAGATTAGCCCTTCAACAACTTAACATCTAGAGAGAAGATACATAGCTGCTAATTGATCTGCACACAGGCAGGTGAGGGAGACACTTCGGGGGCTGAATTATACCAGCTGGATTTCTTAACTAGAAGAAAAAAAAATTCTCTTCCTAAGTTGAGACTAATGAAAAGAATTGACAGCAATCATGTTATTAGCACTCTATGAAGGTAAAAGAGAAAATGACACTTAGCTCATCTCACTCACAGCTTTCTGTGCAACTACACTCTTATGCTAATGATGGCACTATAATGATGTTCTAAGTGGTCACTCTTGCGTGCTATGAAAGAGTTTACAAGAACAATCTAGTGGGAAAACCTGAGAGTTGCAAATGATGATGCAAAGGGGAAAGCAGTAGGCTTTTTTTTCCCTTTATTTTCCAGGCATGTCTTATGCCTGTAATATTTCAGATGACGAAAAAAGGACAAGAAACCCGAAACCTGGCAGATAATGAGCAGAACATCAATTATATTTTCAGTGCCTTAGAAAAAACCCACCAAACCCCAGCTAGCCTGAAATTGCAATCCTCTCTTACAGTAATAGTGGAATTTGTGTGAATCAAACCCTGAATTACTTGGTTACTAATTAGTAATTTCTCACTTTTTAACTATAGCTCTCATCAAGTGTATTTTTTTTTAAAAATTGCTGCATGTGCTGTGAAGTGCTGAAAATACCATGGTGTATTTCCCCACTGGTGAGCAAGCCTGCCTTCTCTGCTAGGAAACCCGACCAGTGCAGTGCTGAGGTGCTGGGGCTGTAAACTGCGCCATGCGCTCCAGCGGATCCCTACCTGCGCTCCCAGGAAGGAACTCCACCCAGCTGCTTGTACCATCATGCTTTCCCAAGGCTACTGTTGTGACTCCAGGGGCTTCCTGAAGGTGGATTCATGCCATTTGCCTTCCCACCAGCCACTGAGAATCCTCGTGCCCGGCAGCTGCAATCTCAGCCTTCCACAGACTTCCCCCTGACCGTGCCCCTGACCGCTCTAGGAAGCACCCCGAGCCCTGCATTGCGCACAGGGAAACCGGGGCTGGGCTATGGCTCAGGACCACCTATTTATCAGCTTTTAATGTTTCAACACGAGTGATTTACAGCCTTTCCTTTTCCACGATCTGCCATCCACCACATGACCTCCAGACATGCGGTGTTTCCTCTCCAAGAGGGCTTTATCCTGCAGGAAAGGTGCAAGATGGTGAAATCCTTCACTGGGAAGTATGTTGTTCATTTTCACAGGGAAAGGGTTTAGAGGGCAAAGAGAAAAGGTCACTGTAGGTCTTTGGCATGTAGTAGCACAAAAATTAGCAGAATTCTTTTTTCCCCCCCTTCTCCTAGGAATAAAAAGACCCAGGGATCTGGTATTATCTCTGAACTCTGAGGCAAGCTGGGCTGCAAGCCTTTTACACAGTGTTAATTCAAACTGCATAATTTTTTGCTGAATTCAGTATTATGCTGAGTTTGCAGAACCTTATTCATGGAAATCATTGCTACACACTTGGTATTTCTTCAAACCGAAAAGAGAATGTCTTAGCAAGCCTTTCTCTGGCTCAAAAGAACATGCTGTGCATTTGTTTGCATATAGGTCACCATGCTGCCAGAAAAAGCCTCTATGAAACAAAAGTTTCCAGAAACTGGCACAAACTATTGTGGGCAAGGAAAGCACCATTGAAACTGAGCCAAAAAAGTTGCTGGTAAAGGCCAGCAACTGCACTGAAGTAAACTGAAAGGTTCCTTACACGTTCCTTCCACAGTGATGGGTGGAAGATCCCACCAAACCCTTCTGCATGGGCAGCATGGAGGAAGCATACAAAATCTCAGGAGACCAAAAATGTTGCTCATGGAACATCCACATCACTCTGGTTTGCAGCATATTGACTGTACTGGCTGGTGCTCATCCAAAACTCTCCAGGAACGCATAAACAACGTTGACTGAGCTGCTACCAAAAATACATCACCTATCACAAAAAACCAGCTCCTGCCTCACAAGACTAGAGCATAGGCAATGGGGTGCCTGTTTTTAAAGGGAAACGTGAGGGGAAAGAAAATCTTATCAAGACACACCAGAAAGTCCTGCATCAGAAGTGGGCTAATTATGTGAAAAGGTAAATCTCTATCATGGCAGAGCTACAGGCACTTAACCAGGCAAATTATCATCGTGACAAAGCAGCATGGCTTCTGCAAGGGGAAGTCATGTCTCCAATGGGTTCTATTAGAATTCCTGAAGTGTGTCAAATTAGCAGTGAGGAACACTAGCATGTGTAATTAGTGCTGACTTTCAGAAATTCTTTGACAAAACCTTTAGGAGTGGCTGTTAGAGAAACTCAGTTGTCATAAGTTGAGAAGTTGCATCAGACTGGAAATCACTTAGGATAAATTGTATTCAACAGAGGAGGAATGGAGGCACAATTTTCAGCAGGTTAGCAGTGAAATTTCTCCAGAGACTGGCTTACATCTGGCTGTGGTCATGCTGTTCAACATGTCTGAGCTTCTCTGATCTCTGGAGCTACAGCAAGGTTGGGCACACTTAATTCTTGGATGGCAGACTGCCTGGATGTACATACAGGGTCCTCACAGCAGCCTCTCACTCCTCCTGCAAGGTCAATGACATGATCGTGGCAAGTGCCAGACACTGGGAACAATTTGAAACAACAGAGGTTTAGACTGAATATAAGGAAAAAACGGAGGAACAGGTTGTCTGGAGAGGCTGTGATACCTGAGCATTGAAATCAACCAAAATAGTACCCCATCCTCATAGCAGGATGGTTGTTTCGTTCTTCCTTGGGAGATTTCACAGTCACTGCAACAAACCGTATGTACAACTGAACACTGCTGCATGTTACTGGGCAAAGAATTCACTGCATATGTAAAAGGATTAGTTACTCCTAAAAGAAATATTCAGAGTCACATTACTGAGAGTACAAGTTTACATGGGATGAATGTTTACATGCTCAGCATTTATGTTCCACTTTCCAATATTCCACTGTCCAACAACAAATGTGCTTGCATTATCCATCCTTCCTGACCTATTAACTACAGCAAAACAAAGAAATAAATTATTTGATGGATGTCAACACAGATGACACCCCAGATCTACTGCTTCTTACACCTTCTGACCCTCTGTGTCTCCAGCTGTGGGAGACAGCAATGGGCATGCTGCCTGGTGCTCTCCTTTTACAAACTGAAGTTGTATGGGACCAAGCTGTTAAAGGCAAGCAGCAGAAAACATCTGTCTAAAGATTACTTGTGGTGGGTATCACTGACATCAGGGACTCCTGCTCCCAAGGGCTCCAGCAGAGCAGCTGGTTTAGGACATAAGAAGCCATATGATGCTAAATTCAACTCACAGAATGTGTATAAACTGCAGCAGAAGCATCTTTGTAGTCTGTCCATGGCAAACCACCAGCAAAGATAGGGAAAAAGAGGGATCTAAAGGCATCATCTCATCCTCCTTGTACTCTAGGCGATGTAAACAGAACATCACAGCCACAACAGTGTGCAAAGGACTCCCAAAAACTTCACTGCAAAGGCCTGAAAAGGTTTATCAGCATCTCCTCATTATGCCTGTAATGCTACATTTTAATAGAGAAGCCAGCAGGTAACAATGTGATTCCTCATTTAGGAATTGCAGTACCTGACCTGGTGTAAAATGAACCACAGGTTCTGCTTGGAAGCATTAACTGGAGATCAAATTTTATGTCCTGTTACACAAGGTGACTCCTGACTTTCTTCTTATTGTGTTAAGGGAGGATCAATACTGAACTGGGAGTACAGTAATTTCACAACTATAAGGCACACTGGATTATAAGGCGCACTTCTGGGCTGTTGGCAAATTTCCGAATTTTGTCCATATATAAGGTGCGCCGGACTATAAGGTGCACTTTTTTTTTTGCAGCAAGGATCCGTGCGCAACAAAGTAACGAGTTAGTAATGGAAATGTGCGATCGTGGGGTTTACTGGCAGGTGCTCAATTTGCAAACAGTTTTCACGGATCAACGTAGCCTTTAAATGCAGCCCAGCGCCCTCCCTGTACCACGGGCCCCAGCGCTCCCACCCCTGGCACCAGCTGCCACGGCTTGGCTCATGGCTGCCGCGGATCGGCTCATGGCTCGCACTTCGGGGCTGGCAGATTTCTGAACTTTGTCAATATATAAGGCGCACCAAATTATAAGGCACACTTCCAGGTTTTGATCAAAATTTTAGCCAAAAAGGTGCACCTTATAGTCATGAAATTTTTAGCTCCAGTTCTCTCAACCAGCTCCATGAACAGCAGAAGAAAGAATCTTAGGAAGAGTTTGAAGTGGCCAGCTTGAACACATCTAAGGCTCGTTGGTCAACAGTAGCTGGAGTCTGCATTACAGATTTGCACGTAAATGTCTCACAGTATTTCTGTTCAACGGGATTCAGGCAGAGAACGTGAAAAAATGCTCTTTTGTTCTGATGTTTCCTATTTTTTTTCCCTTCTAACAATTTAGCAAAAGGTACTCAGAAAAAATGGGGAGAATGACGATAAAATGAAAAAAAGTTGAGAGCAGCTTGTACTTCTGACAATTGGCAGCAGAAGCACATCAGACTTGACAGTTTTTAGGGATAAACATGCACTGTTTTTAAGTGGCAAGTGGGAGGAAAATAATTTTCCAGGCTTCCTTCCCCATCTCCTAATATTTTTTTCTATGAAAAGACTCATTCTATGTAATCAACACTTTGTTTTTAAAGAAAGTTATCAATAACTGACACTTCAGAGCACCTTAAATGACCATGCTTATAATTGGTTATTACGATCTCTCAATTATAGCTATAACAACAAAGGATATGATTATATTGTCACTGCTTTCCTTTAAAAAGAAACTATTGAAAGGCCTAATGATTAATTCACCATTTTTGAGAGCTCCTTGTAATGACAGCAGACTATATACAAAGGTCTCTTCAGTGAGCCCATTATTCAATTAATAAATGCTGAATACTGAGCAGTCATAGTCATGAAACTCCCAAGAATTGTGTGAATTTTTAACCAATTAATTATCAATTACAACATCATAAAACACCAGCACAAAAATAGAAACAACGAAATTTAATTATAGATTATTCTTCTTAGTTGCTGCAAATACTATACAAGACTGATTTTGATTAATAATTCATACAGCAATAAAGTATCAGGAAAGATAATTATACTGTGCCACAATTCTCACACTGATTTCTGTAATTACAGATTACAACAGTGTTTGCAATTTAAAAAGGTTAGGGAGCAGTAGTAATTTGCTATGTCATCTTCAGCAATATTAATGTCTTCTTCTCTGAGCACCCCAGATAATTGAAAATAGACTTGCAGGCTGCCAGGCTACATGGACTTTCCTCCTGCCAAACATACTGTGGGTGCCAGGGCCATTAACAAGATTGTCTGAAGAAATGAACTTTTCACATTGATTAAGTAGCTTCTGCTGTAAAGCAGAAGGTGCATGGACAACGGGAAAAGACACTGTAGAGCATTCCTAGTCAAGCTGCTGACATGCTGCTCCCAGGAGTGGTGGCTGGCGCTCCTGACCGTAGTGCTCTGAAGAAGGAAAGGACCTTCAATGGACTGTGAGTGGGAAGGGGAGCAGCTAAGAGAAACCCAGAGAGAATTTAACCATGGGCCTTCCAGACAGGCAGGTCTGGCTGAACACACAGCAAGGCCATGCAGACATTGCTAACATCTCCCAAAGGCAAGAATTCCTGTTGCTGAGGAGGTCAATGTGACTCCAACACACTGAGTGTCCATAGCCCAGGGAGCACCCTTGGAATTGCTGAACACGGCAAGTGGTTCAAGGGCCACAGACTGTTCCCCATGAGTTACACCACAGGCAGTGAGCAGAAGCATCAGTGCCTGGGCTGGCTGCAGGGCTGGGCCATGAGCCCCATTCCTGTATGGCAAGCTCCACATGGATTCCAAATGGAGATGAGAATACTGGAAATTCCTTCCTTAGCTAAACTGATAGGAACAGGGATGCATCCTGCAGACTGAGGAATGGCTGTTTTTGAACAGCTCATTTATCATCACAGTGCAGAGGCTTTGATTTTGAAAGTAAGTCCCTCTGCAAAGTCACTCACTGCTTTTCTTATACTGGACCTAGACCCCACAGCACAACTGTTGGACAGATACTGTGGGGGGAAAAAAAAAGAAAAAGAGGGACTCTGATCCTCTGATCCTGCAGGCCTTTAAACAGAAAAACAGAATTGCTGAATATGACTGTAATCTGTAGCATTTTGGCTATTCACAATGGTTTTGCTAGTGACAGAATGCACACATGAGCAAAAATATACTACAGCTTCATATATACATTAAATCTTTTTTTTTGTTTTTTTTAAAGTACTGTCAGGATGCCTGTAGTCTCTGTGATGAATGTTTATTTAAACCCCAGGTGTCTACTCTAAAGAAATTGTGCTTCAGGTTGTTCAGAGATTGGTACCGTAAGGAGTCAGGCATTCCCAGTGGAGGTTGCTTTGAAGAGTCCAAACAGATTTATGATCCATACAGAGATAAAACCTATTTCTTGACTTCACAGGGCTGTGTTGTTATTGTTTCTTGAGAGAGTTTCTTCAGATGAACAAGGCAATGAGAGATCACATTCTCTAGGGACTTTAGTTAACATGCAAATTATGTTTACACACAGTACACGCATTGACCTATACATTCTATACAGGCCTACTAGGCAAAGTATACACATTAATATTTTTATGACTCAGTAAAAATTATATAATTATACTACTAATTTTCCTACACTGAGTGAGTCAGGCTTAGTTTAACATGCATTTTCAATGTTCTGTAAATAAACTGATGATGCCCTCAGGAAAGAGGCTTGGTAGATGCGTGGGGGAAGACAGGTTCATAGAATGGTTTGGGTTGGAAGGGACCTTAAAAATCATCTAGTTCCAACCCCCCAGCCATGGTCAGAGACACCTTCCACATAGACCAGGTAGGAAAACAGGAGTAACAACACAAAAACTGTCCTCTATCCTTAATTCCCAGATGCTACTTATCTGATATATATGAACATGGAAAGTAAGAAACACAGAACTCTTTCCTGACAAAATCTCCTCTCGCAGCTTTCACACTGCTCTTTACAGTAGTTGGCTATGGTGAAAGGGACCGGAACAAAGTCTGCTACTCAAAATAGCTTATTCAAAGCAGAATGGGGAATGCCCAACACTGAAACACTGCCAGGAAACCACCAAGCACAACAAACAACATATTATGTTCTTCTAAAGTAGTCAGTGGTTTCACAGCCTTGGTAAAAGACACAACCTTTTGGATTGTTCTTGGGTGAGCTCGATTGCCAGAGTAAAGAACCTGAGAGGGGAAAAATGAAATAGTGATTTGTTTTTATTTTGCCTTCCAGCTTGGTAAGCTCTCTGAAAAAGTTTAAGGTCTCCACCCAAACAGAGCTGGAAATTCTGGCAAAGCCCCACTACTTTCCTTGCTTTAAATGACTATTTGGGAGTTTTGCTTGAGGAGTGATACAGTATTACGGCTTCCCCCTTTTACCTATATCTTTAAATAATTTATGTGTACCTGTGTGGGCATACGTGTACATCTATATATAACTTGCACTGCAGAAAAGCCAGCTAAAATGACAGAATTGCTGAAGTACAAATGGTTTGTCAAATATCCAGGTCACTTGCCAGTATGACAATACCTCAGGATAGTAAAGAAGGTGCCTGTGTATTTGACATCTCTTCTGTTAATATAAGAACTAAGGCCCAGCTGATACTGCCCTAATGCCACCAAAGTTTGGAAGCTACAAATTATGAACAGCAGCACTGTGCAGCTCCTTTTAGCAGCCTTTAAATGTCAAAGATAATGCTACCAAATTATTTGAATAAAAGTTATTAATTTCCTTTATGTGCTATTCTCAAGTTTAAAGCCCCGGTGTAATTTAGTGCTGAAGCTCTGTATTTGAAATTTTGGTTGCTATCAAATGAGTATTGTTTTTACTTCAAAAAAATCCTAAAAAATAACAAACCAAAATGCAAAATAATTACAAGAAAAACCACAAAAAAACCAAACAGGAAAGTTCTCTCTCAAAATTGTTTTTTTTCCTTTCTCTAAGCTATACTAATTACAGTAATTTCACAATTATAAGCCGCACTTGATTATAAGCCACACATCCGAGTAGCCGGGTAGACCACAGGATTTGTCCATATATAAGCCTCACCCTAATATAAGCCGCATTTTTTAAATTTTTTTTTTTTTTATTTAAAGCGAGGATCCATGTGCGACAAAATAATGAGTTAGTAACAGAATCACGCCAGCGCGGGATTTGGTGTCAGGTGCTCAAGTTGCAAACAGTTTTCATAGACCAGCGAAGCCTTTAAAGGCAGCTCCAGGTGCCCTCCCCAGCTGGCTCTCACTTCTGGGTTGGCATTTCACTGGGATTTGTCCATAGATAAGCCGCACCTGATGATTAGCCACACTACTGGGGTAGGCTGGATTCCTCAATGGAAAAGGTGCGGCTTATAATCGTGAAATTACTGTACCTCTTTTTCAGCCTATCTGCAGAACTGATGGAAGCAGTTCCATCTGCTTGAAAGGCTATGGCCAAAACTAATGCAAAACACCTTTGACTACGCAAATTGCAGAGGCTGTGACAGCAACCCAATCCCATTTTTTCCTGTAATAGTGCATAGCTGTTGGGGGAAATAGCTGCTCTCTTTGTTCTACCCCCTAAAATGCAAGCTTTTCATCTCTGCTGTAAGTTAGCAGGTGGTTCAAACATCCTTCATCCTTCCTTGGGACACAAACTGGCACGTCCTTTGGAACTTGTCTGGTGTGATTTATGTGTGAAGAGCAGGGACGCATACAGCAGGTCACTGGGTTAAATTTGGGACAGACTTGTGTAAGGTGCAAGTTTGCACCTTCTGCTCTTGGGAGAGAATACATGTGCTGCCTTCTCTTTGAGGAATGGGCCACTGTCTGTCTGTGCAGCATTTTCCACAACCAAATGGATATCAACTACAACATTGTCCCTTGAAAACTGAAGGAAAAAACATTTCTTTATGGTTAGATCATAGATTTTGACTAATCTATAACAAAGTAACTAAACAAATAAATAAATACATTCTCATGAGTACCGCATTAGGATCCACGGATTTAAACATTTGAATCTTGGAAGTAGTATCAATACATGCAAAAAACCAATTTTCACATGTTTTTCTAATGAACAATGATCAGAAGATCACTGAAAATGACTATTTAGAAACTCAAAGCAAGTGCCAAGGGGATACCTGGATTACACCAAGGGATTGACTGCTGCTTTGATACTACAAAGGTCCAAGAACTGCCATTTTGTAATGACAAAGTTTAAGCAGGAGTTCCAAGCCTTCCCACTATTCTCAGTCTCACATATACCTAGATGCCTATTTAAAGTCCCTTTATCCATGGACTGGCCCCAGTTCTGGAACTTGACTGCCTTTGTAGACAGTAAATCATCCCATGGAGAAAGGTGCACGTAAAGCAATCAGTTCTGCTGCCAACACCTACTAGCCAAGGCAAGGAGAGGATGTGGGACAAAAATGTACGCTTGGACTCAGGGCAACTGCAATCTGAAAGAGCCCAGAGAAACAGAAAAGATTTGGGTACTTGTTCTGAGGGTCCGTAAAGACAACATAGCATCTGTATCTGAAATTTCTTATAGGATTGCAAAGCCAGCAGAAGGCAAACACAAGGTTTCCCTCTCCTGTAAGATCCAGAGAAGCTTATGAAATCTTCTTTGCCATGGTAAAGAACAAGAGATTAAAGCTACAAAGACTGCTATAAGAAGAACTTGGATTTTATCTTTGTTTAAGAATACTTGCATTATTTGTTGAGCTCTTCATGAAGCTTTTTGAAGCTTGTTTTTTTCTTCACCCCCACAGAACTACAATGTACTCAAACACACTTAAAGCTGCAAAAGCCATCAAATCAAATCAAAACAAATAGGAGATTAACACCCCAAAAACAAAACTAAGCCACGCTTTATCCCAGGGAAACAGAGTGGCTTGATTATTTCTGTTTGAAACTCTGTCATGGGAGTTTTAATCTCTGGGCATTCCTTATAAGGTTCACAAACCCGAAAGGCAGAAAGGACCACCTACTCTGGCCTCCTAAAGGCAAATCAACAGCTGCCTTTATGACACAGGCTTGCAATCCTGACAGAGCAAAGAAATCCAGGGAGTTTTTTCTGACAGGCTCTCTCTTCAACTGTTACTGGAATTATCTATACCTTTAACCTCCAAGCTCTCTCTTGACAGATTCTGAAATAGCTGTTCCACTATTTTACCCTGGACTGACGTCAAGCTAAACGAGCCATCAGTTCCCCGGGACATCCCTTTTATCTTTTTGAAATATCGGAAATACAGTTGGCAGCCCTCCAATTTTCTGGAATTTCCCATTTCCCAAGATTTATTATAAATTACCAGCCACTTAACAGAGCTTTTCAGCTACTTCCTTTAAAATTCCTGGATGTAGAAGTCAGTAGGATATGAGAATGTTTCATTTCAACCATTCTTGCCTCCCAGATCCTCCTTTGTTGTAAGCAGTAAACTTTCTCTTCTTTCCATATTACTGCACAGGATGGACACATCCTCTTCCACAGTTTCAAATACAAAAAAACACCTGGGGAATGCTTCTGCCTTTTCTATTTTCCCTTTTTGGATATTAAACTAATAAATGTTTTATCATGACTTGTATCTCTTCATTTAACCAGAATGGCTTCTCATTAGAGTAACTTTTTTGTTATTGATGGCAGTGTAAAATTCTAATTTTGAGAGCTGGCAGAATATTCTTTAACAATTCCCAGTGCGTTCAACGCTTTTTACTTTAAATGCAATGTTATGCCAACACAACAGATTCTAACTTTGGAAAACATCTTTTCCAATTCTGAGTATAGCGCATGCATAAATTCATAATCCCCTAGTAGATGATGTACTCTGATTGCACAAGGTCACTGTACGGGATTTGAGACCCCATGATTCATGTTATTTAAGACTGTCCACAAATAGTACTGTTTGAAAAATTACTTCCCTTCTTGCTTCATTTTCTCATGCAACAAGTTGCAAACGTGTATTTTCCAGCCCATTTTTATAAGAGAACCACTCCAACTGAAAATCTTTTGGATTCCCACTCACGTACCATTCTCTCCAACGCCTCTCCCATAATGCTAGAAACCTGGCTAATAAAATGTCAAACAATGTGATTCTTGTGCAATCCTAATGGTTTAGACTTACATACACTGGTTTAGAGTTACACCAGACTTACGTAAGGTTGGTTTATGTGGTTGGGTATTCACTGATGTCACTCTCTCCCTCTATGGTTATTTACAGCCCCCGTCTGCTCATTTGTCTTCAAGGGGAATGTATTGTTGGTAGAGAAAGAGGACACCAAAACCAGACATTCCCCACAGTCTCTGCAGACCCAAAATATCCCAAGCCTTGTCCACCCTCAGCAGCACAGTGAGTGCCACCTGCTGCTACTTGCTCCGTTTCCTCTCTGTTCACCCTGGGACATACACTCTAGGACACCTTGGCTGTACCGTATTTGAGGACAATACAGAAGGAATTAGTGAGGTCCTACCTTCAGGACCATGACAGGTTTGCTCAGGGCTGTGTTTTGGGCAGCTGTGACCTATGGAAGCTTTGCCTGGCTGATGAAATGTACAACCATACCTACAGTCTGGACAATCTTTAAGAGAGAATGTTTTTTTTTTCTCCTGAGAAGAAGAAAGTCTGTATGATTTTTCTGATGTGAATTGAGAAGCTATATTCTCCACAGATCTTGGAGACATGCAATTAAAGACTGTCAAATTTGCATGCACGCAGGATTCAATTGAAGGCTGAGCAGGCGATGTTATAACATTTCTCACTTGACTTGACAACCTTATATTCTTTTAACAGCTTTTGTGCATAATTTCCTTGCTTTAAACAAACTGAAGGTGCCATTGTGTAACCTGACCCCTGAGCTCAGGAGGGTGAGGATGAGGGTAGGAGCCAGGAGATTCCTGCTTCCCAAGCAAAACTGGCTGACCATCATGGTCAGCAAAATCCCACCCAAGCAGTCTGCACCACCACACCAAACACAGACAGAGCAAGCAGAGCACAGGTCCCTCTGTTTTGTAAGAAACTTGGCTTTCGAGGATGAATTGCGCAGAAGCCACCAGTCACCCTGGGCTTTCCTTAGCAAACTTCCCGGTTGGCCAGATGTATTTCCAGCAATGTCTGCAGTGTGTCCCCAGCCCACTCTCCAGCTGAGATCTCATGTTTTTGCTCCACAGCATGAGGGCCCCAAAGCTTTAGAAGAGCTCAAAAAAATGCTGAGCATTGTGAAATCAACAAATTCTATTTTCCTTTTCCCTTTTTCTTTCCACCTCATCTAAAACATCGGTGGTGGTTTTCCAATGACAATCTGAGAGAACATCACAGCAAGAAAACCGTAACTCTGTCCACCTGAAGTCTGGAAAACCTACTTCAAAATAAGGCTTCATAGAGCAAAATTTCACGGAGTAAAATTATAAGACACAAAGCAGACAGTCCTGTTTTTGCTGCACATGTAGAGTAAGAAGCATCAGGAGATCTTCATGCAACAGGATGTAGCTGGCACATTCCACTACTTACTTGAAGGTGTTGAGTGCCATTAATCCATGCCCTGTAATTAGATTTGAGATCCCTTGCAACAAGCAGGATCAAGCCATAAAAGCATGAGGACAAGGAGATTAAACTACAGATTAATAATTATATAGCATAAACAATCTGGGATAAAGTAAAACCCTTATGCTCCATGGGAGATTGGCATGTTTATGTATAAAGAGGGAGATCTATGAAGCTCATTGATTAGTATTTCAAACGAAACTAATCTAAAAGCATTACAAGTTATTAACTGAAATATGTAATACAAACAGCGTGCTAGGAAACAATCAATACTTCTCAGCTCTGCAAACCCCTACAGCAATTTTTGTGCTAAAAAGGGGACCATCCTAGATGGCAAACTCTAGTGCTTGCCAGGGAGTTTGTATCATGTAAAAGAGAACAGTCCGCAATGTAAAAACAAGCATGTTTTTTTCTTACTTCCCCCTCAACTTCTGCCTATCCTAAATGTACCTGACCTATATTGCAGACTGCAGTAAAAAATAAATAAATTTAAAATTCACTCCACAAGTCTTTCTAACTAATCAATGAACTTTGTTTCTTGGACTGTCATAAGAATGAAAACATTGTTATGCAGGACCCAGTCCAATCTTCTTAGACAAACTTGACCACATAGAGACAGCTTCAGGAAAGGAAGAGATTTTGCATGAAGATTTTGCCATTAGCACAATTTGAGTCTTGTAGAAATAAGCTCAGTTAATTCATACTTATCAGAGGTCAAGATCAGGTAAGTCTATCCACAGATTCATGCCATTACCTCAAGAATTTAAAGTGCAAGTAAGACACAGTTTGGTTCTATGCCCAAGGGAATGTTAAAATGCTTTAAATAAATACCTGTTGCTTGATGAAATACAGGACAGCCACCCCGGATTATGGATGGCATGATGCTCTTCCATCACAGCATACTCTTCTCACATAGAGCATCTTAAAAGCAGACACATATGTCCATGTACCTATAGTTATATATTTGTATGTGTGCATATATAACTAGACATATATATGTCCACATATATACATATATCTATATATATGTACACACATATGCACAATGCACAATTACTATCTCTTAAAAAATATAAGTTATTATCTTTGTGTGTTTCACGTCACCTGGCATGAGCTTCCAAACATTAAAAAATTAATTAAGAGTCCTATCAACAGAGCAACCCATTCTCATATGAAGGACGAAATGCTCCTTTTACTCTACAAATTAGGTGTGTCAATATTATTTGTAGCCATTATTCCACACATTTCTTACCTAAAGTACATATGCACACATGCATTCTTCTCTGCTACATGTGGCAAGAATTTTTCCAGAAGGAACACAAGAAAGAGGGTAAATTAAAATCCTGAAAAATACGTTTGTGCGAAAGTTTTTAGTAATAATAAAGGAGAAGAGAGACGTAAGAAAAACTTCTGAAATGGGAAAATCCAGAGGCAATGGTGAAAAGCTGAAAGGATGGGGAAGAGCCAGGAGCAACATCCAAAAGGATACTAAGAATCGTGTTACTGTGGATGTGTGGGAGGGTTCAATAAAAAAGAAGGGAAAGGACCAGGGCTACCTTGGACAAAGAGACTGCTGAAGAGGCTAGGGGCTCACGAATCAAGAGCTGCTCAGAGGAAAGGTGGAGGAGAGATGGCTGCAGATGTTTCCAGGGAGAAAGGTCTGTAGTAAGGGGGCAGAAGCCCAGTCCTGGCTCCATTGCTTCCAGGGAGGCAGAGGGGCTGGAGTGAGAAGAAGGAAATGAACTGTGAGAAAGAATGGCTATTGTCCAGTGTTTTCACTGAGCAAAAAGAATTGAAGAAGCTGAAGCTAAAGCATTGCACACTACAGCGAGTGTATCAGGCTGTTGGGAGGCAGCAGAAAAGAGGGTGCAGGCAGCAGAGACAGAGAGAGAGAGAGAGAGAGAGATGTTTCACTGCCCAGAACAGAGAGGGGAACGACTGCCAAGGAGCTTGAAAGAGCAGTGGGAATGAAGGCAGTGCCGAGAAAGATTCGCAGGAATTGTCTGCTCTCCCTCTGGGAGGTGGGATGATGCTGGGAGGTGAGGAGAGAGAAAAGTCACAGCACTCAGAGAAGCAAACAGGGAGAAGTGTCAGAGTGGAAAGGAGATGAGAGGGGAGAGGTAATCACTGGTGAGAGGCTAGAGAGTGGGTGAGGACACGGTGCCAAGAGATGATAGTCCAGCTGATTAGAGAATTAGGAGCAAGACATGTCAAGCAAAAGGCAGAGAACAGAAGAGGCTATGGATGTGGCAAGAACACCCTGAGCTTAAAATAAAACTGTCAAGCAGTCCAAATACACCAGCCATGCACTTCCCCTCTGCCTGCCCTCTCTCTCCATTGCACCATCAGGGATCAAATACCTTATTACTGCAGGGAACAAACAAAAACCCAGCTGCCCTCAGGCTGATCCTGAAGGAACAACAGAATAGGAATGAGGAGAAATAAAAGCAGGCTGACAGTAGCTGCCGGTGGATAAAAAGGAGACCTTTAGCACAGTTGTGTGGCTGCATTTGATTTACGAAGGCTTCTTCATGCAAAACGAGGCACAGCAGTGTAAATGGCTTTCTAAAGAAAGCCTCCTGAGCAGCAATTCCCACACATTAGAAAGAAAGGAAAGAGGATGTCCTGGGCTAGACCAGGATGCTGGGGAGCTGGGGCACAAAGGCACTGGCACCACGCTGTGCCCACCAGGAACAGCTACGTGCCCATGGTGCCAGGAGCCAGCTACTGAGCCCCCAGCACTTCCTTAGGCACCTCTCACTATTCTCATTTTGAAGGTGACATCCCCTTGGAACAAAAAGACTCGACTCCTCAGGAAAAGGGCTATTGAGCACTGTAAAAATCCCGCTCTTTCTGACAAAGATGTCCACTTCCAATTTAAAGAACAAAACAGAGTCTGGATTACACACTACACATTTTTGTAAATGTTCTTTTGTAGTAGCAAGCAATTAATCTTGTGTTAGGGCCCAAAAAAACTGCCTATGAGTTTCTGAACTTGTAAACAGCTAGAAAATGCCTACTTAGGCCAGTGTGTACATCTTCAAATAATTCCTATTTGCTAATTACTCTTCCAGAAGCTGCCAACGGCTATTCTGACATTTTGCTAAACAGGGAGGGATATCACATCACATAATCATATGAATTAACAACAGGATGCCAGTGAAGAAATGGAATAAAAATCAGGTAGTCGAGAAAGAAATTAAAGCTAATTGATTCACACCAAAAAAAAAACCTGCGGTATGTAAACACCACTTCAGAAACAAAGGACAAAGCTGGGAAACAAGTAAACAAAAGTGAAACCAGCATTTGCAGAAGTTGTCAGAGTAGATTCCTTCTCTTGGTGACAGATGAGATAAGACTTAAGCTCAGGACCCCTTACAAATGAGACTTGCTAGTACTCCAGTAACCGACTGCAACCAAAGCAATATTCCCCTCTGCAACACAACAGATGTGATTCAAACTGGCAAGCCATGGCACATAAAAGCACGATGCCCTCCCCTGCTCAGCACAGTTTTTTGCAATATTCATCGCAGCGGTCCAGAGGGAATTCCAGCTCACGGTGTGCAGAAAGCTCGCCGATGCTGCTGCACAGCACAGCAAACCCCCCATGGCTGAAGGGGCACCAAAGGGCAACAAGCAGTGCTGCTGGAGGAATCATCTTGAGATGGAGCTTCCGAGGAGCTAGTGGGGCTCCCCTGGCGGGGTGGGGCGAGGCAGAGAGGAAAATCAAAGAGGTACCTTTAGATATGTGTGTGCATATTTAACTGCAGCAAGCTAATGCAGGATTTGCGATAGGAATGCCTGCTCTGAAAATGGCAAAGGCAAGTTATGGATGAACAGGCTTATTCAGCATCTCACGGGAAGCTCTGGCCATTTTCAATCACAGGTCTTTTTCTTGGAATGCTGTTAAGCTGTGGTCATCAATCCTATTTAAGGAATGGGAGGAATGGCTTCATATCACCACTTTCCCTCTCACTTGCTGTGACATAAAATACCAGCACATTAGCACAGGCAAAAGAAACAGAGCTTGGCTGATAATGGCTGCATTCATGTATTTATTAAGCAGCCCAGGGAAGGAGGCACCAGGCGCAGAAGGCGCAGCTCCTTCATCGAACCAGCTGCCTAGAGCAGCAGCTTCCTGCTTCGAAGAGGTTTCCTTGATATCCCTCCGGAATCACTCTGAAACCAAAGTGTAAAAGCAGCCACTTGCTGTGCTCTGATTGCCCACTTGAACTTTTCGAGAAGGTTGTGCGTATTTACCGTCGATGCTCAGTACTGTGTTGCCAACTGACTTGAGGTGGAAAGACCACAAAACCTGATGGTGGCACTTAACCCACACAGTGCTCTGCCCCTACGCCTCAGAAGGGCATGGAGGGACATGCAGCAGCACCCTTGTGTGCTGGTGGGCCACAGGCAATCCCCCTGATTTAGGAGCTTGTGCTGCCACGGCCAGGCCAGCAAAAAGAAATGATTGTCCTGAATTGGGTGCTCAACTAGATTGGTAATATCTGTTAAAGAACAAGGTGATTTTCCTGATCATTACAGCCCAGACAGGAGCTGGAATTTGGCTCACATTGGCTGTTCAAATGCTTCACTACTGGGCACTGCTAGAGGGTTTAGCATCACTGCCTTCATCATCTCTCCTTGGCTTCATCTTGTTTGTGCTGTGTATACATAAGGATACATGGACCATGAGACTTCCAGAGAACTCTTGTAATACCAGCTGTCAGCAGCCGCCTCAGAGTCAAGAAAAACATGCTTCAGCAAGAGGTTGTGTCTATAAACATGGCAAAACTAATTATCCCAAGGAAGGTTCCCCTTCCTCTTAAAATTAGCAATGTATACAGTCAGATAGCTCAATGTAAACACATCACTCTGAATTTCACCAGCTTCACTATCAAGTAAGGAAAAGTACAAATCCTGTAGGAAGTCTCTGCTGTAACAGATACTAAATCTGATATGTGAAGAGTTTTACTGTAGCATTTCTAAAAGAGTGAAAAGGGACAGAAAGCATGTGAAGACTAAAACCAGCAACACACCAAAGGTTATAAGAGAACAGCTAAATGAGTGTCCCTGAGAGAAATGGAGAAGCTACTTGAAGCCCTTCCTGTGACTAAGGCAGTGGACAAGCTCCAGTGAAGGGTCCAGGAGAGAAAAGAGGGAGGTAGTCATTAGATAGGACATCCCAAGTTAGAGCATAGGGAGGTTTTCCAGAAAAAGTTCTCTAGGTAGTTTAAGCAATCATTTGTAAAATATAGGACAAGGAAGAGACCCCAGGACCAGCCATGGTCTGAGGACTATGTAAGGCATATCCCTCAAGCCAAGAGTCAGATGGTTTGGAGTAAGCATTTCAATTCTTATGGGCATTCATAAATCTCATCTAGTTTTTTCTAGTCTCACCCTTTTTTCCAGAGACACAAACAAAGTGCTGCATTCAGTTAAGCATGGCTGTTCCTCAGACCAGTGAACAGGACATCTCCTGCAGTGCCCAGTGGTGCTGCACAGCTCAGCAGTAGCACTGGGATACTGGGATGCATACACCCTTGTATTTCATGAAGGAGCCTGTACAAAAGAGATGTGTTCCAGTGAACGCTGCAAGACCAGAGAGCCCTCTAGCATGAAATAGGAGGGTGGGAAGAAGGGCTGAATGAATCATAAGTAGGGAAAAAAGGGTTGTGGCACGCCCCCACGCTTTTCCATTTCAGGTCTATAAAATTCAGCTACATCAAGGTGATGCTATTGGCACCACTACTCAGAGAGACAGAAGCAAGCGAGTCTGAATCAATCAGAATCTGTCTAAGAACTGAGCAAAACCCAGCAGCACAACATAGGACGGAGCAGTTGTAATCATTTACACAGGACTAACAAAGAAAGGTGAGTCCAGCAACCTCACCCTGAGCAAAGGAATCATCAGGAAAGCTTCGCCCAGTGCAGCTACTGGGAGAAATGGTCAGGAGAAACACAGCCAGATTTCTGAGCAGAAAATCCACTCATCTTGCAAATCCTTTCCATGTCCTTGGGTGCACAGGCACTGCAAGCTTCTGCAGAGGCAACCTGCCCTGGAGCCCTGCTGAAGAGTGGGGGACATGACAAATGCCACAGGCCAGTCTTTCAAGCAAAGGAGCAGCAATCACTTAACCAATGCAAAGCGACAGCCTCGAACGCTCGCGCAACAACGAAGCATCAGCAAAAGCCAAATGGAGATGAACAGAAACATGCTCTCGTATCCACAGCCATCTGTCCCTCTTCGCTCGTTGTTTTACAAATTGACCTACTGTTCCAAATCCCAGATTTTCAGAAGTAGCTCTGGGTGAAGGTATTACCAGGAAAAACGATTAGTGTCAGCTAACCAGTGTAACTGAGGAATTCTTTCCAGGAGGCTGAGGCAGTGATGACAGAAGCTGGAAAACCAAAATCCCAGAGAGGGGGAAGCACTGGCCACTCAGATACATAGGCAAGGAGCAGCAGGAGCAACATTTAACACTTCAAGTGATGTTCTCTTCTGCCAAAAGCAGGTGAGAAGCTTAACAAAGACCTTTTCTGTTTTCTGGTGCAAACGATGCGTTTCAGAAAACTCCCACCACACTGGCCTTGCAGTAAAGGAGACCAGAAAACCAAAGAGATTCCTAAAATCTATTACTGCACCAAATAAACAGCTAGTATTCTCCCATGAACTGAAAATTCCTTCAACTATTCCCAAACAATTACTGCCTCTCCACTCTGCACAAAGATAAATTTATTCTCCAATATAATTTTTAATATCCTAAGTAGTCTTGGTAATGGCAATCCTGTTAATTTAAAATCCTCAGAGATCTTTACCACCTCTCCCTGTTCGGTTTTCTGCAAAGTACCCATCCTTGTACTTGAGTCCTTAATTTCCTATTAACTTGGCATGCCTGTACTGGCCTGACCAGTTTTATGTGCTTTCACCAGTGACAAGTGAATAAACCCCTCACATGGCTTTTGGGGAGGATTTCCCTCCAGCACTGCCAAAGGAGCCACCACTTGCCACGTGTACTCCCCCACCCCAGCACTCCCTCTCCCTTTGGTATGGGGAAAGATGAAAACTCGAAAACGCAACAGATGGTCTGAAATCCTCTTCCTGCGAAACCCATCACTACGGCAGCAAGCTTAGGCAATATTTCAAATATTTTTGCATGTGCCAACAGTGGTATCCATGACTAGGGATGATGAGGAGACTGCTTGTGAAACTCCCCCATAGACACTGTTTGCAACAGCCTAGTCCTCTTGCTAAAGGCTCTCTTCCCGACTCTAAATCCAATGAGAAAACTCATCTTCTCCAGATTTAAAGCTGACAGGTGGTACACACATAATTAAAGATGACCTAACAGAGAATGCTCTCATTTCTGGCATATTATCAGACACTTAAGCAAAGCAATTATCAGTAGGCAATCTTTTCTGTCAACAGAGATTGGATGAAACATTTCGCCAGTCAGGAAGATATTGTAACGATGATACATATGTATTTGCAGATTCTCCAGCAATAAAATATAGACCTAAATTTCTCCTGTCTCAGACAAATGTCTTCATCACCTATGGAGGACCACACTAACATCTCACATTTTCATGTTCCCCTGTGCCATTTCTGCAGACTCACCAAACAAAACACATAAACTCCACCCTGCTCCTACTCATGTCAATCTTTTCCTTCAATCCATCTGCACAGCAAGTCCTGCCATTCCTGTTCACCTCGGGAAGGACAGTCTTACTGTCCTCTCTAGCTCCTGCACTTTTTCCACCTATACTACCTGGTAGATGGCTGATCTATGGGCCAGGAAACCTTGTCCTTCTGCCTCTTTTTCCCCCAAAAGCAAGCAAAACCCCAGAAAATGTGTTCTCCCCCTTTCTTACTCAAACACTAACAAAAGCTGAGCTCCTCCAACAGAACCCAACCAAGCCTCCCCTAAAACCTCCTTCTTCATCCACAGGTAGCAGTCACCTGTGGCACACCAGGGACTGGTCACTGTATTGCTCTTTCAGTCCTTGTCATAGCTTTTGTGACATGAATACCTGCAGGAAGGAATTAGGGACCACACACAGTCTCGATGGACTGTGCCTGCTGTGAACAACCATGCCTTACTCAGGGCCACAAGCTGAGCATCTTTACCTTGGGAGCTGTGACAGCGGAAGAGATGAGTTCTCCTTAGCTTATAGAGGGGGCAAACACAAGCAGAGATCAGTTGGGAATTTTATGTGGAATCAACCCAAAAATCTATACTAGAACTAGGAATATCTTCCCTGCTTTTTGGTTAACAAGCAGATGGTATGGTCTCCCAAAATAGCAGTGTCACCCATGTAGTTTGAAAGAAGCAGAAACTTTTTAACCTAAACTCTTAAAATGCTTCCTTCAAGCAGTGTTTTGCAATGAATCCAGAGAGCATTCTGTGCTTCTTTTTTTTTTTTTCTCCTGAGCAGGGATTTTAAAAAAAGAATATTTTGTGGAAGAAAGACAGGGAGAACAAAAAAACAATTAGGAAAAGGAAAGCCTAAAAAGGTTAGTGGTTTTCTTAATTTTGGGAAAATTAGGGCTGTGAGAAGTATTATAAACCGCAATTACATACACACATGGGATTGCATTTTACCTTACGAAAGAGCTGCTCTTAGGGTATAAAATTGCTTTAATATTGCAGTACGACAAACGTTTTTTTATAAAAAAAGGCTTATGATAATGGATTTTCAAAGCAAAAGTAAAGCTGCTTTTCCCTGAGAACAGGGCTTTAGAGAAGGGAAACTTCACAATGCCAGTGGTGTGCGTTTTGCTGCATTTCACAAGATCTCTCATTATTTAAATTCCAATGTATTTATGTCATACATGGATAAATGATCTTATTGTTCAGAACATGTCTTTATATGAACATCTCTGCTGTTAGAACTAGCATTATTTAGCTGCTTTTCCCCCCTCTTTCCTTACCAAGTCAGAACAAAAGTGTCTTTTATTGCAGTTTTGTGAACTTCAGGCAAATGGCAGTTTTTACACATCAATCGTCAGTTTAATAACACTAATGATAAGAGGGGAATTGAAAATAATAGGCAGAGTTTTTAGCAAGCAAATCAGAATTTACAGAGAAGATCCTACAATGTCAAACTTTATAGCCCTGTGTTATCAAAAGCAAGAGGAGTGAGAATTAAGATTAAACCACTGACTTGTTAGCAGGCTACACTTACTAAGCCACAGCTTTCCTGCACTAAGATTGATTATTTAGAAATCCACTGTACAAGATAGAAAGAGATAGTGATAGTCTTCTGGGACCGCAGGGAGCTTTTTACACAACAAAATACATTTGCCAGGGGATACCAATATGACTGAGCAGGCTCAATATCTCTCTCAGTTAAAGCAATACTGGTTAGTCTCCCAGTCTTCCCTAAGGCATAGTTTGGTCATTCCTCCTCTTGCTCTATCCCACTCTTGCAATCACATTACTTTGCAGCATTTAAATTCCAGTTCCGCACCTATCACACCCTTGAGTAGTCCCGGTGACTTCACAGGTGCTGGTTGTAGGCAGGACCAAGCATGGGAGGAGGAAAACAGCCTCATATGAATAGCTAGGGCGGTGAGAACTAATGGACTTTCTGTGGATTAATGGATGACTACAGAGAACCACATTGTGAAAACACAGCTTGATCATGACCACAGGAATAACACTAAATAGAAGAAAAAAGCACTTGCCTTCCCAACATGTAAAAAACCAGATGTGCCAAAATGCCAGCTTTTTACATAAAATACCACAGAAGTGAGTTACAGCATATTTTTAATACTACTACGAACAGGTGCTCAAGAAGGCATAGTATGACAGTGATGGTCTAAGGACAAACTTTACATCTCTAATGTCTGAAATCCCTTTTTTATGCTGACAAGAGTCCTACACTCTGGGGGACTCCAACCCAGTTCTAATGTGGGAGGTATAGCCAGAAATTGCACTTTGCTTCCTCCCACTCACCTTTGGCTATGATCAGGACCCACTACTAAATTGCTCTACTATTGAATCTCATCCCACTTAGAGCATCTTCTTTTCCACAGATACCTGACTGCTTCTCCACACAGTCTGTGGGTTTGATGCTTTGGTTTCCAGCTACAGTAGGGGATGAAACCTTTCCATTGGAGCATTTGAACTGCTACCTTCCTAGAGTCAGCATCTTTCAGTTTGGCCACATTTCCTGGTTAATGCTCCTACAACTTGAATCACCATTTCCATGTGGAGAAGCCTGCTCTGTGTTGCATGTCCATCCTCCTGCCTTGTGTGGGTTCTGCCAGAAATCAAATTTTGGAAAGGAGGAACAGAGCCCACTCCCTTATCATTACATACAGCATATACTTTCAGTTTTTTTTAAATGAGTAGACAAGTGGGAAAATATGTCTTTAAGAAGGACAAAGACTGCTGAAGTTTTACAAGAAGCCCCAAGACCAACAGAGCTTATTAGGATGAAATACAGCATCTTCAGGGAACAGAAGTTTTATCATCAAGCGGCAGTTTGGTAGAACTGTGAGAACTGGGCTGTCTCACCCATGAGCAAACTAGGAAATTACAGGAGCCTGTAGGTGTTGTCTGTGTGTGAGGTCAGAGACTGAGAAGCAGTTAAACCCATCTCTAAGGTACTGTCCCTGTGCGGGTGGATGTAGTAGGTCGTTACAGAGAATAAAATTGTGACAAATGACTATTCCACTCAACATCATCACCGTGGCTGGGACTGGTGTTGGCACGGGGTTTGGTGGGCAAAAAGCAGAACAGTGTGAGGAACACACTGTGTTGCATTAGTGCATACATGCTGAAAGGGTAAGTCCCTGGATTTTTGCTTCATTGTCACCATGACATCAGGCTCCTACCTGCCCACATCACAGACCTCATCACGTCTCTAAAGGAGACATTAAAGTTTGTGTCCCATGATCTGCTGCTGCTCACCACAGTCCGGACCCTCATTGCTAGTGAGAACAATAACAACTCATCTCTCTCCACAAATCCATGGTAGAATTAGCCCACAAGCAAAATCCAGGCCAAAAAGGAAGTCCTCAGTGAAATGAAGCAATGCATTAAAAACCACTGCTTGAGCTGGGAATACTAGACTAGATTTTTCTCAAGTCTGAAGAAGTCTCAATTCCTAATGAAAAAATGGGAGATGTGCACGCTCACACAGCTGCAGGCTGGCATCCACTCCACACACCATCTCAAAAATACCTTTGCTTCATCAGTACATTTGTAATTCAACAAAAAAAGAAATTTAAATAGCATCTGAAAAGCTTTGCATGGTAAACATCAGAAAAAACCACTTTCCAAGCCTGCAGCCAGTTGTTCTATAATATCTTCTGCTTTGTGCTGACAACCTTTTTTCCCTCCAATCATTCAGACACAATGCCTTCAGGTCTGTCTAAGTAATGTAATTTACTGGAGTGGAATTCCCTTGATACCTTCTGCAGCACTCAGTGACAGTATCATTTATACTCTACACTGTCATGCCATGACACTGATACATTGGCTTTCATCCCTCATTCAGCACAGAGGGTGCAATTTCACCTTCCATTGTGCCCTTCTGCAGACTGTGCGTACAAATTCCCTCCATTCATTCCTAATTACAAACCTCTGCTGAAATACTCTCATTAGATTTATATTTCTCACTCCAAAGTGTCAATCTTATTTCAGAATTCCAATTTTCTGAGAGATTCATCCATTAGCAGCAACCTCCAAAGCATTCCTTAACCGAGCGCATTAAAAGTGAAGCTGGCAGAGCAGAGATGCACTTAAAATACACCATTACAGCAAATCTCCATTGCTAATGTTTTTGCATTATTTGAGCAATGCAATAAGGAGCCTGTGACTGGCCAGCCCTGCTCCTCCAGCAGCGACAGGCAGAAGTCACCCGTCAACTTCTGTGTCCAGCTCTGCTCCCACTGAGGCTGCACCGCATCCCAAAGCATCTGCTGCTGCTGTCACTGTCTCACAGCAGCATGAGGTGGCTGTTCAAAGGTAAAGAGCCACAGAAAGAATTTATGACAGCTGTAAAAATGCCTGAGTACAGTTTGTTTTCTGTGGTAAAGTTTAAAAAAAAACAAAAAACAAAACCAAACCAAAAACAAGCTGGGGATTTCCCAAGGTAGCTCTGCTCTGACACCCAAAAGGGTGTTAGAGCTCTTCAGCTGAAAATCTCAACCACATTGTTTGTGTCACTTGCACTAATCCTAATTTAGTGGCCACACGCAGGACTGTTCCCTTCAAACTGTGTACAGAACATACAACTTCACAGATGCCCCAGAGCAGCTCTATAAGTAGTTAAATAATCAAAAAGAGATCCTTCTACCTCTTCAAGAGAAAGGCAAACACCTTAAAAACCTCATGGCCATACAAGGGAAAAAAATGAAGAGCACGGGTACTGATAGTTGCACAATGCACCCAGTGTGCCATCTCTAAAAATAGCCTGTGTGGTGATACCCCTGGAAGAGTCCGGCACGTCTCATCCCGCTGGAAAGCGCGGCCGCGGTGATCGGCGCAGGAGCGCCACTGACACATGACGCACACACTGCACTCTCTCCTGTCATTATCTTCAAAGCCATCAGGTTTGAATTTACCTGCGGCAGGCACAGCAGTAGAAAAAGAAGGGTGGGCGGGGAGAAAAAAACCCACCCCTACAACTGTACTGAAAAAGGGAAAATTCCACAGAAAAATATTACAGCAAATGATTACTCCCCTTGCCAGCATCTGGGCACCTACGGGACTGAGAAATGCAGGTGATTACAACAGAGGTAATGTAATTCCCTGCAGCAACCACTGTTGGGGAAAACTAATAATTGCTGAAGTTTTGCCCGTTCCCATCAGAAATATCTGAAGTCTTGATTACTGCATCAGCTCTCTTGCCATTTGTACTTTGTATCAAGGCAAGAGCTGTTCCAATGAGCAGGCACAGATATAAAAGCAGAAAGGAGCATTTCAGCAAGAAGGCAGAAGTAAGGCAGCAATGACAGGCACTGAGCTCTCCTAGGAAGAGAATGAAGACTACACCAAGCAAATTTAAAGGGACTTCTTACTGCCTAATGAAAGACTCACCGTTGACAGCGTGATTAGTCCATGGAACAAGCACATATACGTCTAAGTGTCCCCAGCACCTCACATGCTCTGCACCACGTGGTGTTAGTCAGAGTGAAAACCTATTGTCTTATAAAGCCCGATTCTCAAGACCAACACCTCTGCTACCCTGCAAAGCTGGGAAGGTCACAAAGCAACACGAAAGCAGTGATGCCTAAGCTGGCACACAGCAGAAAGCAAGTTTTCAGCCTCTACCTCGGGTCCTGAAGCTCTTGGATAGATGCTCTCTCCTCTCATCCATCACAAGAATGACATCAGATTGAGAAGCCTGACATGCACAGGCACACTCATTCTCTGGAAATGCCACAGCTACTTAATGAGTGAAGCTGGGACAGTACCAAAGCTGACACCATAAAGCTATGAATTTCCCTGCATATACTGACATCTCTCTGTAATATTTCTCTTAGCCATGAGCTGACATATCAATTAATGTGGTCAGAACACATTTAGTAGCTCAAGATACCACAGCTGGTTTAGTGGATTCCTAACCAGTGCAATTACCTGGAAAAGCATCACACAGCGTATTTCAACAGTCACCAAAAAAATCAAACCCAAAAGATTTTATCTGCTAAAAGTTAAGCCTGAGAATTTGTTTCTCAAGCTCAGCAGAATTTATATAGATTTCCTTTTTTCTCTTCTCCTTCACTTTTTCTTTGCCAGAAGATGAAGTTCTGGATCAACAATTCAAAGTACACCACTGAAGTTTTTAAAGTTTTGACTTTAAAGATCTTTCAGTCCTCTCCAAAGCTGCTTTTTCCAGACAGCAGAACTATTCTGCTTCCAAAATTCTTTCATCATCACCTTTAACTTATGTACTAAGCCTAACTACCTTTTCTTTTTTTTTCCAGTAAAAAGTTGATGAATTAACACAGCCAGACCACCCCACAAAGTAAGCTCTGACTCTCCTTCCAACACAGACCCATTTACAAGCATTAAAACCTAGGACTCACCCACCAGACAGAGCTGAAGCTGCAGGCAAGCCAGTCATCAGAGCTCAGAGAAATATTATGCTTGCTCCACAAATGCTGAAGCATTTGAATCTTATTTTTAGTTGTACACAAAGGGCAATAAATGGAAAATCTTATTGTAACCACTGCTTTTTCATAGCCACCCACATTTCCAACACCTACAGCAAAAAGTATATAAACGTAAAAGCCCCAAAACTCATGGCTCATCTGAACAAGGAATGCAAACTAGCTAGTTGCTGTTACTTTTTTCCAGTTTATATCTAGAGTGCCATTATATTCTGTGGAACACTGCAGACGACTTTTCACATGCTGTGCACACCTACTGTCCAGGATTTTCATACGTTTTTACCAGTAGCAGTGTCCCTGGTAAAGTCCTTCTCTAAGTTAGCTGACCACTGACTGATTTTCAAATGATGAAGTAGAGAAGGGGCTTCCCCCTAACTCTCAGTTTCGTCTCCCACTGGCCAAACTACTGAGGTACAAGGAGTTAATGCTTCACTTACCTGTGAGAAATTATGCTGAATACTCTACCCAGAAACTGGCAATTTAAAAAAAAAATCCCTTTACACTCATAACAGTAGAAGAACTTCAAACAAATTGCTGTCAAGGATGATTTCATTGTGTTTAAATCCACTTTACTTCAAGTCACTTTGCAAATTACTCTTTGATTTTATACCTAAAACTCTCAGGTCTACTATGATGCTACTTTACTCTCCTGTGTGTCCTATGCCTGATTCTTTCCATTTACAGAAAGTAACACAAGCATGAACTTAATTATCATCTAAAAACCCGCAGAAAACTAATTCTACTAACTGAGTAAAAAAGAAATAAAGGAAAAAAAAGTCTGTCTTAAGACCAGACCCAACACGAGCGTGATGCCATGTCTGGAGATGTCGAGAATGAACAATCTCGTGCCATTAATCATCTTGCTGTCGCGAAAAGCGCAGGTTATTATAGCGAGAAAACGATCCAACACAATGCTTTAATGTCTCCACTCTTCAGACATCGTAACAGGAAACATGTCCTGCCAGCTAGCAATCAATATTTAACTAAATGATCGAAGAGAAAGTGCTGGCTCCAGAAAAATGTACCTTTACCTGCCCTTGCTCATCAACTGCCCGCTAGACCCCAAAGCACACCACCTTCCTGCAGCTCCTGCCAAGGCAAGGGCAGAGCTGGCTGCTGGAATCAGGTGTGGGCTTTTCTGCCGAGGATCTAGGTCGCAGGACCTGTGTGCTGAACGCCGCAGAAGCGCGGGTATCTAAGTATTATGAAAATAAATGGGTCATACACCACTGAGCTAACAACCACACCACCCCCAAGCCGGGCACTGAATGACTGTGCAGGGCTCTGCCAGAGGGAGAGGAGAGGTTGAGCCAGCAGTGAAAACAAAACTGATGTGGTGAGAAGGATTTTACTTTTCACTGGTTTGGGTTACAGAGAAAGTTGGTCTTGCTCTCGCCACCTCTCCGGCTTTTCTGTAAAAAAAGCCAAAAAATTGCAATGTAGAGGCTGGTAAGATGTCCTGTGGAGACAGGCACCTCACCCCACCGGGAAAGGGGAAGTGCTGCTGGCCCTGGGCAGAGAGAGGGCTGTGACTCAGTCCCTTGGGCTGGCACACACACACACACACACCAGCGCCGTCACCTGCCACAGCAAAAATAAAAAGTCCTCGCCACAACACGGCGGCCACACGGGGAACGCCGAGTAAACAGATCAATGATGCTGCGCGCCCACGCAGCCCGTGGCACCGCTGGGATGATGAACAAACAATCCTGTGGTCAATAGCAAAAAGGCGAGAGGTGTCAGAGTGATTCGGGTTCATAAGGCACACTACACTGCAACAAACTCCGCCGTCCCCTGCTGTTGTTAACAGCTAAACACGAGCAGAGCGCTGCCATCGCCTGTGCCAGGCTGGGGATGGCTCCAGCACGCAGCTCTTGGTCAGAAATCTGCAGGAAGGGACACTACATCACCACCTGCCACACCAGCACTTCTCAGGCCATATATCTGTCCAGATACATATTTTATTTTACAAGTTGTATACATATATATATATATATAACTTCCATAAATATATGTTTCATTTTTATATATACATGCACATCTGCACGTATGTTTAGTCAACAGATGTATTTGTATCAAAAGCTGTCCCCTTATCAGCCTGGCTGAGGTACAGAGGCACTGAGGATGCTGAGAAGCACCTGATCACATTGAGGGACTGACACAGAGCTGCTGGCAGTGATCAGTGTGCAGGATGCCATGGGAAGCTGTCAAGGTCCCCAAGGCAGGAGACACTCCACATGCTGGTGGCAGGAGGTACAGAGTCCTGACACACCAGTACCATAAAATGGGTAAGAAGGTGCCTTCATGCCTATGAAAACAGCACTCCAACAGGAAAATGCACCAGAAAAATAATGAAATGCAGACATGGCCACATCTCTCATCCAGTAAGATAAACTTGCCAATGTCCTCAAGTATGGTCATGGAACTTGGAAAGAGGGTTTGCTACTGATAGTTAGGAGTGATACAACTTTGCCTTCAGAAATCTGCAGAAATCTTCTGAATTCTGTCAAATTATCTGGCCTTTAAATGCAGATTTTAAAAAAAGTTACATTTCTCCGAGGCTCTGCTGGCAGGTGGGTGAACAGACATTTAGCCACCAATATTGGCATATTTAAAATTTTACATTATTTACATCTGCCTGGAGATGGGCAGAGGATAGATTTCAAGAAATCCTTCAAAATTTTTTAAAATACTCTGAAGAACTCATACCTAGCAAATATGAAATTTCTGTACAGAACTTTCAGTGTTTTGGGTTGCCTTATTTTTTTTTCTGTGTGAACCACTTTTAGGTCCTTACTGAGTTCACAACACTGGATAAGTAGTACAAATCCGGTCTTTTTATGAGATGCAGAAGGACATTGATTGGGACATTATTTTTGCTGCTTTTAAATGAAAACATGCAGGGCCAAAACAAAATGAAAAATGTGAGCAGAGTATGGACACTGCTAGGAATAGTCACCTGTCTCCACTCGGATGCCAGCAGCCCTGCCCCAGCAGCTGCTCCAAGACACAGCTCTGTACATTCCCTGTCATTCATTGGGATAACAAATGGAGAGAGGCTCTCAGCAGAGAGCACAGCTTCTCCCTAACTGCTGTACTCCAACATTACAATACACTCATCTAACCTACCCAGGATTAATTCCCAGAGAACATGGAGAACTGGGTTTTTCTTTACTACCTTGGCACATGCTCCATAACAGGGTTTTGCAATATGCTACGTCAGAACAAGCAAGGGACATACTGCTTTGAGCTCACACATCAGTTAGTACAGTAATTTCACGATTATAAGCCACACCTGACTATAAGCTGCACCTCCCGGTAGCCGGGTAGACCACGGGATTTGTCCATATATAAGCTGCACCTGAATATAAGCCGCACCTTTTTTTTTTCTTTTTTTTAAGCCAGGATCCATGTGTAACAAAGTAACAAATTAATAACAGAATCACTGCCAGCTGGTTTTGGTGTCAGGTGCTCAAGTTGCAAACAGTTTTCATGGACCAGTGAAGCCTTTAAAGGCAGCCCCACGTGCCCTCCCCAGCCGGCTCTCACTTCCGGGTTGGCATTTCACTGGGATTTGTCCATAGATAAGCCGCACCTGAATATAAGCCGCACCACTGAGGTAGGCTGGATTCTTCAATGAAAAAGGTGCGGCTTATAATCTTGAAATTACTGTACTATTTCTATGGAGATTTTATCAATCAGCATCCTAATGGTATTAGAGAAACAAAAACATCAGTGGAAGGGAGGAAAGGTGTACTTGTTTATCCCACTGCGCTCTGGGAAAAGTGACAAGAACACAGTTGTTGCAGCTGGGTCAACCTTGTGCAATGCTCCTTCCAGCAGGGCTAATTAGCAAGTGAAAGCCCGCTTCTTTCTATGGAAATTGCTATAACGAGGTAGTTGTTAACAAGCAGAGTCTGTCATCAGAAACAACCAGACAATGGGAAACACTGAGAAATCAAATTAGCAATGGGGCAGCTTGCCCTCATGTCTACCTGCCCACAGGATGGTTGCATGGGCTTTCTAGGAGCTAGAGAACACATCATGTTTTAAAAATGATGCATGGCTCAAGCACATTAACCATAGTTAAAAGAGAAAGAAGAAAGAATAAAAAAAAAGGGAAAGGCACATATTTGATGATGACCCTATATCCTCACACTGGTTTTCAAGTTTGTTTGGTCCTCAGACCTGATTTTGTTCCTCGAAAAGGAGATGTCTGATTATTTGTAGCACAACAAAAAGCAAGACAAAACTTCTTATGCACTTCTTGGAATGAGAGACAGTTTTTCTTTCCCATTTCTGTCAGCTTTTTCAAGTCCCCCAACAAGGATGATATTTTTGAAGTTAGTTCCTCTGGAAGTATTTTTAATAGTGAATTTGCAAGATGCCTAATGATAAGCTTTTCAAACATCATAAGAAAAGCCTGCAAAAAAAATTGTGAATAAGGCTTCCAAACCTCATGGGAATAGTGCTAAGTAGGACTAATGAAAAACAAGCTTTTTCTGCCTTCCTAGCTGTTACAACTCATATTTTCAAGCCTTCTTCCCTTAAGACAAGCACTAAAAACAAATTTCAAGCCAGATCCAAAATTTCCCTGTAGTCAGACGATTCCTGCTAAGGAGGATTTGATTAATAACTGCACCAGTGAATGCCAGACCCTCAAGGAAATGGCAACACTCTCCCTTTTTTGGAAAACAAAATCAAACTCACACCTTGTAAGGCCTCTTTGACAGTGAATTTTGACAGACTTTCTCCACTGCCTATGACTTCACCATTGTTTTTGCTGATGCTCATCACATCAGAAAAAAATTTCCTCTCCTTAAAAAACTGAATTTCCATATGTTTTAAAGAACATTATCCTCCTTTTGCAGTAGACTTTTCTTGTTTAATCTTTTAGTGTCCCATAAGCAAAGTGCTTCAAATAAAGGTATATTTCTAATGTAAATGCTTTGGTTCCAAAACACTCCATTTTCTTAGAAGCAGTATTACAGATCAGTTCCTAAGATTAAAAATGGTATTAGTACACATTCAAGAAAAACTGACCAGTAAGGAGTGGTGTGCTTCACTGACTTGTTCTAAACTGCACCATGTGCATTTGTTACTGCAGTGAACGAACAAGGGCAGTAACATGCACAGTGCCACACTGTGCACCACAATTTTGTATTACCTCCTTTTGCCAAGATGTTCTATAGCACGAACCCAAAGATAAAAACCTCTCAGCCACAAAGAGTTTTGGTATTGTTTTAGAGATTAATGAAATTAGGTTGTGCTCAAGTCTTTTCTCAAATTTGCCATCTCTGGAGTGTCCCACCCTCCACTGACCATCACATGCATGCCATCCTTACAGTGGTCCAGAAGCTTCTGCCTCAGAAACCAGAATGAGGGTTAGAACTGCTGACAAACTGCAGATGGACAAACCAGTTTCTCCCCACTGATTCTGTGCTAGGCTGTGCTATGGAATGTTTCAGAGGAAGACTCAGTCATCATGGGATCAGGGATGAAATATGTGCACAGGACCTTAAGCTGCTCCCCATCTTGGGTGAAATACCACAGCACAACAAGCACTGGGGACTACTACCCTGGCTGAGAAGTTAGGAAGAGATCTGCAGCCCCCTCAATCTGTCCCTAGTAGATCTATGCACAACTTTCTTTACACTCCTACAGTCAGGTGGAGCACTTAATTCCCCCTGCAGGGAGCTGGAGGTCGCAATGAAGATACTTCTGATGCTTACAGAGCCTTTTGGGGTAGCAAGCTGAAGATTGAAGCAGCACCAGGGCTCCTCCAAGGGAAATACCCCAGGAACCCGAGAGGAGAAGGATATGGATTTTATCCT
Source organism: Sialia sialis (assembly GCA_009812075.1). NCBI lineage: Eukaryota > Metazoa > Chordata > Aves > Passeriformes > Turdidae > Sialia > Sialia sialis. The sequence continues at coordinate 65,690,594 of VRYO01002297.1, read as the reverse complement.
GTGAGGAACAGAAGGGTGCCTGCAGTCCTGTTGGGCAGATGATGGCCTCCAAGCTCACACAGAGCACGTGCAGCCTTGGCAGAGCACACCAAGGTAAATGTACACACATGCAGCCCGTGGCAGAGAAAAACAAAGCACAGTCAGAGCAGTGGGGCGAACTGAGCTATTTTAAGTACTTCTCGCTAGGCTTACCGTAGTAGCAGAACACTTAGAAAAGCCGTCAAAATGACAATCACTATTTAGGTTAAAAAAGCAAGTAACTACTTCAATAACAATTTATTCACCACCTAATGTTTGCAGTTGAATTACAGCTTTTACAGTGTTTTTCTCAAGTGTGATATTTACTGCCTCTGCCTTGTCTCCCCAAGATCCTTTTTTCTTTTCGTTTTTTCTTTCAATAGACAGGAATTAGAATCATTACTTACATGTAACTTTTCTAGGTTCTGTGCTGGCTAAAATGTTCTCACGATGCAGGGAACAGGATCAATGGAGAAATTAAGAGGCTGCAGCAATCCATTAAGAAGTGACCCTCCAAAGTTCTGCAGGGCAGTGTTCTGGCAACTCAGTTGGAGCAACCTAAAATAAAATAAAATAAAGGCAAGAGTTAAAAAAAACCAAGCATTGAATCTTCACAAATGCCTCATTGCTTTTTCCTTCTGATTCTAAAAAACACATTGGAGCACCTTTTTTCTTAAATATAGAAGATCTTTATGCCAAACATGACAATTACTTTTTGTCCATTTCACATTTCCTCAAAGCTTTAAACTGTAGATGCATTCCTACAAAGACTATGTTTTCCTTTCATTTGTATCGTATGAGGCCCCTGAAAAAAATTACCAAAGAGATAAACTAACATTCCTGTGTTTATTCTACCAGATCACACCACAGGTATGTGCATTTTTATGCATATATACTAAGGAATTATTTACTGTGAAGGTGGTGAGGCACTGGAGCAGGTTGCACAGAGAAGTTGAAGATGCTCCATGCCTGAAAGTGTTCCAGGCCAAGGTTGGATGGGGCTTTGAGCGACCTGGTCTAGTGATAGCTGTCCCTGCCCATGGCAGATACAGTAATTTCACAATTATAAGCTGCACCTCCCGGTAGCTGGGTAGACCAGGGGATTTGTTCATATATAAGCCGCACTTTTTTTTTTAAAAAAGAGCAAGGATCCATGTGTAACAAAGTAACAAATTAGTAACAGAATCGCGCCAGCGCGGTGTTTGGTGTCAGGTGCTCAAGTTGCAAACAGTTTTCATAGACCAGGGAAGCATTTAAAGGCAGCCCCAGGTGCCCTCCCGGCCGGCTCTCACTTCCGGGTTGGCATTTCACTGGGATTTGTCCATAGATAAGCTGCACCTGAATATAAGCCGCACTACTGGGGTAGGCTAGATTCTTCAATGAAAAAGGTGTGGCTTATAATCGTGAAATTGCTGTAGGTTGGAACCACGTTAACTTTAAAGCTCAACCTAAATCACCCTGTGATTCTATGAAACTGCACATCACACCAGAAAGGAGCTATAACAAAACCAGCAGATTTATCTAGTAGGCTTTAAATAATCATTAACACTGGCTTTTGTCAAAGCTTTGCATTGATTTTATCAAGGAAGTTAAGTTAGGAACGCAGAATTTGTTTCTTTGTTTCGCCTTTACTCTGAGGAGCTTCAGAGAAGAAACACCATCACATAATTTGGTATCCCTGAGTTGATGCCATGTGTGCCATAATCCTGCAGCCACCCCAAAGCAAAGCTACGTGTGGACGCCAGTCCATGTCAAAAGAAAGCTGGAGAGAGAACAAAATGTTCATCTGGCCACAGAAAACGCACTGTGCTGCCACCTCTGTGCAAGGGGCTCAGGGCTCAGTCCCCAGAGGGGAGGCACTCTGGGATGGGGAAGGCTGGTGAGAGCAGGGCTGGGGCCAGAGGTCTCGGCGTGAAACCCCCAGCATCACCACACAGCCCAGATCCCGCAGCGCGCACAATCCCAATCCCAGACTCCGAAAAAGGCTTCCCCCATCTATCAAGGAAGCGGTCACCCTCTGAAGTGGTTGGGGAGGAAATACTTGTGGAAGGAGAAGTAATTAGCTTTAGCTACAGGGGTTCTCAAGTTGAGGTTTTCAACTTGCCAGTCCCAACACTTTACTGTTTTCCTGGAAAATACATTGGAATGCTTAACTACTATTTACTTGAGTGAACTTGGCAACTGGGAGTGGAAAGGAAGATGGTTTTCTTTTGAACAGAAGGGGACAGCAGCAGTACAAGCAGTGGCACGTATCTGTCTTCACAGGATCACTGCAAAGGCTGTGTCTGCAGAATCACCACAAACTAAAGCTAGATAAAGGGAGAGGTGAGGAAGAGGAAAATAAACCCCAAAAGTGTAGATTTAAAACCAACCCTACACTTATTTTTTTAAAAATTTGCAAAATTAACTCTTCAGTAAAAAATGTCTGCTATGCCTATTATGACTAATGCTTGTTTATGACTCCAGAAAAGAAAGTGGGAGGAAAAAACCCCAACAAGACACATTGCAAATGAGTGAGATGGTTATTTTTCTAAGTATGCTGTTCCTGGTAAAAAAAGTTCAATATTTTCTGAGCATTTCTGCAGTAATCCTACTGCATTTTACTCCAAGTCTTGTGGAGAATTCCTTCACTTATGAAAAGCAGGTTATTTCCTCTGGATGGCACCCTCATAGATGGTTTGCCAACAGATGCTCAAACTCATGCTACCTTTAAGGACTGCCTAATTAGATACTTGAAAATAATCATGAGGCTGTGCTAATCTCTAGTTTATACAGTTTTCTCCAACTGGGCACAACATTCATTGACAGACTGTAAGAGTATCAAATACTTAGGGTCAGAAACATACATTATCTAAATTGCCTATAAACCTAAAAATATAAACTCTAAATCTGTTCAGCCATAAATCACTGTTAGAACGAAAATAACTGTTGCTTACTCAATGGCCAAAGGACTAAAACCAGGGAAGTCTCTATGATTACAACTCTAAGTTAGTTTCCTGAGAAAAAATTGCACATGCCACAGTGTATCAGAAGAAAAAGAGAATAAACAGAAGTTTGGAATAGGGAAACAAGAAAAAAAAAGTGTCGGGAGGGGAAAAAGAAGACTTTCAGCACCACTGAAGCTTTTCTGAGAAGGTCTGATTGATGTTCACTGCTGTAGAAAGCATGAGGCTGCATCCCAAACATTTCATTCCCTTCTGCAAATGTCTCACTCCATACCTCTCCCCATGTTCCCCAGATATTCTTGCCCTATGCAGGATGATCCAGCCAGCATCAGGTTTTACACATGATCTAAAAGACTAAAGCAGGAATCTCTCTGCCCAGGGGTCAGCTTAGGGTAGAATGAAACTTAACCCCCGCCTACGCTCAGCACTAGGGCTTCTTCATGCTTTCCACTCGACAAAAGACTTTTCCTGAAACGGGCAAATTATTAAAGGCAAAGCTGTTACTACAAACAGCTGCAAACTTACAGGAATACATAAAAACTGAGTTCACATGCAGAGCCATTGGTGCACCTACTGAAGAGGAATTCCAGCAGTTTAACAGGCTGAGCAGCCAGGTTTACAGAATTGGGAGGAGCTGCGTCTTGGACAGGGTAAGATGTACTCTGCCCCAAGTCTTGCTCACATCAAGGTCTCAGCTCTCAAGACAGACCTGCACATGTGGGCCATCAGTTAATAGGGTCATGAGAGGCCACAATATCACTGTCCTACACCAGCTTGAAGACTCAGCTCCTGCAGTCTTGGAGGTTGCAAGAAAAACCTTATATTTACTCTAAAAAGAAGCATCCACCTTAACAGCTGCAAAGAAATCTAGAAAAATAACAATACTTCCAACTGGACTTTGTAAATCTGTTTGTTTTTTTAAAAAAACTTATATTATTTAAAAACCTCTTGTACATTTTTTAATCAGGTTACCTTTTTTTCTCCCCCTTTCTGATGCCTTCCAGTACTGCCTGGCAGCTGAAATTAGCACCGAGGAATGCAAATGCAAAGAAAGACACACCAGACACTAAGTGGCAGAAGAATGCATGAAGTTGAAAAACCATTTGCTTCAGTAAAACACCTTCCAGTTTGGATTTCTGTTATACAGAGAGTGTTCAAAGGAGAGGTTTTGTTTTTAATACAACTTTAATGCTTAAGAGGAGGAAAACTGGCAAGTTCTTCTGTTTGCAACAAACAAACCAAGAAAGGTGAATTGAGAAGGGCATGGTAAATGTACCTGGGTATTACTCCACTTATCATGAAAGATATTTCAGACATGGAAAATCATGTAGTCGTGCTCAAGAAAACTGGAGATGCTGGGTGGGCCATGCAGGAAGTGAGCAACAAATACATAAATGCAACAAATACACAGTGGGTTGTTTATCCTGATGCTCACCATAGGTGGGTAAAATGAGGGCAAAGTAAAATGACTCACACAAGGAGACAAGGTGGTGAGCTTCTCTCAGATATGAACTGGAGGAAAAAATATTTAAGGAACACTGAGCACCTGCAAACCAGGAGACGTGAGCACAGCTGTGCAAACAGAGCTGGTGTTTTCTGAAGCAGTGCCTCACTTGGTGGAGTGGAATAATGCTATTCACACAAATATGTTCAGAAATTGATCCCAGTGAAGTCAAGGATCCTGCTTTGTTACATGCAATACCATACAGATCAGCAAACGTGTTTTCCTTACGTTTTGTGTGTAATTTCTTTCTGGTTGAAATTGCTTCATTGGAACACTTGTAGCTTGAAGGGTCGCCTGAGGCTGAGAAGGAATTTGCAATGCTCCTGACATCTAATGCATGATCCCCCCCTGAAATCTGTAAATTAAACCCAAGATGATATCGATACCTGTGTCACAAAAGACACATGGTCTGCTTCACCCTCAGTGCACCTCATTTCCTCATAATAACCTGAGTAGTTCTTCCAAAGGGAAAGAACATGCTCATCCATCACTCCTGCTTGTTCCCACATGCACTGTTTTACCAGGGGCAGCCAAAACAAGAGTCAGAAGGGCATGGCAGAATCTTCCCCAGTGCCCAGAGGTGGGATGCAGAAAACTAGCACAACCAAGGAGCACATACCCATCCCAGGTCTGTGAGGAGCAGCTCTGCAGGGCATCCCTATCAGGATGAGCTGTGTCAGCAGAGGAGATGAGATTGAGCTATTCCCTCAGATAGTGGCAGAATGAAGTGAGAAACTGCCCTAGCTAGAAACTGTGACTGAACTCCCCAGGACAACCCTAAAGACAACCATTGCTGGCTGACTGGCTGCAGGGAAAGGCAGCTGCTGCTGCCCTGGAGTGCTCCAGAGTCTGCAAACTGGATTTTCTTGAACTACACTTAACAAAGCCATTCAGGCTTAAACAAAAAACCTTCAGAAGAGTTGGGGAATGTGCATAGGGAGAATTTCCCACCCATCTTTGTCCTCTGGTTGCAGTTAGGTCTGTGACACATCAACCAGGCAGGGCCAGAAGGCATAAGGCTGTAGTTCAAGAGTATTGCCACAGGAACTTGTAAATCGCTTTATGTAAAACCTGAATGATTTTCTCATTGGAATATACTTGACTTAGAGCCACCACCGAAAATATTTTATCTTGGGGTTATGACTCATGAAAGAATGGCTAGGTGTGAAAGGAAAGTTAATCTATTCTGCGAGAAAAACCCCCTCCCCAGCAACCTTATCAGATGACACGAGCTGAATATTTATGTCCTATGCAGTAAAACCAATAGACAGCAAAAGCCACAGCCTAATACTTTGTGTCAGATCTGATGAAAATTCAGATACCTAGCTTACTTCCCCTTAAGAGCTGGAAATTATGGTTAACACACATGCAAGCAGGAGAAAATGAGATGGTTCAGTGATGAGGATGAAACTGCTGTCCCTTAATCTGACATGTTGGAAGATGATATTGGACTAGCAGCGCTGGTTCTCCCGGATAAGAATGCTTCCCAGGTCATCATGAAATGACACAGATCACTGGGTTAATGCTCCAGGACTCCTGACCCAACACACGTGACCCACAAAAACACACCCCTGCCAAGCCAAAAAGACGCTCCCGTATTGAATGATTATCACAGTCAGAAATTACTGCTGATTTCTTTTAAAAATTGCAAACTGAGAAAACAACTAACATACAGAATGAAAGAACAGGCCACAGTGAACCACAGAAACTTCCCATAAGGTTCAGCATGTGGGAAACAGATAAGTAAACGCTACGAAAGATGAACAATATTTAAGCATTAACACAAATGTTTGTTTTGGGAAGGTTTATATGGCATCTCTACCGGTTTTCCTCCAAGCTCTAATACAAAAATAATTACGTCTAACTGCAACTGGGAAGAGATGGCAGCAGCTCAACATTGCTCTCTTTTTTCCCTCTGTACTCAGGAAAAAACCCAACTGTCCTACAGTGTCACACGAACTAATTTTAAGGTGGTTTAGGATGAAGTCAGCCATACATTTGTAAGTTCAGAAAGTTCAGTGACTGGTCTAATTTTCATCATCCCATGAGGTGAGGACATGTATGTGCAACATAAGGGCAAGAGAAAGCTTTTTCTCCAGCTGTATAGCTGGTCCCCCACGTTACAGCATGAAATGAGGAAATTATACTTTAGCTCATATAAATCCTGGATGCAATAGTTGCTCACCAAACTATAAAGAGGGAGCCCATGTTGATGGATGTACACAGCTTGCCTGTGCAAACTGTGGTAGGGCTGAAAGTGGGCAAATGCTGCATCTCCCAGGAAGAAGCTGCCTCTTAGGTTCTCTGTCTCCACACTCACTCCAAGCAGGGGAAAGTCAAAAGACCTGAAATTGTTTTGTGGGTAATCTTCAGTGGTTGTTAAAAATATAAAAAGAGAAAGGCAGAATGGTGATGGGAAAGAGGTTCAAAAGTATGTTCCTTCTTGAGTGAACTCAGGTCTTTTTAACAAGAAAAGCCAGAGAGGCCACGCACAGTAATGCTGAGAAAAAGGAAATGGTACTTCATTTTAGCCAGAGTCATAAATCTTACCAGTGAGCCTCTAACGGCACAACGGCGAGCGGGGGAATTTTTATACACAGATAATTAGCTGCAAGCTGATATCAGGTTTAGTGTGCTGTGCATTCTGTGTATGCAACATGTTCTCAACCTGCGAAACCCCATGCGAGGCTCTGGCTGCCTTGCTGCCGCTGGCTTTGCCAGCAGATGTGCAGCTGCAACTCCCAGAAACCCTTAGGAAAAAAACGGTGAAGATGGAAATGGGTATTTCTGCTCCACAGACATCTTCTCTGTAGCCCAGAATGATTATTCCAGTGGGGAAAATGCACCATGTTTATAAAACCACAGCCTCTGCTACAGGTAGGATGGACCAACCGGATACTTTGCTCCACTACTAGCACTGTCATCTTCTGGGATATAGACACCACTCACAGATCCTGCAGAGCAGGCAGACGGGTCAGGGGAAAGGTTTTTCCACTGAAGAGAGAAACAAAATGTGGTTGAGAGAAATTTATCAGCCAGGAAAAAACAGATATGAAGATGCCTCACAAGAACCAAACTCAATGGGATATTCCCACCACCTGTGCTGGGAACAAGACCCATCCACATGCCCATCTGACAGTGCTTGTTCCTCAACATCTTGCCCTCAGAGAACAGCCAGGGACTTGCATCAGTGATTGAAACAAGCAAAGACTCCACCGCAGCTAATTGTCAGAGCGCACTTCCAGCCAAAGAGAAGCCGCTTTTCGGTTTCTAGATGAGAGGCAGTCCAGGAGACATGCCAGCAGCATGCTGCGTGTGCTAGGTGCCAGCGAGTGTCCTAGCACTTGTGGAGCTGCTTTACAAGAGACCAATTTGGTCTAGATGAGGGGGTCTGGAAGCCTTCATCCCCACTAGACACCCAAGTTAGGAATGGCCCAGAAAGGACAGCAGCTTGCAAAGGGACAGCTTGATGAGAAGAGAGCTCACCCCAGCTGCACAAGGAGCTTTGAGGCCAATGGTCCCCACAGGCTACCTTGGTGCTCCCTACCTACTTTCTGCCTATGCCCTGTTTTCTTTTTCATCCCCAACCTAGTGCAACAGGACAGATAAACCCATTGCTCGATCACACTCCCCTGCTGGCCCAAAACAGCAGGAGGCAGGTGGGGCTGGGGGCAAACCAGCCTTGTCTGCATGGGGTTAAAGCAGTCTTTTGTCAAAGGCTGTTTGCCTGCTACCGTATGCTAAACTAAAGGACCAATCTGTATTTACTGCACTAAACTACAATTATGGGGTTTTTAAATCATTCAGCCTAATGGTACACAGCTGTCACAAGACTCTTTGAACACATCACTGGCTCTCTTTGATCTGATTAACCAGATAAGGAACCACAGCCAAAAGATATGAAAGGATGAGTCCAAATTTCAAACTCTCAGCTGAGTAAAGAATTTCATTCAAAGGAATGTGCAAAATGAGGAGGGAGGAGGTTCACAATGCAAATGAAGGTTTTTACTACTGATATAAGCAAGTAAAATCCTCTCTGTTGCATGGTTAAAGAATCAATGGACCCCAGTCTCAAAGTGGTGCTGACAGGTGTTACATCTGCCACACTAATCTGTCTGGATACCAATATTTGTACCATCCTTTTTCCAGACTGGAAATGAGGGGCTTTCTTCCATGGAGATGCTTTTTAGACTGAAGAAGCCTCCCTATGATACTGAAGAGCTCCAAGGGCATGGCCCCTTCACCCAAACTGCTTCTGTTCAGCATGTTTCTTCAGATAGAACAGTATTCCTCTCTTTTTAATTCAAGACAGCTTTGTTTATTTGCTTTTATTTCTAGCATAATGTTTACTATTCCAATCAGAACATTCTGTAATCTCATCTAAATGTTTTATTATTAATTGCTGCACCCTACACCCCGCCCTTAATAACTATCCTCGGGAGAGGTAAACATTTCAACACGACTTACTCTAGTTAAAGCCATGAATATGCATTATTTATTTATTTAGGTAAACAGTAATTAAGAAAAATCACCAAACCGCCTGCTCTTTGAAATGAGCTCTACTTTACCAGCCTTGCCATGGGAATTGCAAGTCCCTTAAACACATCTATTACTTTGTCCTCCCCCACAATGAATTACACTGACGGGCCTCAGACCACACTACAGCTGCCCAAAAAGCACTCAGTCCTTCTGCTGTCTGCAGCTGAGTGACAAGCTTAAAGCATCCAGCAAGGATAAGCAAGAGGTACCAAGATGTCAGCAGAGACGAAACGTGCAGGATGAGGAAAAGAATGTTGCTATCACTCAATATGCTGATTTTTAAGATTTTTTGCAGCAAGACAACCACTACTAACATGAAAACACTCATGACCCCCTTCTGCCCTCTCTCTACAGACAGAAGGCTATGTCCTGACAGAGGGGCTTGTGACCACTGAAGCCTCTCTGTGCTAAGCTGGGGAGCAGCCAGCCCCAAACCAAGGAATTTTTTGTGCCAGAACAGTCAGATAGACCAGTGTGCTATAGATAGATACGTAGATAGATAGACAGATAGATAGATAGACAGAACTAATGCACTGGGTAATAAGTAGCTGAGTGACTCCACTCAATTCCCCTGGTTTTCTTCCTCACAGTTATATTAACACAAACATTACAACATCCCATCCTGACTTTTATCTCCACCAACTTCCAACCACAAGCCATGACAGAATATGTCAGCACCGGAGGACTGGTAGGCAATGAAGTCACAAACAGGACACTTAACCTTTTAAACCAAAAAAATCAGACACGCCAAGACAGTCCTGACATGGTTGGTTATCCAGCCTAGGGGTTGCACCAGCACAAGAGAGGAATCAAAATGCATCCCAAAGACAAAGGGATTTTCACAGATCTAAAATTGTTAGGTAAATAGATAAAACTGCGGTTGGGGCTTTGTTTCAGTTTTCAAAGCTAATTTCCGGCCACCGTTCAGAGAAATGCTTTGCATTTCCATTTCTGACTCACCCGCTTTAACAAGCGCACTCGCTGGAATTACTAAGCATGGGATCTCATCAAAACATTTTACTTTCTGAATTGAAGTGCTTTTCAATTTTACTGATGTGAACTTATCTATAAAACTTACCATGGTAACAACGCTGGCAATGTGCAGGTACGAGTGCACAACGCGATGTGTCAGAGGGCCCTTCTCCCACTGAGCATCCCACCAAGGTAAGGAATGCCCCCCAAATTCTGCCCAGCCACTCGGAGACGCTGACACCAGTCTCTCATCTCCCATCACAAAGCAATACACCCTCCCAGAGACACAATTAAACATCAGGTATGAATGAAAAGCATTCCTGAAAAGAATCTGTTATGAAACCGAAAATCGGAGATCGCCGCAGCGCTGTGCCTAAGTTGAGTCATCAGTTCCCTTTACAGCCTAATAATTGACATTGCCTTGATCAGAATGACTGATCCAAATGTTGCTTTGTGTTTTTGTGTGGTTTTGTTGTTGTTTGTTTTTTTTTAATTAAAAAAAAAAAATTTCTTATGTAAACAAGCCGTCTGTCAAATTGCAAGAGTGTTTGTATTCTTCAGATCATGGGAAACATCTGTCAAAACCAGATTTTGCTCTCCTCAATCAACTCGATAGAGTCTTAATCAGACTTTACTACAAAGAAACTAAAAACTGGTCTTGTTACAGAAAAAATACGCTGCCAACTCTCAATGGAAGTGCTGATTTTATTTCACTTTTTTTGGGATTAAATGCTGCAAAGATTATTAAAGGAGTTCCCTCCTTCCCCTGCGGGATCTCTCCCCCAAAGGAAATCCTGGGATTTTGCATGCTGCTTTTCTCCTCTTTGTGTGCATTTCCAAAATTAACTACCTTCCAGGAAGAGAGAGATAGGAGAAGAATCAAAGTATAGTGAAACTTCAGAGCATGCTGATTTCCCACCTTTTGACATGAGTACTCGGATAAGAAAGTGATTCCCCTTCTGATTGCTTGCAACAAACAAATACTCCCACGCGTCTGCATCCCGCAGATCACACCTCCCCAAAATGATTCATTAGGTATTTTCGCATCTTCTATGCAGGGAAAGATCAAGTGAGGTTGCAACTGCCTCTAGCGGTGTTTTCTGAAGAAAAGGTGACACAAAGCATGGTGGTTGCTACTACCAGGATAAGGGTGACGTTAGACTGCTGTACTGTGAGTCTTCTGCCAGGGAATCTGCCCTGGAATAGCAAAATCCTTATGACAAATGAAAGAAGAAGCCAATTAGAGAAATAATGTGAGACTACAACAGAAAGAGCAGGCTACTCCATTAGCAAGTAAATGAAGAGGAGATAACTGCAACACCAGGACGAGGATCAATGGGTACCAGCCAGGTGTCTGAGCTGGGGCTGTATGCAGAACCCTGTTAAACGCAGCAGTAATCTATAGATTAAGAGGACAGTACTGGAAACATTCAATTGTGTTTACATGGTCTTAAACATTCAATTGTGTTTACATGGTCTTAATTAGATGCACACCCCTGGAGGGGTGAGAAATTAATGTCCATGTCTATATTAGCTTTTACCCTTAGACCTAAACTACTCCACTGGAACCATGCTGCTGGTATGATGCCCAATTTTTGTATTTTATCTGTCAATAATTCCAGCCCGGTGCTGCAGACTGAGCAGCCACCAGCAGCTGGAGTACATCACCAGCACTGCTGCAGACACGACTCCCAGCGTGTATCAGTAACTCATGGATTACACATCATGCCACTAACCCTTACATACAAGACATGAGTTAGGAGGAGAACCTTGGTATGCTTTGGAGAAGATGGAGGAAGACCCACCTAAACACTGGGTACTGAGAGTAATACAACAGCAGATTTTAAAACAAGAAGACAGACAAAATCCAAAGCTGTGGAGGAGAAGAAAAGATAAAACCAATGGCAAAAAAAGGAAAAAATCTACTGGCTGAAGATGATGTTAGATTTTATGTCCTTGACTGTGGTAGATAGTTGGACATGAAACTAATATCAGACATATCTCCAAATACTGTACTCTTTTGAATGAAGTGGAATTGGATTTAAATGAAAGTCTTGCTTTAAAAAAAATCTTCAGGCAAGCAATTTCTTTGAGGTAAGAAATTACTGCATAGCTACACTTATGAAACAAACCTATGACAATACTAAACAAGACAAAATCTCAACTGTGTTTGAGAAATAATGTTCAGAAGCATATAGATTTAGCTCTGCTCAGCATAGAATCCAATGAGTATCATCAACCTTGAAATATCTTGGGGAATCTCGTGTTTTTCTGAACAACACTTGTATCAACTTCAGCTATTTTAGGGAGAAATGGACTGCCACACTCCTCAAATGCAGGTGAAACACTATTTTGGCCAGATTTGAGAAGAGACTGGAGTTATCAGAGGTCAGGCAGATGAAACCAGTGCTAACATGTTTTCGACTATGACTTTTATAAACTCTTTGAAGTTTCATTTTACTATTCTAAGGTCCAAGGGTGGCAATATGAAGACAGAGGAGGCAGACAAAAGCTGGATAGGAATGAAAGGAACTTTGGACTGTCGAGCCAGCAAGCGTAAGAATTGTATTTGGCTCTGTGAGAGCATTGCCAATACTAACAAACCATTTGCCGTCTGCTGCTGCATACCAGCAGGTTGTGCACAAATTTATATGAATACTTTGATTGCATGCAAAGTGGACAAATTTTGAAGTGCCCCCTGTATTTGCTTTTAAGTTAATTTTGCACCAAGTCTTGAATGTCCCAATTAAGAAAATAAAGGTGTGGGAAACAAAGCGAAATAGGGTTTATCATCTCATAAAATTAACCATAACACCAATGGTGTTCCAAATGTCTGTCTAGTTCTCCCTGACAGCTAAACTCAAACTGAAAACTTAGGCATGAAATTAATTTCTTCTTCATTTTCATGTCACCTGAAAACAGAAGTTTAATATCAGTATTTTCACTATCCCAGTTAACAATCACCCAAAGTGGTAGTAAGAACCAGCAATCAAAGCCAACTCCATAACTAGAAAAAATATTATTTTCTTTTCAATCTCTCCTTTCTGCTCTTAAAATGTGACTGCAGCTGCTTCAGAGACATCCTGCATGATCCATTCTCACTGCTTGATCCTGTAAGAAAGATGTTCTCTGCACTCAGTAATTACAGCTTAATTTTGCCAGGTGAAAATAGTCCCTTTCTACAGTTCTCATGGCTTTCAGAGATTTTTTTGTTTCATTTTTAACTTGTACGATGAAACCTACCTGTTCTGCTGTTATTATCTTGTTTTATTACTCCCCACAGTCCTGGCATTTGTTTAAAATGATGTAAAAAGTAGGCAGTTGCACAGAGAATGATTAGTACAGCATCTGCTGTAGCAAGCAATATTATATATTTTATTGCTCATGAAGTCAGAGTACTGGAACCAGCCAAATCTGTTACTTCGGTCTATAAGTACATTTTTCCTTTCCTGCTTGCAACAGGATAATTAATAACTGGGATAAATAATGGAGAAAATAGGCATGGTGTTAGCTAAGCGCTCCTAATTACACAACCTTATGTTTGGACCAAGGACTGATGTTTGGTATGTCTCTCTACAAGAGAATAACAAAGTTCTCTGTCACAAGGACCGTCTACTCCACCATCATCCCAAATTACTCACTACCTGTGCCAGTGTCCTCATCCCACTAAAAAGTCTATACTTTGCCCTGAAGCTCTGCAACAGGAAAAATGAAATCTAATGCTTTCCCATTTGTTCAGAGTGGCTGATGAAAAGCTCAGTAATGAACACTTGGGCAAAAAGGCTCTCTATAATTGCAGCACACAGTCATAAAGCCAACACACAATAGCCAGCAAATGTTTCCATGCAGCAATCGGCTTTACACAGCTTCCTACTTGGTAAATAGTGAGAGGAAATACTGAATAAATACTTGTTTTCCCTTATTTATTTCTACACTGTGTGAGCCAAGACAAAAGGATGTTTAGGCACTGAACTGATTTCAGGCCTCATCCTCTGTGAATGACTTGGTCTGCAATTTATAGGGCTTTTAATCTCACATACCTCATGGATCCTATTATCATCACCATCATAATGAAACCAGACATGACATCGCTTAGTTCCCGTTCCCCCAGCCCCACTCTGGCCAGCACACAGAAATGAGAGCATCACTCACACAGTGCTCACTGAAGAAGGCTACCCATCATTTCAGCTGCTTGGCTTCACCTTCCCATGCCAAAGGGTGTCACCTTGAGCTGCTCTCACCAATGGGCAGGTCAAGCAGCAAACCATAAGGATCAGAAGACATTCAGCTCACCTTGCTCACAGGAAAGGCAGAAAACAATCCCCAGGTGTTTCTATAATTCCTGTTGCTCGCAGCACAATTAGATTTTATTGAACTGTAATCCTAGATAAGTGCATTGAATCTTACAGCTGAAGTCAATTACACTGCGTTAAATAGCCTTCCTGATCTGCAAGACGAACATCACTTCTGTATAAAACTAAATTAGCTCAATAACTCATTATTTGTAGCTTGGGCAAGGGGTTTGAAACAGCAATAGACAACTAAGCAGTTGCTGCATTTTCAGGCACTAGTCCTTTAGAGCTGCAAGCAGACTGAACTTCCAGTTTCACCAGCTGGGAAAAGGGACAAGCACTAAAGGCAGAGAGAAGACATCTAGTGTCGATAGCACTACATCTGTGTTTTCTCCTGGCAGGGGACTCTGAGCTGACCAGTCTTGGAAGGAATGAGACATTGCTTTTCGTGTACTGAGAAGTCTTCACACTTAAAAGTTTAACTGCCAACCCAAAGGAGATAAAAGGGCACATCAAAAGGCGTGTGACTTGTCGTTTCTCATTCCTTACTCAGAATTAGCATCAGCTCTGGGTGAGAGTATATAAAAACCCCTTAAATGAATATTTGTGCTTATCAAGGATTGAGTGGAGAGGCAGAAAGGCTGAAGGCCAATGGTGGTGATGAGCTATATGGGCATCCTTAGCAGCCACACTGTGCAGTGCATACCTTGGCAGGAGTCTGTGAGTGTGACATTCCACTGCCTCTCACCACCTTCCTCAGCTGCTAGGGTCACTTTTGGTACCCCTCCAACCAGCCTTAAGCACTCTTCAGTTTCTTTCTTACAAACTACCATTATTTACATGTTAGGAGATCTCCACCTAAGCTGGGAGATGACAGAAGCTGTTTTGCTGATCCCATTGGGGTGTGCCGGGTGCACGTATTGAACAGACAGGAGTGATTCAAAGCCATAAGCAGACAGACTGAGGGGAGAAAGGTGAGAGACAGGGAATATTCCAAATGCCTGCTGCTGCACCAGGGCAGCCAACTCCACAAAAAATACTCCTGAAAGACTTGGAAAGAAAAAAATCAACCCTTTTGAGATCTGGAAATAATTTCCTTTACTCTTTAACACAGAAATGTGAGCAGGATGGATAATTATCCTCTGTGAGGAAACACACCCCTTTTGCTCTGGTCTCCAGGGTGGCTCTTCCCATCGCAACATCCACGTCTTTCAGCAACATCAGTAGGCTTTTTCCTTACAATGAACGTGAGGAAGGTGATCTCTACTGCACAAATGAGAAGTCAGTCATGGGGCAGATGAAGGAGGTTGCCTGAGAACACACAGGAAACCTGTGACTGAGGCAGGGAACTGAACCCAGATCATGAGTTCCAGTTGAGTGCCTAGTCCAAGATGGGTGGCTGACAGATCACCTCTTCTTCTGGGGCTTTGAAGTTTTAAAGTTTGTTGGGTTTAATAATGAACTTTCTTTTTTTCGTTTGTCTAGTCACTACGTTTCATTACACTCGCACTTCTGCTTTGTGAAGGCTTTTGATCCTGCTTTTCTATTTTGGCTTAAAAAACAACACAACTGAACATCTAACAGAATTTACCCCTCAGCTTGGTCTCCTCCCCTACCAACATCAACCTCTCCCTACTGCTCAGTGCTAAACATCCTCTCCCTAGCGCTCAGTGTTGTGTCCTTTGTGCATCCTGTGCTCATGACTGTGGCTTCCTCAAAACTCACTAGTGATATTTAGGAGGAGATGTCTTATTCATAGTTTCACAGACTTACAGCAACTGCAGCACTGTGAGGCAGCAGAGCAGATCTGGTGGGAAAACCAGAGAAAAGAGATGCACAAAAAAGGTAAGTTACAAAGTGAATGTTCTGACACTGCTATGCATCATGTCGACATGAGCAATCATCTGAAGAACAGCTACCAGTAAGCCACAGTGTCAGACTGCTTAGGATGTTTTACTGGCTTGGCTAATGAATCACTGGGAAAATGTGAGCCATGTGCTCACTGCCAGGGCAGTTGGGTGAAAACAATGTCTCTTTCAATATCATCATGACCTCTAGTTTAATTGGTATTTTAAAATACTTTAAGATCTTTTGTGTAAAGCACATAATAGCCACTTCTAAGAGAAAATTCTTTGGTATTACACTATTTGTAAGGAGGTGCAACGAGTCAAACCACTATTTCATGAAGTAATTCACACTGGCTGAATCCCTCACAGAATGTCTCAAGATCTTGAAAAGGAAAAAATAACTAATTTCCACAGATGTAATAACTCACACAGTGAGAAAGAAAAAGACTTCACATTTTTGTGAGAAAATTTTGCAAAACCACAAACTTTTGAAAGTGCCCAATATGCTATTTTCAGCTTATCTGGATGTAGCCCAAACTATCCATAGCTAACCAAGGTGCATCAGAAGACTGTAATCATTCCACTCCCACCACAGGCTTTTTGTGCCCACTGTGCAGCCAAGGCTGTCAAACCCTACAAAATAACATAGGACTTTTATGCTTAAAGCAGCCAAGCAGCTGCAAAAATAACTCTGTAAAAATATCTAATACTTGGTCCCACTCAGCAGCTGGAAAAACAATTACTGACTGAAAAATTCAGTGTTTGATATTACTTAATAGTTGGGGAAAAACTATTTGGGAATCATAATTAACGTTTATTTAACTATTTAAAAGCATGCATTACTGTTTGAGGCTTCACAGAGAGCAAATATGTGGCCTTCTGGCACCATTAAACAGACTAATACAGTTAAACTGGAAGGACATGAGGCAGAAAACCACATAGGAATAGTCAATGCTTCAAGGAATCGGTGTGACTGAGATTGCCTCAGTAGCATGCACACTGCAACACCAGGTTTGAACCAAATCAGTAGCAACTGCCCTGGGGTAAATGAAATGAATGCACAGCTCCAGCTCCTGGTGCCAGAGCAAGGCAAACATCATGACATAAACTGGATGAAAATCCCTTACCAACAGTGACAGAGAAACTGCTCCCATTGAAACAGCCTCAGGGGTTTATGGGCAACTCTACGGTGGCATCAGCCAGGTGACAGCAGGGTCTGCTGTGAACAAGTGCACAGAACCCTGAGAGAAAGGACCAGAAGGGCTCCTCACCCCCAGAGGAGCCAGGGATGATTACTACCATCTGTACTCTGCACTGCAGAAGCCACTCCTCAAATCCTGTGTTCAGGTTTGGGTCCATATATAAGCCGCACCTGAATATAAACACCACTTTTTTTCCTTTTTTTTTTTTTTTTTAAAGCAAGGATCCATGTGTAACAAAGTAACAAATTAGTAACAGAATCACTGCCAGCTGGGTTTGCTGTCAGGTGCTCAAGTTGCAAACAGTTTTCATAGACCAGCGAAGCCTTTAAAGGCAGCCCCAGGCGCCCTCCCCGGCTGGCTCTCTCTTCCAGGCTGGCATTTCACTGGGATTTGTCCATAGATAAGCCACACCTGAATATAAGCCGCACTACTGGGGTAGGCTGGATTGTTCAATGAAAAAGGTGTGGCTTATATTCATGAAATTACTGTAATTCAACTGCTGCATTTGAAGGACTTGGTGACAGGATTAAAAAAAAACCAAAAAACAAAAATATATTTTATACCTAGTATATGTACAGCAAATGTCTCCTGTGCAGAATATTCTGCAAGGTGCTGAGAAATGTGGGCAGTCTGTATAATAAATATGATTAACTAAGTGATTTGAACTCCAAGTCACACCAACCCTCCCACCACTGCTCTCTCAAGCAACCATGATATCAGAGGCCATTTCAAGGGAAATTCACTTACATAATAAATACTTCTTATACCATATTTCTCATAACCTGCAGCACCAGGAAAATGAAGGCAATATAAAAAGAAATAAGAGGTAAAAAATTTTAGGTAACAAACATCCCTGAATGGATTACACTTTCAAAATGAACTGTATAAATAGCATAATAAGGGGTTTTTGGTGTAAATCTCAAAATTTTCTGGGATGATGTTGTTCATTCAAATGCAAACACATTCTCAATGCCATATATAATGCAATTAGCTTGTAACCTGAAATGGGGCCCCTTTCATTGAGATTCACTCATCACTAGGATGATCTCAAAAATCATTGTGGGTACCTTTCAACTCAGGATATTCTATGATTTCATGATCACAGAAACAGATGGAGCTGACCAAATTCACCTCTATTCACAGCCTACTGAGGTTCCCTAGCTATGCCCCCTGCATGGCCAAAGGGATAAAGCAGTGCTCTTTTTAGATCAGTCAGGGCAACTATTTATGGATCATTCCAAACTGAGTTAGGAGGATCACAGTTTATGAAAACCTCCAAAAAGCATTGCTCTAGCAGGGCTACACCAGCATAGCTGAAGTGCAGGCTGCAATGAACACTTGAAAAACATGTATGTCATAGAGTTAATGATGAAATAGATCACTATGTACTTGGTCAAATTTCTTTCTAGGCTTCTGTGTAGCTGCCTGTTCTCAGAAGTGTTTAGGTACTATGCTGAGGAGTTCTAGAGCAGCAAAAAGCCTTGAAAGGGCTTTAGCTTTATGCTATACACAGGTATGGGGGGGCTCCAGTTCCCAATGCATTGCTAGTGTTAGAACAAAACTGTAAAATTGTAAGAAACAACCAAAGCATCTCAAATCCACCCCAGAACTGAAGAAACTATTTGATGGTGCTTTTGTAAAAACACTTACTTACAACACAGTCCTGGAAGTGATTTCCAAGCAAGCCAACTGCTGCTCTAGACAGTTTACTGGATGGTGTGGCTCAGCTCTTTCATACAGGCAGCACTTACAGTTGTATCTAGAAAAGGAAATATAAACAAAATTCTTTATGAGCAAATAAACAAAGTCATCTTTCTCTTTAAAACGATGACCAGGTTAAAACTAGCTTTAGCAAGTCTCAGTAGTTCTTGTGCCAAGCTTCACATCTGCTGCCTGCTCACAGGAACCAGCCCCAAGGTGCAGCCAAAGCCACCCTACGGCATATAAGCCAAGAGAAACTGTGCCTGAGAAAAAAACCCCTGCACTGAGGGCATCAAAGCGGCAAACAAACGCGCCCAGCTGTTTTTCTCATCTAGTTCTACTTAAAACATTTGCAGGAAATGCAAGATGAATTAGTGCCAAAAAAATGTAGGTGATTTCAGTAAGGCCAGGAATTCCAGGCACCAACTTCTATTTTCTCTCTCTTGAGTGGGTGTTCACTTGTAAATTGTAGACATGTTAGCAATTCAACGACTGAGCAAATTAACATTCAACTTAACAGTCATTGTTAGGTTGGGAGGTTATTACCGCTTGTTCTGCTGAAGTGACAGGTTAAAATACGTTTGTATCTGAAAAGTTGTTTTCTACAGTACATATTTCTTGTCTTTTTGCACCAAATAATTTTCTTCCATCATGTCAACGCCTATTGTATGAACCATCACTGCCAGCTCCACCACAGCAGCTGGGATAGGCAAGGAAAAATAGGAATGGGACAGGTGAGGAGGAGAGAGCACTCAGCTCCCACCATTTCTCTTTGGGCTGCCATATTAATTTTTTTCCAGGCATTTTATGTGGTTGATTTGAGACTTCTCAGCAAAAGAGCACACTCGTGTTTGCAGGATGCTCTCCTTTTAAAGCAAGGAAGCAAAGGCAAAACCCAAGAGCAAAGAGAGGGCTCTACTGCACCAAGTCATGAGCCTGAGAAAGCTGCTTGCTATCAGGCACTGCTTGGGGCACAGAATGGAAAGTTGTGATTTCCAAGCCTTGCAGGTGATTATTATTGATGGAAAAAACAAATTTACAAGGTTGATTTGACGTACCACTACATGTTGAATTTTTGCAGACTCAGATCCATTTTGTACTAGTAAAAGAGCTAGCATCCTTCCCTCCATGTTTTTTTTTGTTTTTTTTTTTTATGGTAGCTCACAAGCTGCTGACAACTCACACTGTACTAGGAGCTGTTCACACTGCACAAAGTGTTTACCACTCACAAATGATGCTAAAAATTAATTTACAGTACTGCTACAGCAAGCTTTGACAAATTGTCATGTGTTGACACAGTCATAAGTTGTTGGTTAAAAAAAGTAACACTTCCCTCTTCTGCCACTTCATGTTTGAGACCAGGGATGGGCACATTATGCAAAGTTTGAGGGTTTGTAAGCTTCACAAATGTTTGGGCTTCACAAAACAAGCTTGGTTGTGAAAGTTTTTTCTCTTACAGTTAGGCATGTGTTTATTGCCAAAAAGACTCTAGTAAGAAAAAAAAACATTTCCCAACTCCCAAGTTCTGTGTGTTGTGCAAAACTAGAAGAAAAGGCTGTAAAATAAATAACCTTGCAGGATACTTGTTCTAGATAAGATCACAGCAGTGCCAAATAGCCTGTATCAACTCCTGCTGTAGAAAGGAAGGGAAAAAATATATCTACAAGTAAAGAGTTTTAATTGTTCACAGCTGTCACGCAATGTTATCTTAAGCGAACGCATTTATTTCTTCATGTGTAGCTCTAATATGGAAAAGAAAGAACTCCATCAGTGGCATTCATCAGACAAGGTCCAAATTGATTTCCGTGTACACAAGATAGTAGGTGTTACCCTCTGCCCACCAGTGGCAGCTCTTAAATTTTAACTCCTCTTCTTCCTCACAGCAGGACGAATAATCTATCTAGTTTACACTGGAATCAGTAATGGACACAGAGTTGTTTCCAGCTGAGGTGAGTAGTGTTTCAGTGGTGATGGAAACTTGAAACATTAACCCCAAACTAGCCTAAATCCAGGGAAAGAAAGAAAACCAAGCACAATGAGCACTCACAGCACCTGCCAAGTGGGCTTCATGAGGAGCCCATAAAAGGCACTGCTTCACATTGTGCACCAGAGACCTGGACACCCAGGGCTCCAGTAGCTGTCCCTAAGACCACCAAATGTTGGAGCTCACAAGAATGCAGAGTAAATTCATTCAGGAAATTAGCTTGGGAATACAAGGAATTCATTTTCTCTTTTTTCCCCTTAACACTTGCACAAAGTTGACATGCTTTGAGTGATTCCAAAGTCCTGAGGAGAGGCAACATTTTACTTTTGTAGAACCTGCCCTATGCCTGCATCAGTGCAAGAACGACCCACCTAATTTCTATACAGAATTCCCAGCATGTTACTTCAACTAAAAAGAGCTCCTGCAAAACATTAAGGAGGGATGAAATTTCATATAGACTCTTCACTTGCTCCCACTTCACACACTCTGTATAGAATTTCTTCACCATCTGAGATGCTACTCTGATAGATGACATACTCTCAGACAGATCTAAGGAAAGAAAAGGACATTTACACTGTTATAGTCAGGATGGACATTGCTTTGTGCTTTTGACTGAAATGAAATCATCCATGCTTAATCAGTGTAGATCTCTGTACATTCAGAAAAGCACTAAAGTGGCAGCTCCTACCTTACTCCCCCAAGTAACACAAATTTATAAATATTTTCAGTGTACCACATTAATTGCATTATTTCACTGGATTCAGTCCAAGAGTCAACAGTGCTGAAATAGAGATGATTCAAGGCAAAAACTTCAGCTGACGAGTTACATAGAAGGCAGAAACAATTCTCCTCCACCTTGGAAGAAAACTAATGAAATCTTAAGTTTTACTGCAAGTCAATTGCCAAAATATAATTTCTCCCGTACCTTTTTACTTTTCTGTATAGAAGGGACCAAACAAATTCCCTGAGTTCTTACTTTGGGATGGAAAAAGTCCAAGATATTCAAGCCACTAATCTAATTAAGAATACTATGAAGGAAAAGGTGGGACCTGGGTTTTTCTGAAGCATTTTTTGTTTGGTTTTGTTTGTTTGTTTGTTTCTGGGATCCAACTTGTGAGTGTGAAGAAACCACCCCCAAGAAGAAGAACCGTTCTTGCCAAGTCCCTTGCATGAGTTTGAGCTTGCTCTACCCAACACAGGGCCAGTGCAGGAAGGTTCAGCACTGGGGAAATGCAGACCCAGGATCTCCCGTGGCCTCTCTGCATCACACCTAGCTGCTCTGCCCTCCTGTGTCAGCACGGGCAGGATGGCAGAGTCTTGGGTGATGCTGCAGCCACGCTCCCTCAAAACTGCTATGTGCAGGGCATAAGAATAAAGCCATAAAGATGACATTCATCCCAGCAAGATATTGCCAAGATTTCAAAAGCAAAAGGGAACAAATGAAGGTGTCCTGCTCCATGCTGATGTATGCACACAGCTAAAGGGGTAAATTAATGTATTGAATATATACAAGAAATATGCACTGGTAGTAACTGCTTGCATGGAATGCACACTGTGAAACAAACTCCCCTGGCCAGAAATTAAAAAAAGGAAAAGGAGGATTTCAGCTTTCTTATTCCAAGGGAACTGCTTTCCCAACAAGTGAGACAGGACACTAGCCCAAAGGCAAGTGACACCAGTGACTGCCTACACCATGGGCAGCCTTCCTGTCTCTGTTCTACGCCTGTTTTCACTTCACTGCAAAGGTCATCATGTCACCTCTGTTACACAGAGCTCTGCCGCTCACAAGCAATGGGGAAGCAGCTTAACTGGCCAACCTGACAGGATCTCCTGTGAGCATTTGGGGTGAGAGGAAACCTCCCAGCTCTCCACTTGTGTGAGTGTGGGCACTTTAAAAGTGCTTCCAGTTCTTAAACTTAAGAGATGCTCAAATTGCCTTGAACTAAAAGGATTTCAGTGTTGGAATACTGGAGGGCTTTAACAGATGTGTAGATAGAGCACGTAGGGACATGGTTTTGGGGTGGACTTGGCAGTCCTGGGTTAAAGGTTGGACTTGATGACCTTAGAAGCCTAAAGATGCTGTTTCCTTCCTGACTCTTTATCCCCAGTGCAGGAGGGAGCCAAGGGAAGCAGTATCTCTGCAAGCATGAAACAGTGGGAAAAAGCATTAGATCTTTGTCTTCACTTGGAGCGCACCTTGCACTTCCAGCCCTTTCAAGCACAGGAAACTTGGTGGCCCTGTGGAGAGTGTAATGACTTGAAAGCCAGCATCTGTGTCACACAAAGATCCCTCAGGAGGCAGATTGGGAACTGCCTGCCCCCCGCCCTTTACAAGTGTACTCACACACATGTACATGGGCACTCCTCTTCTTTGCCTTTTTTTTTGGTTAATTTTATACACTAGTGTACTTTTCACTACTTCCTTAGCATGACAGCCATTGCATGGTATGTAACAACCAATGCCAACATTACCTATAGCACAGAAACATGTAATTAATGGAAACAGGACTTTCTTCTTCCCCAGGTTCTCATTGGCAGTTTTGTTATACAAATCCATCTGACTTCTTGCTTTATTTGGATCTATTCAGATCAAATCTTTAAAAAGTCAGAAGCATTTTGGTTTTAACAAACATATTCCTATCCTCCCAAATCAAATCCCTACTTCTAGATGAGACTATGCCATCCAAGTTTTACTGTAATGTACTACTTCTAAGCAAATTAATTCAAACATTCAGTTAAATGGCAATGTATAGCTAAAGGGCTCTGAAGGTTTATCTATCACATGGCAAAAATCATTCTTTGTACATCATCCATAAAATATCCATAGGATTCTCTGGATATTTTTGAGCCACCTCAGGCAAGAAAGGTAACAAGGTAATGAAGAAAATCATGTCAAGTTTTATGAGATCTTTAGCAAAATGGCTTAAATTGAGCCACGTTGGCTAATACAGTCTGAAATCCTCCTCTATATATTTCACATGGCAGTATTTAACCAGATACTGGTCTGTGCAGCCTGATTACAAGTCAGGAGAAGGAGACAGCTGAACACCTTGTGCAACCTTTTGATCCACAGTGATTTTCACAGGAGAAATTACTGCAGCAAAGGTACAAGTCAAAGCAGTTAACTAGTAGTGTACACTCCACCTTTAATACCTGATAGTGACAACACAAGGAAAAGATGAACATATTCCCATGTCTTCTGAGGGAGCCACAACCCCATTTATATACACTTTGCTACTTCACCCAAAATTACAAAAGCATCCCAGTTTCAGGAGTTGCTGGGCTGCAGTGAAGACATGTTCAAAGTTCTGTCTGTTCAGCAATGTGGACGCCAGCACTGGCAACATAAACATTCAAGAGGCACGTGGGTATATGCAAAAACTTCATTCAGCACAAAGAAAAGCAAAACTAGTACAGAAGGATCCTAAATTAATCCAGTTCCTGTCTTCCCACTGACTTCCCTCACCATTGGAAAGACTTTGGTTTGGATTTTAGTCAAGTCTGGTTTACAGTGCCCAACTTTATGTGTCATAAAAAACCACCAACCCTACTGGAATGCCTTACTCATTACGTAGCCTTGCAAAAATTATTAGCTATGATTCAAGGCATTTCCCTTTGGGGACCAGAAAGGGTGAAGAAAGGGGATGGAGAATGACAGCTTGTGGTTTCTAATGCAGCAGCAAAAAAAATAAATAAGCAAGAGGAATACAGGATATAATGTGTTTACATTTGTCAAAACAAGTTTCCTGGAGACATGGAGGGTCCATGCTGCTGAGCTGTCACTTCTGCTTGAAACTGCTGCCTCATGCTATCAGGAGGTCAGTCACTGACCTACTTTCTGATAGGACTGAATTAATTTGCTACTTCTGTACACAGACCTTTTTTATTTTTTTTAAAGGAATACTTAACAAACCCAGAAAAAGCTGCCTTTTATCCAACTTGGAGCTTCAACTGGGGCTGTGCAAGGCTATTACATACCCTGGCATGGGGCCCGGTGTGCTTGGGCTGCTTATTCTTTTGGAAAAATCTGTACAGAGTATTTTTAATGAGTTGACGCTGCAAATAACGTCTTTCTTTTTTGAACTTCTACACTACACTAATACCAGTGATTTAACCCACTACACACAATAAGGGAGGCCAGCACTCAAATAGGTTGTGCTTTGTCTGGGCTGCTCCTGAAATAGATGCCTACCACTACAAGATTAGCTCCCCAAATAGACAGATGCATGGCACAATACACTTGCAGGATTAAAACATAAAGTTATTAACAGAAAACAAGGTGAATAGGTGAAATTTATGATCCAGACACCTACCAATCCAATCATTCCCTGCGTAGACCCAACTAATCAGTGCTCACCAGGAGATGCTGGTATGCTAGGAGCCCTTAAACTAAAAAGCATTCTCCTCAGAAAGTGAAGTAGCAGAAGTAGTAGCAAAAGACATGCCACCTCCTTCCCCTCTCTGCTAAATGGCTGCCTACATGCACACAATGTCACTATCCAAACTCCTTCATTAAAATAAAACCATGGTGAAGGGTTTCACAGATCTTTCAAATACTGAAATACTAGAAGTCAGCTCTTGAAATCATCCTTAACAACGCCATCCACTGAAAGCTTCATTGCTTGGGTGGACTCCTCTTCCCAGGTCTCTTGTGGCTAGCAGCACTGCTGTTTTGGAAACAGGAGAGATGTGTACCAATCCTTGAAAGCAGGGCAATTCCACGTTAAGGCTCTTGGACTAACATTTGGAAGACGAGACCTCTTCCAGCAACTTGGTCTCGTAGGCTCACCTCACCCTCCATCTGCTAAGCAAAGATAAGGATCTTCTCCAAGTGCTTGGCTTGCTTAGTACCAAAACATCGTGGGTGAGACTCACACTTTCCTTTGCATTTCCCCAGGGTCCGATCTAATAATAGACGAGGTAGTACTGACTACCGTAATACAAGACGACTATCAGTATCACAACAGATTTATGATCACTCGAGTTCCTGGACTTGATTAGGTTCATGCTGCCAAAGATTACTATGCCAAATCTAGCACTTGCAACTGCAAATGCATTCTTGTCAACCTTTTTAGCTTTCATCTGTGCATATTTACAAGCCCTGAATCTGAAGTTCAAATAAATCCAGTAATTCACTCAAACCCACCAGGATTTGAAAACATTAGGGAAGTGTCAAGATGTCATTGAGCTTGTTCTGCAGAAAAGAGTGCTTTATAGTTTCAGAAAGAAATAGACAAGGGAGCTATTTAACGAGATGGTGGCATATTGAAACATGGATAGATAAGTAATTAATAGCTACCTTCTCTAAGTGAAAACTTTTCTGAGTGAAAAAACAGCCTTATATGAAAAACTACAAGTCAACTGCTGCCATTTTTGGATGGATAAGAACTGTCATGCATGTTAGCATCTCCATTACCATGAAGGATTTTGCTCCTTTAAGCAATTCACATAGAACAGCATGTGGGAAGCAAAGAACTAACAGAAGGAGACACCAAAGAAATGCTGATATTCGCAACTAGAATTCTAATGAAAAATGTTTTCAGGAATACATGAAAACAGGAGAGAACTGCTGTGAGAAGCTGAAGCTTTATTCCCTTGGGATCAAGAGTAACTACACAGTTATATAGGTGCTGTCATTAGTGTACAAAATATTGGCCAAATTATATCTTTATGTTGGTAGCTCAAAACATTTTATTATTTCATGAGTCCAACATTCAAGCAGCAGATCACCTAGTTAAGAACTCTGTTAACCCTGATGTGCAGGTTTCTTTGGCAAATTTCTATACAGCTCCACGTAGAACATATGGCACCTTAAAGTAAACAAAACAGGAGAGGGGAAAAATAGTCATGCTTCAAGAAATAGGAAGTATAAACCTATTAATTAAGCATTTAATTCCTTTTATCCCTCATGTCTATCTTCACAGGTTCTCTCGGCAATCAACCAATTTTGGGATTACTGCTGTCATGCCAATCGTGGCAGTACTTCAGCTGAAAAGGCACTGTCAAACATAATGAAGTTTCCCTTCAGCTTGTTCCCACACTGGTGCTGCATACAGCACACACGCTGCCTGGCGAGGGGAGCTGGAGCTAAGGCTTCATCTGCCCTAGTTCCAAGAACTGCAGACCCCTCCCAGGTGGTAATGGCACAACTGAATCACACCAGTGGTCGAGACTATGTGCTGTAGAAACCGCCTCACACCCTTCTATAAAACACACAAATAGCACCCAGGGGTGCATCTTTGTCCAACTTTGTGGTGGACTTGGCAGTGCTGGGTTGAAAGTTGGTCTCGATGATCTTAAAGGTCTTTTCCAACCTAAACAATTCTGTGACTCTTTTCCAACGTGCACATGCATTGGACTGAGATATACTATAAATATATAAAAATTTCCCAGCATTTCACTATTACAGCTCAACCTCTCACTTGAATCCATGGACATCATCCCCTGCACTTCACCCAGTGATGGTGCACACAGAGCACAAGGAAGAATATGGCAGAGACATTCCCCGTGGAAAGAGTGAAGGAGAATTACAGTAATTTCACGATTATAAGCCGCACCTTTTTCATTGAACAATCCAGCCTACCCCAGTAGTGCAGCTTATATTCAGGTGCAGCTTATCTATGGACAAATCCCCGTGAAATGCCAACCCGGAAGTGAGAGCCGGCTGGGGAGGGTGCCTGGGGCTGCCTTTAAAGGCTTCACTGGTCTATGAAAACTGTTGCAACTTGAGCACCTGACACCAAACCCAGCTGGCAGCAATTCTGTTACTAATTTGTTACTTCGTTACACATGGATCCTCACTTAAAAAAAAATTAAATAAATAAAAGTGCGGCTTATATTCAGGTGTGGTTTATGTATGGACAAATCCCGTGGTCTACCCAGCTACTTGGAGGTGCAGCTTATAATCAGGTGTGGCTTATAATCATGAAATTACTGTACATCTCTGTATTTCTAACAGTTTGTTTTCACAGTGGTCCTGTGTTCTGTGGGAACTGGTGCTGGCAGAGATCAAATTGTAGGTCAGGGCTTATAAGGCTTTGAAATATACAAGTACAGACACTGACAATGAGCTGTGCATTTCTATCTGCTGACTTGGGCAAAGAAGGTACTACTGGTGTCCTGACTGCATTTAAACTGCATTTAAAACACACATTTGGCTGCCTCACCTGAATTATCCCTGCTTTTTGCCCCTAGTATGCTCTGTCTGGCAGCTGATGCTCCCAAGCAGCTTGTGGCAGTGGCCATCTGAAGCCAGTGACCCAGGCTGCTGGCTCCTGGGGCAGGGAATGTCACCAGGCTGCCACCCAGCACACAGCACAATGGGGCCCTGACTCACCCAGCCTCTGGGCATCACTGCAGCATAAATGAGGATAACCAAAATGCCAACAAAGGGCAGATGCTCAGCCCTGCAACAACAGCACACTTTGCAGCAAACACCTTGTAACCTAGAGCCTGAAATAGAAATTTCTGTCACTAAAACTTCACAATGTGAAAGTCTGTATTAAAAAAAAAGCAAGCTGCACTGTTTGGCATCTTGCATTCCAACCTTGTGAGAAATCCAAATAGCTCAAATACAAATCTGTAATATTGCTCTCTGAGTAACAGCTATTTTAAACGGATTTTGGCAGACACTAGGAGTCATAAGCAGAATGCCAGCTGTATGGTTCCTTGAGTCCTTCTCCTGGATCCAGCCAGCCAGCAGCAGTGATGGGACATCCTCCTGCTCTGCTAAGGAAGCTCTGACACCTTCACCTTCCTTTCAGCCCAAGTGTGCTGGGTTTCTGTAGCAAGGAGAGTTGCCTTTACTCGTCCAAGGATAGAGGAATATCACCAATAAAAATCTGAATTTTCCAAGTTTCAAAAGTTCTCTTTCCATAAAACAAGCCTTAAAAAGAGGATAGACAATGAGCTGCACAACATTTTTACAGGCATTCATTTGAGATGACCTTTGAAATTAATTCACTTGACCACTTCACATTTCCTAAGTTATAGCAATAAGTAGTATAAAAGCTTTTATAATTGTGCACCATCATATCCCATTTTTGCTTTTTGTATAAAAGTGCCTAGTATAGTTTGTCATTTATCAGCAAAAATGAACACAAAAACATGGACTGTCATAGCAACTTACAGATACCTGAACATCAAACACTCGCTGATACTGATCACTTCTCTGCTCCTCTTTGTCCTTCCCAGCACCCTCCTCTGAAATCTCTCAGTGTTCACCAGCTTTCTGAGCACTAGCCAACCCTGAAGTGTGCCTGGTAAACTTGCCACTTAGCAGTTTCCTTTCCCTGGATCTCCAGGCTACACAAAGCTCCCATCCCAGACTCCTATCTGGGACTTCATGATGGGAGGGTAAGATTATGCTTTGTGACCCCACAGCACAAGTTACAGTGCATTAAACAAAATATAAGTAAAAGTAAGGAAAGGTCTACAATAAATAAATCCCACTTTTTCAATGCAGACCAGGAACTCACATATCCACAAAAAGGATTAGGTACTATGTCCTTGTTGGATGGAGGGAGGTGGAGAGGTTAAGCCAGAAAATCTGAGAAGTAAAAGCAGAATTATTCAACATAATGATGGCACTGCAGAAAGAAGGATTTTTTTGCACAACTGCAGCAAGGCCTGCAGAGACAAGGGGGAAGTGTAGGGGGTGGGAAGGGATGATGTTCAAACAGCAGTGCTGGCAGAGCGTGAGGTCAGTCAAAGAAGGTCATGTCATTCCAGCAGAAAACCCTGCTGGAATTATCCTAGTGGGCAGGAATGATTGTACTCACAGAAAGACTGCAACACACAGTCTTGGCTAAACTAAGTAGCCCAGGCTCCAGCTATGGAAAAACAAATCCCAGGAAGCAAGGCCATTCCCAACAAACTGGACACAGACAGACTGCAGCTGCTGAAACACATAACTGGAGTGACGTAACATTAGAACATATTTTTATGCTTACTAAGACAACAACAAACCCAAGCCTGAAGCTGTATTTTGGGCACACTAGCTCAAACTATCTTTAGACAGGAAAAGTGTGTGTTTGTGTACAGATGTTCCAGCAGGCACAGAGGCCAGAGAGCTGGAAAAAGCACTCGCTCACTTCCGAACCTTATAAAAATCGTCTGTTGCAAATAAGGGTGCGGATAAATACACCAGACAATGCTGAAACAAAATAAAAACAAAAAGCAGGCAAGAAGCCAGTAGTAGATCAGGGATTGGTGAGGAATAGTGGTGCCATGCCTTCTCCAGCTTTACTTCTCCCAACAGATGTTTCCAGGTGTTATCCCCTCCTGCAGTCCCCCTGCTATGTTTTACTCCTCCTGCCAGCTCTTTCATCCAGCTTTCTAACTATCTCACTTTCACAGCTGCTCTCTTGGAAACATGATTGAAGCTATAAATTCACGTCTACACATCTGTAATAAAAATAGTTTTTGTAAAAGCTATTCTTCTTCCCTATCAATGGTGACACAAATGATACAGAGTTGCTGGAAATTCAGGGGTCTCACTGCAGCTTTAATCACTGATCAAGACAGAGAGCAATACTCTGTCTCACAAGGAAAACATTAATAAAACTTTTATATATACACCTGAGAATTATCTCTATTTGTAAAGAGCAGAAAGATACAAGAAATGGCCTCTTTTTCCATGGAACAGCTATTATTTTTTAAGTAAAACATAATTATCACCTTGTTCCAGAAAACACATCTACATCTCTTCTCCTTTGCCCTCCTGGATGTAAGGAAATCCTTGGGGACACAACACAAGCAAGCAATGCTTTCAAGGTGCCTAAAGTGACCCATGTGAGCCAACAGTACAAACGACTCTGCTCACCTCATAAGCTCCAAATCTTTCTTAATCTTCAGTCTGTGGCAAAGCAGAAACTCCAAAGGTTGTGCTTTGGGCATGATACTGAAGTGATCATTCCTGCAGGCAGTGCTTGTACAAGAAAACTGATTTGCATGGAGGCACATCTCCTTTGGGTTCAATTTGCCTTTATGGCAAATAAATCAGCCATGGGCAAGCACTGAGTTAATACTGGGCATGGCAAATTCCAGGAGAAAAAGCACAGCTTTGGGTGATAGAGACTGGCCACCAGGTTGCTGTTGGTAGGGTAATGGGAGAACCAAATAAAGAAACACAAAATTGCACTGACAGGAGCAAAGAGAGATTGCAAAGAGACTGATTTAACAAACAGACAAAGCCAAAGCAGGGGAGTTTGACAAACAGGGACAGTGCTTGTGGAAGAAGCTGACATGGCATTTTTATAACAAGGGCAAGGGAGTAGGAGCAGAGTTCAGCACTGGACCTGGAAGGGACTGCTCCACCCCAGTGACTGCCTCTGCCTCCAGGAGAAGCTGGGAGCTCTCCTAAGCTCCTTGGCTCTGTGTGTGAGCAGCACAACAGGGCTCTGCTTGAAATGGGTGTGCCAAGCCACTGCAACTACAGCGTGACAGCAGCTTCCCAGTTTCTAAGGGGATGCCTGTGATTCCAGTGCTGCGGTGGTATTTGCTGCAATGTTTGTTAAGGCTTTCATAGTCAGCCAAGCCAGTATTGTTTTTATTGAAATTTACACATGCACACAGTACTTAGAGAGAAAGGGGTGAAAATAGAAGCTGAATTAAAAGTTCAGCTTCTTTCAACTTAATTTGTTGGTAGGTTCATCATAATTTTTTTGACAGAATAATCTTTCCACGGTGAATTATTTCCACTAGGAAGAAAAGGAGACCAACAAATTGCTGTACAAAATTTGTACTTTAAATAATAAAGCAATTAATGGCATTTTAGCAAGCACATATTCTTCTCTCTAGAAATAAAATCCCTATTTCATCTCATTTAAATTGCTTGGTCAGCTTCAAATAAGCACAATATAAATCTCCTTCCCATACTGGTGCTGTTATCTATGATAAAGGGAAGAGACAGAAGGTAATCCTGTGTTCTGTATTCACTGACACATTATTTTCATGCTACACTACACTGTAATTTATTTCTAATGGGATAAACCTCTTGTAGTCTTCCTGCATTGTTCAGCCACACACACATCCCCAACTGGTACCAAGATTGTAGGACTGGCAGGTGCACCACACAGGGACCCTGCTTGGTGGATTTAGGATGTCTGCTGCACATTTCAGCAAAGCTACAGCTGTGAAAATAAACAGAGAGACTGTATAATTAAGGTACGCTTTTATTCCTTCCCACTCACTGCCTCCTGCAAGCAAGACAGTCAAAGAGTACGACACTTTTCAGTACTTCTTGTAATTTCCAACTAAACTTTTCATTTTTTATCTAATTGGTTTGAGATGATGCAAAAAAGACATGTGGAGCTGTGAGAGATTAAAGGGCATGGAAACCAGTTGAAAGTGAGAAGTCCTTACGGTCTTAGCCACAGCAGAGGTATAGTTTCACACAAAGGAAAATATCTTTGAAGCTCTTTCTCCTGTCCTCATCAAGAGAAATACAAGAAGTAAGTAAACCAATGTATGAAAATCAAGCTGGGGCCATGAAAAGCTACATTTTTGTTTACAATATTTTCATAGCATTTTGCAGAAGAAGATAAAACCTATGGCTCAAGGCTTATAAAACCTTTATTCAAATCACAAGTTTGAACTGAAGATACAGTTATTCCTGATGTAATTGTAGATAGACACGAACAGAAGGCTACCTATGATATTCCTGCAGAAATGAATATATTTTTGAGAACATTCCCATTAATTTGTACAACCATTTTCTCTGTCAGAATGTGCAAGACCACCACAGATACTTAAGCTTCTGCCAGTTAATAAACACTATTATGAAGCATCATGACTTAAAGAGGTAAGAATCTCAGTTTTATCACACCCACCTCTCCAGCTCTGCTGATTGCTACACTCTTATACAGAGGACATCTTACGAAGTAAAATATTGCCTAATTATCTGTGTACTATCTGGCTCTTTCTATGGCCCAATCACTCCAGCCATTTACGAAAGGATTAATTCTGTCTGACTCAGATGCAAGGTAGAAACTTGCAGCTGCGACAGTCAGCTCTCCAGATTCCTTTCACTGTCGATGCAAAGTGACAGTCCCTTCCAGGGCACGTGTCACACCACTGCAAGTACCCATCTTCAAGGTGGTGAATGAACCCCTTGCTGCCTAAGGAAGGGACTAAGAGCTCCACTGTGGCCACCTGCACACAGACAAACTGCAGGTCAAAGGAGCCTGGCAGCAGGAGAGCTGGGTCTGGTCTCCTGCGCAAAGGTCACTCACACGTTTCAGCTGCTTTGCCATCTCCAGCTACACTGGGGTCCTCGGTGCCCCCCAAGGCACTGGGAAGGTGACAGCAAGAGCCCATCTGCAGGGAACAGGCAGGAGCAGGGAGGTCATTCTTCCCCTCTACTTGGCACTTGTGCACCTTGAGTGCTGTCTGTTAGTTCTTAGTTCTGTGCTTAGTTCTGTCCCCTCAGTTAAGGAAGGACATTGAGATGCTTGGGCACATCCAGAGGAGGCAACGAGGCTGGTGAGGGGCTTGGAACACAAACCCTGTGAGGAATGGCTGAGGGAGCTGGGGGTGTTTAGCCTGGAGAAAAGGAGACTCAGGGGTGACCTTATCACTCTACAGCTCCCTGAAAGGTGGCTGTGGTCAGGTGAGGTTGGTCTCTTTCTTCAGGCAACAACTGACAGACCAAGAGGACACAGTCTCAAGCTGCACCAGGGAAGATATAGGCTGGATATTAGGAGAAAGTTTTCCATGGAAAGAACAATAAAGTACCAGAATGGTCTGCCATGGCTTAGTTGAGGTGTCAGGGCACGAGTTGGACTCGATGCTTTTGAAGGTCTCTTGCAACCCAGTGATTCTGAGTGTCTGTGTTAAAAATGCAATGCTAGGCACCAGCAGCAGGGCTGCAGCTGCTTTATATTGCTTCTTGCTACAGATGAATGTTAGCTCTGGTTTACCAACAATTCATGCTTCAAAAATTTGATAAAATACCCCAAAGGCTAATTCCTCCTGCTGCCACAATCAATTTGTATTATGACTTTGTATCTGCAACCACTTATGTGAGCAGCTCAAATGACTCGATGCAGTCCAGCCTAGGCAGGCAGTGCTGCTCGCATCCACACTGGGTCATGGGTAAAGGGAAGCAGTCCCAATGAGGCTGGCAGGGATTTCCTACTTCAGCAGGGATTCCAGCTGAGATCCTGTGAGTGAAGCTCCCTTCAGAAACCACCAAGCAGCCTTGCCAGATGCTCCTGGGAATCCACAGAGCACTAGCCAAGGAAGCTGTTGGGGAATCAGATCTGCTCCCACAGCAAGGCCCAAGCTCTGGCATCGGACCTCTGCAGCACCCCAACCTACCTACCTATAGGGTTTGATGCCTGCTGATGTCAAAATTTCAAATACAGCAGATCCTTTGTTCATTTGGATTTTACTCATCTGAAGGTCCCTTTTAAAAGCAATCTAGATGAGCTCCTTGGTGTGGATTGCAGATGTCCTTACTATCTGCAGCCTCACTTAACAGACTGTTTTCAGAAGGGAGCAGAATCAATTTAGATGTGCTGCCTTTCAGTATGGTTAGAAAGAGGACCCTTGATCATGCTCCCAAGGTCATACCCTGCTTTCTGAGTATCTCTGAAAAGGGATGGCAGCATAACTCACACCACCAGCTCAGGAAAGCACAGTGGCTGTCCTTACTGAGCTGCTTGTGTTGCCTACCAGTTCTCAAAGGCAAAATGCACGGCTTAGCTCTCCCTGGCGATAGGTGACTTTGTACTTTGTCACCTGGCTTCAGACACAAAAAGACGGTACCATGTGAAGTGTGCAGGTGTGTCTGCACCTACTGCCACAGCTCACCCTGCTGCTGCAGAGGGGGCCAGCTGCATGCATTAGGGCAGGATGAAAGCAAACCCTCAAAAAGAGAAGCTTGGTCCTAGATTTGTAGTGCCCAGGAGCCACAGCGATCCTACCAGCCCACAGGGGAAGAACTGAAAGGGCTAAGCCTGGCTAGATACCACCTGGTCATGGTAAATGGTAATAAATGCCTTTGAGGCATGTGCAAGTAAAAAGCAAGCTTAAATCTGGGAGAAAGACATTGGGATTCTCACTCCAAACACAGCAGAAAGTTTTGGTTTGAGTGCTGTAGGTCTCCCTAAGCGCAGGGCTGGGATCTTCTTGCCTCAACCTTTTAAAGCTAGGCTGAATAAGAAAAAGTAAGAGTTTGGCTGGAAAAGCA
The DNA here is from genome assembly GCA_009812075.1 of Sialia sialis. NCBI lineage: Eukaryota > Metazoa > Chordata > Aves > Passeriformes > Turdidae > Sialia > Sialia sialis. The sequence goes on along the minus strand of VRYO01002297.1, from coordinate 65,655,396 downwards.
CGAGCAGATGACAGAATCAGTCTTTACTGCCTTAAATTTTTAACTCTCTGAAAAACCAGCTTCTTATCCAATAGGCAGGTGACACCACCACTAGGAATAATCATTTGATGGCTGTCCCCCAGCATAGATGTCAAAAGAGAAGCAGCAGAAGTGAGGCAGTGCAACTGGCCTAGCAAGAGGGGCAAACTGCTTCAACCCTGACACACAAGGTGCTACGATGCACTGATAAAAGCAAGAGGAATGAAGAGGGTCTGGCAATTTTTCTAAGAAAGCAGGGTTTGCATACAGGAAGCAGAATTATAAAAAACCAATAACTGAAACATCTAATTGTACTATTGATTAAAAAATAGCATGGAGTGTTATTTTTGTCCCTATGTTCTACAAATTGGACTAAAATTGCAGAACCCAAACTTTTTTTTTATTCTAGTAACTGCCATCATCTAAAACACCAGCTGAACTAACTCAAAAAATTGTATTAAATACAACATACAAGCACTTTGTACATACAGTACAAAGCTAAAGGCTACCCTTCACCTCTGAAGACAATCTGTAGCTACATTTACACCATGTTAGGCCATTTATAAAATAAAGCCACCAGTAACTGCTTTATTCTCAGTGCAGTGTGTGAAACACATGGGTTTTTTTTCCATTTCCACAGAAACTTGCTTCACCTACTAGCCCCTCAGGACAGCTTGTGAAACTAGAAAAAGTAGTGTACTGTCCATTGCTTCTAATTAAAACCTTACAGTCTTGTGGTCAGAGTGCCCTGGAGATGTGGTGAGGTCGCGTGATTTCCTTGAGGTCAGACAGCAAAAGCACACTAGACCAGAGATGACAGATTCCTTGGCTTGTCCATGCAATGCAGTCCTCCACAGCCTGAGCCAAAAATGCCGTCACCGGGAAGCTCTGGTTCCTCTCAGTAACCTAACTTTAAATAGTCTAGATCTTTAAAGGAGAAAATCCCATGTAAGCATGCTCTCCCCCTGCCACCACTCCCCTGAGGGTATCAACATTTTCCCTCAAAGCCTTCTTGCACCTGCAGATGCTGCTCTGGGAGCCAATGTGGCTCCAAAATCTGTGCCAATCCTTAGCCACTCTGCAGTTTTTCTGTATCACTGAGTGTTCACACTCCAAGCAATATCTGGTCTGACCATTTGCATGTTCCTCCAGCTGCTTGAGAGCCCATCTGCTCAGACAGGATTGTTGGCTCCACTCACTGCACACGACCTGATGTTTCCATTGCTTACCCTGGAGAACTTGGGGGACACACTGGTGAGGAAGTGACAGATCTTTGCATTTGTGACACATTCACTCCATCTGTTACCTAGTATTTTCCCCAGGTATTTACCTCTGGAGTCATGAGACGTCTTTTCCTCTGGTGAGTTTCCAATACTCACATCCACATGTTAAGATGGAAATAACATCTGAGTGGAAGACTCCGAGTTTGGTCTTTACATTTGTATTTTCAATGACTAATTTTGTTTAAGTTGGTAAACGCAGCTGTTGCCTTGCCAGTTGGTGACATTTCCTTTTGGACTTCCCCCCTGGTTGGTGTGTCTCTGCCAAAGACATGTAAATTGACTCATTCCTTGTATTTCTTTGCCTTTTTATACAATGCTTCGGGAAGAATTTGCAAAAGGTCTTTTGAGATTTGTTTCCTTAAATAATTATTAGCCCTGCAATGCCAGACAGTCTTTTCTTACATGTTTTTTGAATTGTCAGTTAAGCATCCCATGCTCAGGATGCTGGGTCTAACTGATGTAACAGTTCATGATACTACATCTAATTGAACTTTTTCTTATGGTGGCTTAGCCATGTCACCATTCACTCAACAACCATAAAGTGGTGACAGAATGCACGCTGGTTTTACGCCAGAATTATCCATGATGAACCATTCATGCAGCTCACTACTTGCTTCAATGACTCGAGCTTGTCAGTGACTTCACAGCCATTAAAATACATACTTGAAAATAATAGGTTTGTCTCCTGAAAAAGGTAATAAACATATTCTCACCAAGAGCTCCAAACAAACAACTGCATCAAACTGGCAGGTGATCTGCCCCAAGCCAGGGAGCAGGAAGCTAGCCAAAATCTGGATAGCAGAGGCCATCCAAAAACCTGGCCATTGCTTTATCTCCTGAATTGAAATGTCTGAGCTGAAGCTGCAAGAGAAAAAAATTAGAATCTCTGTTTTTCATTTTGGTTAGTGCTTTTTTCATATTTGATGCTTGTACCAGTGAAAAGATCAGAACTTTTCTTCAGCTTTTGCAATCACTTGCATCACCTTTCTGGAATGCTTTATCTGAAATGCATTTTTTTTGTATCAGTTGGATTATGTTAATTTTTTTCATACACCTGTATTTCTTGAAGAACTCAGCAACTGCTCATTCAATCATTTTTCAGCAATGGTCTCTACCTTCAGCAACTCCAAATTGTGGTTTTAGATATGTTTTCACATCTGCCTTTGCACTATGAGACAGCACCTCTACTTTGGGATTTTCAGTTCCTTTGGCAAAGCCACAGTGCTCCTCCCACCATCATCATCCTTCTCCTGTCACTAAATAGCTTTCACTTGCTAACCTCAGACAGGCCTATAGGGTGGTAGAATCTGGCCTGTTGAGCAAAGGGAAAAGCATTTTCAAGAACTAGATCAACTTCTTGGGCAAGGCCATCTTCTTATTTCTCTTGGGGCTGGATGTGTTCAAATGTGTAATGTTGATTTTGGTATTTCCATCCTTAGGAAGTCACTATCTGGGATTGCTCAGCTGAAAACCAGTAACATTTTTGGCAACATATGGCATGGTCACTTAAGTAGTAAAACTAATTCACTACAGTAATTTCACAATTATAAGC
>VRYO01002297.1:65619146-65651543 GCA_009812075.1 Sialia sialis | reverse complement strand
GCATGCTAAGATGTGCAGAAGATAAACACTGTGTTTGTCTCCAATACACTCAGATCACAAAAATTCCACCAATTGCTGTAGGGACACCTTTACACTATGTCTAGGCATCACCAAGAGACCCCAGAGAGCAGGCAGAGTTATTGCTTTGGAGACAGAAGATGACATTTGGCCATTGATTCCTCTGTTCTGTCACTGGCCCTAACGCCGAGAAAGAAGTCTCCCTTTTAGTAAGCAGATGTCAGCTAAGGAATTTGGTCCAAATCTGCTAACAGCTCTTATCTCATCGCAGTAGTTGTCTGTTGGTAATACTGTGTAATTGTCATTTCATGTACTGTGTTTGAAATCTAGTTCAGAGCAATCGACCACTAATTGGTTCCCAGTCTACAAGCTATTTTTCTGCCTTGGAAGTCATAATTAATGCTACTCCCTCTGAGTTATCATCATCGTGCTTCATTAACGTATTATAGCTTTGTTTTCATTCTTAAGACTGCTCTTCATCAATTCCTGGTCACAGAGAGTTTGCTCACTCAAAACTCTATTTCTCCATCTCCTTCACCTGAATCTCTTTTGTTGTTGCAGCCTTTTTTTCACTGTTCCAGAAACTCAATTTCTGTGATTAGGTTTTTTTTCCAAACCTTTCCCTAAAGAACTCTTCAGAGGCTTCCCTGGCTCACAGCTTTCACCAAAGCAGGTCACATCATTTCACCTAAGACAGAACTTGCTATTTACCTGGCAAATACTTTGCTGGAACAGTTACCTTGCTATCTTCCTCTAATTTGCCTCTTTTGCAAGGATATATCCTTTGCCTGTAGCTGAACCCAAAACACAGTGTTATATCACTGCTTTTCATCACACCCATGATGTTTGGCCAATTCAGTTTGGGCCACAAGACTCTACAACCTTGCCCTCAGCAAGGTCAGTTGAAGCCTTGGTTTGGCCTCTAGGTTCAAGTGCTAGCCACGCACTGCTAGCTGCTAAAGTGCAGCAGTTTTCCTATCACCTACATTCCACTTGATAAGGATGCTGCAAGATGAAAAGATTCTAGGTACTCACATTTTACAGTAACAGCAGCCATTTCAATACCTGGCTTAAAAAAGAAACCACATCTTACATCTCAGAAATGGCTGTGTTCTGTCTCCAGAGCTGATGTAAACTGTTCATGCCTTCTTCTGCATGACATTTTGCATTGCCTCCCTCCCTCACCCCCAGCACCCTAATATGTTGGTAGTTATCACCACCTGAATCTTAAGCAAGTTCACATTAGGACTGCCTAAATATGGTGAAACACAGAAGCTTAACACCTACCAGAGCCGGGAGAAATAAAATCATGATTTTTATTTTTTTTAGCTACTGAGCTAGATCATATTCTTCTAAACTTGTGGTGCTATTTGGTTCAGCAGATGGAGAATAACAAGAAAGGTCCCTTTTGCCAACATTTTTTACTACTTCACGTGAGAGATGTTAGCTACGCTTGGGCCCCATGTGATATAGTAATTCCTGATAATGGGTAAACTGTAAGGGAAGGGCAAACTTTGCATTTGAACGGTCAAGCCACAGACCTGAAATATTATTATTCAAAAGTCAGGTTCAAGGGAGAGCCAAAACGAGCCAGCAGTGTTGAAAAGAACAGTTGCTTATCCTTGCAAAAAGCTCAGTCTTTCGGGAGACACACTCCACAGAGAGGAAGGAAATTTAACCCAGCGGGCCAGTACCTGGGACTTGCTAAGTCACTTTTCCACAGCAAAACTGTAGTGGGTAACTATTGACCAAACAAGAGATAAAGAAGTCAAATCAGGATGGTAGGGACTGCTCTGAGAATCTACAGGATGGACAATGGATTAGGTCAGTGCACAGAGGTCATCTGCACTGAAGGTGTCACTTTTGGCACCAGCCAAATGGGTTGGGAGATAGCATGGGGAGAAGGAAGAATGAAAAACCACAGTTTGGGGTAAAAGTTTTCTGGTTAAAAAAAATGAGACCAAACAAATGCTATTTCTGAGATACTGGGAAATGAGTGACAGTCTTTTAATCATAACGGAAGACAGAAACAGGGAAGACAAAGAAGGTATGTTCAGAAGAACATAAAAACCAGAGATGTCTTAATGATATTTGCAGATAACAAGCTCTCAAGTAGTATAAATACAGTCTGAGCAAGTGTAACCAATATAGAGCTTTCTTAAAAAAAGACAAACCATCTGCATTTCACCTCTTCATGTTAACACACTGTAATAAACAAACAGCTATGGAAAGCAAACAACAAGGGACCTGGGCTGTGTTAAAAACTTTCTTGTATAACCCCAAGAAACTACTTACACTTTTATAGATATACATATATATGTACATACTTATATACTTTTATAGATACTTCAGCTTATACGCAGATAAAAGCAGTATATACTGCAATTAGTGTCTGTAAGGTGAATTTAATTAAAATTTGGTGGTTGATGTACTGCTCTAGTGTATAACTTTGAGAATAGTTACGTAATTTTTGCTATTTATCGTTATCTGGTACATCATTTCTCCTTAGAAAATGTACCTTTTTTTTGAAAGTACAGAGCATAAATAAATGACCTGTGTTTCTGAAACAGAAAGAGGCTGGAATCCACTTGTTCAGATTCAGACTTTAAAATGACATAAGTGACAACCCTAGACAGTCTGGGCCATCACATTGTGGAGTTGCCTCCCACTGAGGAAGAGTGATCAGCAGGAGGATACAGGACACGGCCGGTACTGCTGTCTGCACTAACTCCCTACACCAGATGTCCAGGAAAGAACTTCCAGTGTAGCTTTCTACAAGCCAAAGGCAGGTGTCTGACTGAATACAGGTGTCTGAAAAATCTTTAGCTAGTAGGTCTCAGAGGAAGCAAAGAGAAATTTGAAGGAAGATTGAAATGACTATTTCAGATTCCCAAGAGAACAGCTAGCTTCTGTTGCTCCAAGTAATAACAATATTGCTTCATTTGCTTTGATTATGAATTTTGTGATACCTGTTCTTCTTTTCTTGTCCTTCTAATGCCTAGACAACAATTCTGCGCATGACTGTGGTGCAATTTTGTTTCTACATCCTGATAATTACACCTCTTTGATGGAGCACGTTTTAATATTATCTGTAGATAAGCTGAGCTGCCATCAAACCCATTGAGATTGGTTTGTTCTAAGCTTTTGATTTTGTTAAGTGCAGGCATGGAAAGGCAAGAACTGAAGCATCAGCTCAAGCAGGAATGAGCTCCAATCCCTGCTCCCAAAAGCAAGAATTTTGAGACATGTGGGAACCCCAGGGAGCACACAGGGCCACCTTCGCCTTAGTTGAACTCCTCCACTTCTGTAAGTCTCTTGTCTTCCATTTTAGCACCTGTTGAGCTAATACTTGGGGGAAGAATGCCAAGGGGGAAGACTTCCTCGCAGAACATTTTTGTTTCGTTGTTCATTAGCAGGTAGGCGACAGCCGTACATATCAGCGTGGGTGAGCACATGGGGCTTTCATGGAAGACAGAGCGCCAACGTTAATTCCCAGGAGACTACTCTCACTTATGAGACGCCCACGTTCACACCGCAATCACAGCTGCACCAGCTACAGTCATCTTGGAGCCTCTGCTCTCAAGATTCCTGGTTGAAGGTATCCTAAATCTCAACGCCATCTCCCATTATCCCAATGGAGATGATAATCCCTCTGTCAGCAGACTCAAAATCAGGATCCTTTATAGTAATGGAGAAATTTACCAACACCTTTACACTAATACTATCTGCCAAGAAAACACTTGTCATTATCTGTTTTAAAATATTTGTTAGTCTAATCACTTATTCCTTATCAGCTTCATAAAACAACAGCACTGAAGACCAGCAATACAGGAGCTCCTGATGTAAGCAACTTGCTTACAGGACCCAAATCTAACAGACAGCATCAACTGCAGTTAGAAATGTCACATCAAGGTTTCCAGTAGCTTCAACATTTCCCATTTCATTAAATGAAAGAAGGGGTGGAGAAAGAGGGAAACTGTATTTCTGCTCCACTTACTTGACAAACGCAAGAAACTACATATATATCAACTGACACAACCTCTCTGAATCTTGCTGAAACACACAAACAAAGCAAGATCAACCCAAGCGACTAGAATTTGCTTCCATGGTCTGGGCAAATGGTTTAAAACCCAGAATATTTTGGATACCTTGGTTGAATGCTTCCAAATGAATAACTGCACACAAGTATACAGTGAATAGCAGGTTTCAGAATTCAGCACCTATCCATCTACACCCTTTAGTGGTAATCAACAGGTTAACTTAGTATGACAGTTTAGCTACAAGTCTCAGCCTGGAAGCACTTCCCTCCCCGCTACACCTAAATCACAGTCAGAAATGCTCCAAAGGAGATTAGGGAGATGACTTTGCCAAGCACAAAACACTGACCTAAATGTGTTCCTCTTTAAGTAGGTGGAGGTTCTAAATTTAACTGAAATGGCAATGTTCAGTCCAGCCCTTTTGTGTTTTTCAAGATTTGTATAAGCTTTTAAAGCCTCTGCTTTCTTTCAAAGCAGATTTTACTATCCCTAGAAATATTTTCTGCTCTTAGCCTTTTCGCTACAAACATACTGACAAATTGCACATACAGATATTCTGCTGAATCTAGAGAAATGACAGGGTTTGTGCTTCACCTGCTACATCTGAAAAAAGAAACAGCTGCAGGTGATGCTCTGGCTTGTGCCAGCACTTGGTAGTGGTGTTCTAGTATACAAGAGCGAGGGCTGCTTCATCAAACAATGTGCTCTGTAAGCTTTTACACTGTGAGCAAGGAGATCCCAAAATACAGTCTGCAGCATTTAATATTTTCATCCATACAACACTGTTAAATCAAAGGGATTTACATGGATTAGCAAAGGACAAAATTAGCCTATTTTAGTAATGGTAAAATGACATTAAGATTATAACCCGTCTCACACTCCCAAGATTAATTACTTCCCAACTCAATAGATTGAAAGGTTCTTTCTGCCTAACAGAGCCATGTCAAATGAAAATAAAATAGCAGGGCTTTTTTTCCTTTTTATTTTCTGTTTCAGACAAGATGTATTTTAAAACTGAAATAATTAATTGGTTCATTTTCTTTAAAGAGTGAAGAAAGAGCACAGGCTGCTATGCTGCTTGGTTAGAAACATCAGACTGTGGCTACTGACAACTCTCTGAACCCTGAACTGTGTCATCTCAGCTGGTCACAATATAATTCTTTTTGGAAGATGGAGCTCTCTTACACACAGGTGAGGTTGCAGTTCCCCCCCACCCAGCTGCTCCTGAGATTCTCACACGTGAATAACTGCGCCTGCATGGGAACATTCAGAGAAAATGTCACAAAGGTTTTGAAATGATAACCAGAAAACACACTGTGGTATTAGTTCTGCTTAACTTTTTAAGAGCTTGAATTTTAGTTTTTATTAGCTTCTGCAAGGCTGAATTTCCCAGAATGATGTAAGTGCTGTCTCAAAATAATCTGAAAATGTTTTTTTCTGTCCTCACACAACAGCTCTACATCTCCCCTCTGCTAAGCTACATCTAGAATAGCTAATGTGAGATCAACTCACACACTTGTTTCTAAGGGACACAAATACAAAATGAGCTGAAGGATACCTAGGATGACGCAGAGAAACGTGTTTTGCACACAGAGGCATCGTGTAAGGAATCCTCGGCCACCAAAGGACAAGTCTACACACCATGCATGGCTTCCGTGAGCCAGCCGTGCCCAGCCCAGCCTGCAGCTGTGGAGCGTGGCCCCATCTGCAGCTGCTGACAAACAACACAGCTACCTGCTCTGAGCACAGTGAGTTCTGAATGAGTTCTTAACATGGGCCCGCGAGGACACTTGTTCAAATACCCAGCCTCAAGTGCTGGTCGGGGGCTGTACCTGAGGCTGTGACAAAACCCAGGGCAACTCAGGCTAAGGGGGTCCTGGTCCATACACAGCTTCATGATCCCAGGGTGGGCAACTGCGACAGCACCTCCAGCTGAACTCCTGGAGCTGTACACCTAGACATGGCATTTTCCTCCACAAAGCAGCTTATTCTGGCTGCTTTGCTTGAAGCTGCTCACACCCATCCCTCCATCAGCAAACGCAGGGGCTGGTTTACAGCCCCTGTCCTGGGAACTGCATCTCCGCAGGGCTGCATGTGTGCACTACAGTTTGAGCACTTTGGGACTGCTCAGAGTGAAATGCATAAAATGCTAATGTATTACTAGACTCCTACAATATTTTTAAATAGCATCTCTGGTATATAGAACTATTTTACAAGCAAGTCAGTGTTCCATGACACCAAAGATTTTTATTTTATCTTTTAAAGTTTAAATACCAGTGAAAAGTGGGTGTTGATAGGATCTGCCAGCAGCACAAACAAAATGTACGAATCCAGACTAGAAATGAAATGATCTCTCCACAACAGGGAAAGTAAGGCAGCACAATGGAAAAATATTCCACAATACACAGCACCTTGAAAGTATTGAACAAGCAAGTAGAACAAAGATTTCAAAGCACATTTAGACATGTGCTTCTTCAAGCAACATGTCAAAACCACTACCTTCTCCTCCCCTTCTTCTTGACAGATGGTCTGACTGGGCCCGAAGCCACACCACCAAGCTGTGATCTTGGCAAAACCCACAAGGTAAATAAGGCTGGGCACAAAGTACAACTGGATGGCAGGCATGTGAGTGCTGAAGGATGTGATCCTGGTGATTCCGACAGCAGCAAAAGCTCATCTGAAACAATGCTCAGGAACAGTGCCAAGAGTAAGATCTAGAGGTAAACACTACATAGCCAGGGCTGTATCCATCTCCAGTTGAGGAGATGTTTAAAAGGTTAAATACTTTTCTGTTTAAAAGGGTAAATACTTTGAGTTTCCTGGGCAAATACCAATTATCTTAATTTTATTTCCAGCTTCTACAAAAAAATCCCCCACCAAAATCACAACATTTATTGATTTTTGTTTTCTCCTGTGCTGCTAGAATGCTGTGAAAATGCAAGAAAGTGCTCTTTTGCAAGACAGGATGCGCTTCATGGATTCCACACCACCTCTATATCCCTAGTAATACTGTTCGGGCAATTTTTTTTTGTTTAGTGTTGTGTAATGGAACTATCTGCATGAGTACCAATCAATAACCAAAGCCAACCACGGTCAGATGACAAACCCCTTTGCTTCTGCAGGTCTGAATGTCAAATTACCAGTGCCATTTGAATTCTGGTTCGTTTTTAACTTCTGACCAAAGCTAACAGAGCTGGGAAGACAATGCTTTCCACGCTCTGCCTTCCCCCCTGCTCTGAAATCATCTGTCTCAAAGCCGTAAGTCTAAATGGAGTGTAGGATAACTTCAAAACAGGGAGGGTTGCTGGGAGTCTACTGCCAGTTCCACTCTGCAGTCACAGCTTGCTCCCACAGCTCCATTAGCTGCCTGCAATCAAAGGCAGACGACTCAGTCCTTGCTGTCCAGGTTTAATAGGTTCAGCTAGTTAATGAGCAATGGCTAGATTGCATTCCAAGACTTCACATCATTCATAAAGCAATTAAGTGTACACTTCTTGGGCTCCTCCAAGAGCCCAAGAGAACTGCCTTGTGCTACTGAGAGGATAACTGGAAGGCACAATTTTCAAAACAGAATAGCATGACACAACAGGAAACTGTCAGAATATTCACCTTCTCCAAGTATCATGCTGAATGCATCATTCCTTTTCCGCAAACCTCTCAAGAGCTCTCTTACTTGTACACCCCTGGATTATAGATTGCCCTTGCTAGATGAAATCAAGAGCTGTAAACCACCAGGAAGCATCCCAGTGCATGCTCAGTGCTGACAAAGCAGATTAAGGAGCCACCAAGTGAGTTAACAAGGCACATCTTTAATCTAAAAGCCATGGCAAAGGCAAGGGTACTTTTTACACGTACACTTTTTACACATTCCCACTTTGCAAACAACCTAGATTTACAAAGCTCGTAAGCTAAGTGACTCGAGCCCTCAGGCATTCCTCACAAAACCAGGACCATGTCCTCAGAGAACAAAGCTACCTCTGAAGGCAGAACTGGGGAAAAGGCAGGCACTTCTATTTGATTCACACATGCTCATTCACCCCCCATACTCTTTCACTACTGCTTTAACATATGTACTGCTGCAGTGCCCCTTCTGCACGAGGGTTTAAAAATCCTCACTTCCAAGGCTAAGATCCTTTTGTTTGTTACAGAAAGGCAATTTCTCTGGCAGTACAGAGGATCCTCAGCCTTACGCACAGTTGAGCCAGAGCTGGATCTTCCATGGACTCTGAAAGGACAACTCCTACATCCGTGGGCTGTTTTTTCCATGCTCTTCAGCTGAACCTGAGGGAGAATGGAGTCCTGCTGGCAAGGACCTGCCTAAAAGATATGCTACTTCTATGTTACACCAACTGTTGAGAGCCATGACTACAGAGCTAGTGAGTGGATGGCAGCCACAGCGAGACAGCATCCTCCTCCTCACGTATAAGACTTACAAAAACTTGGATACTTACTGGTTTATAACATCTTTACTGAAAAGGAAAGAACACCAAAAAAATCTCCAAACATTCAAAGTCCCTTCATAACCTATTTCAGGAATCAGATTCCATCTCTGTGAGCATGTCCATTATCTAAACTGGAGATAAGTTTCAGGGGGAAAAAAATCAACTCCTCTTTACTCATTTACCAAAAGAACTCTTCACTAAACTTTCGGAAAAGACTTTTGCAACAACACAAGACTGGTCTTTTTACTTTAAATGCAAAACCTTGGTATGGAAAGGAAGCACAGCTGAAGGGTTATAACACAGAAGGGTTATATAAGTTTTTTCTTCTATTATTCTCCATTTCCTTTGCACATGCCAGTCAAAACTATAAAATACTTGTGGGAGAAATGCAGAAGGCACGGTTTCACATTCCAAAAGATCTATTTCCATGTGCTGCATACGAGCCAGTCGACCACCCAGGAAAGCCAGGCAAACACACTTTGGCCCACCAGCAATTGCTGACGAGCAGCCCTTCATTGTCAGGGCTTTGCCCTGTATTTCCTGTAAGAAATAAGCATCAAGCCTGACAAGCAACCAAACCTGTGCCTGCATCACCTCTAAATCTGCCCTGAAACAGTAGTGACACGCAGATCTGCACTTTCTCCTCTTGAGAAGTGGTGCCAAGTGCTAAAATACTTTTAATAAATTGGCCACAAGAATGGCCACAGGACAGAAAAAAAAAGGACTAGATAACCTTAATACAGAAACCTGCCTTTCATCCTATCCTTTTGCCCTCCATGACAACACTTTCACCCCAGTTTTATTAGAGAAATGAGAGCAAAGTTGGGTCAGCTGTAATCTTGAGAAAGAGTATGATCAGCTATTTTCTCTCTCCTAAGAGCCCTGGACAATGTTACTTTCTTTTCATACATCAATCACAGAAATGTTTGGAAACTGTTTCAGAGTCACTAAATATTAATCAGTCCCTGAGAGGCCAAGCTGGTTGAGAAACTGCTGGCTGGAGCAACAGAAGTAGTAGGCATGACTTGCCTTCAACAAAACAGAAGGCATTTGGTTTTAGTTAAAGGGGTAAAGGGCAGTAAAACTCAGCCAGGTATTTATTTATTAGACTGGAGCGCCGGCAGCAAGAGAGGAGAGTGAAAAGTGTAACATTTTTGTACCTTGGAAGAGAGGTAATTGAACTCTGGTTTCACCGTGGAAGGAGATAGCACAGAAAATCTTTGTTATGTGCTGTAGAAATGATGATTTATAGAAGCAGTGGGGTGCCTGTGTGTGTGTAAAACCAAAAAAGACCTAAAAGCTCCAAAAGCTCTAAAGCTTTCCCAAGACTATACCTTTTCTTTGACCTGTTGGCTATTACTTTCTGCTAGTTCAAGACAGGAGCATAAGGAAGCAATAAGCCACTAGTGGGATTGCTGCTTTGCAGAATGATGTTTTCAGTTCAGCAGTGGGGAATGCTGACTGGGCATCTCTGAAGCATACCCTTGGATCTCTCCAGCGTTAAATAAATAAATTTAATAAAAGTTACAAGTATTAATAGAGCTTTATGTAGTCTTGACCCAAACCTCCACTCAGTGGTGTGGCTACTTGATAATCCTTCAGGCTAGTATGTGGAGGTACCAGTTGTGACTTATTTGGCTCTCAGTCATGTCCCCCTACTCAATGTGAGGCTAACAAGACGGGGTGGACAATCAGAGACCGCCAACTTTGGATTCATTTAAACTCTGGTGAGCACAACTTTCAGTTCATGGCAGAGCAAAAAACCACGGAGGTCCACGGGATGCTGTAGAGGCTCATTGGATGTGTGGCAGAGAGCAAGAAAAAACAATGAAGAGGAAAAATGGGATGACATTGCAGCGTTTAGCTGGGACTGCCAGGCAACAGTTAATGCTGAGGAATCTTGCAATTCTGTTTATGTTCTTTCTTTCAGTACAAGCAGGTGTTGGGAAGCCCAGGATGGGAGGGGCATGCAGATAAAAAAAAGAAAGAGGAACCACTTTTTTTTTTTCTTGTGTGCGTGATCTATTCAGATGAATCTTTTTTACCGACAGGCTTTCTTCCTGGAATTAGCACAGATGCCCAAGTGTCACTCCGCAGCTCTCTGACAAACACACAGCATACCTCAAATGTCTAGGTTATGTAGCCTGTTTGTAATGGAGGTTTTGATGGGAGTTCTTGTGTTATTAAGTAATTTTTAACAGAGCCATTATTAAAACCTCCGAACTTTTTCAGATTTAGATTTATTGGGTTGAAGTTTTGTTATTCTCATTCATTTATAGTCATGTGCTGTAATGCTTGCCATCTGAAAAGTGAGACATAAAGGACACATATCCATTGACCCATCTCATTTCTTCCCTTGGACACCTTTAATACAACTGTGCACCCAACTTTTACGGTGACAAATTTTGTACAGAGGAGTGCTCTAACCTGTAGATTTCACTCAACTGCTGCTGTTCGTTGTCCAGTGCCACAGCCACCTCTCTCCCTTTTTCTGCTGCTCTGAATGTCAGTGTCACTGGCTGACACAATTAGTGTGGCTGACATTATGCCACTACTTTAAAGAAAAACAGGCAGAGGACAAAGTTAAAAAATAAAACAACACCCAACCCAAAAACTCTAGCCATCTTAGGCAAAAGAAATCGGGCTCAAAGAGATATAACCAACCTCACTCTTTCCAGTTAAAGACAAGGTTCTTGCACTACAACAGACACATGTGGCATCTCAGTCAGCTCCTATGCTTGGAAAATGGGTGCACTTCTGCCTTCCCCAAAACATATCTTGGAGTGCTTCAGTTCCCAGTCACTAAAGGCAAAGGTGGAATGATGCAGGGGGTGGCGGGGAAGGAGAGAGCAGGAAATAAAATGGTTAAAACCAACCAATCAAACCAACGCAAACAAAATAAAACCAAACCACCAAAAAATGCAACCCAGCATCAGACAGGAGATAAAGCCTGACCTGTGATTCAGCAGATTCAAATGCTCAGAAGTACAACAGTCTGTGCACCACTGAAAGACAGCAGCAGTCCATTACACGTATGGATTTGCAGCACTTTGTCAGCACTAATGATATTACCTCATTAAAAGAGATAAATGCCTTACTGTACTAGCAAAAGCATCTGCTCCTTCCTTCTCGCCTGTTCTCCATCAGGGCGATCAGCAGCAGTGCAGTGAAAACAAAACAAAATACAACACTAAACTCACTTAGAGCCACTTGCTAAGGTTGCTTTGTGTTGCTTTAATGCCAACATTTTAATGACTTTTTTTTAAATGGGGTTATGCTATGCTTCCTACCAGGTACCTCTTCTCTTGACACTAAATCAGCATATCAAAGAAAACAAAGCCCTGTGAACCACCATGGCCCATCAGCTTTCAAACGACTTCTCAGAAAATAAACTAACGTCTACCTCGAATAATTCATTTACTATTGAGCAAAATGATGCAACGTCAATTACAGCAGGTGAAATAGGTCTGTCTGTCTGTTAACACCCTCTGACATGCTCATCAGAACAGTTTTCTTCCAACAGATTCCTCTCTACATGCGAAGGTAGCAGTTTACAATAATGAATGTTTTATGCATTATTCCTTTGTGTATAGGGTCTCCCAAGCACACATTATTAAAGTCTATTAAACTCTCTATTTAGCAGAATTACCAACGTGCCTTTGGGGAAATTATTACAATGAAGCTGTACTGGTATTTAAACTCCAGTTGTTTAACAATCTTTTCCTAATCACCAATCCAGGTATCAACATATAAGTGCTGACTTCTTCCAGTGCAGCATAAGCCTGTCTATGAGCTGCTTATGGAAATTGATTTTAAAAAAATGAGTATTTCATCTTGGCATGCTTTTCATAATGAGCCTCAGACAGCTTTTGCTTTAAAATAATAGGAACTCTTTCCTGATCCTCCTCACCAGACAGAGTCCTCCACAGTTAAACCTGGTTACAGAACCAATTAACTATTTGCAGCCACATCGTTTCTGTCAGCATACCAGAATCTGCAAGATACCAGCCCATTCAAGGAAAATTTGGCCAACAAAGTCTCATTCTTTACAAATGGCTTTTCTATGAGAAAAAAAATCTGTCCTGAGTGCAAGGGATGCAGCAATCCAAAAGCTGCTTAAACCCAGTGTATGCCCTCCTCCTCTGGTCCAGGTACAACTTGGAGAGTTGAGAATGTGAAGCAACAACACAGCAGTTACTAACTGTTCTTTGTGCCACTCAGTCCATTTCCCCTTTTCATTCTGCACAATACAGCTACAGCTAGCTACTGTCTAGATGTGCCTCTTTTTGTGGCAACGAGTCAAACTCGGTTCCAATTTTGTGGTATGTGTCTGTACCTGCCGTGACAAGAACAAATATTTTTCCAGTGGAAAGAGTCTCATATTCTCAGGGGAAGAGGAAGTAAACTTCACCATACTAGAAATCACAGGATTCAGCTTCCTGAGGTGGGGTAGAAGAGACCTAGGTCTCAACCCTTCAGGTTTCCTCCATGACCTTCAATAAATCACTGTGTTCCTGCCTTCATTTTTCATGAGTACGAAGTGCTCAGGTTCTGTCCATGGGGCAGGCAGTCAGGCTCTCTAGCACAGACAAAAGATGTCTTGTCCTTGCTACTATGTTACATGAACAGTTCTACAACTTCAACACCACTTCAATTTTCAGCCACCTACAATGAAAAGACCAGCATTGATTTACAAACACTGACAACAACCTTACAAAACCCTGGTCACAGAAACAGAATATAAATAATAGAGCCAAGCAACAGGGCTTGACATTTTATGAAAATGCAAAATTTAGGCCATCATACATGCATGTTTTGATATGGCAGAATTCAAAGTCTATGTCCAAATACAAATAAAAGGAGGACTAAAATCATCACTGGAAGCTTGTATGTACACTAAAGATTCTTCTGACAACTATGAGTCAAATACTATCTGCTCTTTTTGGCTCTAAGGCAGGCCTGTACAATGAAGTTGTTTCCACCAGGACCAAAAGTCCTTCAGGGAACAATCCTTGGGAAAAAAAAACACAGCAAACAGGTGGGCATATTTTAGCCATACACTAATTTCCCTATAAATCCATGGACAAAAGCTCTTCCTTTCTCCAGTTACAAACCCATAGCCAAATCACCTTCTCTCTTTTACAATCTCATTGACATTGCTCAAGTTACACATGCACCAGAGCAGATTTTGTCCTTGGGGACACTGGGAGACCAAATCTCCCATAAACAAGAAACGAAACAATCTGTTCACCTTAACTGAAGTGGAATGAGGAATATCGCTTTCACCTAAAAAAGGAGACATGTCTAAGAGATAAAGGGAAAATGCCACTAATTTCATTTCTTCAGTTTTCCTCTCCATTAGGAAAGACTCTTACACACTTTAAAAGTTTTTCATGCTTTTAAGGCTATTTTATGCAACTGCAGATCAGAAACCCTAAAGTATCAGCTGTTGGCTTAGAGAAGTTGCAGGTGTGTACTTCACTGTCTTCCATCCTGTTTAAAAGGGTTGATCAAGGGTGCACTCTATTGCCGGAATTTGTCAGTCCTTTTTCCTATCATTTACGGTAATTTCACAATTATAAGCCACACCTCCCGGTAGCCGGGCAGACCACAGGATTTGTCCATGTATAAGCCGCACTTTTTTTTTTTTTAAAAGCGAGGAACCATGTGTAACAAAGTAACAAATTAGTAACAGAATCGCTGCCAGCTGGATTTGGTGTCAGGTGCTCAAGTTGCAAACAGTTTTCATAGACCAGCAAAGTCTTTAAACGCAGCCCCAGGCGCCCTCCCGGCCGGCTCTCACTTCTGGGTTGGCATTTCACTGGGATTTGTCCATAAGTAAGCCGCACCTGAATATTAGCCGCACTGCTGGGGTAGGCTGGATTCTTCAACGAAAAGGGTGCAGCTTATAATCATGAAATTACTGTACTTCTTTACCTCAACACTGGTTTCACAACCATGAGGTGAGATGCTTCTGTTGAGTTGTACTAAGTCCAGCCACGTCTATAGCTTAGTTTGCTGTTGACTGGCTTCACCCCATTAAACAGATTACGGTTAGCTTCATAAGCACCAACACTGGCACAAGAGAGAACAGGGCAAGTCCTGGCCAAGGACAATGTGTGAAGAGAAAAACAACGAGCAGTCATAACTTGGACTGACATAGGCTGCCACAAAACTTCTAGTCCCTGACACATACCAGAAGACATCGTACAAAACCACGTCAAGTGACATTGTGGCATTTAACACAGGGATATTGCAATATGGGTACCCAGTGTTCCCATCTTGTTATGGCATTGTGTTGATCACACCAGAGGACAGACCTCACAAAAGCACCTGGCAATACAATGACATTGTATGACATTTACTCCACAGTACTGAGGGTAGACCGTCATTTGTTACTGCGGCACGTGGACCAGCAACCACCCCAGGCAAGATGTCACTTTGTCTCTCCTGCCACCTACTGTACTGAAAACCAAAATATGTTTCACCAACTCACGTGCATTTCCACTTGTGTTTGGAAATACCTACCTTCAGTTGTTCTTCTAGAAGTGCTACTGCACGCACAGAGGAACTCCCTGCTGTCACCACTCCTTCAGCAATGCTATCCAGTGTTTCCTGCTGAAGGCTAACTGCAGCACTTGGAGCTCTACTTAACTCACTAATGCTTCAGGGTTAAAATTAGCATTAAATATTAAAAATTCTCCAGAGTTTAGTGCACAAAGCCCTCTCTCCCTTTGCCCCATGGAGAATTAATCATAGAAATTTAAAAATAAATTGTGAACAGGCTATGATACCACACAAACCTCTGCCCCTTAATTTTCTGTTACATCCAATGACAATACTCATAGGGGGCAAAACCCAGCAGAAAAGTAACTTCCCATCGAGCGTGTGATTGTCAGCTTGTGGGCAGGGGTGAAACTCCTGCTGCACTTGAGCTGCACAACCAAATGAATGTCACCCAAGAACAGACCTGCCACATGCAAGAGTCTGTTTCAGACCGTGGTTTACTCTTGTCCTTTTAACCTCTCGCTCTCAAAATGCCATCTGAGCAGGTCTGGCTGTGCCACCCATACCCTCAGCAGCGCAGTGCTACCCATGACGTTCTGCCCTTGCGGTCCTGCTGCCTACGACGTCACTGGCTGCAAAAAGGGCTTCAATGACGCTTGTGTCCAAAGGTGCATCCCAGGAGAAGAATTCTTTAATCACAACTACCTGGGTGCTGCCATCCTTCCAGACACCATTAACCCCAGTAAAGAGCATAGGGAAGAGCAGCAACGAGTTTGAGCTGGTCCAGACTAGTCCAAGCCCACCATAGGGGTTTCAAACCCATTCACAGTACTATGTGGAAGCCAATTAGCAATCAACTCAAAACCAAACAGACAGATATCCCATGTTAATTACTTACGCCATTCTCCCAGAATCCACAAGCTTATTTTTCAGTATTTTATCATAAATTTTTAAAAAGTATTCAAATAGAAAACAACAGGCTTAGAATAGAAGTAATACAAATCTCGTTGCTTTCTAAGAAGCTACCCTGTGGGTGCTGCTTCATTTTCCCATGTATGGTATTCCCTTAAACCTAATCAACAGCTTGGGGCTCCATGACAGCAGCTATCTTTGATAAAAGGAGTATTCTGATGAAGGAGGAAGGCATCCAACACTAGCATGATCCAGTAAGCAATCAAATGTATTTATTTATGCTGTGACCACAGTAATCAAGAGGTATTAAAATGTGGAACAGAGCATCAGTTAAGTGCATTTTAAAGCCGATTTTTCACTGGTTGCAGTAAGGAAATTGTTGACTAGCAGGACTCTTTAGGGTCTTTACAGGCTGCAATTAGTGAAGCAGATACAGAAGACAAATTGCTCCAGTCCTGTAAAAGCAAGTCTTCCTTTTTCAAGTAATAGTGGGCCTTTCATCTTAGCACTTGGAATTTGATCAAGTGAGAAAAAAACATTAATATAATTCCACTCACTCCCAGATAAACGTCCCTAAAAAATGAGGACATTTCTTCTCCTTAAACAAATATGACAAGGCTGTAACTAAAAATATTTTTGTAACACGAGTTCAGTATGAACACAGAAAAACAATTGGCAAGAGCAACTGGAGTGTCTAATCCCAGCTATTTAGCCACCAAAATGCTTCAAGAGCTGTGATACATCCACTTTAAAGTCAAATATGGCTCACAAATAGCTATTAAACATGAATGAACTTATCAAGAAGCAACAGTATGTTCCTATTAATTGTACAAAGGCTGCAAAGAGGTTAAAAAAAAGATATTTCTACAGCATCTGATCAGAAGTGGTTTTTGCTGACACCAATTTAATTTATAACAAAATCAAGGCAAAAAACTAAAGGATCACATTAGCAGTTAGTAATGCTACAGGAGCTATCTGTGAAAAGCTAATGAAGTGAACAGAGCCTTGAAACAATTTGGTATTTTTTAACACAGACTTGAACACCTGCTACTGCAAAGGCACTGTCAGAAGGTGCTTAGACACCCTCACTAGCAACTTCCAGACAACTTTCAAGGTTCCCTCAGGATGCTTCAAAGGAATTCAAGAAGGCAATTTTATGTATAAAGTGCTGTTTAGATTGATGTATCACTTAACCAACCTGTAAAGGTTAATCTCCAAGAGAACTTCTACCTCCTCTGTGCTTGACCACATGGAAGGCAAAGCTTGTTTGGTCTATGGCCAATGGAGACTTTCTAACAGAAATGGAAATTGGATGACATGCAGGTAATAAGCTGCTCCCAGAGTTTCTCTTGCTTTGAGAAGAGTGAGGCCACTGGGAGATTTTCGAAGCAGATTCTACAAACAAGCTGTTAAGAAAAGCCGCTATCCAGAAGGCTCGACAGGAGGAAAAAGGAAGCAGAGAAATCAGTTAATGGGATTTGGCTGCATCCAGAAAACAGCTAGGTTTTGAATACATTACAAACAGTCCTGCACTTCACTGCTGCACCAATTCATTGATGGATGAGAAAAATTTACATAGATTTAAAGCTCTACAGAAACTTAATAATATATTAATCTATTTAGAATAAATCTCGTCTCTCCCCTGAAATGCCCTCTGGATGAACAAGTGACAAAAAGGAAATTGCCACCACTACACTATAACTTCTATGATTTTCTGTTAGGGGTAAAGCAGGCTAGGGATTTATTTATTTTGAGGTTATTTCCTAAGTCCCATAAAAGAATGCTTGCCCTATTCACCTGAGGTATCACTTAGATATCACTGCACTGATACTATAAAGTTTGCCTAAGTTTTCCAAGGGAAAGTTTTCCACTATCCTGCGCTGTCAGAAAGATAACGTGACATTGAACACAGAGGGTTACCTCTCTTCTAGCGCATCCCTCCTTGGCACAACATAAGAAGGTTGAGCAACCTCAGCAGGAGGAGCCTTGGTGGGGACCTCCTGCTCATCCTCCAACCTAGGATGGAGAGAATTAGTAGTTTAAAGCTACTAATTGAAAGAAAAATTGCCACAGACAATGTCCTCTACGTTTGTAAATTGATGCCAAGCACAGGACATGATTCAACACGCATGAACTCCATACTCATCCCTCCTCAGATCCCAAAGGAGGCAGTGCCACAGTATGTGCCAGGGGGGAAGAGGCCAGCAGCAGCTGAGAAATTTCTAGTCTAATCATGAGACAGACAGAAGAATGGAAACGATAGGAGAAGTGAGATAAAAGAATTAGGGGGTTGATACCATCAACACACTTTAAGAAGAACGAGAGGAAGTTGAGCGGCTGTGAAAGAGGGGGAAGGAAGAGCAAGGCTGATTTTCCCGATAGACAGGTCACAAACAGTTCCCGAAACCTGCCTAGTCGGGCTGGTTGTCTGACGTAAAGATGCAAAAAGCAACACATGTGGCATCTTTGAAGCGGAAAAAGGAGACATTGAGGACTGGGGCACTCTGTAGGGGAATGAAAAACCTAC
Source organism: Sialia sialis (assembly GCA_009812075.1). Lineage (NCBI taxonomy): Eukaryota > Metazoa > Chordata > Aves > Passeriformes > Turdidae > Sialia > Sialia sialis. The sequence continues at coordinate 65,633,100 of VRYO01002297.1, read as the reverse complement.
AAGTCTTTTAAGTGCCATAAATAGAGATGAAGCCAGAGCTTTCGATCAATAATGAAGGTGAATAGCTAAAAAAGAAGTTTTGCAGAATTGTCCCTTAAGACAAAAAAATTTTAAAAACTGGCTCTTCACAAATGCCTTTTCTTTTGGAAATCCCACACCCACTGCTGGGAGATTAGCTTCACAAAGTGAGAATTTAACTGGAATTGCAGCTCAGGGTAACAACAGGAAATGTTGCTCGCAGCAACAGAAAATGTAGGATGATTAGGTTTTTGGGGAAAAAGGGAAAGAAAGTTACAGTAACTATGCAAACAGAAAAAATAACAATGCTGTCCTTCTCCAGGACCTTTCCAAGGATCTCAGAGCAATCTACAGCCATTCCCCATTAAAGGCTGCTGTGCTACAGCCACAGCTTATTGCACCATCTAGTCCCAAGCCTGCTGTACTCCTCATCTTTAGAGTTCTATCCCTCTGCTGATTCTCACACCAGACACCAGCTGATGGTCAAGGACCCCATGGGGAGTTTGTGCCCTGCAGGACTCCAGCTGGGACTTGGGGTGTTGCCAAGTGCTCCTTGTACATAAGTAAGGAGGTGGCCTCATCAAGAGACAGACAAGACAAAAGGTTTCCACCAAGTGGGAAAACTGAGCGCAGAAGGGAACGCTCTCCCCATGGAGAACGTGCTGCGCTCGCTCAGTGGCGCAGCCCAGCAGAGTGAGTGGGCTGGGAAAGCCAGTCGTCTTTCAGACAAAAGTGTAAAAAACCAGCAGGAGAAGAAGGGAAAGACAAGGTCAAGTCAGAGGGAGGCGAGCTCCAGACAAACCCTCCCCAGAGGAAAGCACCTCAACAGACATTGGTGTGGAGTCAGCAATACAGAAGATACTACTCAGCAGGGTAACGCGTCATGTTAAAATACAAATCCTTGTTTACACGCTCCCCCAAGTGCCTTAACTGTTGCTGAGAATTTTAGGAAATACTTTGCATTGGACTTGTTTTATTGCTTACTTCCAATGAATTTCCAGTTCCAGTTTCTACTTCTGTTCTTAATTTCTGATCACTGCTTGGACAAAACAGTAACATTCAGATACTGCCCTGCTAAGAAAACTGGAGTAACTGGGAGTTATATTAACAATACTTAAATACAGTCTATTTAAAGTTTGAATGCATCTTGTTAGAACACTGCATAAATTAACCCAACCCAATTCTCTAGGATGTAACAAGATCTGAAAAGCTCCAAGTTACATGTTCTCTCTTACCACCCACTTAAAAAACCAAAACCCAACATGCTGGGGTTAGCTTAGGTTGCAAACGAAAACAAAATTCACATTCAACTGAATAAATGCAATTTACTCCTTGATGCAGCGAAGATGATGCCACAACCAGCTCCAAACCAAAGCAAGAAGAGGTTTTCTCCCGCCCCCTCCATGCATAACTCCCCTCGTTTTTGCTGGTAGTGTTGCCCCCGCAGCCTGTCTGCTCAGGATTCCTAACCGCTCGCTCCATCCCTCCCCAGTGTCCGAATCCACCCCTGGATGGAGCAAAGCGCGCCCTGCTGCTGCTGGGCTCCCAGTCTCCATTGCACCGCTCGCACTGGCGGCCAGACAAAGCAAACTCCAGTTGCATCACGGAGCAAACTCATTTTCCAGCAACCTCCCAGCCCGGAGTTTACCGCTACTGTAATCCGGAGCTGTCAACAACGCCGCCTTTGTTGTGCGCCCGTGTGCGCCGCTCGCTTGCCAGTTGGGTTGTTGCTTTGGGTTTGTTATTATTATTATTTTTTTTATTATTTATTTTAAGGAGAATTTTTGCTTTAAATGAGTAATCTGTTTTCGAGAGATTTCTCCTCCGTGCTGGCTCCACCCTGTACTGTAAACGAGACATTACCTTATACAAGAATGAATCTGCTGCATTCCTCTGTCTAGCTGCCTCGCAGCACATTTCCTACGCTCACAGCAGCCCCGGCAGTGCACGCTCTCCCACCCCTTCCCCCCCACCTTTTTCTCTTTTTTCTTTCCCTCTTTTTTTTTTTCCTTTTCACTGCCTCGCTGTGTTTTTGTGTAAATGATCTCACATGACTCAACAAATCCATCTGCCTGGAGCAGGCCAAGTTTGGAGCCTTCCCAGGAGGGAGGAGAAGAATTGCTTTGTGGAAAGGACCTGGAGCTTTGCCCTTTCTCTGGCTCAAATTACCCGCCTGTCAGGCCTGACGGATTTGGCTAAAAATAAAAGGAAGCGGGCCGTGAAAAGGAGATGAATGAGCTCAGCAGTTCCTTAGATAACATGGGGTCTGGTGTCGCCCAAAGATCCCAGAGCAGGAACTTCAGATGCCGGACATGTAAGTGTGGTGCTGCAGCCTCACTGAACTCGGCTGCTTGAGGATAAAAAAAAAAAAAAAGCACAAAAAAAGGCAAAACCAACCATACACTATTGGAAATAAATGAATTAAAGACACTCAGAGCAGGAAAACTGCCTGCTGCAGACTTGGGCTTTTAAATGGGGAGATTTATGGGGTTTCCAGAGGGGAAAGGAGGCATGGGGGGGTGTGGCAGGGGGCTGTACATGATGTCAGCCTCCCGCCCTGACCAGGGAGCCTCTGCATCCTTCCTGCAAATGCCTGCCCAGCGCCCGCAGCGGGTATTAAGCACTTAGTTTGGCAATGTAATGACACACTGCAACAATCTGTAATGCGAGGCAGTCAGCAAAGCCCTGGCTCGAGAAGCTCTTTCTCCTAACCATTAACCATATGTTTGGCTCCGCCGCCGCCCAAGCGAGCGGGTGTTCCAGCGCACCATCTGGTTTCTATCCACACAAGCAACTGCAAAGCACAGAGTATTTCCCTCTGGAGCTGTGTCTTCCTCGCTGGCCCCCGATCCCCACCCAGCTCCCCACTCCTCTGCTCCCCATCTTCCTCCTTTGCCCCTTTCCAGCAGCAACTTCACCTCCCTATGCCACTGATGACTCGGAGCAGTGGAGACCACGACCACTCCACCAAAGGTGGACCAGAAGAGCAGGGATGCCCTCCGTGAGTTCACACCCCTACACCTGTGTGTACACACACACAGAGGGGCTGCATCACCAGTGTCTGGGGTATCACATTAAAAAATAAATGTGCCCTTGAGTGGTCCAAGAGCTGCTGCAGTGTCCATCACATCTCGCTCGCACACACATGCGCACAGGGAGCGTTCAGTTTGGATTACATCAACTCTGTGCCGACACTGCAAAAGGACTTCAAGAATGTACCTAAAACAGGAGGACCAATTGCAGTTTTATCTCCTGCTCTCAAGCAGGACTTTCTATGCACCAGGTGTTGGTCCGCCATCCCACCAAAATAAGAACACTCTGAGAGGAAAAAAAAGAAGTATAAAAGGAAAAAAAAGAGAAATGGAATGAGAGCATGCTGAAGAAAAAGGAATGAAAATATTTACTTTTCCTGTGATAACTAAACAAGCTCATTCTGAAACGATAAAAAAAGCTTTCAAGTGTTACATTTTTTAGAAGGCCTTGTACCATATGTTTGCTTTACGATTTTATGAATTCTAACTACTATTTATGTTTTTAAAGCACTTCCATCATTCCATTTGTTTCTGAAGTACCTATGGGACATCAGCAGTAATTTTCCCCTCAGGTTGGCCAATTTAAGATTAATCATGACCTATTGCAAGTAAGTATTCAGGGATGCAAGCAATAGGATATTCAGCAAATCCAACACTTGCTCCTTTAAAGTAAGTTTATACTGTGCAATGAGTCACTCATACAGTGTTTATCCAAGTTACCAGTGCTACGAGGGGAAAAAAAAAGCCCATTCCATTTGCAAATACATACAAATCACAGCTGTAAGCACCCAACTGCTTACACCAGGACTTGTTTCTATGACTGGATATTGATTTTTTTAATAATGTGTCATTATGCCAATGTTGATACAGCAACTAGCTTCCTGGAGTATGCAACTTAAAACTAAAAAGAAGCTGGCTTTAGGAAATATCAAATCCACACCCATTCATATCCTTTTTAAATATTGTTCTTGGTCATGGCTTTAGCAATGCAAAGCCACAACTACTTTTTTCCTCACCTTACACCTAATGAAGAAGATGCACTTGCCAGTTAGAAACAGCTCAGTCTAAGCCAATGAGCTTTGTTGATCTCAATAAAATACTGCAGAATCTCTTCAACTGATGCTATAAATGAAGAATCTACATTGGAAAAGATGATGCATATTTTTCAAACTTCCTCCATATGAGAAATCAGTGAACGAAAAAGCACACCAGAATCAAACAGGCGTGGGGAAAACCATATGCTTGTGAAAAGCTTGATGACTTCACAAGGATTGCCTAAGAAGATTGAGAATAGGATCTGCTCCTAATTACAAACATGGAGTGCAATTAGCACTGTAAACTCCCCCTGCCTTCATTCTGCACTCCCCTTCAGTGAGGGAAACAATTAAAATGATAGAAACCTTAAGAGATGCACTTTAGCTAAGAATTTACTTTTCCTGCAAAACAGGATCTAAATATGTTAAAGTCCATTACCTTAACATAATACATTGCAAACATTAGTAGTATGCTTAAACATCACTCTTTAGGTTTCCTGCAACCATGCAATGAGAAATTGCCTTCATTCACACACAGAAAACAGCAGCAGTAGTTCTCTAAAGCAGTAATGATCTAGGACTGGGTCTTTCAGCAGATAATGATCTGCTCTGATCCAGAAATCCCTTTAAAGGGAAATTCAAGGGAAATATTTGTAGATTCAGGGTTCTGCAGTCTGAAGGGACTGCTAGTCATTTGACCTTCTTCCATGAAACAGGCATGGAGCTTCCCTGCCTACATCAACACAGCTGTAAGAGGCTGAAGGAGAGAATCTGCTAGGGTTAAAAACAAACCCATTAAAAACCTCCAACAAAACAAAAAAACCTAGTCTAAGACACAATATCCTGACATAAAGAAGGAAGCTACTGCAGCCCCAGCATCACTCCCCAGCACTGTGGAAACACTCACACCCACCCATCGGGTCTGAATGAATTAACAGCCAGCTACTGGGTCTTGTTATACCTTGCCCCCTTCCTCTACTCCTCAGCCTCTGACAAAGGGCCACTGGCAGCCTGAAACCCAGACAGTTTTTAAAGCATAATAAAAAGTGGTGGCACATTATTACCTGAATCCACTGAGTCCTCCTGCCAACAACGATGTTTATGCAATCACATGTTTCTGTTTTTAAAAACTTCTCTCTTGCCTCATTGCTCTGTGTGAAAAACAACACAAAAGAGAGAATTGATTAACTGCAAGCAATTATCTATTATTTGCATTACAGCAGTTTTGCAGTAGATATTCAGCTCTTTTGTTTTCTGCCTCATTTCATAAAAACATAAAGCAAGAAGTCCTTTCCCCAAAATCAGTCATTGATCAAACAGAAGCAACAGATACCAGTTTGGAGAGACAGATGAAATACCACAGCCCATCACCTGTAGAGCTACACAGGAGAACACAGCTCTCCTATGCTCAGATCCCCTGCCCTCTTCCCAGGCCATCCTGCCTGGCAGCACTGTGCCACCAAAAGCAGAAATACAGAAGGAAAGACAGCTAATTAAATTTCTTTCAGTATCAACAACAAATACACACCACTAATAACCACAGAAGTTATGTAAAAATAATACTTGCAAAATTGCATCAGCAGTAGATTACTTAATCACAAAGTTTTCCCATACTCTGTACCTACAACATTATTTAAGTAGTGACTCCACTTAAAATTCTCAAAAGGGTCTTTTAGTGCCTGTGTTTACTCCTCGCTTCCCATATTAGTTGCTTTAAGCTTTAGTCTCAAATTCTCCTGCTAATACACTTCATAGAAGACATTTCTACATTTAAATAAGGAAGAAAAAACCCATATGGCAGAAACCCAGCTGAAGACAACCTCAATCCGCCTATCCCCAACCTCTCTGAATGGACACAAAACACATGATAAGTACTGGATTTTTCAGTGCTGGAAATGCCATTAGAGTCAGTATTTCATTGCTTTCTCTGAAAGCAACCAAAACAAACCCCTCCACTTAAAGAGATGCAACTCAACCATGTGCATAGGATCCCTTGCCTGCCTTCACAAGGGCATACACAATTAAACCCAGCCACACAGCACAGGGTGGAGGATATGGCTGTGATACCCTTCCTGTGTTTCAGGGCTCAGGCATTTGGCATACTCTGTCCATTGTTGACATGGATTACTGACAAAGTTTTGCTGCAAGATTTTCATCACAGAGGTTTGATTGAGACATTCACCGAAAAGCGGCAATCTCTGGAACAGAGTTTAAACCAGAGTTTAGCCCAATGCCACATGAAGCAATGAACACAGTCTAGTCCAGGGCAGAGCAGAAGAGAGGTGACCTCTGGCATCTGCTGCCAACCCAAGTAGGGCCACCTCCCAAGCAAGGAGGGTCTCCTGATCCAGATGATCTCCCTACTGCAGCCTGGAGTCATCTGTGCTCAAAACAGAGCAGCCAGGATCTGGGTCAGGGGATGACAGGGAAAAACATGTCAAAACAAGAAATTTCACTTAACGAAGACAGAAAATTGGAGGGTAGAATGAGGAGAAAGCGAGAATTTGGGTTAAGCATGGAGGCTGCTTGGTGGCTGTGCAACTGCAGCATTGCCAACCAATCACACCCAAGACTCTATGATGCCACTGGACAATGCTATTTGTTTGCTTCCGGCAAAGTCCTTGGTGTACCTCAAGTATGCTGGAGAAAGAACGCTGATGAGTTGAAGCACTCAGCCCTGAAAAGGGAGGGAAATGTGGCAGGTGATTGCTGCCTGCTGCAGCTGCCTTCGCTCTTGGCACATGGGGCGTACCTGAGATGTGCATCAGGGCTTCAGGGTAAGAGTGCATGACAACTCCAACAGATGCTGGCAGCAAGGATGGCAGCCACCCTGACACTCCGTGCCACCCTCTCAGCATCCAGGCAGATGAGCTGTGCCTTGGAGAGCTGCCATGCAGCTCCAGTGAAGCACTACACCAGTCATTTAAACTCAGTATCCCTCAAGCGGCCATTAACAGTGAATTCCTAACAAAGCTGAAAACCTGGCTTCTCTCAACTAAGAGTAATGAACAGACACAGCAGAATGGAACTGTATTTCCAGTACATGAAACACTGTGGACAATAAGACACCTCAGCAGCAAGGCTGTAACATCCTCAGGATCCTGTGTCCTCTTGTTTTAAGTCTCTTCCTGTAAAGAGAAGTGGGACTTCCCTAATAATTTGTCAAATCCTGAAGCCTGACACTGGTAAACAGAGTAAGATCATGAGGAAATGACAAACTTCTTCAGTAGGATTTGAATACTGTGCTATACATAACAATTTGGGCCAAATATGGGACAGCAGGGAAAAACAAGATGCTGGATAGGGAGTTTGCCCAGGGCTTGCAACTACAGCTGGCAGCAGGCAGGCGACTTACAGAGAGAGAAGAGGGTGATGACATACTCAAAAACCGTCCACACATTTACAAAATCTGCACAATCCATTTTGTATCAGTGTCACTCAACCTACAGAATTATAGAATGCTTGGGTTAGAAGGGACCTTAAAATCAGCTGTAATGTTGCAATGTATTTGTGTATGAAAATAAAATTAACAGTAAATAGCTGAAAGTGCCTTGGATATCACGCTACCTTAGGCATCCATAGCTCATAACAGAGCACAGGTCAACAGTCAACCAAATGCACAACACAGGAAGACAGACCTTAAAGGTAAATAATTCAGGACTTGAATTCTTTTAAGGTAAATAATTCAGGGCTCTAATGAATTCAGTGACTGTAAATAGGGAGTTCCACTATGAGGAACTCTCCAAACTGCCCTACATCCAATCCTCAGGAGTGCAGAGCAGAAAACTGTCAGCAGAAACATGTCTCAAACATTCCTGGCTATAGAAGCAAAACTCTTAACACAAAGGAAGACTTGGACAGGAAGAGATCGTTTCACAGACTGGTTCCAGTGCTCCATACTGCGACCACAGGCTGCTGAAAAGGATGTGCACTTTCAGAAATACCACTTGGGCAAATAGTGAGGTGGCTACGAAGCTGATCCGTTTTGCATTTGATAGAAGCATTGGGAAAACCCTTCAAGGGTAGCCAACATAGCAGTTTGGTCTGGCAGTGCTAAAAACACACAAGACTATGGGTGAAGCTGTGAGCCCTTTGTTAAATATGATAGCCTGTAGATGAAAAGGAACCAGACAATCCCCCATGTCCTCCTCACTTCACAATCCCTCTTCTCTGTCCTCTTTGAGTATCGCCAAGTGCTTTTACCCACCCCTGGGAATTCCTGTGTATCCATCAAAAAGCATTCCAGCTGACCAAATCCCATCAACAAACCACAGGATAAATCCCCAAATTCTTAAACTACCAACAAGTGTCAGTCTTACCCAGCTCGTACCCTGTAGTACCAAGGAGCTGTTTTGCAAGCAGCAACTATTCCTGACCAAGCAAAGAAACTGTACCAAAATCAAGATGCAGCAAATTGTCAGTTATACAATGTTGTTGCTGCAAAACAAAAAAAAACAAACCCAAACAAACCTACCAGGATTTTCATGCTGTCTCATACTCTAAAAGTAGTATTTAAAACCACCCTAAAGTTGCCTCACACCCTCTTACGAGACCTACACGAAACTAGACTGTGGAATAAAATCCCGCCTTTTGCCGCCAGACAAGGGCACGTCAGCAGCAATAGCCAAGGTGCTGCAAGGTTGCTGATGAGCCTGGAAATACTGTATGGGAACATGCCTGAGGATCAGCAGTCAAAAACACAACTGCAGTTCTCACTCCGTGCCCAGCGGAGATAGAGATCTCATCGCCAGCAGAGATCTGGGTCACCACAAGGAAGCTGGAGTTATCCCAGCACCATCATCTTTTAAGTAATATTCCCGAAAGGGGAAACAAGTATGTGGCAAGATGCTGGTTGTAAACAAAAACAGTCGCTGGGGGTTTCCTTGCTCCTTGGTAATATAATCCACATGGAAAAAAACCCAATGAATTTTGCCTGATGTCTTGTATCCAAAGTGCGTTGCAGAATGAATTTGCTGCAAATGCAGTGTTCAGACTGCAGTTTCTCAAGAGCTGGCAAATGCACCTCAACTGCCAAAGCCTTCCTTCTCCTAAACAACAGGCAAAAAAGTACTTGTTTGCCTATCCTGCACTTCAAAACTGAAACCCCAAGCCTGAGGAAGAAAAACACTATAAAAACGATGTTTAAATTGAAGTATCAATTTCAAACATACGATGTTTATGAAAAACAAACTTGCTGAGTCTCCACACAATCAAGTAGCTGACACTTATCCAGGTGCGGGACTGAAAACCAGATGAGTTCTTCAACCTCTGCTAACCAAAACTTTTGCAACCTTCCCGTATGCCATTTCCTTGTTTACGTCTCGTGGTAGCAAAGTTCAACTTTTGGAGAAACATGAATGGTAAACCTAGAAAGTGAAATGTGATATTATTTACAGAATAGGAGAGCACACCGTTCACAAGAATCTGTAGGCGCACAAATCCCAACCCTGTTCCTCAGTTCAACACCCACTCCTGAAATCCTGTACCAACCAGATTAGCCCATGTACACATGCCTGCACTCTTGGAGAAACAATAGTCTCTTTCAGTCCATACAATCTTCCGAACAACCAGGCAAAAACGTCATGGGAGAAATTAGGAAATATCTGCAGAAAACAGCACACAAGATGAAAGGCAGAACAAGCCTTTTAACTAGCACAAAGTACATAACATGGAGGATAAGCACAGAACTTCGTTACCTAGCCCTTCTTCCAAAGCGCTATTTTTTTTTTCTCCAGGATGGAAAGGAGGATTGTTGAAACAAGTTTTTTAAAAAAGCCCCAACCACTGGGACAGTGGAACAGCTCCCTTACAGACAGACCATTGCAAGAAAAATTCAGCTCCAGGAGCTGTGGCAGACCTGGGAGAAAATACACTCTGCCCTTAAGTGCCAGCATCTCCAGCAGACGGCAGGGATCCTGGCTGGCATGATGAGCCCTGCTGTCCCCAGTGCACAGCACTGCTTCCTCCAATCCCCTCCCCAACACTGTTGCTACAGAAAGCACAGAACTCTTTTTTTAATTAATCCAGCACAAAGTCTGAGCTGCCTCAGGGTTAAGCTAAAAGTTTTCTGTCTTTAACCACTATGGCAGAACCAACTACAGTGAAAAACACTTCACCATAAGGCTAGGGAATTGAGGACAGAAAAGAAGCTGCAACAGAGTCACCCTTGACCTCTCAAAATTTTGCCTCCAGAGCACGCAAAAATAAGAAACAGAATTTTTAATCAGCTGGGAAATGATAAAATTATTGTTGTGAATATCACATAAAATCCTTATGGAGCTTTACCATCCACCTTCTGTTCCAAACTGAAGGCTTCCAAATAACCTATCAGAAAAAAAATCCAACTACCCACACTATCAGGAAAGTACTAAGAGATTTAAAAGGCACGCAGTTCCACAAATCCTTGTTTCTCCTCTCACAGCCGGCTGTAACTCCTGCAGGAAACACATGGTCCCGTAACAAAGCAGGTATTCTCTAGATGTACTCACGCTGCCTATTATTTTTTTAATCATCTGGTATGCATCTTCCTAGGCATGCTTATGTTAGAGGAAATACAAGCATTAGGTCTGCAAAAGAACACTGACTACCTGTTCTGCATGAACACCATGCAGGTTAATAGTGGAAATTGTTGCTTGAACTCTGCCTCGTGCTGAGCAGTCCATACAACCACTAGCATTTTACCACACAATGTTTCCCCAGCTCAACTCATGCCCACTATCAGCAGGATTTTACTACACAGTTCATCAGTACAGTATTTGTCAGACTGTAGGAGCAAGTCAAAGCATATTTTGATGTGTCTGCACAGGGACCATATGAAAACGTGAAAGCTGATCACAGAAGAATACAAGTTGCTTATTCATTTCACAGCTCCAAGAGTCAGAAAGGGTTAGTAGAACCCTGATATATACCAGATGTTTCAAAGTAAGGTGGAATAGCTGGTGTCATGAAAGCTTCCTGACAGCTACCAACTGGCCTTGCTATAGCAAGCAGGCTTGCTCTGACTGTGGAAGATTACAAACCTAATGGAATGGGAGTATTCACAGCCTTCATGCACATGTGTGATCCTACTAGTCTCTTTTCCTGAAAATGAATTGACAAGTCCATCACTATGATGTGAAAAAACCTCAAAACGGAATCATTTTGTTACATATACAAAAAAATTGGGGCTGGAGCAAATCCATGGTTTTGCCAAGCACCACACTTAACCCAAGAAATGAAAGGGCATTTTTTTTTTTTCCATTTGTTTCTAGCAAGTCCTGAGTCACTTTCCTTCATTTTTTTTCTGAATTTGTGTTTGGATATTAAAAAAAGCAAGTAAAAAAGGCTTTCACCACAGCTACAATCCATATTGCACTGGGTACTCTAAATACATATGGAGACTTCACATCTTGAAAATACAAGTTTCACCTTGTTGTTAGAAGATTGGAGGTTGTTTTCTTTTCTATTTCAATAAAAGGGAAATTTCATCATAAAAACAAAGAGAAAAGAGGAAGAAGAAAAAAAATCAGCCCTGCAGAACAGCATCACTTCAGAGTAACAGGAATATGCATCTATCATTTAAATTGGCCCCTCAGGTGAAGCCCACTGCAGAGTCTTTCCACGGACTTGGGACAAAGCCTAGAAAGTTCAAGACACTGGTGAGAGTGGACATCAGTGTTTCTTGACTGCATGGTGTAGAGGTGCATGAAGACAAAGCTCCCACAGCAGCCATAATGCTTCCCAGTATGAGGAACCCCAGGGACTTCGGGTAGCACAAAAGCACACACTCTTGAGAGCATTTCAGACAGTGATTCAACTCACTGATGACACAGGGAGACTGATAACATTTTTTTTGGTGACTCTGCATCTCCTATTTCCATAGCCCATGCTAGTTTAAAAAACACCACGGGACATGCGTGACAAGAAAAGGAATATCTCAGGCCAGGGTCAGATAAATACACACCAAGGAGAAGCAAGATGACAGCTGGAATTGCTGTCAAATACATTCAGTGCAGGTAGCTCAGTCTGAAAGCCGCAGATTGTGCCCTGGCTAGCAGGAACACCAGGCAAGAGGCCACCAGCTGGTGCCATGGACCCCTTGCACAACAGAAGGCACAGGGACCAGTGGTGCCAGCCAGGTGACTGGATGCTTGGACACACTGCAGGAGCCACTGAATCAGCAGGAAGACCTCCCATATCCAACCCAAAGCAACTTCTTCACTGGACACCACCTGAATTCTTCTCCTACATGCTGTCTATGGTAATAAAACCAGGTTTTGGAGATTTACCTAGGGCTTGCGAGGTGATAGGATATTTTTCTCACAATACAGTTGAATATTGTTTTCTTTTCATGTTCCCTTGTGCACATACACTGGCCCCTTCTTTCAGCCTGGTTTTGCCTGAGGTGTAAGTAGAATTGTCAGCTCTTCTAGCACTAGAAGGAAATCACTGCCTCAGGCTCACACTGAAATCACTCTTTTTCCACACAGGACTGTGGAGATAATCCTTTGCCCAATAAATAGCCCACCTTCTTCCTTATTGCTCCAAATGGATAAGAATGAATGTATCACACTTTTTCTGAACACCATCTTCTGCTTTTATTGAGTACTTCAGTCAGCTGCACCTCCTTGCCCTACAAGGCATCAGTTAAGGTTGCTGGGTCTGATTTCCAAGTCCCCCTGCTCTAAGTCTCTTTGAGGGAAAAAAAGGTTGGTGTTGCTATTAGCCCTATGAGAAAACATGCATTTAGTCCATAACCACGGGCTCCTGAAACACAGCTGTTAAGTGCAAATCTCAGTTTCTGAAATTTTCTTTCTGCTGCCTCATTATCTTTACTACATGGCAGCAGAAACCAGAGTCCCCGCAGGCTGAGGGAGGAAGTCTTTATGCTTCCAGCTGCATCTAACTCTAGCTAGTCAACCAGATGCAAAATATTGCATCAACCTGATATTCACTACAAAGTTTCACAACTTTCCTCTTACAGCTGGGACTAGGTGCTTGTGGTTTCAGTTACCACTGGGGAAATGGAATCTCACAGCCAACACTGCAGATTACTTCCCAACACTGCTGGGCTGCCCTCAAAAGAAAAACAACTAGAAGACGTCAAACACAAAACTGCTTAAATTAGACACTTAGAAAATGCTCTCTAATACACAAAAAGTTAAGTGCAACTAATGGAAAAAAATATTGAAGCTCCCCGTAAATCATCATTTTAATCTTGACAGTAGGACAGGATCCCTTAAAAGTAGCTCTGGCCACAAAGTTCTGACCACTAAACTAAAGCTTGCAGGTGCTGACTTCATACCATTGCTGTCTTCCAGCCAGACTGTTTCAGTTATGCAACCTTCAATATTTTCATCAGAATCTATAGACTGAAACTCCATTTCTTCAGTAGTTATGTACAGGGGAAAAAAAACCTCAACTCGCCAATAAAGAACAAAAATATCAGATCAATGCACATACAATCTTAGAATAAAATTCTAATCCCTCACTTGCTAAGAAATCTCTTTTAAAGAAATGTTTATGTTAAAATTTAGAGTTGTGTTCAACATTAATCTTAGGGAATTTTACAATAGAATGTACCAATTTTAAAAGGATTCTACAGCCTTAATGAATTCCTAGAACCCATAGACAGAAATTAAATAGTGGGAACCTACAGTGTTGGCTAGACATATTTCAATATTTGTTACCATAGAAACAAGCCAGTAGATTTAGGGTTTGGAGTTATCATCCTTGCTATAAAATATTAAACTTCTTAAAGTTTTTGCATATGTATATTATGGCAAGAACACTGTCAATCCTGACAGAGCCCAAAGCATCTTAATTATTTAACAGGATTTTAGCTTTTTTTCCCCCCTTTTTCTTAACAGAGTATCTTTTACAGTAATTTCA
>VRYO01002297.1:65590975-65618146 GCA_009812075.1 Sialia sialis | reverse complement strand
CAGTAGGAAACACTTCTGGCTGACAGAATAATATCCAGGAAACTAATACATGTTCTTCCTCAATGTTGTGGATAAGTGGTAAATAAAAGGAACATACACATGGCCTAATAAACAAGATCAACAGTAACTATCAAAATTACACCAGTTAGCACTTGTGATGATTCTATCATCTAAAAGTACATTAAATGTTATACTTCATTTGAAAGACAGTTCATACTTCAAATTTGGTGGTTTTGCTTTCAATCTTTGCAACGGAGAAATGCTCAAGAACGAAAGTGATTGAGATAACATCTCGATACTTCAACAGTATCAAATACTTCTGGAAGATACCTGAGAAACGAAACAAATGCATTGTCCTTTCATGCTTTAGAGGAGCATCAAGAGCTGCATTCAAGTCACACCAGCGAGCAAAACAACTGGCAATACCAACAAAGAGGAAGGACAGATGCTTCCTCCAGCAACACTCCTTCAAAAAGTAAGGAGAATATGCTTGTTTAGACAACTTTGGTTTTGGAGGAGACCAACAGGTCAAGATGCCATCCAGGCAGAAGCACAGCTGGGAGCAGTGGGGAAGGTCAGCACTGGGGAAAGCCCACTGCTTCTGGGATTGGATGTACGCAAGGGATATTCACCCTGATGATTTCACAGCCAAAACTGGCTCCACGTCACAGCCCTCACTTTTTGTTTGGATTCAAGAAAATCTGTTTACAGAAGGTTCAACACAATGAAAAAATTATAAACTTTGGAGTAAAAGCCATAAACCACACAGTTGTTTCAATACTATATTCCAGCATTGAAGTGGACAAGGAAAACCACCCAAAAAAGCAAAGCAAACCAGAACAAAGACAAAAACTGAGCAAGACTGAAACACCCTCTTCTTCCAAGAATTAAACAATACTTTTTATTAATTGTAAAGATAAGCAGTGGAACTGCCATTTCCTAGTGCTTCTGAGGTCAGTCTTCTAGCACAGCTTCTCAAATAGCCAATTAAATGTACACAGTTCTCACATTCCCATGCAGGCTATCATTTTTAAAAAGCCCTACAGCTCAAGCTTCTAAAAAAATAATGGAAAAACTTATTCTTGAAGGCCTGCAAGACAACTCTTTCACTAATGGAAAATCTTCAACACTTCAGAAGAGGAAAAGGGTAAGATGGCTTAATTTTAAATGAGTAAGAATTTAAATGTCACTTCCTGCATGTGACATTGATTTGAATAACCTTGCATTTTTGTTTTCTTTGGTGTGGTTAACGGTGGAATCTTTGTAGAGTACATATCTACGGCATTTGCAGTTGCATGTTTATGTTCAGCATCGCCTTTGCATAATTCTGAATACAAAAAATCAGAAAGTGATTTTTCCTCTGTAAAGAAAGAGAGAGATCTAAAAAGTGGCATATTACTAGGACTTTCAAAGAAGGAAAGGCTGGAGAAAAATTATCCCGAAAACTCAAGGGAAAAATGCACAACTTCCTTTAACTGACAATTGCAGCGAGGTACTTTGAATTTATTTTATCTGAGCAGTTATGTACACACACTAAAGGCAAAGCAACACTATGTACTCTAAAGGAGTTCATACAAGTCCACAAAGGGCACCACTATCAACCTGCAGTGGAGAAGTGGGAAGTTATTCATATGTCTGAGTAGTAAGTCATGGAATGATAAGAAATGCTGGCAGCACATGTTGCCAAAAATAAGGCATTGCATGCACACATTCAAATCCACAGCTATAAACCCCTCTTGTAGGCTCCACAGACCAAGCTTGTTCCATAGGAAGCCCTACTGCACTGGACACAAGAACCTGAGGTCTTTCCAGCTGATGCGGCAGGAGTCAACACCTCAGCACATCCCCTCATCCTTCCCAGAAGCGTTTTTAAGTTTAGGGCTGGTTGAGAGAACGGCTTAAGAGACAGAATGTGACTTTTACAAAGTTTTCCGCAGAATTCATAGATATAAGTAAAATAAAGCAGTCTACATATGTGGTGCAGGTGCGTCTTGGAACTAAAGAGCTCTTATTCATAGATCATAGAATGGTTTATGTTGGAAGAGACCTTAAAGGTCACCTAGCTCAAAGTCTTCTGCCATGGACACTAGACCAGGTTGCACAAGGCTCTATCCAACCTGCCCTTGAACACTCCCACAGATGGGGCATCCACAGCTTCTCTGGACAGCCTGTTCCAGTGCTTCACCAAACTCACAGTAAAGAATTTCTTCCCAATATCTTATCCTAAACCCACCCTCTTTGAGTTTAAAGCCATTACCCCTTGTCCTACCTACATTCAGCTGATACATCTACCTTGTTTTGTCAAAAAAAACCCCAAAAAACCAAACAAGAAATGCATCCAGATAGTGGTGGCCTTCAAGTCATTTGACAAACACCTCTCCAATTTAAGTAGCAGTTTGCAGTGCCACTAGGGATGGCTTGGGTTGCCCTCCTGTGGTGGCAGGACAGCACAGGACCAGTGCTTGCCCAGCCCATACCTGGGCTCTGAACAGGAGCACTCTGGCAATGAGTGACCCAAAAAAAAAGGGGAGACAGCAAAACCTTTGCCCTAGTGCTGCTGAGAGGAAGGAAGGTGTGCTCCGGTTCTGGGTAACACGCTCCATTTGGTCTGCTTAAAATAACCAGTTTTAGGAAATACACTGGGATGATAAAACAGGAGATTGTGTTTCTTGTAACTCAAGAAAAAAGTAAGTTTCACTCAAATAAAAATTCACTATGTGCTAAAAATGCAATTTACCCCAAAATAATTAATTTCCCTTTATACCAGGCAGGCCAAGAGTCCATTTGGATTAAAAAAAGAGAATGGACATGTGTTTCCCATCTCAGCAAGACACTGGAAAAGAACACAAACATGGCTCTCCAGTCTTGACCCAATAACTAAGGGGTGAAGATACCACAGGCTGTATTTGCCATTCGAGGTGGAGCGGGAGTACTGCTCCTTCCTCTGGAGCATCTTGTTTCTGGTCACCCAAACAAAGAGAGGAAATTAGGGTATACAGACAGGGATCTGAACTGGCACAGAAATGCATGCATCTCTTGCAATATTGGAAGATTAACACGTGAGAGAGTTGATGAATGGGAAGGATTAAATATAGAACCAAAAAATAAGCAAAATGATTAATTGCTAGGAAAGGAAACTCATTATTTATAGAAGAAAAAAAAAATTAGTAAGGCTTGGGGAACTGAAGGGAATAAGCAGCAAGTGAGCTGCAGGGTGGGACCATCTGGTGCATAGTGCCACGGCAGCAGAGGGCACATACCCACAGCTTCAGTGCCCCTCTCACCTCCTCCCAGCCTCAGTGCATGCAGGGCAGACAAAGCACAAATAAACAGTGTTTAGAGGTTACTGGATGAAAATAACTGATTTCAAAAACAAGCTGAAGTTGGTTTTCAAATCACATCCTATAATCTGAAAAGAAAACTTTCTCTTTAAATGTTAAGTTAAATGTTTCCATGTGGTCTTGTAGTGGGCCGGTAGCTGTCACAGTCATGTCCTTCCATTCCAAGCTTTCTAGAAATTTCTAAAAATTACTGGATACTTATTTAACACTGTTTTCATTCATTTTATGAAGAAATGGAAGGCATTTTTAACATATATGTTTTTCATATCTGAGCTATAACATCTCAATGGTAACCCATTCTTTTGGTCCTGCACTACTTTGTTTTGCAACTATCAAGATAAACAGACTCTTTCACAGTCAGCATGTAACCTACAGGCATCCCAAAGCAGCACAAACCTGAGGAATAATCCAGCATTCATTTGCTTGGTGTCTTGAATTCATTTGCTTTTGTGGGGAACAAGAACACAGAGGAAGAAAACAGAGATATGCTGTGAAACTGTAAGTGCACTACATGTTTTAGCATGGCACCTGCTTGGTTTTATTTTTAACTTAATGCCATTTTAAAATAACTTACAAAAATACTTTTTTTCAGTTAAAAAAAAGGTACAGGCAACTTTGGGTTATGCCCATGAATGAGCTACTGTCTGCATTAGTAACAAGCACCTGGACCAACTCATGGGCATCCAGCAAAGTCCACTGGTTTCCTTTCAAAACACTAATTTACAAAAGACAATGCTGAATCCCAGCCTGCGAGTGGCTTTGCTATTAAATACAACACTTCAGGAGTGGAAGGGATGAGGTGCAGGATGCAGAGGGGCTGCTCGGCACAGTGGAGCCTGATGCTCCATCCCAGAGCAGCTGTGCACAGGCAGGAGACCACTCCCTGCTCTGGAGAGGGTATTCAGACACTGAGGCAAATACTTCTCATACTTTTCTGAAGGTCTATTATGACATACTGTACTACAACCCCATTAAGAAACAATTTTGTGCTATCTTTGGGAGATCTTGCATTTCCTCACACAAGCCTTTATGTCCACATCCCCTTTATGCCAAATACTTTCTGTATGCAGTAAACAGCAGGACCTGGAGTTGCACAGCCAGCCAGGAAAGAAGTGGTCTGAGACTGTGGGGAAGCATCAACACCTCTCAGTTCAATCATAGTTTGTCTTATTACAACATCGCAGTGGGGCGGTATCCTGTCACCCTTTGTTTCATCTGGTTTAGCTCCCACACAACCTAGGAACAAGTTTCCCATCCTTCACTAGCCAGAGGGAAAGAACGTGCTCAGAAAGGTTGTCACTCTGTCACCAACAGATCCAGGGGGAATTCAAGCTTTTGCAAGAAGGCTAAGATAAAACTCATCACCATCTATGCAGCTTCCTTCGCCAGTCACTCCCTCCTCAGTCCCCTACAACTTCTGAACTTCACACCATCCTCTTTCCCCTACATCCAAGAGTTGTCTTGGGGATGAGGACACTCAGCAGTGTTTCAGAAGGACTCCAGCAGCTTCCCCTTCCACCAATGAAAGAGCCACATAAACTTCAGAGTCAGGGACACATCACCTTGATGCATTTCTCTTGCTGAGGTAGGCCCAGTTCACCTTTACATAGAATGTGAAGACAACATGAAGAAGATTCTATACCCTTTTCCCTATACAAAGGCTAACATATACAGGAATAGTATGTCATTTGCTGTGGTGAAATTCTGCATGAAGAGCAGCAATAAAATTTTTTGAGAATCTGATATATATATAAAGAATCAACATACAAACTTCTATTTTCAAAAACAACAACAATTTAATGCTGCAGGCTACAACAGTCTGTTTTACAGCCAGTAATGCAACACAGTCTCCCTCTATTAACTAAATAAATTCCTGTATTTGATTCAGTGGGAATCTGTTGTTCTAAACAAAATACATAAGGCAAGAAGGTTTACTTAAAATACCAAGTATTTAAATGAATCTGACAAGAAAAATAGGAACAGGCACCACACATTTCACAAAAGGGCAGCTAGAACAATAATTTACGCTGAAGTGGCCAAAAGATGAAGCAATAGAAAATTGGAAGCAATTAACATGTAACATTCAAGAAATATTAAATACATACTGAAGACTCAACACAGCACTCACACAAAAAGACGTAGTGATGAAAAGCAGATTCTCTGCATAATAAGCAACAAGATATTTCAAATGTGCCCATAAAAAGAGAGGAGACTTGTAATGCCACACTGAGAAGAGCTGGCTGCAGAACTGCAGTGATGATAACGTAAGTAGGGAGGGATGGGGTGCATCATCCTCACCATCAGAAGAGGGGGTAACAGCCCTATAACCCTACTCAAGCATCAACAGCATCTGCTTGCTGCCAGCCCAGGGGGTACTAATGGTTTTGGTAAGTCCTGCTCCTCTCAAGAAACAGCTCTGGGTAAAAACAGGAGAACCACAACCTGTGCAGCCAAGGGGAATTACAGCACCTGATGCATGCCCATTCCTGCTGCCCTGGGAGGACAACCTCACCTCTAGGTCTGTCTTGACCCAAGTAGGTATCAACATTGGGGTCTTTTCTGGCACCTCCTGCTCTCCAGTGCAGCTTCCCTCCCTCCACAGATCAGCACCAGCCTCTCAGGCTGCCAGCAGGTTTAAGCACACAAATGCTTAGCCAGAGTTCAGACCTAACTCCACGTCCACAAATTTAGTTTGTCCAAGGCACAGAAGAGGGACTCAGGCATATGAGTGGATTTTAGGTATGAGTACGAGACTTGTGTGTAGCTAGGCAAACCAGCAGTTCTCTACATGCTCTACCCTCTCTTTCAGCTGATGCAGAGGAGGACACAGCAAGCACTCTAAGGGCATTGTTTGCTTGTCCAGAATCAGTGTGCTCATTCTCTATATCAGGAACGAACACCATCTACCCTCCAAGCCCTGCTTCTTGATGTAACAAGCCCCCAGGCCAAGAGAGCCCATTTATAACAGAATCACACCCCACAGCTCCTCTCTGCCTTTATGCAACTCCTTGTGCATTCTCCCAGGGCCTCAGAGCTGGAGGTACCCTGTTCATGCTACATGGGGAAAGTCAGGAGCCTGCCAACCGCTTCAAAAAGAGACAGCAAGAAGCCTACTGATAATGAAGTGCCAGGTTTTCTGTCGCAAGTTTAGGTTGAACTTCAAAATGACAAAGGAATTATCCACCCATCGCAGATGCAGATGCCAAGAGCAGCTTTTCCTTTGTTTTTCTCCTATGCTAATATTTCAAAAGGATGATATTATTTAATTTTTTTTAAACTGAACTGTCATGGGCTTTGAAGTACCACTACATTTACAGTGTGGGGCCTGGCAAACTCAGATGAAAATGGATAATGAATTTCAGATTTTTTGTTTTGCTGCTCTTGTGTTTGATGTTAGAACCTAAAAATGTTGGAATGTAATTGTTATTCTTGCATGAAAAAGGCTGTTTCTATCACAGCCCTGAAATACTGCAGGGGTTACACACAAAATGCAGAATTCTATTACTTATCATATCAAGATCATGAAGTTGTTACCTGCAGAAAATCAATTCCTACACAGTAGTTATTACAGACCATTAATTCGTACAAGGAGAAGTGTGTTCTACCCGGATTTATAAAATCTTCTAGTATTACAGCGTTTTGTCTACTTGGGAGGGATGAGGAGCATAAAAAAAAAACAAACATCACAAAGTTGAGTTAATGTGAGAAGCCAGCTGACTTTTATCATACAGATCTGAAGTCCTCTGGAAGGCAGGGATGCACTCGAGCATTCCTTTGTTCTGCATAGTGTGGGACGTCATTGCACCCCAGTTTCAGACACAGCTTTATCTGTTGGGGATTATCCGGCCAACTACAAGGAGTTAAATCTCCAAGGATGCTGAAGGGAATGGGCAGGAAGAAGAACCAGTCATTGCAGGAGGGTAAAAGCCACCAGGACCCTTGAGATGATGGAGAAGCTACTGACAGGGAGAGCAAGTGGCATGGGGCTGTATCCCCTCAAGAGAATCCCCCTGTGCCTGGCACTGGTGAGGCCGCACCCTGAGTGCTGTGTCCATTTCTGTGCCTCTCACGACAAGACAGACATTGAGGAGCAGAAGCAGGTCCAGAGGAAGGCAACAAAGCTGGTGAAGTCTGGAGTGGAAGTCCTATGAGGAGTGGCTGAGAGAGCTCAAATTGGAGCAAAGGAGGCTGAGGGATGACCTTATCACTCTCTACAGTGGGTAGAAAGGAGATTGCACCTGGGTGAGGGTCAGTCTTTTCTCCCAGGCAATCAGCGACGGGATGAGAGGACACAGTCTTAAGCTGTGCCAAGGGAGGTCTGAGTTAGACATTATGAAGAAATTAGGGTAATTAGATATTGGAATGGGCTGGCCATTGGGAGGTGGTGAAGTCATCATCCCTGAAGGTATTTAAAGAAAGACTTGGATGTGGCACTCAGTACCATGGCTGTGCTGACTTGGTAGTGTTTGGTCACAGGCTGGACTCAGACTCACAGGTCTTTTCCAACCTAATTGATTCTGTGAACACAGAGACAATAGGAATGGCACAGAGCTCAAGAGGAAAGAAACACACTCAGCTGGGTGAGAACAGCCAGGTGAACTTTTGCTCTCCTAATTTTGCTACATAAGGTTAACTTGTCATGAACCAGGTGTTGACTTAGTCAAGCAGAACCCAAGCATGATTTTCCAGGTAAACACCAAATTTGTGCTGGATCATGACAAGTGATGAAGCTTTCCCTTGCTGGTATGCTTTCTGGGGGAGGGTGATGGATCCTGAAGGCAGCAACCCTCACCCAGTTGCAGGGACCCGCACACACCCATGCCAGAACCTGAGCTCACCCAGCAAGCCCAGCACGTGCAGGTCCCAGGTACAGTTCATTTTGCATAAGCTGATTAAATCCAACAGGTTTGTGCTCGCAAGTACCCAAACACTGTGGGTATTTTGCCTCTGCCTGTCTCACTCTGATTGCTTTAGGGAAGAGGCTCTGCATGTGTCCCAGCAGGGCCAGCCCCAAGCAGCTCCAGTCTCCCTGTGGCCGCTAGTGGCCTTCCCTTCACCCCCATGTGCCCACGCAGGGACTCTCCTGACCTTGTCCTCACCGGCTGATGCTCCTCCCTCTCCAGGAGCATCCTGGTGCCTTTCTGTCCCCATCTCCATCAGAGCACTCATACATCACAGCACCCTGCTTAGTGCTTCTCCTCTCCAAAGCCGGCTGTAAGGAGTAAATAATCCTCTTTAAGCCCGGAGAAGGCAGGCAGTCTCCATTTTACACATATAGAAACGGAACAAGGGGTGAAGAGGTTCAGCCTGTTTCTATCAGTGGATCCCTGAAGATCAAGCACACCACTGGTAAGAGTTTTAACTTAAGCTCTTAGGCAACACAGGGTAACCTAACAAACAAACCTAACGAGCAGGCGCTGAATGTTTATGATCTGTTTGTTTACGTGACACACAAAAAATTTACTCTGGGCAATTTCTCTGGGTACGTTCATTGTTCTGTAAGCTTGTGTGTGCACGTTTGTGGCTGTATCCTCTCCTCTAATCTTCAAGCTAATTTCAGCCAAAGAATTGACTGGAGGCAACAGGAACAATCCATGAGCTTCCTCCAGAAACATTTGCGTGGACTGCACAAGCCATATTTCCCATTCTCCCAGCCTAACAGCTATGCAAGAAAGGCAGGAGGACAAATAAAAGCTGCAGAAACCACAAGGTAGTCACTTGCAAACCTCTCCAGCACAAGATATTGCCAGCCCACTGCCAGCATAACACTGGACATCCCCCGGATTACCCACCCTTTGGGTTTCTCACGTGCATGGTTATTATGTAAGGTCATATGGTCTGGCACATGTGTTCCTCGAAGTGATGGGCCTCCTGGAAGCCATCCAGACAATCAATGAGGATTCTGTGATCAACAAGAGCTTTGAGAGAACACTGCTGTTCAGTCAGCTGTACACTGCTTGGACAGTTAAAGGGGATGACGCTACCTTTCTAGGAGGTTTGAAACCTTAGTGGAATTAATTAATGTGGTTGAACTCCACATCCGCATCACACGGATCACAGATCACAGACTGATCTCCAGTACCAATGCTGATAGACATTACCCAGATGGAGTATAAAAGTTGCTTTTAAAAGCAACAAGAGCCTCTTAAAACCACTTCATAATGTTAGGATTTTAAAGTCACTGAAATAAATGCTATCCACTAACAACAACATTTAAAGTGGGTGGCAATCCTGGTTCCAGCATACTTAAGCTTTGCATCAGAACAAAACTATCATAAATTGGTTAAAAACCACAGTGATATGCAGTTGACACCCACGTATGTTATACTGGTTCCCAAGAACAAATGATATGTATATAATATCTCAGTATGCTCCATGTGTTATTGCTGTTAAGAATAATGCAAAGCACTTAAAATCTAAAAAAAAAAAGTATAATGCAGTTGGAAAAAATATGTAAACTGCTTTTGTACACATAATACATATTTCTCTATATTCTCTATCAAATCAATATTGTTTACTAAAGCATTCTTTGTACAGCTAGCAGAAGATAAACAAGAGATTAAAGAGTGGTATATAAATAATAGTTTTAACTATGATGTCTTCAGTCCTTTCCCCTGTATGTTCTTATTGTAATATACATGCTAAAATATTACAAGAATCATTTTTATACTTATCATACACAGATATAAAAATGCCATCTGAAACACAAAGTATTAAGCTGACAGAAGTGATCTCTGAATAACAGTGATTCCTTTGGATATTCCAAGTAATTATAGTAAGAAGAAATCAGCTAACAAAACCACCTTGGTCAGCAGCTACTGTCCTCAATGGCATTAAATACTACTAATGTGAAACAGTGGTACATCATATACACCTTTCCTCTCTTTTTACAAAGAATGAAGTGCCATCTGACTCCTCACCTGGAGCTCCACAATACAGTTATTCTGCCTGACAAATTCATCTGATTTTCAATCCAAAGTTTGCTTTATCTCGGTCTGAGGAGCTGAACAGATGCATCTCCCATGAAAAATGACATCGCCTGCTGCTGACTCTTCGCTAGTAATCCCAAAAGCAAAAACTATGGACTTGCTGCAGTTAAAAAAAAAAAAAAAGTACTTTCTGCTAGACCCCATGTATTGGTTCGGACAAAGTCCTACATTCAATCATCCATCCTGCTCGAGGAAGAGAACCTCTGCAGGCTTTCCCTAGCCCACACCTCACAGAGCAGCCGAGCAGCTGCTTACCTGCTGGTGCAGGGAATCTGCTCAGGGAAGGGTTCCCTGCTCTTACCTGCCTGCCAAGGGTTGGCAGAACATCACTTGCTTCCTTCAGTACTGGAGAACAGCCTCTCAGCAGAAGGTGCAAATAAACCCTAAACCCCCTTCATTATTTGTTTTTCTTTTGTAAAACACACTCCAGCAGGTGATGCTGCCACTAAATTTCTCAGGATTTGAATTATCTGAAAACACATTAGCAAAATAAATGAAGGTGAAATGGTGTTTCAAATACCGTTTCCTTGGGTTTTATTCTGCCACAGAGAAAAATTTCACTAGGGAAAAAACATCTGCATCACTTTTGGAACTAAACATTTGGACTAAGGCTTGGAAATAAACCTGGACATGAAAAAAACAAATCTTTTCATATATTAAGGGAATTGATTATTAGTTTGCATAATTCCAAATTCTTCTCTGGGTAAACGAGATATTCAAGACAGAGCATAGACAAAAACCAGGCAAGAAAAAGAACCTTTTAGGAAGACCATAGTAAATGCATACAAACACCTTTTTCTCAAAGCCTAACACTTATTTTCCCTGCATTTATTTTCCCACACTTAGCAGGTAATTTCCCTAACACCCCTGAAACACTGATTCTAGGCATTATTAACGAGCACAGGCTACATCTCCTAACTGCAATAATTCTAGGCTGAACTTCATGTAGTAAACACTGCATTCCACAGACTGATGAGCCAACTCTCAGATAAACATGCTTGCTTAAGTATCAAGTATTAACACCCTATGGCAATCCAAGCCCATGCACAGTGACTCAATGCAATTATTCCGAGTGTAACAATAAGTGGGCAGCCATGCAGATTTGTAACTTATTGGTTTAAGTACAAAATTAAGCAAGAAAGAAAAATTAATGAAAACTATTCAATTTTAGACCAGATTGGGGACAAAATATGAGTAAGTATTATAAACATGACATAATCTCATTTAAGGAGACTGTGTAACACATAGGTTTTACAAATAGTTACAGACATTAATCTTGTTAAGTTTATTTCCAGAGTTTTATTCAGTAACAGGATTGATTGGCTGGAGAAACACAGGCTCAGACAAAAAACTAGCTGAAAGCTCTATTTTTGTCAGAGTGACAGATTCTTTTCTTAAGTAACTTGTTTTGTTGTCTTTTGTTCCAGGACTATACACATTATTAGCAATTCTCCAACTGGCAAGAGAGGCTGAGTTGTTTTGTCTTCACTATTCTGGATGGCTTTTTGTTCTCTTACACAATACAAGAGTTGGGAAGAGGCAGCAATTTTGATTTCCCTTCCCTGTAAGATCATCTTTCTTTTGCTCACAACTGGATCTCTCTGCTGAAGCACTGAGGATAGAACTGCTCCATGGCTCGCCCTTGCTCTGGGAAGAGATGGGCTGCAGCTCCTGACAAGCAGAACTACTGCAGCCTATGAGCCTGCATATCTGACAACCAACATCACCATCCAGTTCCCTGTTGTTAATTTGCTTCCTATCATCACTGACTTCCCACAGCCAAGCCTCTGCAGGGCTTTCATGTGGCTGCAGCTATTTCTGTTTGCACCAAGAGGTCATTTCATATGTTGCTCACAGAAGGGATACTGCTTTCTTCTGTGACTTTAGGCAGCTTTTAGGAAACAAAGATTTCCTGCCCCCTTTCCAACTAGAGGCAAAGGTCAGGGAGTCTAACAATGAAGCACAGTGTTGCAGCTTGATATTTTAGCGCTCAAAAATTTACCCACAAAAGCAAAGAGGACAATTGCTATGTAAAACTCCATGCACAAACACGTCCCATCCAAAACACATTTGTAGCCCAAGCAAGGATTTGTGCCCACTAAACCAGTGCTATTATGTGTACATTTTCCAAGAAAGATGGTATGTAACTACAAAGGTCCAACACTTTAAAAGTGATACATTTGGGGTTTTGCAAGACATGAAAAGTACAATTCATGAGTACAAAATAGGATACTTCCTTGCCGGACTCAATTGCTATGGTCACTTTCACATTTTACCTTCCATGCTGTCACCTGTTATACAGCCTCTGCCATCCCCTTGACCTACCAAAAGCAATTAAATCCAAGATAATTTTGATTTCTTTAAATCAACATTGTCTTCCACTTTTTATTAACAAGGCTACATCTGATCTACCATTCTCCCTCTGTGATACTCCTCACATTCAAGATCCAAGAGGAAACATATTGCAACAGCTTTGCCATACATTTTTTAGAGCAATATAATAGTGCCTGGAGCACTAAGGCCTCACTACATATTTATGAATTCAGATTTTCAAACACCCTTCCCAGGCAAAGGAAATAATCACCAAAAACCCAGTGAAAACTGTTTCATTATTTGGATCACAGCTTGTACGCATGGTCTTTGCTGTCCCATACAAGGAATGGCTGCTTTTGTAATGTTAATGTTCACTATAGTTCTTCTACTCCATTTGGAGGAGATGGGACCCTAAATCAGCATATGTCAATGCAGTGTCTTCCATCCCTTTATCTGTTTCACTGGATAGTGGTCTGCTGGATGTAATGCAGTAGTTTTGCTGATTTTCATTTCTGCAGAATCTAAGTGTTCCCCACAGAGTAGTACTTTTTGTTTACATTTTTTACAAGACTCCCAAATGCATCATTCAGAGGAAATACTGTCAATATAAAAGTTTATACTGTACACAAGAAAATGCCTTCTCAGATCACACTCATAGTCCAGCCCATCATCAGCTTCAGGAAGTAAATCTACAGAAGCTTCAGGGCAAGGTACAAAAAGACTAACACTAGCCAATCACAGGAAAAACTACCCTGTCCTGTCTCTTCTTTTCCCCTTATTCTGCTGGAAACCAAGCTCTGAGGAGGATGCCTTTCCCCCAAAGCACTAGGCTGTCAGTTAGCAACTTTTTCCAACAGCTTCTATCCTGGAAAGCCTCACTCATTTGGGTTACTCACCAGGATGGAGAAAAAGTTCATCCAAACCTCTAAGGCTTCCTCCATAAAAAATGAAGCTCAGCCACTTTCTCTGCCCCAGATATTCAGGCACACTTTCCTCTGCAGCCTCTGCAATGATCATCCAGCCACTCATGCGGGTGACAGAACTCACCACGTAAGGTGCTCATCATAGCACTTCCCAAACTAGTCAAGCATGGGATGGAGTAAGGACATATGCAGAATAGGAATCCAGCTGCTTTTCCTGAATGGCTTCAAAGAAATTTAAAGCCTCCATCTACTTGCTGACTTCCTCCATTTAAGACAATTAGTCACATCAACACACATCTATCACTGTAAAAAACAGGTGTGTTGTACCCAGGGTTTGAAGTCAAAAAATATTTACTATGTAGAGACACTAGCTGTATACGAACAAAACAAACTGAACTTCCCTCATGCATCAACAGCCAAGAAAAAGCAGAAAACTTAGGGTCGCCACTTCAGCTGGGCAGAAGCAATAAGCAGGGCTTCTGACAGGTTGGTCAGATGACTTCATATTTAACTACTCTCCGAGTAGTAGAGGCAGGAAAGGAGGTCTAAGTCCTCCTGACAGAGAAGCAAAATCATGCTCCTCTCACGCTCCAGTCTCTGAGCACCTATTACCTGACCTGCAGTACACCCCTATTTTTCAGTAGTCCTCCATCTCCCTGTTCTTGCTCTACAGAGACAATGGCTCATGCTCCAGCTCTCTGTCCCCACATTTCCTACCCATCCCCTCCATACCTTGGCCAAAGTAGCAGAGGAAATGACATGGACAGCATCAGAGTGGCTGTAAAGCACACAGGACTTATTCAGTGGGATCTGACAACCACAAGTCCCTTCTCCAGCCCAGCTGAGCCACCACAGAGTAGTAGCTTGGGTTCCCTGAACCTCTGGAGGGCCTGCCTAACTCAGCCTCTGCTCCTGCACAACATTCCTCTGCCCAAGGGAAATCATTTTCCCTACAGTGATTCACTGATTTACAGCTGGTTAGATACTACCCCCACCTCCTTGGTGAATGCAACATACACAAGCACATGGTCTGCAGCTGCAGTGACAAACCCCAGGGGAGGCAGAGTGATTGATGTGCCATATACAGCCTGCCACCAGTTGAGAAAGTTCCCATCTGAAAGCATAAATTGCTTATCTTCAGTGTCAGAAGCTCCTCACAGTCTTAGATGAAGGATCAGTCCCATGTATAAGCCAAACCCCTCCCTATCGATAAAATTCACACAGATCCATAGAGCAAAAACTCGTTTCTCATGTGAGTTCCAGGAACCGTGTGCTTTTACCTGGCATTTCTCCTTTTTTGAGGACAGAGAAAGGCTGGTGACGGGCACTTCCTCCTACAGCCAGTGATTCAGTGTGGGACAGGACTACACTGCCATCAGAGCAGCTGCAGAGGCTGGGACCAGCAGCCTGGGCTGCAAACCTGACTCCTCCTGAGCAGTAAATATTGTGGCCAGACTCCTGGTACTCAAATTAACCCCTTCTCAGTTAGGCTAAACATTCCAGTATAATGCTGCTCCCCATCTAAAGCAGATCCTGTTTTCAGGGTGAGGATGATGGCTTTATTTGTTACAGGAATTGTTCTGTACCAAAGCAGCGAACAGAATGAGTGATGGTGGGAATGGGACAGAAAAGCTACATGAGTGGTGGAGCACATCCTTGCAGCCAAGGACAGATGGGCTGGTTGAGGGTAGATTCTTGCATCTCAGGAGAGACTACTGATGAGAATGCCAACAAGACAGAAAGGAAGTAAAAAGCTAGGTCAGTGAGACTGCTAAATGCCAAGAGGCACAAAAATACATATGCAGAAAAGCTCATTAATCATAAAATACCCTCCTGTGCCTTGCATTGGGGATCCAAAACAAACACTGGGAGTTTTAAACTCTTTTCAAGAAATTACGCCAAACGACATGAATTCTGGATGAGTCCATGTTTGGGTTTCTAGGCAATAAGACTTCAGCATATGCCAGGTACTAGTTTTACAATGGAAGTCAGACCTCCTTAACATGTGATGGTGGGAGGTCTGAGATACTGCACATGACCAAATAAGTCTACTTCTCTGAAGACACTTATATGAGAAGCAGCTGCTTCTTTTTGGTGGTGGTGTTCGTGTGTTTTCAATGTAAATGCATTTCCCCTTCTCCAGAAAGTGTTCCCAGCGTATTGTGGCACCCTGAGGGTAAATCTTGCATGGCATCTTGCCTGAAAGGAAAACTGAAATTTTCTCCTGCAGAGAACTGAGGAGACTCCACAGCCAGTGTCCTTCCAGAAAAGAGGAGCAACACATTGCTAGAGAAAAGCAAAGGCCAGGAGCTCAGAACTGACCTCAGGATTTCCAATCTTCTTACCTAGGAACAATGCTACACTAGCACAGTATATCTGCAGGTTTGAGATGTGAAAACAAGGCCCCTACAACTAAACTATGCTAGGGTGAACAATCTAAAAAAGAGGACCCAACTACATCAGATTTTTTGAAAACTGCTCAACAAGGACAGTTGATTACATAAGGTCCAATTGTAGGAATGACTGTCATATAAGGGTGTAAGAACAGCTTTCTCTTTCACTTTTGCCATTAACGGAGACTCCATGTGGAAGGTCATTTTTGCTGAGGACCAAATGACATTGCTGCAGACTGAGAAAACAAAACTGGAGAGTGGAGACCCTACTGTGTGTACCTGCAGCAGCTCCAGCTCAACAGGTGTCCATCTTCCTCTGACTCCTTGACCACCTTGATCTCCTCTACTGCAATACACTGACCCCTTACTTTTACCACTTATGAGAAACACACCTAAATGGCTGAGTTGGAAACGCCTGAAGAAAGTAGTCTTTTCAATGTTTCCCTAACCCAAATGTTTCATTGACAGGGGTTTTGCTAGAATCACAGAATTACTTAGATTGGAAAAGACACCTAAGATCATCAAGTCCAAGCATTCACCCAGCACTGACAAGTCCAACAGTAAATAATCATGTCCCCAGATGCCACATTTACATGTCTTTTAAACACCTCAAGGGATAGAGCCCGCTACTGCCCTGGGCATCCTGTTCCAATGCCTGACAGCCCTCTCCATGAAGAAATTTTTCCTAATATCCAATCTACACCTTCTCCGATGTAATTTGAGGCCATTTTCTCTTGTCCTATTGCTTTTTACTTGAGCGAAGAGACTGACCCCTACCTGTCTACAATCTCCTTTCAAGTATGTGTAGATAGCAATACGGTCCCTCCTGAGCATCCAGGTTGAACAACCTCAGCCACTCCTCCTAAGACATGTATTTCAGATCAGCTTTGTTGCCCTTCTGTGGACACACTTCAGAACCTCAAACTAGTCCTTCTCGTCATGAGGGTCCCAAAACTAAACACAGTATTCAAGGTGTGGCCTCACCAGTGCCAAGCTCAGGAAGACAATCACTTCCCCAGGCATGTCTTAAACAGCAATTCTGATGCAAGTGGATGTAAATAGTTGCAGAGAGGAGAGGGTAAGCCAGGAGCCTTGAGATGAAAACTTGGCAGTCCTCTAGAGAAGCCCCAAGTGAATCCATACTTTGAAGTCAAGTTGCCAGCTATGCATGACTGCAGAGCTGTAAGATTTTGGCTTAGCCAACCAGGAATACAGCTGCCCTATATATTGCTTTACAGCAGCAACACAGTCTAACACAAGGTGTGCCACAGTGCCAGCAGAAGAGCAATGTGTGGGATGCTCTTCTCTCCAGCTGCTGTGTAAGGCATGGACAAGTGTTCTCGGACCAAAGAAGCACAGTGCAAAAAGGTGGAAGGGCTTTTCTCTCCTTGCTGGAAACCTATCAGAACAATAACCACCTCACAAAGGGCACCACAGAACTTTGCAAGCTCATCACTGACATCTGCAGTGCCACAATTCTTGCTCCTAGTGCCTTGTCCATGCATATTTCAGATCGGGCAAGGGAAATACCCTTATTTTCGTGACTAATTCAGTTATCATAACAGGCATGTTCTCTGTTCACCATAAACCTCCTTTGTGTTTGGTGAGTGCATCTGGGAGGAGAGGGAGGAAGATATTCTGCATTTGTGTTTCCATTAATTCAGCATGAGAAACAGATCAAATGTTCATTTATTCCGTGTTCCAGGACACTTCTTCCAGACACTATAGTTTCTCAGATACCAGCATCTCCCTCACCTACATATTCACACTAATCCATATAAAACTATGAGTCATTACACAAAGTTCCATCCAGAAGAGTAAGCCATTCATCCTTTGGGGGAGGAGGAGGGGAGGGAAAATTAAGAGCTGTTTCCAATTTAATTGGCAGACTTTACATTTTTGTTCTGCTTCCATTGGAAAGTGTGGTGCTAATTTTTCTGCCGCTGCTTGCAACCACGGTTGAGATCTCAATCTGCTTCATTTACGTCTACTGGCAAGACTGCTAAAAAAATAAAATAAATCAGGACTGTATTTGCTGTGCCTCTGGTCAGTGCACAAATGTTTTAAAGCTACCTGCAACTGCTAAGTGCCTTTTTCAACTGCTCAAACCCTGGTGTGGTGTTCTTGAGAGCACAATACCTTCTGAACTCAGTTTGAAAATGAAAAGTACTATGGATTCACTCACAGTGCTCTGCAGCATACCTTTGACTTTTATACCATAAAGCACATTTATGCCCCACCCTGTCTTTTTACTGTACCTTCTAGTCAAAAACATGGTTTCCTGTAAGCAAACAGCTCTTTCTGAGGCTAATTTTGAAGTGAGGATACTTAGGAAGCAGCTAATTAGAACAGGTATGTGGTTTTAGTTCCTACATTATCTGCTTTGACACAGGAGCTTTAATTATACGTTTCCCTTTCTAGTGTGACAGAGTACTGGACTTTGACTATCTTCTCATTTTTACTCTTTGTATAATTCCTGAATTTTTTTCTCAGATGCTTCTTGGCTTTGCACCTTTCTCTCCTTCATTTTCTAATCCAAGGATTCCAGCCTGGCAGCTGCACGTAACATTTATGATTACTTGAACTCAATCTCCCTCCCCTTGCTCCTTTTTGCACACAGCCCTTAAATCACAGTCTTACCCCCATGAGCAATTCAGGGGCCATTCCCACTGACTGCATTACCCAAGAGGTGCGAGTGGTGCACTGGAGCAGGGACCATCCATCACCCTGCAGCACTGAGTGGGGTTAATTCCTCAGGCACTACTGAACTCCCAGGACCTTTGGCAGGTAGCACCCAGCAGTAAATCCTCTGGTGGAGGACTGGAACCATCCACCTGAGTGCTCCTGGAGCTCCTGCAGTGCTCAAGGAGGGACATTTGGGACATCTGATCTATACATGGGTTTTGGTAAATGGATTGCAGGGTTACAAAGAACAGCAACCTGAAACCCAAAGCAAATAATACACAAAAGACATCAAATCAGCACTCTTTCTGCAGGCAATTAGCTAAAGCCAAACTGCCATGAGACTTTCAACACCTTTTCCCAAATCAGTTTAATTCTCTGTGACTTTGCTAATGATTCACAGATCTTACTAAAGCTTTGTGGAACATTAGATTTCCCTGCACTTACTCCCTTTTAAAACATGCATCAAGCCTTAATGCTTCCACATGTGTATCAAGGTGGCACAAACATCAGAAAGACTGCTCTGCACCTTTGATAACTAATAGCTACCAACTGACAGTTCAACTTGCTCCAGCTTCCCTGGAGCACAGCATCTGGAGCTCCTGTCAACCGAGCTGATGCCAAATATTGCAGGTACCTTCATGGGAAAAACACACTTTTCTTCATAAAAAAAAAGAGCAGTAAGCAAACTGTATCCTGCTCCATGGCAGTTTGGGACATAAAGAAAAAAAAAAAAAAAAAAAAAGGAATCACGGGCACAAAAGCAGCACAACCTGCTAACCTGCTGAGAAATAAGTTTTACATCAAGCAAGGTGTACATGTGTATGTTTGCTCCCTTCCATTTGCACCTCCTTCCTAACTTAGCACGTGCAATTTTATCTAGTGCAGCTTGCTGAGCATTTCATCTGAAATGTAAGGGAATACAAGCCACAATGCAATACATTCAACAAATATTCAAGGCATTAACAGGCTCCATAACAGTTCAGGAAAATTACAAGCCCTCAAGTAAAGACTTCGAAATCACAAGGAAACAAATCTATCCAAGCTTCCTGGGGTACAGCTGCAGACAAAAGGCATCTCATCTACAGAGAGAGTGTTTCCTCACCAACTCCAGGTATTTTGAGCTTTTTTTTTTTATTTTGTTTTAAGGCTCTCCAACAGTTTGCATTAGGTATTTAAAACTTACAAGCCATGAAATTGTTTAGTCTCAAAAAGTGATCCTTGAAAGGCAAAAATGCATACTTTTAGCTGATGAGTAATCAGGGAAAACTTCTTCTCTTTAAAAAATGAACTTATGCTTTTTGCCCTCTAAAAATTATGGAAACTTTTAAAGGCAGAAAATGCCATGGAGGAGAAAAAAAAAAAAAGAAAAAAAAAAAGAAAAAAAGAAGAAAGGCAACACTAGATAATTTTAAACCCTCTGCATACCTAAAAAGGGCATATTAAACCACAACCTGAGTCATAAACCTCCAGCGAGCGCAAAGCCGAGGTACCGCGGGCGCGACGCGCAGCCGCTCGGCTGCCGGCAAGGCCACGGCTTGGAGGGCACAGCACACGCCAAAGGAAATGGGTGTCGTACCTCCAGCATCTCCTCCTCCACCCCCACCCTCCCAACCACCTGTAGCAGCCTCAGAGGAAGAAGACATGCTCCCACATACTTTCCAGCTGTGCTGTGCCAGTAGCATGCAGCCAGCAACACACGTGTGAAAATACATGCGCGGAGTGCCAGCACGGAGTCTCTGCAATGATTAACCTCACTGCGAGCAAGCCAGAATTACTTTCTCAATTTTTAATTTAAAAAGCAAACCAGAAAAGCAGCTCAAGGAGCAGAAGAGAACCCCTGTGTTGCATTTGTGGTCTTTGCCTTTCTCCCCCGCACGCACACCTACCCACACCTGCACTGTGCTGGAAAAAGGCTGTAAGCATGGCATTACCACTATCATGTCCTGGGTACAGGGAGCTGTGGTTTTGAGATTAAACACCAGTTAAGAAATTTTACCCTTTCGACCAGAATTTTCCACATGCAATTGAACATTGGTTAGGAAAATAAGATAGAGAAATATCTAAATTTCCTCTCTTGCTCAGATGAGGCTATATGGTTGAGATCACTTCCCCATGATAACCTAAAATTAGGGCAAAAAGGACACACACCAAATGCCTGAGAGAAGATGACTGAAGAAGAGGCCTGGCCATGGGGACCATGTTACTGGGGACACTGGGAAATGGTGTCAGGGCAGCATGACCTGGTTTGGGGGCACCTTGCAGGTGCCAGAAGGGCACCCTGCCTTTACTAGCTTCAAATACACTGCTACAGTTATATTTTCATCAATGGTCAGTCTTTAAGGGACAGAACAAAAAAACCCAAATGGACAAAAAAACCAAGTCATGTGACACTCCCACTCCCCTGAAAAACCCAACAGCCACAGAGAAAGAAAGAAGTTTCACCCCTGTAAACCCCAAAGAAGAAAGCAGCAGAAAAAAGACGCAGGGAAAACAACTCATTTTCCAAAGGTCCTCTGGAAACTCTTGAAGTACTTTGCCTATTCTGCAACAATGATCTTCTCTCTTGGAGCCATTTCATTGCCAATATGCTGGGGAAGGAGCCATGGGTGTGGAGGGAGTTAAAAACGAAGACTGAAAAGCTATTTGTAAACTGTTTCACCCCAGTGAACCCTTCAACTCGCGGTTTCTCTAACCGACTGCACAGCACACCTGCAGAGCTAGTCAGGCCAGGAGACACCCCACCATAAATACCCGGGAGATCCCTCGCTGGGCTGTGCCTCCCTGGGCACCTCTCTGTGCAGGATGATGGCAACAGCTGCCCATCTTCCCTAGGGAATAGCCAAAACTTGACAGTCAAGTAACAAACAGAAGGTGGGCAGGGGAAAAAAACACACACACACACACATATATATATATACATATTTCCTCAGATAAAAATGCCCAGAATAAAATTTCAGCTTTGCAACAATCAGCAGTGCCCTTATCTGGCTTTCAACACATACAAGGTCTCAGGCACCTGGTCATCCCTCCTTCACCCCACCTGACTAGCTAAAGAAAGCAGCTGTGCCACATGTTCCCAGTACAGCTGTAAGTCTTGCAGCTTTCTGCCCCACCCAGGCGACCTGCAACCTGAAGTGCCAAATCCAGCAATTAAGCTATCCCTCAAACCCTGCACCGTCCCATGAAAGCCAGATGCCCATCTCCTCCAACATCAGCTCAGTGCTGTGTGTCTGTTGCCCAGCATCGATCACTGGACATCTGGAGCAGTAGGCTGGGAGCAAAGACATTTCTCACACTTCTGGTTTACTCATAGTCCAACAAAAGGGCACTAATTCTCACCTCTGGGCAGACTAGTACTTTAAAGAAACAAACAAAAAAACACCAAGCAAATCCCAAACCACCTTCAGGCAGTGAATCAGCCATTGCTTGAGTCACACAAGCACAGCGTGTGCCAAACTCAACTGAGAGCTGCACCACCGACCTCAGCTTTTGCTCTTCTCTGCCTGCCCGCTCCTACCTTCACCCCAAAACTAGCAAGGAGCTTCTTCACAATGCTCTGAAGGTTTAAATCAGAAATATCCAAGGAATGCTAGTGTGAGCATGGACATCCAGGGGAGGGGGGTGCATTAACTAGCACTGCTGATGCTGGAAAATGTGGAGGGTATCTGCTTGGGGCAAATCCCAAAGGCTAGTGTTCAAATAAGAATCCCCAGTATGGCTGTTTATCCCAAGTTTCACCAAACTATTGAAACTTGCTGAGGTGCAAAATAAGACTGGAAGGGAAAACCTTTCAGAAGCCCTAATTCTTCAAACTAGAACATGGTTACCGGAATATTTTCAGTATTTACATGGAATGGAATTGGATATTGGGAAAATGGATATTCTTCTACTTTTTCCTCAAGACCAAATCATGTTTTTGTTCTGACAACAGCTGAGCACAACAGAACTTTGCAAGAGCCCCATCATGCTGCAGACTACAAACCCTAACAACCAAAGGTTATTCTTTCCTCTCTATCAACTTTTGCCTTGCTTTTTTACAGAACTGCGGCACCAGTAAACCCCTAAAACCACCTGTACAAAGGACAATCACAGAGAAGACAACTTCACTGCAAGAAATAAACTGCAAGTGGTTGGGGAGGACAACAGGTACCTGGGGAAGGGACAAGGAAAAGTGTGGGGCCAAGCAAACCACTTCTGGCATTCATGTTTACCACTGCCAACATACCCTACCGTCCTGCAAATGCACACCCTCTCCAGAGCACTCAAGTCTCATCTGCGCTTTGAATTCCTTTGCTGCTGAGTGTAGTAATCAGCTATTTCATGTTATTTTAGAGCAGATGGTAAAGACTTTGGTCCTGTGAAGTTCTCCTATAACGTTACTGACCTTGTCGCTCTTTATGCTACTCCAGTTTCCATAAGAAAGAAAAAAGTAGCTAAATTCTCAAGTGATTCAATCAAGTACTGTGTTCATCTTCAGAAATAACTGGCATCACTTTGAGATCAAAATATCCAGCCCACTGCTATAGAAAGACTTATAGCTACAAAGTTCTGTATAGATTACACTTCAACAGCACAGTATTTTTTCTCTACCAAAAGTCACCATGAAAAGCACCAGAAATACTTGTAGCAGGCAGCTAACACCAATTACTACTTTCCTTGCAAGCTACTTTCACTAAATTAGCCTTGATAGCATCACAATTTGTTGAGGTAGGAAACAATAGAAATTAACAAGCCATGGCAATCTGGGGAGGTAAAAAGAACTGTGGAGGCAGTATTTACCTCTTGAAAGCAGTATTTGGGAAGGAAAACAAGAAGCATTACCCTGGCCAAATAACACTCGGGTTTGCTTGTACTTGTGCACTGCATTTGCAACCTTGTGTTTTTGCTTTAGTAACTGAGGCTAGACAAAACAACTGGACTGTACAATCCTGAATGCCAGACCCTACTTTGATCTTATAAAATGGTAAAAATTTTTTAGAGAAAGTTTGGAGATGATCTGAATGATACCCACAGCTCTTTAAGCTTGGAATTTGCTGGTTGGTGCATTAAGCATTACTCACTTTCTGAACAAAGTGGAAAGTTAACACAAATTGGCAGATGACTAACTGTCCAAGAAAGAGATTACTGAATGAATCACTGACTCTACTTTTAGTCTAATAATAAGACAAATGAAGAGGACCAAGAAGGGGAAAAAGACAAATAAAAAAATTTCCTTGCTAAGTGTTTAAATTTGCATTGCCCATGAATTTCCAGCTATGACAAACTATGCATGCATTTCATAATTTACCATGAGTTTTACATTGGGGTTAGCTTACTGACATGCCTCATGATTACTTCACAGCATCACTTAATTTGGATTTCTGTAAGAACTCTGCTCCACACTTTCCCTTGGTACACATTTAATAAGTTACAGGAACAAATTAAGGGATTGGAAATGAAGTTAAATTGCTGGGTTGAGTCACAAGCACTTGGCAGGGTACAGGTTGCACACACGAAAGTACCTCAGGCACAGCAGATACCTGAAGCAGAATTTAGGTTTCCCAGCTCAAGAACCAAAAGATTCCTGACATTTTAATTTTTGCTACTCAGGTTCTGGTGAAAAGTTTGCTGAATGCTGGCTGTGCATTAGGTTTTGCAGAAAATCATCCCGGGGTGCTGCTCAAGAACATAAGAAAAGGACAGCAGTGCCTTCCCCCTCCCAAACAGTCACCCAGCTCCAGCAGCCCAGTGGGGTGAAGCTACGGACAGCAAATCTAGGAGATCCAGGTTTGACACTCAGCAACCTGCACACCCACAGCTCCCCCTTGTCTTTCCCACATTAGCTCTGCTGCTCCATGGACCTGTGGTCTTTCTCATCAAATTGCCTAGGAAAATTAGCCAGGGTTAAGAAAACGGTAAATTGATGTGTACTAGGTCAAAAAGCTGAATGAGCTCAGCAAAGCACAACAAGCCCATGGCCAAACAGGACCTCCTGCTCCCACCCAGTGGCACAAGGCGCTACCAGCTCTCAATTTCACCCTCTGGTTTTGAAAGATGAAGTTAGACTCCCTCCCTCACCTCAGTAAATTCAAGTCACTCAGGTCATCTGCTGAACCTGTTACTCAACATTGTTTGCCATCATCCCCAGAGTGATAAAAGGTTGTGAGAAAACCCGTGGGTTTAGGAATGCAGCCACATGGTTCAAAATATTCTCCAGAGTCACCAGGTCTGCTCATCTCTTCTTATCTCTTTATATGTAACAGATTTGAAATTCTCAAGAGCTCATCACATCTGGGAGATCAGTGACATGACCAGGTTGCATGAGGCCAGAACCCAGAATCAGGTAGGAACTAGAATACTCATTACAGAATCACATAATAGTTTGGGTTGGAAGGACCTTCTGGATCACCAAGTTCCAAACACCCTGTCATGGGTAGGGATGCCTGCCAGGGGAACAGGTTGCTCTAAGTTCCATCCAGCTTGGCCTCTAACACTTCCAGGTTTGGGGCATCTACAATTTTTCAGGGCAACCTGTTCCAGTACCTCACTATCCTCACAGTTAATAATGTCTTCCCGATATCTAATTTAAACCTATCCTCTTTCAGTTATTTCAGGATTTGCAGGAGATAGTACTTCTGCATTTTGTTAACACTGAAGACTCATTTGATGGAGTTCTGCTTTCCTCTAAATTTCTTTCCAATTTTCTGTTGCAGCTGGAAATAAATATCCCAAACCTCTCATGGCCTGGGAAGCAAGTTCCTACTGCCAAGCTACAGGTTAGGCTTGGCACAGGCTGCTACTGGTTTTCTGCAGAGGCACCACATTGCCAGAGCAAGACAAGAATGACCTTCAGGAGATGGAGCATGATGCAGTGATGGTCAGTGTACTTTGGGGACCAGATGTCCCACTGTGAGCTCTAGGCCTTTTAACAAGTTTTGGTTTAATTTGATGCATTACCCAGGTTCCTGACAGACTCCACCGTAAACTTAACATGCACAAAACTAACCCCACATAGACTGATTTCCTTCCAATTTAGTTCTCAGGGCTGGCCCACTGCAGGATGAGACAGGTGCCAGGGAAAGCAAAGGCAAGGAGAGGAGATGCTGAGCAGAATCACAGCCCCAAATTTGGCAGCAACACTCTCCGCTGCCCTTCACAGGTCCAGCCCTCAGTGATTTTGGACACAAATCCCGTTTCAGAGTGAAGAGCTCAAGACATCAATG
The DNA here is from genome assembly GCA_009812075.1 of Sialia sialis. Classification (NCBI taxonomy): domain Eukaryota; kingdom Metazoa; phylum Chordata; class Aves; order Passeriformes; family Turdidae; genus Sialia; species Sialia sialis. The sequence continues at coordinate 65,592,300 of VRYO01002297.1, read as the reverse complement.
AGATTTAGAGATGTTACTCATTTGCCATGATCCAACCCTCATGACACCTCTGATAGCATGCTTTCCTAAAGACAAGCCAAACTCAGAGTGCTGAACCTATGTCCTCTTGCCCTCTGAATGACCACTGACACCTTATTTTGCAGTCTTTCCTGACTATTCTCCTGTGAATTTCAGTAAGAATTGTCCCTAAAAAATTGTTCTTTAAGTTGGAATTTGGCCTTTTATGCTATATCCACCTGAAAATAATAAAACCTGTCTTATTGTTGCCATGTATCAATTAGATTTCCACATGTTGCAAAGTTTTATTTCCACAGGTTTCTGCACCTCTATTTTTAGTGCACTTCTCCCAGTAAGAGGTTACAAGACAAAGATTCTCCATCACAGTCTAGTTACACAAGAAACTGACAAACGTATCCAAGGTATTCCAGCACAACCAAAACCAACTACATGAATATATATAAACATTTAGTGGTAAAAGATACATGCTGACAATGAGGGAGCTGGGATAAGTCTAGATTTCCTGAGTGGATTTTGTTAAAAACACACTCTGCTTTTAAAATAGAATAAGAAGAAACCATCACATCCACATTAGGAATAACTTATGAGCATAAATATTGCAACAACAGAGAAAGTAAACATGGAGACTTCATAAATGTGGGAATTTTCACTAACAGGGAAGAAAATACTAGCTCTGCCTCATGTATAGCCTTTAAACCTTGTAACAACACAGACAACTTGAAAACAGATAGCAACACTAAATATTAATGCAGCAGATCAGGAGACATTGATTGGACTACCATTCAAAGTACAACACCTTGAGTAAAAGAATTAAAATTTGATACACTGTAACACCATGAAGGGCACTCTCTGCTTACATGAAAACAAAATAACCCCGCATTCTACAAGGCACCTTTCAAACAAAAAGCATAATGTTCTAGAGGTTGCTTTACTGCATTGAACACGGCACAGAATCTTTACCAAAAGGTAAACAGCTAAAAGGATTTGAAAACCATTACTTTTTATGACAGAGAGAAAAATAAAATAATTTAACAGATCATTTTCTGATTTGCACTTTTTTCAGTATCGCTTTCAGTACTGGAAGATGTGTGCTTCCTTCCAGGTAGTGACAGACACATCCTACAGTTGTCATTTATATTTCAATTCCTATTTTCTCTTTACTTTCCTCTCCAGATCCTCTGACCCCCAGCTGAAACAGCACAACTGGTCACTTTGCAGTCTTATTGTCCCTCCCATCACCAGACTGGAAAAGAGGTAAAGAACAGCAGCTCAGCATGATGAGGTAATGTGCCAAGTCTTCCCCCAGT
>VRYO01002297.1:65577695-65589975 GCA_009812075.1 Sialia sialis | reverse complement strand
GCAATACCCTACAGTGAAATGCAAAACACACAGAAGACGACAGAAGAGGGGAAGACTTTCGCACTGCAAGCAGTGGTATGAGTAAGTTTTCTTTGAAGGGTACAAGATCTTTCAATGCTGCGTAGCAAATCACTAAATCTTCCATAAGTTAAAAAAAAAAAAAATCTCACAGTAAGATTTTCCAACCTTTCACTAAGAGTAGGGGCCAAAACCACACGTTTTAAAGGTCTTCCACAGTTTTATTATTAGAAGTAGAAACCCTACTGATACCGATGAGTCATTTGTATTGGCGGAAACCAAGAACACCCATTTTCTTCATGTGTTATACAGCTCTCAGTGTGGTTTTCTATTAATTACTGGTCAAAGTAGTTGACTAAAAACAAAACAAGTGACATGAACTCACCTTGTTATTGAACCCTGCTCTATAGCAGCTGATTTTATTTATAACACTTTCAAAGACCGCTTATTTTTCATGCCATTCCACAAGAAAAATACACAAAAGACAACTATGAATCTAAACTCCCTCACAGTAAATCCAGAACTGCAGATGGCTAATTCACTCCACTTCTGCAAAGGCTTTTGTGATCAGCTAAGAAAGAAAGAAGAAAGGAGGGAAGAAAAAAAAAAAAACCAAAAACCACAACAAGATCAGTTAAAAATCATCAGTCAGCAGCAGCTATCATTTTAGAATCCTTATGAGTAATCAGAATAGTCTGTAAATAAAGAAGCAGTTGTACAAGAGCGTGAGCAGATGAAGGAATCCTTTCATACTAGCAGCCAGTGATATTGCCACACAGAAGGTAAAAACAAGACTAAGAAATAGCAAAATTTTGAAAATTACAGACAGCTAAAAACTGGTTTTTAAAAGTTTAATCATAATTCCTTGCTGGCTTTAAGGAAGATTTATGCCATAAAAAGGGGTGGAGAGTAGGAGACTCCACAGCACAGCCTGCATTTAGAAAGGGAAAACACAATTCATAGGCTAAACTTGCCAAATTCGGAACGATGCATAGGGGAATTTTTTGGTAACATCCTAGTCACAAAAAAAAAAACAAAAACAAAAACAAAAAACCAAACAAACTCAAACTCTATGTAAACAAAACAAACAAAAAAACCCACAAAAAAATAAAAATAAACAAACCAAACAAACAAAAAATCTAAACAAAAAAAATACACAAGTAAAAACACCATCCCAAAAAACCCCCAAACGACACTAATAAAAAACACCAAAACCCCAGAGGTTTAGCCTGGTGATCAGTAGCACCAGAGCACACTTGGAGCACAACCTCTGCAGCGGTACAATGAACTTCTACTCTACCCTCCGCACCCAGAGGAATGGCAGCCTGGCAAAATGACAGTGTGTTTTGATGTTGCTGGGGAAGAAAAACCACAGCAAAGCAGTGACCGGAGAACCGAAAATAACCTTTGAACAGCGGCTCGGCACTGCCGGTCTCCCATTGTGGATAGTTTATAGCCAGGGTAGCTCCAAGCTGCACCAGACACGTGAGTCAGCAAGAGCGGCTCGTAGGAAACTGCTGACACGTTCAATTGCTCTCACACACACACCGAACACACCTACCCGCTAAATAAAAAACAGCCTGCATGCAAATCGGGCTCAAGGAACACCTCCACACCTACAGTTCCTGTTTTCCTAGTTCAGGTTTAAATTTTAAAGCGATCACTCAAGAAAGAAGAAAAAAAAAAGGGGGGGGCGGGGAAGCCTTCAGTGGATGTCAGCTATAATAAGCAGCTGTGATTAAGTCTCAAGGGTCATTTTGTTTATTTAAGCTGCTTTTCCTCTTTTCAAAAAACAAAATTGCTGCTCCGCAGCTCAGAAGCCCTGCGTGGTGACAGGCAGCAAACAGTTCCTGTTTTTCTTAGTGGGGAGACTCCTTTTGAACCTGTACACCAAACCCCATCTACCCATCACAGCCCAGCTGATTGTTTTCAACACTCAGGAGAGGAGAAGAAAAAAAAAATAAAAAAAACCCCCCAAAAAACCAAAACAAGCTTCAAGCTTCTATTTCAACTCCTGCTAGGGATAAACTGGAAATTCCCATGTTCCTAGTAGCTTTTCAAACATCTTGTTCAGTTGAGATAGCAGAGACAGTTGTATGCAAATGATAGGTCTCAGGAATAAATCTGGGAAGATCTGACCGTTTTAGGTCAGGTCACCTTTCAAACCAAAAAGAAGAAAGAGGCATAGCTCAGTTCCCTGTGTCTCTTGCCCTTGCAACCACCACCTGCACCACCTTCTCCGTTTCCTTTGAGGCACCGAATCCATGTCCCAGCTGGCTCAGAGGGCAGGTTCACACCAGCAGGTGTAAAGAGCACAGGGGGAGCAGACACAGAAGAACCTGTGTGCCTGGCACCTCCTCACCCACAGGAGCTGCAGTTCAGCCCCCACTCTATTAGGAGCTTTTACAGACAGTCTTTTTCTAGCTAAACAGGGACACATCTATTGATCTGCTGAGATGCCAGTGCAGCACAGGTGGTGTTCCTCAGACTGTTGCTGCGGCTCCTTCTGCATGAAGATCAATACAATCGAGCAGAGGAGTCTTCTGAGCCCAATTTTTGACAGATCAAAGTTCCGCCACACATGTAAACTTTTAGCATGAGGGCTTTCCCGAACTTATTCCCTCGTTCCTTTTTATTTGTCTGCTCTGAACATGTGGTTGCTCTTTGATCATTAGTTCTAGTAACTCAGAAGATGCAAGTCCATCACTGGTCATAGAGGCAGCATTTGTATACATTCCTCTGCTTGCCTGCTTTAAAATTGTAATTCATAGCCTAAGAGTGGCATAGTATGCAGCGCTCTTTTCAATCCACTACAAAGATGTTCCTGACTATCTAAAAAGCAAGACGAGCACATTGCAACTCAGCTGGCTATATTCATACATTTTACATCTTCTTGATGCAAGCTTCAAATAAATGTGCAATATTCACACAGCTGACAAGGTTAGTATCTTTTGGCTGAATTTAAAGGAATGATGACCGGTTTTTGTAACAATCTGAATGAGTACTTTGAGCACTATTCCGGAAATCCTGCGGGAGTTACTGGGAGTAAAACTCTACTGCCCATTCATCTACTACAACAAAATCATTTGGGCACCTGCTCAAATATCAGTAAAGAACTGCAGTCTCAGAACAACACTCTTTACACATTCTCTTAAAGCATCCTTAGTCTGCAGGAACACTGAAAGCAGCAGGAATAACTCAGAGAAAGCATTAAGTTTAAACCTGAATTTTCTTCAGCACATTAATGGAATGATTAGTATATTTTTCCTAACAGCTCGACTCAGAAAATCCTTATATTGAAGCATCACACCCAAAATGAACTGGGCTGGAAATTCAGCCCCAGAGGTGAAAGAAGCATGCGTGCCTTCAAATCTAAGTCAGACCTGCTCAACACTACAGGTACATTCTTAGTGTAAACTAAGAAGCCATTCAGAAAGTATTCCTTTGAGTAAAAAGGCATATATTGAATATATAAACCATGTTCATACCACCTAAATTAAAACTACAAGATACTCTGTTCATGTCACACAATAAATGCAATTCAGTTTTACCAACTGTTTATTCCATAAAAATGTCATTACTACTGAAAAGATTACTTCGCATATATTAATGTCACACATCTCATTTCCCAGCTTAGTGCCATACCTTTGCTATGGTCTGAGAAGTCTCCTCTTTATCTGTGTGTATGTGAAGCTCTACCCAAAAAGAATGTCACAGGCACACAATGTCAAAACATCTATTTCTATTCTTAAAAAAAACCAAAACGCTGATTTTTTTTCCACACTACCTTTAGAGAAAACCTGAAAGAAAATAATTGGCAATCGTGCTGCAGCCTCATTAAGAAAAACTGGCACTTCAGACTGAAAAATCAAGCAATTGAAAGTTTTAAAATAAGCAAAGGCAAGCAACTTCTGTCTCATATTCCACACTACACATCATCTATACTGGCTTTTATTTTCAGCTCTCTTTGTCTTTTATTATGCACTTGCAGAAAGAGATACACAAGATTGCTATGTATTATGGAGATTTTATTATTTCACTGAGTATCTGAAGACTTCTTCAATGTCAAAATCTCATAAACTCAGGTTTTATGCCGAACTTCCCTTCCTACTAACACAAAAGAGCAAACAGATAATGTTTTCTTGCTGCAAAAGGAAAAGAGAGGAAGGCATCCCACCTACATCACCAGAACAATCTACCAGCATGCACATTACCACCAACAGATGTTCCAGATGTGTCTCTGGGTCAGAAAAAGACTAGGAGTACCCGTCCTAGAACTGTCTCCCAGTGTGAGACACCTGAGCACAAACAATCACTATTGATTAACAGCTCGGGATCCATCAGCGTGTGCATTAGTCATCCATTCACTGTCTGCATCTTCCCCATCTACTCTCCGCAATGGTAAAAGTTTAAAAAAAAATTTAGCTGTTTAACCTCAAGTCTCACAGCAGAGCTGCCCAGCAATGCACACTCTGCTTCTCTGGAGCATTTCTGCAAAATATCTTGAGAACCACCCTATCTCCAAAATCACTAGGGACCTTTCTTGCCCACTTGGCAGCTGTGTACTGGCGTACATCTGTTTGAGTGGTTCGCCCAGCGTTACAGAGGAAACTAACAAGAAAACTAGACCTATGATCCTGATTTTTCAGCTCTCTACTTTTCCAATTAGTCACGGCTTCCTTCCATTCCTTGCAGAGCACCTTCAGAGCAGCCTTTGAAGCCGGAGGGTCAAATGTGAAAAGCAATGCTGAAAACTCAGGTTCAGTATACGGCAGGGAAGTACAACGCCGATCCATTTTGCTGCACAGCTGCCCAGATCCCAGTGACAAGGGGCAGGCGGGTCGACACAAAAGGCAACGAGGCTTTTAAAAGAGCAAGCCCACATGTGAGGTGGAATTTTATTTCTATTTGTCAGATCCAGAGCTCCCAGAACAGCGGAATAAAGCTGTTGTCTAAGAGGCTGCTGCAGCAAAAGCCTAACACACCATATCGTTTAATTCTACCCATTTCATCTCAGCAATTATCTCAAATTTCAGTATTTACATACCTGAAAAAGTCAATTTACCCCAGCATCACCACCCTCCCCAAACTGCAGGGCATTCCACCAGTACAGCAGAATCTCAGACAATTACCAGCTAAAAAAAAACAACAAAACCCTAACTTGTTTTCAGCTCAAGCCTCAGAAGAAAAAAATTAAAATATGCACAAGTTTTAGCGACAGTTCCAAAGTCTCTGAAAACGGGCTTTCATCACGAACACACTGACACGGCTTCAACTAGAGCAAACAGGAACGCTGTAATTTCCCACTCTTTCCAACATCTTCAGGAGTATTTCTAATCAGATGTCGTCCCTGCCTCACGTTTATTATGAAAGACTGAAACCCGGGGTTTACTCCGGAGCTTCAATAACAAGGGCACAATGATCTCACGGCAACTGAAGCGATTTAAGCAAGACACCCGCCGCACGACCAAAATAGCCCGCTCCACAAAAGGAGAGGCACGGTTTCACACTTAGCCTCTTTCATGACAGCCAGCGTCTCCGCGGCGCGCTGCCTCGCGGAGGCAGCGATCCCAGAAACTGTTAGCGGAGTTGGCATCCCCGTCCGAACCGACGGCACCGGGGGCAGCGGGGGGCACGGCGCTGCCCGCCCGCCCCGGGAGGCTGCAGGTGGCGGCGGGGCCGGGCGAGGCGCCGGGGCCGGGGCTCGGCGGAGGGGCTGCCCGGGGCTCCGGGAGTGCAGGCGGAGGGGAGCGGAGCGGAGGGGACCGCGCACGGACACACGCGCACTCCCCGTTACGCAACGCGCGTATTTCCCACTTTAAGGAATAAGCGCTAAGCGCGCCCGCACAGCCCGCGGGGCTCCGGGGGCGGGGGTGCAGCCCCCCGCCTGACCCCGCGCAACAGCTGCCGTGCCTGGGAGGAGGAGGAGGAGGAGGAGGGGAGAAAGCACGCTGCCCCCCCACCTCCGCACGGCCAGCCTCCCCCCAAACTTGCCCCCCCCGCCCGCTCCCCTTCCCCGGCGGGGCTGCCGAGCCGCGGAACAGGCGCACTCACCTCGCCTCCGCGCAACTTTCGGGGGTCGCGCCTCTCGCTGCAGCCTGGGCGGGAGCTGGGGGAGGCGGTGGGGCGGGGTGGAGTGGGCCCGGGGGTGGGGGGGCTGTTACGGCTGAGGAGGTTTGGGGAAGGGGGAGGTTGCTCTTGTTGTTGCTGCTGCTGTTGTTTCGGAAATTCTTATTAGTATTTCTCTGCGGTCAGAAACCTGCACCCTCCCCCCCCCAAATGAAAAAAAAAAAAAAACCCGACCCAGACGATCATCACATGGCGATTGCTTTGAACCAGCTGTTTCCAGAGCCAAAGTCTTGCGGAGAAAAATAAAGGGGGAAGGGAGGGAAGGAGGGGAGGGCTGGCAGGGGGGCCGGAGGAGGAGAGAAAGCCGCAGCGGAGGGAGGGCGGGTGGAGAGAGGGCGGGCGGCGGGGGGAGGGGGAGCAGCACCGCGGCGGCTGTGTCGCTGCCGGAGCGGCACCCGGGGCCGGCGGCGGTAGCAGCCCGGCCGGTGGAGGCGGAGAAGAGAAGGCGGCGCTGCTGTGCTGCTGCTGCCGCGGCCGCTGCTGCTGCCCGGCTCTGCCGCCCGCCGCCGCCTCCCGCGCCCCGGCCCAGCGCCGCCCCCGCCCCTCAATCGCTACATTGTTGACATTCGCAGGCTGACGTCACCCTCCCCGCCCCGCCGCGCGCTCCATTCACAACAACGCTACGCCAACGGCGCAGCGCCCGCCGCCGCGCCTACGCCCGCCGCGGCCCCTACGCACGGGGAACGGCGTACGGCCGCTCCGTGAATAGCGGCGGCGCCGCCGGCGCTCCGCCCGCCCCGCCCCTCCGCGAGCGGCCGACGCATGCGCGGCACGGGCCCGCTCGCTCCCTCCCGCGGCACTCTGTGTGTGTGTGTGTGTGTGTGAGTGTGTGAGAGGGAGTGCGTGCTTGCGTGCGTGCGCGCGCGCGCGTGCCGGCGGACCCCGCGCCAGGGCTCGCGCCGGCGGCCGCGGGGGTCTCTGGGAGCCGTAGTCCTCCGCCAGGGGCCGCCATGGCGGTGGGGGCATCCTGAGGGGGCCCCGCCGCGACGGCTGTGGCGGTGGGGAGGCACTGGGCAGGGTGCGGTGGGCAGGGCAAAGAACACCCACCCCGGTCACTCCTGGCTGGCAGCGGGGCCGCCTCGGTGTTGATGCCTGCGTTATTTTGCGCGCTCCGCCCCCCGGAGAAACCTCATCCTCCTTAATAGTGCAGACCGCAAGCGCCCAGCAGTCATGAGTCAGTCGTGCCGAGCATCGCGCCGGGAGGTGAGCGCTCCCCGGACTGAAAACAAAAACAAAACCCCGACAAGTGTTCCCGACTCGGGAGCGCTGATTGTTGTTCGTGTGTGTTTGTGAGAAGCTCCCGAATCGGAGCTCTTTTCCTACCCCGAGGCTTGGCGCCATGGTTCCTTTTGCCAAGTGGAAAGCTGTGATTCCTGCAAATTCTGAGGGAGACCCCAAATGTCAATGGGCATGAGATGCGGCTGGGAGAACCGGTAAATGAATAAGCCGCATTCTGCAAGCCCGAGTTACTCAGCCGGGCTCGGACAGAAAAACATAAAGATGAAAGACAGCTGATAAAAAGGAAAGTTGGAGAATAAATGATTCACAATAGGGGCTGTGAGTGAGATTATCTCTGGAGACATCTCTAATTAAAGGGCGTTGGATAACTAGAGGGCTACATTTTCCTGGGTCAGTGGTCTTGAAAAAGAAATTGCAATTGCAGTAAATGTCAATAAAGAATGGTGGTGACCTACTGCTAACAAAAGCACGTTCAGTAATTAACATGTGCATGTTTGTTATTTTTTCTGCATTTGTCAGTTTCATTGTACATTTTCATCCTGTTTCCCCCTTTCACTACACCCAGATGGATGTACTATGTTTTCTGTATATTTTAGCGAGGAGCCATTCCTGTGAAATTTTCTGAATGATATCTTCTGAAACTGCAGCAGCTACCCGCATTTGCGAAGTCTGCTAAACTACAGAAAACTATGTTGTCAACCTAGATTCAACTCTTCGTACGTCAGGGCAAGCACACACCTCTCAAAAATGTGATTCTCCCCAGTTTGCATTTTGCACTGTTGTCCACTTGTGTAAAGTAGAAAGCCTTTAGTTCCTTATAGCATTTTGCCCCTACTTTTCCTAGCTACATGTGGCTGCAGAATAGCACTGGAGATTTTGACTCATAAACTTCACTTTCCTTTTCCAAGTAATGTTCATATAAAGCCTTTCTCACCAGTGCCATTTAGGTTTTGGTTCTGCAGACATATTTGGTGTTAAGCACGCAAAAAGTCACACAGGGTGTAAGGAGACTCATCATGTTTATACACTGGTAGGGCTGAGTCTTTGTGTTGCCTTGTTTTTCCCTGAGACACAAAAATAAGTTTGTATTGGCATGAGAGATAAAAATACTATAATGAGAAGGACAGAGAGATAAAAATAAGCCATGCAGCATTTGTAATGCTTTAGTTAGCATGTTACGCCACTGCATTCAAAGTGCACCTATTCTGTTATTTACAGCACACTACAGGAGATATGGCTCCAGGTAGTCAAAGCCATCCTAACTGAAAACTCAACAAAGCACGCCCTGTATGCTCTGCCCATAGCACAATAATTGCCATTTATCTTACTGGTTGATGTTTTAAAATGAATGCTACTATTTGGCTAAAATGAAGAGTAACGGGAAAATGTCCATTTTGGGTTTTATTATTCAATCTGTGCTGTGATAAAATTTGTAGTGTCTTCAGTGCAAATCAGGTCATGTTTGTGCAGGACAGAGATATCAGCACAGAGTGAAAGAAGGCAGAGCTAAGTAGCTACTGTGCACAGAGGCTTTTTGAAAACCCACCAAGTAGCTCTATGCAGCTTTTGGTACCCAAATGCTATTAATCGTTTTGTGATCAACTCATAATTCAAGACAGAGTTCACATTCCTGTATGTCACTCAGATTATGATTTTGTTATGGCTATTGTATCTCCATATAACAGTAGAAAACTGGGGAAAAACTGACAGTTGTTTTCCAAATACAGGAGGAATATTATACTAACCAAATGAAGCCTACTGTTTAACAATGATATTTTTATATCACATATTTTACATTTTAATGCCTTGGCTTCCCAATTCACTCCCAAACTGCTTATATTCCAGCAAAAAATCTATTCTGATACTGTTTCCATTGCAATCAGTTATCTTGATGCCTAAATTTTTGTATATGTAACTATTTCTGGACCATTTTTCTTGCAGTGCAGCCAAACATATATTCCAAACAAATGCGAGTTATTTGAAGAGGCATCATGTATCGTCTCTCAAAACAATACCCAATTTGTCAAGCAATAACATTAAGTAAGGTAAGAATCAATGTGAAGAGGTACAATTTAGAAGTTGACCCAAAAATACTTAAGGGATAACTTGCCATGAACGCTGCAATGCATCCTCCAGAAAAAAGGTGCATCCACACATTTAACAACATGTGTTGGCTCAGAGCTATGGACAAATTTCCTGCTTGCATGTTACCTTTGCTAACATATTAATTAGGTAGTTTCTCCACACTGCCATGACTTCATCTCTTTGGAGAGGACTGCCTGGTTGAGCTTATGGCACTTGACCTACTTTTCAGTGGTTCCTTTTTGGATAACACAAAACTTTCCAGAGTAGCTGAATTATGAATATCTATTTCAATAATATTTCATATGCAAATTTAAAAGATTTTAAAGTGAATCCAATATTGTAAAACATGTCCCAACATCCCTTTCTGAGATCTCATTTGCATATCAATCTTGTAACTTGAATAGTCTTAATAGTGCCACTTGTTGGAGAGCTCTATGTATTGCAAGGTATTTCAGTCACGTATTTATAAAAACAAATGGCTTTTTCCTAGTGAGAGGCAATTCCTAATTTAAAGTGCTATGGAAAGACAAGTACTGCAGTCTTGGCTTCAACCACGCTGACTCAAAGACTGTGAATGAGCAACACGTTAGTGGATCTTATGCAATTTGATCGTTACAATGTTAATGAAGGAGTGAAAAGGGAAAAATAAGGACAAATTTTGCAGGTTTTAATTCAGGAAGTAGTAGTTTCCTTCTGAAGTACATTTTGCCCTGCAGCATTTGGCTTGAAAAATACCCATTTTCCTGGGTAAACCCTGGTCCTGCACAGAGATCTAAGTCATCATTGGTAATTATGCACATATTCTCCTGGGTTATGCAGGTAGAATTAATGACATTGCATCATTTTCTTCGCAGTGATTAAGAAATTCACGGTTGATTATTGATTATACTACAGGCACCATGTCTTTTCACAAGCAGATCCTAACACACCCCAGGTACACTGCGTTTCCTGAAGCACTGACAGTACTAACAGCATGCCCTGAGTCAGTGGCGGTGACAGCTACGAAGGAGACATTGTCATGGGGTACGATATCAAAGATCCACAATGTAGTGTCTCCGGAGCGTGGCTTGACATCACATCAAAAGCTCCACAAAGGAGCATTTGTCATGCACAGAGCTTCAGATCCCTGGCTTGGTGTTTTGAGGATCTGGTGAGATATAATATTGGAAATATGTTGAAGTACCAACGAAGTGTTGTTGCTGAGACTAAACTTATAGTGTCAGGCAGCAAGGTAGGAAAACACAGCAGGCACTGACCTTTAAAACAATTGATGCAGGAACATAATAAAAAGGGAATATAAGGAACTCTTTCTATGGCAAGAAACAGAGGGTCAGGAATCATTAATGTTCACACATTATGTCCAAAAAGTGTTCCGTGGTCACTAAGTGGATTCTCTAGTTTTTATCTTTTTCAAGGGAAAAAGAAAAAGACAGGTAAACTGTTCACATCGCCTGCTTTCTGGGATCACCCAACTTAGGTTTGACATAGTTTAATTTGGTAAAAGTAGTCTCAACACCTATGTTAGACAGGTAGGATGAATGAGCTAAAGATTATTCTTTCCAATGGTTTTACAGATCAGAATTTGTTAGCCCCAAAGCAGACACAGCCCTAGCAGTCTGCTGGTGCTTTGAAGTTCAGTGCTGTGAAAAGGAGCGCAAATACAGCCCACAGCCAGTCCTGGAGGGGGCTAGCCAGGTTTAGGCTTTGTCCTTTCTTATTTTGTTTTAAGTCAGTGCCAGCTTCTAAGAATTTCCTCAGTTCTTTTACTGCTTTCAGCTTTTTTTTTTAAACTAAGTGTGCTCATTATTATTTACAAATTGTGAGTTACATCTTAGAATTTGCGTTTAGAATGGTATTTTAAAATATAATATAAAACATTTTTTTAACACGTTCTAAAGGTCAACTCTGTCAAATTCCATGACTTCACAGGTCAAGATGATCCCAGAGTCTGCTTCTTAAAAGCAAGGACATCTGAAAGGACATATTTAAATCTTGGTTCACACATTCTCCTATCAGTAAGAATCAGCACAGTCAAATGCTCTGAGGGCAGTTGTTGGCAAAATCTTAGCTTGCTCAAAAGCTGAGAAAAATCTTTTCAACAACACTTGGACTTTATAGTTATTGTATTAAAAGTATAGAAATTCGGCAGAAATTAAGCCCCCTTGCTTTCCATCTAGCCCTGAGATCAGAGGGGCTGGATGGAGCTGAGCTTAATTTCTGACTACAACCAAGTTGACACTGTAAGCCTACTTCATTCATCGAGATCCCAGATGCACAAATAGTTTGGATTACACTGTAAGTCTGGTCTCCTTCACAATCACAGATTCACAAATAGTGCAGTGTGACAGTTCAGTGCTCTAAGTCTGATCATGTTTAATAGGAACTTTCACAAACACAGATTTACAAATAGTGCTGTTTATTGGAACAATATGTTATAGATTCTCCCTAGGTTGCTGGTGCTAAGTTCACTAGACCTGCAAAATACTAGAATGCAGCCCTATATATGAGTGTTCCCAGGTATGCAGTCAGAGGCCTAAATCTTACCAAAAATGTGTTACTGGCTTTGGGGAAGAGAGAGGAGCAAGCCCATTGACTTGTCTGCAATGTGAGGGATTTCAAATGCCAGCTTCCACTTTGGGGGAGAAGTGGAGGTAGTCAAATGTTCGATTTCTGCTGTCGTAAGTGGGGGGATGGGGCAAATGCTTCATATGTGAATGAACAGTCACAAAGAGAGAAAGTACAGTAGTTTCACAAATATAAGCTGCACCTTTTTCCTTGAAGAATCCAGCCTACCCCAGCAGTGCGGCTT
>VRYO01002297.1:65565444-65576695 GCA_009812075.1 Sialia sialis | reverse complement strand
CTCTTCCACTTGGCCATTGATAAGGATCATCTGTCCTCCTGTCCTCCTGCTAACTTATCACCCCATCAGCAGATCGTCATGTCCATAGTAAGTCCTTCACCACTGTCTCATGGAAATCCCTTCATCATATCAGTTATGGCATAGCTCATGGCTGTATGCCTCATTCCTAACCCTGTTATCCAGAAAAGTGAAAAACTGTGAGAGGAAATAAAACATCTGCTTTGTCCAAGCTGCCCTTCTGCAAATCAAGGGATGCACAAGAGGATTAGAAAAATGCATCTTTCTCTGTGCTGAGGGAGGGAAGACATCTGGGACTGGAGAACAAAGAGGGCACACAGAGATTAATCTAGATATGACAGAGTCGTGTTTGTGTTCTAGATATTAAATGTCAGAGAGTTTTTTTCCATTCAAGAGCTCAGAGATATTTCTGAGCAGTCTAGGTTGCAGTTCTGACATGTCACAGGACACCAGTTATTTGGTAAGATTTAATTCAAAGTCATTATTTTGGGAAGGAGCAGAGGATAGGTGAGAAGAAAAGCACTATTCTGTGGTGAGAAACTGCTATTTCTAAGGACTTTTCTACTCCATGTGGTCTTTGACATCAAAGAGAGTTTATATGCATGGGCCAATTGCTGAATAGACTTAAATCCACTCACTCAGAGCAAAAGCCTAGAGGTAGTTATTCCTCACAGAGGTGCTGAGTTGGTAACAGCTGTGACCTTCTAGTACCCATGATGCTGCTTTCAGTGCATACTGTAATAGGGGCTTTTTCTTTCTTTCCTGGATGGACCATGCAGCCACAGCAGAGGACATCTGGCTATTGTCTTATGGAAGTCAGAAGAAGCTTCTTCATAACAGGCAGTTCTGGTGGGCTGTCTGACTGGATGTCTTGCTGTCTCTTGTGCCTCTGGCACTGTCTCAGTGCTGTCTGGCTGCTGGCATGGTGGCTGTGTGCTCCCTTTGCCTCTGCAGGAGGAGGAATACTGAGGATGCTGCTGCTTAAGCCTTACCTGGAGAGGTATTTTTGGTGATGAGTCATGCAGGATGTGGTAGATGGAGCCATGGAGACAATTCAGTGACTGGGAGAGAAGCCTGGAGCACTGAGGGTGGCCAGTGGAGACGGAGAGGAGGACAAAGCAGAATGCAAAGCCATCAGCTTTGTCAGATCCCAGCAGTGGTAGAAAGAACTGTGTTATGGGGGATGTCCAAGGTGTCCAGCGTGCCTTCAGAGGGAGGGGTGGGAAGTGATGCACAGCAACACTTGGGAATGTAAAATTTAAAAGGCAAGTCTGATTGTTGTGTAGTTTAATAATAATATGTCCTTCATGAAGCTGAAATATGACTGGAGCATAAGAAGGCTTGTGCTGGTTGAGGATGGCTTCTGGCTGATCAGAGACTGGAGAAGGACTGGTGGCAGTGCGGGGGGGAACAGGGAGGATGCAGCTGCACTGGCACTACATGGGCATACGCTGGTCCTGCTGGCATGGTGGTTCCCCCTGCCTCTGATAGCCTTAGGGAAGCAGTTGGAGTATTTTGGAGTTCTTATTAAAAGCTAAATCCCTGACATGCTGTAGCTCTGAGAGGGTGTGGGGAGTTGAAGTGCTTCAGTGCTGCACTGAAGGCTTTGGCTTTTGCAGGGGTAGTTCATTTTGCTTTTAACTCTAATACTAACCAACGACTTGGGGCCCCAGTGACTTATTTAATTATCTGTTAATTTACTTCTTATAACCATTTATTTTGCTTTTTTCAAGAAAGCACCTTAAGCAAGGACCAGGGAAGAAAATATATTTCCGTAAGGATGAAGATGACTCTTTCCATGCAGAGGGATTTATAAGCTGCCTTCAACTATTTTTTGATTAAAAGATAGTGTTACTGAAGTGTTAACACATAAGGCAGAAGTCAAGCCTCTGTTATTTTTCTCTCTTAGAGGTGAAAGCGGAGTGCATTGGCTTGCAGTGTGTGGTGTTTTTATGGGGTTTATTTGGTAGCTGCAGCAAATAATTGTGACCTCTGATTACAGGAGTGATTTAAAACTGCTCTTTGCTATGTTAACTTGAAGTTGTGAACTACAAAGGTTTGCAGTGAATAGCTTATGAATAGAAAAGGGACTCTGTTGGAACTCGCTATTATGTTTGAAGTTGGTGGAAACTAGAGATTGAAAAGACCCGCTGGTTCACTGAATTAATTCATTGCACATGCAAGACAGAAACTCCTGGCACACTGATATCCTTCCTATGTTTCTCAGGAAAAAGAAAATATGTTGAGATGTTTCTGGACAAAATGCTTTGACACAAGGCAATCCATTAGGATGTCTACATTTTGACCCAGTCTGCCTTCAAGTTAATTTTTACATTAAATTTTCAATGTCAGTTGCAGAATGACTAAAAATTTAAAGCTTCATGTAGAAGAAAGATGATTTATTATGCATTTCTTTTTCTTGCAGTGAAAGGAAATGCTCTTCTATAGCCATTTCTGTTCTGATTTTCTCTGAAGAGTTGTCAGTTTAGTCTAAATGTAGATGTTGTGAAAACATACATGAAACACAAGACTGATAATGTTTTTATATTTGTTTGGGTTTTTAAAAATATAAGTAAAAAAAACATTTTTGAACACCTGGCAACACACAACTTTTGAAATCCATTAAAGATACAGAAAAATCTCACAAGCAGTAAGGAATCAAAATATTGGTGGTATTTGGTGATTATGCCAAGCAAAAAGAAAAACAATAAACAAAGGCTGTAAAGAGTAATGAGCAAATACCATGTGAAAAAATTTCATTTGTCTAATAATTGAACTTAATTTAATTTAACTGGATGTGTAGGCCAAGAAATCTTTTCCTTGTTCTTGTTTTTTTTTTTTTTAATGGACTTTTATAGGAAGTTGATAGAGTTCCTCAAAGGAATAGACTTGCTGGCTTCAATTTGTGAATGGCACAGCCTACTTTTGTCTGTAGCTTATGAAATTTTGTCTATTTTGTCATGACTACTTTCTTTGTTAAAAGGTAAAATGCACATTGGGCAAGTGCTCTATGGCAATTTGCATAGAAAGTGATGACAAAGAACAATTAATTCCTCATTATTATGCAGTGAAATGCTACTTTGCTCCTAAGTGACTGTAGAGGAAGGTTTTTTCCCTGCGTGTAAATCTGTTGCGGCATTGTTCTAAAAATAGTACTTAAGAGCCCTCTGCACTCTTTATAAATCAGGGTCTTTGACACTCCAGTCGGTTCTCCACAGAGAGATTTTTTCTCACACATGCTGAACACTACAAGTATTGCCCCAAATGTTCATCACAATAATAAGCATCAGAATTTTGTTAGATAAGGCAAGATAGAGTAATTTAGTATTTTGTCAAATTAGATCTCTATCCTTTTTATCTGGAGATCAGTATTCAAAGTACACTCAGATCACACACAAATAGAAACATATTCCTGCCACACACAGCTAGTCTGTACAGAACAAAGAGTTGAGATATCGTTGTCTATGAAGGCTTGATTCTGAGTACAGATTTCATTACCAGCTCACCATAGGATAATGAAATTCCTTCGGGGCAAAGATGAGGTACATCAAAGAGGCAGCATCGAGAGGCAGACTTTGTTAGTGCATGCTCTGTCACCTGCATTACTGGTCCTTGCCTGCCTTTAATTTGTAAGGAAATGCTAGTAATTCAAATCCTTTTATTGGACCAACTTATATTTTTATATATATATATGTGCATAAACCTATGTGTATACACAGAGAAATTTATATTTTTTTAACATACAAAACCTTGTGGAAGTTGTTTGGCTTTGAAGCTGAAATGGAATACAGAAAATAATTAATTTCTTGTGAGCAAAAGATTGCTTATACAGATCCTAAAAGCATCTTCATATGTACTAAATAAATGCTGTTTGCATCATGTAGATAAATAATCCTTCCTGCAACTTTGCCTTTTTATTTTTATAACAATTCAGAGTGACTTTAGTGCCTGTGGAAATGAGAGGACAATGTTCGACAAGACCAGGAGCTGCTGAAGGCATGAATCACTAAAGCTTTCCCACAAAGCTTTGCCAATATGGGAACAAAAGGGCTGCCCTACAGAAACACATCATGGGTCTATCTAGTCCAGCATCCCGCCTCTGGTAGTGGCCAGCAACTGATGCTTCAGAGCAAATCAAAACCACTGCAAGCACCTAGCTAATTATGAGATGTGATGCGTAGAGGGAAAAAAAAAAAGGTTGGTCCTGACTCACAAGAGAGCAGTTTATGCCCTGAAGCGTGAGGTTTGATTTCCCTTGTATCCGTTTGCCTAACTCACACAGTTGCAAATACTATTTATGCTTAAAAGAGTTTCTAATCCTCTCTTGGATTCTAATCAACAATCTGCCTCAATAACCCGAGAGTTACCAGGAAGTTCTCGGGGCTGAGCACACACTGCATGAAAGCTTTGTGCTTTGCTAGTTTAGGGAAAGTTTTCCAGCCTTGGCCTAACACCCACTGCCCCGAGGATCAGACCTAATTGTCTAGATGAAAAATACCCAAGCTACCACTCCCTTCCCCTTGAGCCCTGCCTAACTGAAGCAGTTAATTCTCTCCCAGCCCCCACTTACGAATTGAATGCTTTGGAGAGATTTGGAGAGATTTCTTTTGCTGGCACTGGGCAGTGGCTCCCTCTTTCTATCCTTCTAGGAGGTTTGGACAGGTTCCTCTCTGTGTCTCACCTCTGTGTGTGAGAGGTCTGCCAGCAGTCAGAGGATGCTGCCTGGCCATGCTGCCTCCCTTCCACTGTTGCAAAGGAGAGGGCAGTGGCAGGCAGAGGAGCAGGGCATAGGGAAGGTTCACGGAGGGCAGGAGTGATGTCAGTTTCTTTCTGCCCTTTCAGTATTTCCTTGTGAAATAGCAGGAGTTCCGCTTGGACTGCTCTGTGAAAACATTCAATGCCTCTAGACTCCCTCTCCTTCCCAGCTTAGTGCAGATTTTTCTTCTCTCCTGGGCAAGAATGCAAGCAACGCTTTCAAATCATCCTTTGATGACCTTACATGACCTTGAGCATCATTGCAGCATGATCCTGCCTCCATTACAGCAGAATGATAATCCTCTCTGTGCTCTCTCCATTACATGTGGTTTTCAACTATGTACATCACAAAATGGTTATTTAAATCCAGCGCATGGACCTTAACAGCAATATCAGAAGGTAAACAAGATCAAAAAGGGCTTAACTACTCCCCATGGAGCCTAAGTGCTCAGCCTAAAGGTGTGAGCCTGAGCTCCTGAACAGAGATGGCTCCTAAACAAGGAGGTACTCAAACTGCAGGTTTTCATCTCAAAGTTTTGCCTTCACAACCTGAAGCTGTCATTGCTGCACAGGTGAAGGAACACAAGCCTCAGTTTTGAGGTGGCCAGCAGACTGAGGCCAAACATCTCTAATGGCACTGCTGCCATGGCATCCTCACCTCTTGTTGTGTTTTCACATCCCCCCCGCTGCTGCCCTCCCTAGGGCAGGCACTGGTGTTGAAGTACACCAGTTTGGGACTTCAAGTGGCTGCACACTTCTTTGCAGAATTAGTTTTCTGCCAGCTTAACTTCCTTGAACCAATTGACCAGGAGATCAGATAAGACCAGGACATGTGCAAAGGGAGGAGTGGGAGTGGGAGTCTGGGGTTAGGGCAGAGCACCCCGTATTGATGTGGATCCCAGCCTCGAGAGTCCAGCAAAGAGGCACCCCTGCCTCAGCCTGGTACCCCACGAGAGAGTGATCTGCTTGCTTGAGCCTTCTCTGCGTGGAGGAGCCAAGGGCAGCACCTCTGTGTTTCAGCAAGGGGCAGTGCTGTGAGGCCAAGAAGAGAGGCAGGTGGTGCGGTGGGGAAGGGAGGCAACTTGAGGGTCATGTAATGGAATCAGACAGTGAAGAAAAAGTAATGAGTCTGCTGCCTTATTGCAGGTTTAGAGTGGGAAACTCTTGAACCTTGTATGTCCCTTCTGTGTGAGGGAGAGACACTGGTCAAGCTGGGAGTACAGTGAGGGCTGGGAACGAGCTGCCTGCATGAGGAGTGAGGGTGGGCTGTGTGTGTTTTGCTGGCTGATGTCCATTTTGCTTCATGCTTTCTCTGTACCTAAAGTCAGCCATGCTTCTGTTTCCATCAGCTTTCCCAGGATCTCTTCAGCTGGTGCTTCACCTGTGGCAAACAGCAGAACAAAACCCAAATCAGAGCCCTTATTCAGCAATGATCTCCACACAGAAGAAACAGCCTGCCAAAGCTAGAGGTATGAAACTACCTGCAGTGTATTGGTCTGTTTACCTAGCATGGCTCATGCTATTTTATTTGCTTAAGTGTCATTACATGCATCCTGGGAGAGGTGGGAGGAATGCCTTCTGCAACCTATACTGAGTTTTTCTGAAACAATGATGTGAAAAGCATGCCATTTCATGTCAAAAAACTGTTATTTCACCTAGCAGCATGTTATTTTATATTCCTCAGACTACATTTTACGTGCCTGGGGTGTATACGTGTGATCTACTGAAATCACTCGCCGTCTTCCATAATTTATGCTGCTCTTCAGTCTTAGCAGCATGCATAAACTTCAGTGGCACTTTGTCATTGCTCTCTAAATCATTTTGAAAAATCATTTGAGGAACAGATCATTTGAGGCACCAGATACCTGATGTTCTGTGTTTCTCCTGCTTCACTTTCCAGACCAGGTTCTGAGGTGGCAGGATGATACAGCAGAAGAAAAATCACAGCCAGGAAGGTGTGTATTGTCCCAGTAATAAGAAATTGGAATATATAATGTGGTAGCATGAACCTTGGCATAGCTATGCAGCCTAGCAATGTCATCCCATGGTAGTGAAGGCAAGGAGAACCCAGATGAAAGGAAATGTTCCCCTTTTTCTTCTGGCAATCTCTTCATGAAACTTCACAACGACCAAATAAACATAATAGAAAAGGCAAGATGTCAAGGGTTACCTTTAAGACACTCAGGGTTTAGCATTTACTATTGTCACACAGGACTGTACCAACATTATTTGTTTCCTATTGCTTAATCCATTTATAACACAGTGTACTAATCCACAGGTTGTCATTTGACCCACTACTCTGCTATGTGGAGCTCTGTCAAAGGATTTTGAAAAGCTGCTGACACTTCCTTAATTCAATGGGACTCTTTTGTGGGTTTGAGGGAGAGACCTGCAGCTCTGCTGACCTGATCCTGTGCCCCAAACCAACAATGTCTGTGGTTGCACATAGTGAGCATCCTCAGTGCTGGGGCTGGCCCTGTCTCCCTTCCTTTCTGTCTCATATTTTGGAAGAAAGAAATCCTTTAGTCTTGGAAAACATCCTTATTTTTACACATGGCATGCTCTTGCCAGTTTCTCTGTTCTGAAGTTTAGCTTCTGAACACTCCTGAATTCTTTTATCTTCATCAGCTTAGGTTTTCTTAACTTGCTCCAGTACCTCCTCTTCAGAAATGTTTTTACTCATAATAGCACAATCAGCATTTCAACAAATTTCAAAATCCCCCACTACAGTAAGAACAAATGTAAATAATAAATTCAGTTTCTTGAAAATGTCTTAATCCTTGTTAATTGTGTCCTTAGTTCCGTAATGACCCGGAGGGCTTACAGAGACACACATGCAGCTTTATTTATGTTTAATCTATTTGAATAATTATGTATTGTTTATCTTATTATCTTTGGCTGTTTGCTCCCTCTCCTCCCTCTGAATTACTGTCTATTTACAATTTACTTGTGCTGAGCTGGTTTGGTCAGAATTTCTAACATGTCTATGTGAAAGCTCCCTCAGTGCTGTCCTGGAGGCAATGTCTCTGAAGTTCACAGCACCACACTCTACTACAGCAGCTCCTGCCTTGAAAGAGCCTTTAAGGCTCTGAAATTTTTTATAAAGGTTTGTTTGCCTCAGCTCAGTGTCATGAAGAAGTACAGTGTGATGTTTGAGTGAGACATTTGATTTTTTTAAATGTAGCTATCATTAACAATGATATTAGCCAGAAGAGCAACTTCAACTTAAGGTTGTCAGATACTTTCCTCCTGTCAGCTGCTTCTAAATCTCTCATTTTAACCATTGCAGGTGGTTTCTTCTGGGCTCTGTGTCAGTCTCATCTATTAAAACTGTCTGTTTTTTGGGAAGAGGAGTGGGCATTTTTGGAAGCAAGGTGTTCCAGGAGGTGAGGGAGGCAGTGAGAGTGGAGCTGAATGAGGAGCTGGTAGCAAACACTGAGACTGACCCAAGGACCAGGGCTGAAACACAGCACCTGCACCCATCCACCACCCTTGGCTGACTGTGGGGATGATTTACAGCACTGCCCTTTTGGAGTATGTGATTTGTACAAATGAGGCCCCAACTTAATTTAATCAGATGTAAACTAGCAGTGAGGAAAACCTGTAAAGATGCACAGGTAGTTCACTACCTTAGCTAACCTCTAATTCCAAGTAATTTCCATTTCTGCTCATCACTGAGAAGGTCAAGAGAAAAATTTTTTACTAAGTCATTTTTGCCTTCTTTTTACAGCTTTGGTACAAAACAGATTAATTAAAAGGAGAGGAAAATAATCTCTTTCTTTCTCTTGTCATGAGAACCACATGTGCAGTGTAAAGTACAGATAGAAAAGAAGAAAGTGCTCTAAGTAGAAGATTATTTTATGTATTTCATGGGAAAAAGTTGTTCAGCTCTTTTCAAAGCAAACTATGCCTACAGTACTTTAAAGGGAAGTAGGAGGAAATGATAATAATTTTATCTGAACTGGCTTAGGGCTAAATTCTGTAGATGAATATGGGTGTGACTGGGCAAAATGTTGTCTTGATGTTAACCTGAAGGAAAAATGAACCTATCATACCCAGATTCATGTACAAAAAGTGTTATGTGTGTTTTTGTCTATTCACACAAGTATGTTTGATATTTTTAAATTTTTCTTATCTGAATGTGCAAATTAGCCCATTCTTTATTCGCCTTTGTAGGAGCATATTCATATGCAAAAGTATAACAATTTAGTTTCACTATCTCAGTCTTAAAGATCCCAAATAGCCAATGTAAATATCAGTGGAGAATATAAAATGTAAAAAATAAAAAAATATAATGACAGCTTAAGTATTTGTGGGTTTTGCTCAGTAGATGGGAAAGTGAGTAAAGACCAAGGAAGTGAAAGATCCGTAAACTTATCTTTATCTGTGAAGTTATTGATATCTGTAGGGCAGAGGGGAATTATGTTATTGATCAAGGCCAATAACCATGTTTATACAGAGTGAGAAATAAGAAAATTATTCAAGGGAGCTAATGAATGTGAAACTTTAATAAGTGGGACATTATAGACAAATCAAATAAGCACTAAAGGGTAAAAGAGTCCAGTCCTATGTGGTGGAAAAGAGAGCTCTGCTAAAAAGGGTCCAGTCCCATGTGGTGGAAAAGAGAGCTCTGCCATAGCTCTTAAGTGCAGCAGTCCTGGTGTTAATGAAAAGCAATTTTTTTTCAACATCCAGAATTGTATGGGTTAAATTCTTTTTCTCAACTGACAAGAGCCTCAGCTAAACAGATCAAAAAGAGAAGGAAAACCAAAACACAAGCTCAGAAGTTGCCTTTGCCTTGTACCAGGAGTCAGAAAGTGTCAAAAGATGTGTCATATCTTAAAAGGCTAAATGAAAAGTTATAGTTCCTCAGTACATGAAGAAAGAAAAGCTTTATTGGAATAGTTTCTTTGTCGCATCCTATAAAAATATTATGAGGACAGCATGTATGAAAGAGTAAAAACAGAGGTTACTGGAGATTCATGTAAAGACGAGTTTCTCTGTCTCGTAGCATAACAAGAGAAAGCCATCACTCCCAATAAAAGTGTTTCTAATTATATGGAGGTTTGGGGTTTTTTAAAGTTTCTGGACTTTTCTGCTAAAAGCCTATGGCACTTTCTGACAACTGGTTACCAATGTTACCAGAGAAGCTGGAAAACCTATCCACCTTTCTGAACAAACAAGAGTATTCATGTTCTCCAGAAATGTGTGAAATGGAAGTGAATGGCCGAGGTTTTTGCTGGTGGATTTTACCATGGCATCTACAGGAAGTGTCATACCAGGGGCTGTACCTTCAGCGTTGCTGTGCAAAGCGCCCTCCCATGCCACAGGGTGCGGCTGTGGCTGCAGAGCTGTGTGGATGCTCATCCACACTGGGGCTGCCACTGCTAATTCTGGACCAGTTTTTCCGTAGTCAGACCTTGAAAAAGGCTGGAGAAAACAGGTTGCCTCTGGCACATATGGAAGTTTCAGTAGCTCCTGCACTTTCTTTCAGTCCCACTCATTGTGTTGACTCCTTCTGCCAAGTCTGGATGAAAGCAGTTGACAGAGTTGACCTTGTCCTGGTTTAGGGCAAATTTGGGGGGAAACTTCTAAATGGGGTCCCTGTAGAAAGCAAATTCAAGCTGCCCCTCCCCACCGCCAATTTGGGAAATATTTCCTTTTAGAAAATGGAAAAACCTGTTTATTTAATAAGCAAAGTATTCGCAAGTAAAATAACCAAAAACAAAACAAAAATTTTAAAAAAAAAGAGACAACAAAAAAACAAACCCCAGAAAAATATTAAACAATAAAACCTCACACTATTCTGAAGAGATGGCTAATTCATAAAGTCCTTCTGTTGTTCAGAGAGAGTGCTCTGTGGGTGTTTCTCAGCTCACTATCTCTCAGTCCCTCCAGCATTCCAGGGCCCAGTGTGATCCTGGGCCACAGGCATGAGCTCCTAGTGTTTTTTGTGGGTTTTCTGTCCAGAGAAAGTTTGAACAGGAAAATTAAAAACCACAGTTCAGGGAACTTCTCTGCCTCAGCTAGCTAAAAAAACTAACTAAAAGCAGAGTCAGATTTTTTCCTGCTCTCTGTCTGTACTGCAGACGACACATGCCAAGAGAGAGCTGAAGCTCTTCTCTCTATGTTTTTGAATACAGTGAAAAGATTCCACCACTTTTCCTTCTCCGCCACTTCCCTCTCAGATCTAGTTTTAAAGGCACAAAACTTATTTCTGGGCTAAACAGATGAATGGGGATACAAATCAGCATCATAAAGTCACCCCAGAACAGACCTGTACACCATTTCTATAAGTCTGGGAGAGCTTTTTATTCTACTCCTTGTTCGACTGGAAATACATGAGTGGGACTGAGGGAGCCAAATGAAACTACTACTCTTCTCAGGGGCAAGCACTGAAATAATTTCACCTAAGACACAAGTTGCAGGTGTGAGTTAGAACATTTACCTGCCGCTGATTTGAAACTTAGTGGAAATT
>VRYO01002297.1:65523072-65564444 GCA_009812075.1 Sialia sialis | reverse complement strand
GTGAAATTACTGTAATTCTAAATATCTCTGCTGAGTCCAGACCTTCCTTCAAGATAATTTTGGATGCTACTTGAGGCCTAAGTTGCTGAAGAACCCTGGTATTCAGCCTGAAAATTGTGCAAGATGAAAGCTAGGTAAAGCGAGGTAATACTGGGGTGGGTTTCTGAGCCTGCTTAGGGCTGCACTAATGATGGTGAGGAGAATGACCATTGCCTTTGTGCTTGGTGTGACAGACTCTCCTCTGCCAGCAGCTTCCACAGCCATGTGACACAGTCAGAGCTGGCTGGATTAGAAGATTTACAATATTTCTGAGCCCACGATTGCTGCTGGAAAGACTTGCAGAATTTGTAATCTGCAGCAGCCTCAATTCAGATTGAATGCAAACACAGTAAGGATTTTGGGGAGTTAGAACATGGGCATCCTCAAGAATCCCAGTTCAGATATAAAATAGACCCTTTTCCTAACCTATAATGATGTAGAAAATTAAACAGGAAGAAATTCCACCTTCAATTAAATAAATCATGCCTTCAAATTGTTCATGGCTTTTTGCACGCTTACTTGCTGATGCCAGCATAAATCTGTTGTTAGGTCACTTCTGAAACAGGAATGATTTGTATCATCCATGCATTGGAGAAGTGGATTTGTAGCACACTGGATACCCTGTCCCACTGACTTCACCAGGAGTTACATGACTGTAACTGGGACTGTTGCTGACCCCTGAGACCGTGATGCACACTATCCATTTCCTCATCAACTACTATTTTCTTTTTGCAGTGAGACTAGAAAATGTCATAGACACCTGTTAAAATTTATCCAAAATGCTGTGTTTCTCCTCTTTTCTAAGTGCTGCAAGCTCTCCTCCTCATCTTCTTCCCAGCCAAGGAAATACTGTTACAGTGAGAACTGAAAAAGGTATTTCTGACATTTTTTAGCTGCTGACGGACTCTGGGAGGAATTGCTACATGTCCTTCTCCCAGCTGAAAACCAAGTAAAAGCAAACATTAACCATAATACTGATTAATAACTAGCTGTGATTTCTGTTAACAAAGCTTTTTTACATGCAGAGTGGAGAAGCAGGAGACTGTGTGCAATATATTGTCTTCTCTCTTTTGTTAGAATGGCATTTCATCACCTCATTTTATTTGTTCCATCTGTTTCATACTGACTTTGCTATAATGCTACTTTGAGAATACTGTGATCGTTTGTTTGTATTGATATCAGAAATTAATATAAAATGTTTTTGAAAGCACCATTAAGATGGAGGGTTTGATGGGATTATGGTAAAAGCAAGCAAACTGTGAACAGAGACACACACTGCTGCAAGAATCCCTGGAAGAAATGAGTTTGAGGTTATTAAGGGAGAAAGGAGAAGAAAGATGTTCTTGTGACTAGGGCACTGGACTGATATCAAAGAGGTCTGGTCTTTGTTCCTGGATACATTATTGGATTCCTTTGAGACCTGTGACAAGTCACTTAGTCTCTCATTGCCTCAGTTCTTCACCACTAAAATGGAAGTAAATAAAATTTCTTTACCTCACCAATCTGTTTCAGAGACAAATCCATTCAAAAGTTATGAAATGCTCAGCTGTTAAAGTGATGAGCACAGGGGAAAATGAGTAAATCAATGAATTCTAACTCTGCTTGTGATGAGTTTAGTGAGACATTTCTCCAGCCAGTGAACCTGCTATGAAGGCAAACACTGGCTTTTTCCTAGTCAGAGAAATATCAATGATCAGTTTTTTTGTGAAGTCGTAACAAAGTCTGAGATATTTTTAATGATAATGTATCAGTAAAGGGGAAAAAAGAAGAAAGAAACCCCATTTTTTCTTATTACATCAAGGAAGAAAAGACCCAAGAGAGGGAATGATAGATGTCCTAACTGTATAAAATGAAAGCTTGAATAGAGAAAATGAACAACTTTTCTGTCACTGGGAATCTTTTAAAGATTAAAACATACATGAGCTTGTCTTTTCACTTGCACAGTCAATTACACCCACTAATAGTGTGAATAAAGTGCTTCACATATAGATGGTTGCATTTTATATTTCCCTTGTACCATAAATGACCACACAAAGCTACAGGCACGGAGAATCCATTTCCCATAGATTTCCAGCATATCACAACCTGAGGATGTTGCTTTATTCTTCAGTACCATGTTTGTCACCAAAGCTAGAGAGATATGAGGTAAATTCTATCTGTGAATCACACCCAGAAAGCTTCCTAATCCGAGATAACTACTACCTGATGTCATATGTGTTTGGAACTGATAAGGAAATCTTTTAAATTTCCTATTATCTTTGATTAGATATGGGTTTCGGTTTTGATTTAGTGTTAGGCACCTACTGTGAGGAACAAAGGAGGTGTCACAGATAACAGAGAGGTAATTGTTTTTAAAAGTGAGATCCCTCAGAGAATAAAAAGCAGGTTGTTGAATTTCTTCTCGTTTTATTGATTATCCTTTCACTATGATTATCCAGCTGCGGAAACATATGCTTTCAAAGGAGATAATCTTATCTGTGAGATGACTAACATGCATCTAAATTTTCCATTGTTACATGCCACTGACATGTCTTTAAACTAGATCCTTCTCCTGAATGTGTCTAACACCAATGACACTGGCTGGTTTTCCTTTAGGATGAGGACAAGCAATTCTCTTTGAATCACTGTGTTCTTCCTTCATGGCTCACGTGTTTGAAAATTATTTGCAGGCAGATGCTGACAATTTCCTGAAGAAACTTCATGGTTCATTACCTCCCTTTATGATAGCAGCAAAATAAATTGCTGTAAAGTCAGTTAATGTGATAGAAAATGTTCACATTTCCAATAATAATAATAATAAAATCTCAATTCCGCTTCTAAACTCTCCCAAAATACTTTCCAAATCACCTCCCCTTCTGCTTTTGCATTCAGATACTGAGTATTACTTTGTGCTAAGTAGAACAAAGGTTGTCTCGGCGATGCAAATACTGCTGGTTTATGATGCTGCTTAAACAGATTCTTCAGGAAAAACAACGTGCAAAATTTAGTGTGGCTGCTGGATGAGCAGAGGAGGAATGGGGCTTGTTGCTTCTGCTGTGTGCTGCTTGCTAAGTCCCTAACATGAACTGGAATTACAGCAGGCAGTAGAATATTGGTTAAATACATGCTAATGTTTTCCCTAGAGAGGGGTGGATGTAATATAATAAGCATATAACTATTGTGTGTATTCTGGTGATCATAAAATGATTACTGGAGGTACAGTAAGAAAGAAAGAACAAGTTCCAGTGTCTTTGCTATACTTGATACTAGCACTATTTGGAAATAACTGGGCTGGTTTCTATTTTCCAGAATGGTCTGTTGGCCGGTCTTTAAACAGGCTTTAATGGAGCTGACTCTCATGTTAAAAGGGTAATAATATTGGGGCACTTTGGAGTTTGCTCCTGCCAGTTAGGAGAGGGATTTTCTGCAGGGTAAGCCTGGATTCTGGACTGTGTTGGCCCAGCCTTTGTGTATTATCATGGCTGATGACTCTCAAAAGGCCAAAATGCTAAAGAGTAGATAAAAGAATTTGCTGCAAGTGGTGGTAGGTGGGTGAGGAAGAAAAACTAAAGTTGCATTTTCTTGATCAGCAAAGAAGATGCTGCCTGAACAAAAGGACAAAAGTGGTGTAGCCAAATGTGACCTGACCCAATAAAGGTAAATTATTTTGAAAAATCAGTGCTGAGGATCTTGCATGGGAGTCAAATAGATGATATCCCTCTGTTCTAAATAGTAAAGCAACACATTTTGTAACGGTGGCTGCACCCAGGGTGGTCAGGTAGTTATGACCTCTGCAAGGTGTCTGGACAAAGCATGCAGGTAGCAAATCATAAACTCATAGTGAGCAAGTCATTTTAAAGAGGAGATTTACATCCTAAAAGCATGCCCTAAGAAGATAAATCTCCTAAAGCCTGTATTTATCACATTTTGCACATATTTAACTCTGGGTGATGTGATTTCACTTCCAGTTGAGGCTAATAGCATGGCTCAGATTCCAGGCGTATGCAGAGATGAGCACTGTTTCAAAGTGTGGATCACTGGAGTGGCTGACCATTTCAGAGGTAAGAAATAGGGGTTCTGGGGATTGGATGAAGCCAGGGCTTGTGTCCTGTTTCTTATTTTTTTCCATTAAGCCTGATCAGTACAGGAATAGAATCGAAATGCAGACCTGTAAGTTCAGCACTGAGATGAAAGAAGACACTCAGCATGAAGGCACAAAGGCACAAGAAAGAAAGACAGGGAAGTAAAAGAGGAAGCAAAAGGCAAAACTTCAGTAGAAAAATCCAAAGCATCAGAATGGCTGATTTCAGCTTCAGAGAGTCGCCCTGAGCATACATTAAACTGGGTTCAGCTGCTGTATGTACCATCAAATATTTCATATTAATAATTAACTAGTCACCGGCTGTCAGAGCAAGATTCAAATGGATGGAAGGGGAGTTTGGGTCACCTTCCCTAGGACTGAGAGTTTTAATGAAGGGATAGCTTTACTGCACTGTTGAGGAATGATGAAATACTAGGCAGAAGGATTAAGGGATATACATCTTGAAGGATCCTTCCATGCTCGCTCCCCCATAGGACAGTATTTAATTTTCTCATTTTATTCTTCTCCTTGATACACTGCCAGTGTGTACACATAAAGAGCTTGGTCTCGCCTGCAGAGTGTGATGTACCCCAATGTACATGTCTGGAAAATCAGCTTACATATATGCAAAGTCAACAGCAAAGGCACTGTGTATCAAGAACATGACTGCATGCAATGACTGTTATAAATCAGAGTGCTTGGTGTGTCTTTGCTGGACACATTCTCATTTATCAAGGTGATTTTTAAACCTGTGCCTAATTCCCATGCGTGAGAAATGGGAATTCACTGAAATCTCTTGCAATGCTTTGTTCTGGCTTTAGATTTTCTCCCCAACACCCCAGTTCACCTTCAAACCTACTTGAACACGAACATAAATGATAGACTACAAGGCACTGGGTTTATTGCCTTCCCATCGATCACTGACGGGCAGTTACAACTCATGCCATCCCATGAACAGCTCGAAATGGCACAGCCAAACCCCAGGCTTTCCTTGCTCCTCTCATGAAGGGGAGAACAAGTCCAAAGAGACACTAAAAGCCCTTTGCAGCCTTGGCTGTAGGACCCAAAGTGACCACTGCTTCAGAGAATTGCTCCAGGGGAAGCAGCAAGCAGGACTTAAGAAAAAAACTGAAGAAACAACAGTTTCTTCATAATCAACTGGAAATGTTTATGAAGTCAGGCTGCCATTTGCATCTCTGGCTTGGGGTGAAAAATGAGCATAAAAGCTGTGCAGAATCACCTTTTTTCCTAGTCCTACAGAAGGATGGACAGACACAATGACAAACTCTGAAAGCCCAGAAGAAAAAGTGGCACATTTCAAAGAGCTAATTACAATTTCTTTCCCTTAGAGATTAATCCACTGACTGTAATTAAGCTCCCTCTATTTTTGAGATCTTGGCAAGATCTAAGAAAAGCGTGAGCAAACGAGAGAGTGCCCTTGCTAGCCAAGCAGATTTTTTTACTAAGCTCTATCAGCCCTAATTAATAGACCTTTGTGTAAAACCAACGAGAAATCAGATTTCCAATAGAGCTGAATCAAATGGCCTTGGCTACCTCTGCACACACAGTTTGTTAGGAGCTTGGCCACAGCCAGGATTTACACATTCAGAGGATGAAAAGGAGGCATAGGGGGGAGGCAGGATGAACGAGCTCCCTCTGCCCCTTCTCCTTCTTCTCCTTTGCTGCTGCTTTGTTCTGTTTGTAATCTTAGCAGATGGCTGAGGCAGCCTGGAGAAGAGATTGCCTGAAACAGGCAGGTGATGAGGCCAGCAGCAGGGACCCCGTCAGCGATTGAAGAAACTGATACAGCTCTCTAACCCTTACTGCTAACAAAAACCTTTGTTATTCTTTTGCTCACTTCTATGTTGCATTTTGTGCATTTATGACAGACAAGAAAGATGCCAGAAGCCAGATCCTCAGCTGGCACAGGCGAGGTACCATCCCTGACGTCCCTAGAGCATGGCTGATCTGTGCTAGCTGCAGCTTTAGCCCTTAATTGCTGCACAGCCCAGCTCTACTCTTCTCCTTATGGCCTCTCCTGTAAGTATGCAGAACAGGGAGGGCCTAGCCCTTTCCAACAGCTGTACCTGGCAGACAACATGTTTTTCTTTCCACCCACACCAGGGTAATGCTATGGGCAAACAGCGGTGCAACAGAAACTGAACTGGGTCACAGAGAGCACTCAGAGATCCCCAGAAATCTCTAGAGACAATACTGACTATGCCAACACCACCCTCAAGAGCAGACTTGACTGTTTTCCATACTGGGAGTCTGTAAGCACAGTGTCTGCCCAAGCTCAAGGTGTGCTCTCTACAGCAGCTGCAGGGATTGTGCTTGCCTGAGCCTGCTCTGTGGGCTAGGATGCTCCAGGTGCATCCAAACAGTCCAAGAGTAAACTGTTTGTGAGGCAGCTGTATGGACTGAAAGTGGGTGGGATGTGGGGCAAAATGTGTTCACAGCCACTCTGGGGCTGGTTTTCAAAGCCACCAGGCCTCTTCATGTTCAGTGATCCTTTGTAATACAGATCAAAACCAGGGCACTGCCAGTAAAGGTTGAAACAACTCATTCTCCGTTTCCATTGTAGCTCCCAGCAATTCAGTAATTCAGTGTGAAGAATTAGCCCTTTAAGAAAAGAACAAAAACCAAAAAAAACCCAAACCCCCTAAAAAGCACCGGCCAAAAAAACCCCACAACACCCAGCCTATCAGATATTTAATTCCATGCAGTATATTTTCTGACCTTACTCTCATAAAAGTTAACTGTGAAAATCTAGTTCACTTGAACGGGAGCAGAATTAAGTCCTATTACTGCACTGATTAATCTGTAAGAGCAGAACAGGGCCCACAATGCTTTCTAGTTATTCTACAGTCAAAGACCCAGCTTTGTCAGTTCTTTGATTTGTGGATCATAACAATATAAAGTACATTTTTGTGTTAAACAACAATAGAAAGCTTGTCTTTGTAGTTAAAAAAACAAACTGAAAGCTCCAAAACAAAAGCTGAAATACCATAAAAATAAGGTAGGCATATTTTTCATAGCTAAGCTTATATACAGTATAAATATCTTTTGTCTGTATTTTTTACTCTTTCTGGAGAATTAAGCGTTGGATTTATAAAAAGAAGGAAAAAAATACTATTTATTTTCTTTATCCTCATTATAATTATCTTCTAATCTTTTCAAAACTTTTTTTAATAAGACCTTAATATGATCAGTTTCTCACTCTATATCATTGCCAAACACTGATAAGGCTTCTTGTATATCTTTTAGAAAGAGAAGCACTTGTACTCAAAATGTAGAAGTGTCTATTTGAACCAACAACTCTTGAAAAAAGATTAAGTTTGAACATTGGCATCTCATATAAGAGGTTTTTCTCTGGTAATTTGAGAGCTTTCTTCTATAAATGCAGTGATCATGATAGGAAGAGCATTACCAGTTCTTTTTATCTCTACTACATCATTTTTGTTTCTTACCTGTGGTCATCTTGAAGTGGGAGCTACAAGATCTACAGAGAGAAGTTAAAGAAAAAGCTGGTCATCTCACAAAAGATCAGAACTATGAACGCTATTCTGAAGTTTCCTTGAGCTGGCTAGTATTATGGCAAATCTTTCAAGCTTTGGCAGTGGAGATAGGTTGCCCAGGGAACATGAGAAACAAAGAAAGAGGCTGGCAATTTGTCATGATCAGAAGCAGGAGAACCGGAACGTTATCATCACATCTGGAGGTATGGAGTCACCACCAGGTGCTGAGTCAGACATCTGAACAAAGAACCTGCACGAACCAACTGGAAGAGGGGATACACAGGGCATGGAGTGGGAAACTGAGAAATCTTGCTTTTCTAAAGCCAGAGAAACCTCAGAAAACCCCATAAGGGCCTCCCAGTTGGTCCCAGTCAAGACAGAAGATGCAGAGTCATCAATCCAAAGGGGCTGGGAGTACATACGGCTCTTGGAGGAACAGGTGTACCCCACAGCAGTTTTCTGCTTTCCAGAAGTGAAGGAAAACATCACAATAATAAAGGACACTGATATCAGGCATCTCAGATTGATATATGTGGTGAGGATCTGCACCAGTGACATTAGCTTCACCCAAGGCACTGTCCATTAAAAACAGTGATACCTTTTAGACCATTACAGATCCTAACCAGCCTCTCTGAAAGGTTATAGGCTACACTTTCAAGCAATTAATTAAAGACATGTTGGTGTTAGTGAACATTTATTAAAGTGCATCTTATCTTTTGTGCTCTTAATCTTTCTTTGTAATGTGCAGTAAAACTGCATTATCACACACCCCTTTCTCTTGGGACACACTGACAGACTCCCTTGGCCAGTAGCAACATTTCCTGAGTTTCCAGAAATGACGAATGATTTCTTAATGCAGAAGTGCTGTGGCTTCACTGCAGTCACAAAAGCAGATTGAATTAGTATTGACCTTGGTACTGCAGTAGCCGTGCGGGTATCAGGAGAACATATGACAGCTCTGCATACTGGTTCTCATTCTGCTTGAAGAAGATGAGATC
The DNA here is from genome assembly GCA_009812075.1 of Sialia sialis. Taxonomy (NCBI): domain Eukaryota; kingdom Metazoa; phylum Chordata; class Aves; order Passeriformes; family Turdidae; genus Sialia; species Sialia sialis. The sequence goes on along the minus strand of VRYO01002297.1, from coordinate 65,555,829 downwards.
ATCACTGACCTAAAAATTGGCAGCTGTGCCTGCACCAGTGAAATCAGCCTGGTTTCATTGACCTTGTGAAGAAAGTACCAGCATCTATCATGCATATTTGAAACTTCAAAAGAGAGAGTTTTCCAGAAACTCAAGCTTCTCGATGACATGACCGATTTGTAATATGGGAACCATTACCTCAGACTGAGGATTGTTTTGTGCTGTCCTATTGGCATCCCTCAGCCTTTGTTCTGCAGTCACATGGGGAAGATGTGCTGCTGGAAAGATTTCCAGGCTAAAATGATAGCTAGACAGTGAAGCTAAAAACTGTAAATAATGCCTAGTGATGGGGAGATCTGAAGGAGTAACTTGCATAGCTTTGGTACTAAATGACTAAAGGCAATAAGAAGGCGTCTTTGTCATACTAAGGAAAAAATTTGTGGGTCAGCTAAGGCACCACTGCTGCTTGCAGGTACATGAATTTGATCTCAAAAAGGCAGACGTTTTCAAAGAGATTTTTGTGTTGTAGGTGGGCTGGAGCAGGAGGGTATATCCAGCTCAGGTGAAGTTAGAGCTGGGAGTAGAAACCTCTGAAGTACAGAAAAAGGTGCATGAAGCTGCATCTCATAAAGATAAAAATTTAAAATCAGCCTATTCAGATTATGCATAGCCAAGAGGATGAAAGGAGGTGATTCAAGGTGTTCAGAACTTGAAAAAGCTGGATATGTAGGCAGGGGGTGAGCAGTGTAATTCAGAGAACTGTGAGAGACCCTGGTCAAAATATTAGAGGACCGAATTCAGGACTCTACAAACAATAAACCAAGCTCTAGTTACATCCAAAATGATGGTAAACGTAAGTCAGTACAGTTTCAGGTATGGCACATCTCATCACACAAACCTCTTGCCCTTTTTTGATAGGATTACTGTCCGCAGAGCTGTGTCTATCCTTGTACTTCTCAAAGCCATTTGACTTCTTGCTGCATTATTTTCTGATTGAAAATCTTGCACAGAATGAACAGCCCTTTCTTGGAAAGTGGTACGAACAGAAGGACATGGGGGTCATTGCAAATAATTACCAAACCACAAGCACGTAATGCAGTGTGGTGGGAAAAATTGGCCAATGCAACCCATAAATGTATAATAAAGGAATATGAAGTAAAAGAAGGAAAGTAATTTTGAGTTAATGACAGCTATTACTATACTTTGTCCACTTCTCATTTTCATGCTTCAAGGAAGATGTGAAATACTGCAGCAAATTCAAAGACAACTACAGAGATGACCCAAGGGCTGGAAGGCAAGCCCCTAAGACAAAGCTTATGCAGGCAGAAGGGTGACTTGTTCTGTGTTTATAGATATTTACACAGAGAAATGAGACCTAGGGCAATATTTTAATGCCGTATATAAAAACATAACAAGATCCAGTATCTGTAAGCTGAAGTTAAATGAATTCAACCTTGAAATAGAAGCACCTTCCTAGCAGTGATGGTAAATAGATATTGAAACAGCTTAGCACAATGGTGATGGCTTTGACACTGCTTCATGTCATTAGAATGAGATCAGTTGCTTTTCTGAATTATGCATCTTTAGCCCACTGCTGTCAGAAAATCTATGGTGATGCAATTGTTTCTGGCTTTGGGAGGGAGGAGACTGAGCCCCACACCTGAGATCAACCAAAGCTGTGATGGAGGCAAGGTTAGAAGGGATGCAGCTCTTGGGTGGCGTGAAGGGTTGAGAGCCAGATTGGTAACTAGGGCTCTGCATCAGGGGTGGAAGTTAGCTGTTGGGAACCTTGGAACATTACCCCGATTGCTTCCTGTCTGCAGTGGTGGCCACAGACATTGCAGGAAATCGATATTTCTCCTGCACTGGGCCTGGGCCTGTGCCTGGGACTCCCAAAGCTTAATTTAAGTTTTTAGACTTTGTTCTCCTCACATTATTGAGGTTACAGAATGTTTATATACAGGACAAAAATTATTCTTGTTTTAAGGAATGTTAAGGAGCTAAACCAAGATAACTTTGAAGTGTTGATTCAGACCAGGGAGCACAGTGATTTTCACAGGCTGTCCTGAGGGACATCTGTGCAAGCCAAAGCTCAGTTTTATGATAACCAAACTGATACAGCCAATGTCTTCAACATGACCTGCTGTCCCTGGCTATTTGTGGTCCCACAGCTTCCTTCACTGCTACCATCTGTGTTTGGCTGGCCTGACCCTGCTGTGACCTGGCCAGGGCAGAAAGCCATGGGAAAACTAACCCCAGAAGAAAAGGTGTGTTGCTCCCTGCTTGTTCAGCTACTGTACTGAAGAATCCAGACCTCATATGAATATCAGCACCCTGGAGGAAAGAGGACATGAGTAATGCAGGGGGATGATGATGATGATGAGGTGAAGGACTGCTCATTCTGGTGATGGTTTGCCTTAGATACGATGTCAGGTTGTGCTCAAAAGCCACATAGGTTCAACCATGCCACCTCCTAACCTCAGAAGAAGACCTTGCCATCACAGGAAACATTTAAAGGCCCACAGTTCAAGGAATCACAGAATGGATAAGGCTGGAAGGGATCAAATGGGACATCTGGTTTAAAATTCCTGCTCACTCAGTGTCATCCTAGAGCACATGGCATAGGATTGCATCCAGATGGTTCTTAAATGTCTCCAGTGAGGGAGACTCCACAATCTCTCTGGCCAGTCTGTTCCACTGTGTGGCCTTCTTGTTCCAGTGTGACGTTCTTCCTCATGTTCACAGGGAACTTCCTGTCCATCAGTTTCTGCCTCGTGCCCTATTGCTTGGCGCCACTGAGAAAAGCCTGGCTCCAACCTGATACCCTCCTTTCAGATACATACAGGCATTGGTGAGGTCCCCCATATACTGAGATGAGGCTGAACAGGCCCAGTTCCCTCAGCCTTTCCTTGTGAGAGAGATGCTCCAGTGTCTTGGTCATGCTTGTTGCTCTCCACTGGACCTGCTCCAGGAGCTCCAGGTCTCTCTTGTTCTTAGGAGCCCAGAACTGTGCACAGCACCCCAGATGTGCCCTCACCAGGGCTGAGTGGAGGGGCAGGATAACTTCCCTCAAACTGCTGGCAGTGCTCTTCCTAATGCATCCAAGACTGGGATAACATCCTGTCTTTTCCAGTCCAATTTGGTGTGCTTCTACAGTAATAATGGAAAAACATCAGCTGACAGGAGGATAATGAGAGCAGAGACAGCAACATGTTACATTGGTCTCCCATCAAACATGGAAATGTTTAGCCCCAGCTTTCGGAAAAGGTACAAAATAAGGTTTTCCCTGGGCTTCACTGACTGGCATGTTGTGGACAGTGCTGGTGCAGCAAGCTGGGCTCTTCCTTCAGGGGTGTCTCAAAACAGCTCTGTTTTCTTCTTGTAATTCTGTGTTCATATAGATCAGGTCAGGAGAGAATCTGGTGGTTCTAGCAGACATACAGGCTATCAGACAAAGCCACGGTTGGATCTTCTCTGTTTGTCAGCAGGGCTCATATGTACATAAATGCACAAAGACATCTTACGCTGAGATTTTTCTACCAGGATCATAAATTTGTACTGGACTACTTTTATTGCAGTGTGCTTTTCTTGTCATGAAAATATCAGAGTATAATTTAATCCTCCCCTTTTGCTGCCTCTCTTTCTTTTTCTCCCCCGAAGAGAAGAAGCTTTCAGTAAATAGTGGCCAGGAGATGCCCTGAGGAAAGCATGGGCCCCCATAAATAGGAAATGAAACAGAAAGCTGCGATCATAAAAGAAAGGGCTAGAAAAGATTTTATTAACATTCTTCAAAAAGTGTCTTGTGAACACTCACCACAATGTAATCCTCGAGCATTGAAGTTCTCCTGAAACATTGCATCTTCTAAAGGTGAAAAGAAGTATTTTTCTCCTGTAGTGTTTCTAAACCTGTGTGATTTTTTAGCAGTATGTTTTCTTATAAAGCTAGTACATGAGAAAGGGAAAACAGGTCAAAACCTTTGTAAAGGCTTATACCAATACCAGCTGATATGGGTTGCACCAACACCATCCCATGCAGTTATTTGCATTCCCTTCCCAAAGTCAGTGAGATCAGCCCTCAGGCTCTGCTTTGGGGGGCTGGCTGGCACACTGGCAAAGGTTGCAGGTTTGGCTGTTTTACAATTTGCTGGTGAAGCTGCCTAGAACCATGTGATACCTCCAGCTATGGCCAGAGTTGATGAGTAAAGGCCCTCTGTCTTAAAAATTACCTTCTAAGCCTGAGGTTGCCACTCTCTCAAGGACAGGACAGCCTGGATTTGCAGTGGGGGACACCAGTAGGGCACAGTGCCTTTCTGAGCCCTGGGGCAGCCTGGGATCTGCAACAGGAATTGCCCTCTAAGCTGAACTCTGAGCTCCTCTGCACCCCTCTGGACTTCCAGCCCTGCAGCCCTGGCCACTGCAGGAAAGAAAACCCCTGAACAAAAATATCCGAGTGAAGAAAGACATTCTGCAGCACAGGAAGCAAGCATGTACTGGTCAAAGAATTGGATTACTCAAGGTGGTGACTCACCCAATAACTATTCAGTATTTGTGGTTGAAAGGGAAACCTTTGCCAGAAAATGACTAAAATCCATTGGCACAGGCTCTGAAGGAATCATGACTGGGCCTAAATGACTGTGTACACAAGTGAGTTATTTTTCCACCCCTTTCCACTGAAGCAAGGCAGAGGATAAAAAAAAAAAAAAAGAAAAAACACCATCCCTGTTTACGTAGGTTATTACAGTGCTGGAGTTGCCTCCGGGGGCCTTTCCAGCAGCCGCTGTCGCTGGGGCCAGGTTCAGGCTTACATTTCCCTGTTCAGGCTGGGCTGTGATTTTTGTGTTCATTTTAAAGGCTTGAGCTGGCAGCGTACAGCTAGCTCCGGGGCATTAATTCTTGCTTCACTGGATGGTATATAGGAGGAGAAAGAACAAATTCCAGGATCTTGCAATTTTGCCACAGAAATGAAAAACAGAGTGACTGGCTTTCGCAGGCTGCACCAAGATAATCTGGGACTAATCTCAACTCCATCTCTGAAAACTGCTGAGTGTGGCTGTGGCTTGTTGCTCAGCATCTGGCAGGATCAAACCAAAGTCATCTCAAGTAACTTGGAGAGTGTACCACAAATAAATGCAAAAAATCAAGGACATAGTGCGATCAAGAGATAAATGAGGTGCCTATTTTTCTTCCTACTAATCTCCTAAGTTGTTTTCATGTTACTCTCTCCTTTGTTTAACTCTGAAATCCCCAATGCCCTGATTTTTTCCTCCCTATAGTCTAGCAAACCTTATTTACTGTCTTTGTCAAAGGTCAGTGAAATATTTTGGTGGCAAGGGCTGTCAGCAAACATGCTTAGAAACACTTGAGTGTGTTTAGTTGCTTTTGTCAGATTTTTGTAATCGTAAGGTAACTATGCAGTAAGGCAATAGCCTGGCATGCATAGATGTGTGTTTGTCTCTAGTAAAGGTTAAAGGACAGCCCTGGCATCATTTAGAGAAGCCTTTCCGCACCTGGTTTCCATTTCCTTCTGCTATTTCTGGTAATGAAAATTGGAAGTGTTGCCACAGATTTGGGATCTAGAGGGCCCGTGACACGTTTTCTTGTTCCTTAAAGGCAAGCCTGGATTTAAATCAATGTTAAAGACTGAAAAAGATGAAACCAGGGAATTTCTGGAAGGAGAAGAAAAGGAAAAAAACTTGGTGTCCGCTATTATTTTTTACTATGGCTGAGAAACTCAAGTTGCCTTTCATTCTTCTCAAACCTCCACTGGTTTTGCACCAGAGAATCCACCGTGTGCTGGAGAGCTGCCCCTGTCTGGGGCTCAACACGGAAACAGCAGAACTGCAGTCTGCTTTACAGCAAAAACCATTGGGCTTCCTGTAGTAACAAATTCCTTTCCAGCACTTTCCTCCCCTGCTCGCCTGTCTGCCTTTTGTTCTCTGTCTTTCAAAGCTTGGCTGTGCCTCTTGAAGGAAAAGGGCTGGCCCAGCCAGATGCACTTCTTGCTGCTTCCACGCTTCCCCCACCCCGACTGCTACTGAGATTTCCCCGCAGATTCTGGCAGCAATTTGGGTGCTCAAAATCCTCAGGGAGATCCTTGATTCTTGTCTTCCCCTCAACTATCGTCACTTGGCTCCGGCAGGATCTTTGGGTGTGTTCTGTTTTCCTGGGTGGGATTTCTCCACCCCTAGGGGAGAGCATCCCCACCAGCCCTGACAAAAGACGCTGCTGCTTTAAGTCTCTGTAAACAGCGCAGACAAAACCCCCAGAGCAGCTCTGCATGGGAGTTCCTATATCACCTGAGTGTTCAGAGTATTTTCCCACAAAGCCCAAGTTTAACTCTTTTGCTGCCACCTTTGGAGAAAATGCCTTGAATGATTGCATTCTGTGGGATCCTGACTCCCCCAACAGGGTAGGGGCCATCACAGCTGCAATGTCCTCAAAAGAGGAAGACTCATCCCAGGTGTCCATAGCTTGACAGCCTGTGGACATGGTGAGTGTCCTGCACTCACAGCCTGCTCACATCAAATGCATGGGGATGTCAGCACAGGTGCTTTCCTGTGTCTGTGGACTGATGGGCACACAAAGCTGGGACAGGGAAGGAAAGCTCTTTGCATCTGTCTTGGGTTGCAATACAGGATGTGACCAAAAGTATCGGTTCTATCACCATCTGTTGAGACCAGGTGGGGGGCAGTGATCCTTATCTCCGTGGGAGATATTCTGCTAGTGGGCCATCCATTGAAACCAGGTGGGGCAGTTTTCTTTATCTTTTCACAGCCCATCCTTCTTCCAGGGAGTTATCTTCTGCTAATGGCCCACTGAGTCCCACTGTGGGACTGATAAAATTGCTTCATCCCATTGAGAGATGCTCCAGCCTGGGGGAAGAGCCAAGCCCTTCCTACCAAGATAAAAACTGAGATTTTGAGACACCAAGGTGCCCTTTTCCCACTGGATTTTCAGAGGAAAACCAGACTTTTCCATATCATCACTGGACCTTCGGAGGGAAACTACACCCTTTTACAGGACCACTGCTTCAACTGAACCAAATCTGTCACTGCAAGAGAACTGCAGCCACTATTTAATGGGACTGCTACCGGCACCCTACCTGACGAAGTGTCAGGTTGTATTCTGACTTTGTCAATGTTTGGGGTTTGTTCTTTGTGGTACTGTATTTCTATTTTAATTTTCTTGGTAAAGAACTGTTTTTCCTAATTCCCATATCTTTGACTGAGGGCCCCTTGATTTCAAAATTATAATGATTTGGAGAGAGGGGGCTTACATTCTCCATTTCAAAGAAAGGCTCCAATATTTCTTAGCAGACACGTGTCCTCCAAACCAGGACACCATCCTATACAAAATGACAAGTTTTGGCAGCCAGCTCCAAGTGAGAATGCTGAAAGGAGCAAGGAGCATAGCTGTCTTTCAGGGGTTTTGCCCAGTCTGCTCTGTGTGCTAATGGCCACCTATCTTCACTCCCTGCTCACCCTGCCAGTGTTCCAAGAGCTCACCACTTGGCTTTCCACCCTCTGCACCCAGCTTGTGGGGAATGTGGGTTCCTGCCCTATAGATCCCAACCGCTAAGGCAGGCAGCACTGAGACTGCAGCAGATTTAGCCTCGGTGTGCCAGCACTCTCAGGCTTGTTTGCAGATCTCATCTCATGATTCCAACCCCTTCTTTTCCTATAAATGCTTTTGGTCCTCTGTGGTTTTTGGTCAAATGATAGTGATGTGATGTCTGTGTCCCATTTTGGGTACGTGCAAATGTGTAGATCGGAGTGCTTCATTTAAGATCTGGATGAGACAATCTCCAGAGGTTCCTGCCTACCTCAGCACCTCTGCTATTCGGGGTGTGAGATTTTATATACTAAGCGACATCACTGCTCTTCCCGCTCTCTCTGCTTTTAAATCCCTTTTGGTGTCTCTCTGTGCTTTTGCACTCCATTAAGGTCATTAGCAGACACTTAGGAAGAGCGTTGTTTGGCTTATCCACTCTGAGATCATCTGGTCAGAAGGAGAACTTTATAGGCAGGTTTCAGACCCTGCAAGTCAGAGTGGTGTTTTCCAGACGCTGTGCACTCTCTTTCAGCATTCATAAAGCAGACTCCATCACTGTCTCACAGCTTGGGAAAGAATTCTCTCTGCTAGCTACTATCCTTATTTTAACATGTAGGACAGAATCCCAATTGCTGTATACAATGAGCAAAACTGAAGATGACAGGCCTTGAAAAAATGAACAGGATCTGGTCCCCAGTTAAGTGCAGCACTGTGCTTAGCTCCGGGGAAAGCAGGAATGATGCAGAAAAGTGATTGCCACTCAGGCATTCCTTTACTATGGGTTTTGTAGCTCATCTTTATTCTCTATCAGGATTTCCTCCACCTTCTTTAAACCACACTGGATTGTTTGTGCTCCTTTGAAAGAAACATGCAATTGTTAATAAATATTTCTGATGCATAAAGGAATGTTACAGCAGAAGCTTTTGACTTCAGCAGTATCAAATTGTCTCGATTTACTCATAGGGGTTTTGGGGTGTTTTTTGTGGTTTTTTAGGGGGGCATGTTTTTGGTTTTTGGGGCTTTGTTTGTTTTTTTTTTTCTTCATTTTTTTAAAATTTTTTTTTCTTAATCTTTTAATAATATGTGCTGAAAGTGCTCTAACATCCCCCATCACTGTAAGGATTCAGACTTGAATGGCAACTCCATCCTTTCTGCCTTTGCCACTTTTTACTGCTTAACCATCTACTGTCACCAAAGTCGTGGTGAGAATGGTATGCTCTGCAGTGCTGACTGAGCAGGTGACGTTTGGCATTACCGAGCCACAGAAATGCCCAAAGCAGTGTCCATGCAAAGCCCTGGTCCCCAGACAGCCTCTCCATCTATTGCACACTGGGCAGAAAGCTGAGGGATGCACCAGGAGCCCCAGGTGCTGTGAAGGGCTCTGGTGGTGGGTACTGCCACTCTCCACCTTGTCTGTGCTTTCCAGGTGAAACGTTTTCCTCATGAGGTGCCCCATGTGATTAGTCTTGCTTTGGTTCAAATGTCCTCAAGTATTACTGGAATATGACATCATCTTCTGCGTTCAGCCTTTCAAGCAAATGACACTCACAGGAAATAATTGCTGTGAATGTAAGCGATGTGGTTTTTCTAACCTAATTTTTTAGGAGGAAAGATTACTGAGCAAATGGCACTTAGTCAAGAGCACTCATTTGTGCTGATCAAGAAGCAAAAGTTTGAAAAAGCTGTGTTTGAAAGAGAGCTGACCTTCTGCAGCAAAGTGTTGCTGCTTCTTTTCTTCAGGCGCTTGTTGTTTTTCATTTAGTGTGGTGCTCTTAACTCATAATTCTCTAGAAGAAAATAACTGCCATTGACCTAAGCATGCTAGTCTAGACATAATAATAATAATAATAATAATAATAATAATAATAATACCACACTCAGCACACCATAATAATAGATTACATGAAGACATTCCATTAAAAAAGAACCTAAATGAGAACATTTACTTGTTTTGTTTGTTTGTTTGGTTGGTTTTGGTTTTGGTTTTGTTTTTTCCTCTGGATAAATACCACACACAACTTGGAAGTGTGCTTCCGAGGATGGATATTTCACTTGGACACGTGCACTGGCTCATAGATAAAGAGGACAGGAATCTGGTCTGTGCTGCTCTGGCAGACTGCAGAGGATACCAGCACCTCCTGACTCTGGGCAAGAAAAGATTTTTTCCAATCCCAAATATATGGCAAGAGCATAGACCACACCTAAGTAGGGCTCCATTTCACGGATCCCCTCTGATGCCAGTGGTAGCTCTTGCTGCAGGAGAGCTTATTAGGACAGCTTCTTTAAACACCCATACTTAAGACTAAAGGCCCTCAACCACTTTCTGCATGAGGCTGATTCAGGATGCAACTGCCTTTGCATGGAACTCTGGCAGCAGTGTAATTATGTGCAATGTAACAAACTGGGTCAGGAAGGGAACACTTTTCCCACACCTAAAATTACCACAAGAACTTCAGGAAAAAGAGCATCACCTTGTCCTTGGAAATCTGACAAAAGGTCAGCCTTTAATTCCCCCACTGAAGGTGGGGCCCTTTCTCATTTGCGTTTTAGCTCTTAATAAGATGCCTGTTGCCCTCGGGTCTTTACGTAAGTGTTTGAGATCTTATCCCAAAACCAAAAAACAGAAAGAAAAGAGTGCAATTCCAATAGGTGGAGAACATAAACAAATATCCGTGAAGTTTTTAGTTGGAGAACAGAGCCCCAAAACACGTGATGGACTGAGCTTATACATGATAAAAACACAACACATTCCCTGAAGCCAAAGAAACTGGCTCACAAACTTTAAACAATTCTCCAGTACATCCAGTGCTCCTGTTTGGGACCAGTGCATTGTTTTGCATTCTGGTTAAAAACCAGACATGGCTGGGTAACTGCAAGGAAGCCAGGCAGCAGAGACAGCTCTTACATTGCTACACAAAGTAGTTATTGCCATTAGGAGATAAAGGAACACAGCAATTGCCCTTAATTTAGGAACAAAGAGCAGAGGGATGACTAGCAGCTGAGGGACTCCACATGCATGTGCACTAACACAGAATCTATAGCATGGGGGCAAGAGGATGCATTTTCAAGATGACATGGAAAGAACCCACTTTGAAGTTTCCAGATTGAGTAAAATCAATATCTAAATGTTTCAGTGAAATTTGTTTGATGTTGTCTACATGTAGAAACCCAATAGAGGCCACTTATTATTAAATAGTACTAGACTGAGCAAAGTAGGTCATATTACAGCTTTGTTTGAGAGGCAGCACTGTACCTGCCAGAACAGCATCCTTAATGCGCTGTATCTGGCACTGGAGAATAGGTGGGATATGCACCCAAACCACCTGCAAGAATGAGTACAGAGATGAACAGATCTCATCTGTGATTGTTTTCTGAAATGATCACTGGTCAAACTGACAGAGTCTGTCTAGTAGCTACTTGAACCCATCTCACATACCAAGCATTTGCAGTCTATTTATAGAGGGGCTGTGACTGCGGTGGTGCTGAAGGTCTGTCAGCATTTCCATTACAGGCTCTTATAACTTGGCAGTACCATACCCACTCCAGGCTACAGCCTGATGTGAAAGATGGGCTCTTGTTTTGGAACAAACAATACTACTCCTTACCTTTGGTTCATTTCCCTAAATGCATTAAAAATCCTTGGTCTGTTAGACTTTGTTCCTATTCCTTTAAAAAAAAAAAAAAGATAATCCTGATTTTTTTAAATGGGATGGCTAGGGATCAATCTGTATTTTCCTGTTGGGAAAATAGAGATGTCTAGAGAATTGGAAATGTCAAGTGGCTGCCCCTGTGCATTATTGACACGGTTGCTGGCTAATGGCTGAATGTGACACGGGGATGTTGTGTTCCTGTGGAATGTGCGTGACACTCTCCTCTAGCTGTGCAGAGGAGGGTAAGGTGTTCCTCACAAGCTGTAGAAAGCTGCTTCACTGTTCTGTTTGACACCCTCTAACACCATCACATATTTTGGGGCATAGTTTTTCAAGCACACGTGAGTCTGCCCACACCTGAGTCTGGGCATGGCCCCTGCCCGCATGGACACATCTGTTTCTGAGTTCAAGGAAAAGGCTTACCATTGCTTCTCTCATTCTTCAAGATCCCTTGGATCTCCCCTCAGGGAGAGCCTTGGATGAAGACAATCCAGCCAGTTTACACTGGGTAACTCCACCCATGTGTACTGCCTGAATTGTGGGTGACCCCAGCTGTGGCAAGAGTGCTGTGCTCACAGCCATGCTGTCCATCAAAGCTGTCTGGAGACCCCTTCTTTATCCACAGGAGGTAGAATGGTGGGCAGAGTGTGCAGGAGGCCCAGGACACTGCTTGTTTCCACAGGAGGTATTTTGCTGGTGTGCCTTTCCTTGCTCACTGCCTTGCTCTTGTTGTCTGGCCCAAAGAGGGATTGCAATGCCTGGCAGCCCCAGCTCCTTGCCTCTCTGTGGAGTCTGGACGTGTATTGATTTTTCTGCTTTTCTCAGGCTGCACTCATCCGTCATTTTATATTACTGAAGATACCATTAACAATAAAATAAAGGATGAAAGGTACAGAACCCATTAGAGTGTGTTTACTTCATGTGTATGAGAGAGTGAGTGAAACAATTAAAAGCATATCAGCTTATAAACATGCTGATACAGTTATTAGCACAGTGAATAACACTCAGAGTCTGATACCAGGGGATTGAGATGAAATCTCCCCTTTTCTTTCTCCTTCCCTTCTTGGGAAGAAGAGTGATTTGATATTTCATAACCATGCTGAATGTATGCAGCCATAGATTTGTACATGAGCAAGATGAAAATAAGAGTAAATAATAAAATAAAGGGACATTACACAACCACCAGTCTGCAGTTGGCTTCCACGTGAATGAATTTCAGACCCATAATGGTAAAACTAGAGTGACAGGAAGGTTATATGTAAAAGGAATACATACTAATACTGTTTCTAGTTTCTAGTAAGCAGGGAAAAGCTTTAGCAAAAAAATAACTAGCTTGATTATTCTCATTCAAGGAATGATTTAACCAGAATTCTTCTAAGATCTTGGTATCCTGAAATGATGATACAAGTGAAAATAAAATGTGTGAAAATATTAGATAAGCAGACACTTTTTCCCAGACCACTCCAGTGTCATTTGCAAGGAAAAACGAATGATATGTGTGTGTTGCATCTTTTGTTTTTATTGTCTGCCCTTTTCTCTTCACTAACCTCAGGTGACATGTATGAAATCTAGAGCCCCAGGTAATATCACTGCAATCACAAGAAGTGAGTACACCTTGTTGGTGGTGTCAGATCTCACACCCTGGGGTTTAGACACTCTTTCTCCAATGGGCTGGTGTGTGTTTGATGTCTCTGTGGGCCAGTGCCCCACTGCAGATAGTCTGGCACTCCCAGATATTTTCACAGATGGTTGGGTCAGGTTAAGACCAAGCCATTTTGCAGGCTGATAATATTTGAGAACTTGTGTGGAACAGAAAGTTATCAAAGAGCTTTCTCTGCTATTTGGGATGGGAGTTTTTGTGAATTTCTTTTTATGAGGTCAGTGTTGAAAAAGCATGGACTTTCTGTATTTTTATGTTCCTCTTTGTCTTCTCTTTTTAGGCTGTGGCACTGTGCAGAAAAGAGCTCCTACTGTGATAATGTCCTGGATAATGTATGGATGTGGGGTGGGTGAGTCAGGCACGACAGGGGTGCAGAGGTGACACGGTTAGCCCAGCTGACTGTGAACCTATCCACAGCCACTGATGCATCCTCACCTTTGCACACTTTCCCTGCCTTAGGGCACGCTCTTCTTGGTCAGAGCCTACAGCCCTTGGTCCTGTTGATCTCTGTTCCTGGGTTGTTGTGGCTCAGAGCTCATAAGAGCTGGCAAGCCAGCTGAACTCAGTAAAACATGAGATTACAAATTAAATGGGCAGACACTGGTGTCCACAAAGTGCTCTCTGGGGCAATCACTTTCAGTCTCTCTAGAAAAGAAAGCATATGAATATGGATCTCAACTCTGCAGAAAGTTGGTTGCTAGCAATTAAGGAGTTTGTGCACACCCAAACCTCCATGAGTTCAATTGCATCAGCACAAACGTCTCTGGACTGACTTAGGATGTGATTATACCCATTTACCTTGCTGTTTGTGGAGAAACCTGAGTGAAGACCTGTAAAGGATATCCATGTACAAAAAGTCTACCCCAGGTTAAGTGAGAAGATGCATTCATACTGATCAAAACCTGATTAGTATTTCACCTATAAGCTAGGTGATACTAAACAGCAGTGGATTTACATCACATTAATAACTCCCTGTGGAGTAAAGCCGTAGTGTCTCAATGCATGAGTTTCTGCTTGACAAGAGTTTGCGTGGCTGAAGTTAAAGGGGAAATAAAAGAACAGAAATCTCCTCAAAGTTAAATACAGTAATTTCACACTGATAAGCCACACCTATTTCACTGAAGAATCAAGCTGATCCCAGAAGTGCGGCTAATCACCAGATGTGGCTTATTTATGGACAAATTCCAGAGAAATGCCAACCCGGAAGTGCGAGCCAGCTGGGGAGGGAGCTGCTGTGGAGCTGCTGCCCACTTCGTGCGAAGCTGAGCCCGCCAAGCAGCCGCTTTTGGGCAGCACAGGGAGCCCCCGTGGCTGCCAAGCAGGTGGGGAGCCGCAGCAGCCAGTGCCGGGGGTGGGAGTGCCAGAGCCTGCAGCACGGGGAGGTTGCCTTGGGCTGTGTTTAAAGGCTTGCCTGGTCTTTGAAAACTGCTTGCAAATTGAGCACCTGACAGAAAACCCCACGCAGGATTCTGTTACTAACTCATTACTTTGTTGCACATGGATCCTTGCTTTTTAAAAAAAAAAGTTTGCCTTATCACCCGGTGCAGCATAGTTATGGACAAATTCCGTGGTCTTCCCAGCTACCCGGAAGTGCGGCTTATAACCAGGTGCAGCTTATGAATGTGAAATTCCTGTAGTTTGGTAAAGGGAGATCTGCTGTGTAAAAAAAAAAAAAGAAAATCAACCCATCAATAAAACCCAAAATTGTGTAGTATTTGAATTCTGCTTTGAACAACAAGCACTGCAATCCTTTAGCCTCTGATTCAACAACATTTGGAGCACAGTTAGGCAAGACAATATAGATCCAGCAAGCCTGAGCGTGTTTTGAGAAGACGCCCAGTGTCAGGACATTTCCATGGCCCCGGGGCAGATGACAGGGTGCAGCACACTAGGAGTGGCAACAAGGCTCTCTTCTTCCCTGGTGAGCAGGAGAGAAATGTGCACAGGGAAGGCAAATCTCAGCCCTGGTACACACATACCTCGGTTCCTGTTGTGGGATCAGGAAGGAAATGCTGACTAACAGAGGAGCTCTTCGGCAGGGTGGTTTTTGCCACTGATCCCCCAGCATTAAGCAACAGTGAGTTTTTGATGACTGACTCATTTCAGATATCCCAAGAATGGAAAAGTAACTGAAAGATCCTAAATCTGTCAGAAACTTCTTTTTGATCCAGGTGTCTGCCTACCCACATAATTATAAAGGTCGCATCAGAACAACTTTATGCCTTGGTTTTTGTTTTCAGGAAAACTGCCAAGTGTAACTATTATTTCCTTTTCTTGGAAACGTGAAGAAACTGCACCCAGTTTTTTGGGTCATTAGGCCATGTGGTTTACCATCGTGTCATAGATGTGCTGTGCAATTCCTCCAGTTGTGTATGGCTCTGTCAAGGCCCTGGGGATGCTGAGTGTGTGTCCCAGGGGAAGGGGCTTTGGGAGCCAGCAGGACTTGCCCAGAGAACTGGTACAGCAAGACCTGGAATGGCTGCTTCACTGGGTGAACAACTGGGTACTGGGGCGAGTCAGGTAATTTGGGATGACAGGAATCTTTCATGTCTCCTTGGGATGTTGGGATCCCTCTCTGCTCCAGTGCCATGCAGTGTTACCTGGCTGGGCACTCATGGTAAAGGGGGTGGTAGCAGCTGGCTGCTCTTGCTGTCAGTGGATTTGGCTACTCCTTCGGTTATCTGGGAAAGGGAGTGCCTGGGCCATGGGATGCATGATGAGGCTGTGGTCAGTCATCAGGGTGCTGCTGATAAATGGGCTGTGCAGTAAGACACTGTTAAAATGGTCACTGCAGATTCTCAGAGGGGATTTCTGTGATGCCTAACTCGCAAGGGCTGAAATACCTTTTTTAACTGAAAAGATCCTTTGTTTACATTATTTTATTTTTCTTCAGAACAAGTAAGATGGTTGGAAATAGAAAACTGCTGAGGAGAAAACCTTGTGAGTGAGAAAATACAAGGATAAGAAACAATGAGAAGTACAAGAATAAGCCAAAGCCACTCAGCTCTTTGCTTTGCCACAATTATTTCCCGACCTGTTTATTGCAGTAAGTGCCTATTAATGGGCTGACTCCAGCTCTCAGATGTGTGAGCTCCTACCCCAATAGTTATGTTGAGGTAAAACCAAAGTTCAAACAACAACCCTAAACCCTCCACAACCAGTCTTGGCATTCAAAGAGTTAGCAAGTGCTAATGTAGTAATTAAATGTACCCAATGCTTTCTGACTTCACAGATGACATTCTGTGGTTTGCCTGCCCACCCAAAATGCGTGGGAGGGCAAACCCAAGTCTCAGAGCTCTAGCTGCACTAAGTGTCTCATCACTTTCCTTATCAAGATTTTCACAGTCACTGGGAAAGGGTTGCACCCATCAGCAGGAGACATTCCAGTGCAGGAGACAATATTATTTTCTTACAATTCAAGTTGCACAGGATTCCTGCATAATCATACTCCCTATCTCATCTTTTTCTGCTGTGCACCTTTTCCCTCCTATCAAGTTTTGCATCACTTCTGCATCTAAATATAAAGGAAACTCACAGGAGAAAGCAAAAGTTTAAAGCAAAAGTAAAACACTACAGCTCCCTGGATTCCTTAGAGGCATGGCTGGGGTTGTTCTACAGTGATCCTGCACTTCCAGGATCCTGCAGAGTACCTGCACTTCAGGAAGCCTTTGACAAAGTCCCTGAAAAAAAGTTCTTGGAGGAAGTAGTTATAGGACCAAGAGTGTTGTATTTGATGGTTGGGAAGTGCAGGACAGAAGTAGGCTGGCAATTCTCAGTGTGGCTAAGTGCTAACAAGGAGAAGCTCCCAACGCCTTATCTAGAGCAAGTGTTTGAAATATATCACTCTTGAAAGGAAGGGAAACCACTGCAGCCACAGGTGTACACAACCTACCACGGGTTTGTGACTCAAGAGAGGGCAGTGAAGAGCAGCAGAGAGGACTGAGACAATAGAGAGAGGTGGCTGCTGGCAAGAGTGGTGTAACACTTTGGGAGGCTTGGCACTGCTGGGATGCTTGCCTAGAAGCTGTAGAGAAAGGTGAACTTTTTTTCTGCATGCCCTTAGCTTTTAGCAGTCACATAGTTTAAACAGTATTTCTGTCTTTGGATATGTGTATTTTGAAGCGGACGCATCACAAACATCTCCTCTTCTCATTGGGGGTCCCCTGTCGGCTTGGTGCTGCTGACAGATGCCATCTCATTCCTGCTCTCTCTCCCTCCTCCTCCTCCTCTTGCTGCTGCTACCAACCAGCACTCTCACCCTCTTTCTGACATTGCTTTTTCAGGCTGGCTGTGGAGCTGATCCAGCTCTCTGATCCATCAGAACGTGCCTTTGTTTCTGATGTTCATTTCCCTCTCATTCCAGGAGCTGGTTCAGCTTAGTGAGAGTTCCAAGAAACACTGGTGCTGCAGGTATTAAACACTGCTGGGAATTTGTGGATCTGCAGGTGGGAATGTTACGAGGATGAAGTGGGGCATCACCTCCTGGCAGCAGTGATCTTGTCTGACTCCAGCTCAGTCAGGCTGCCCCACCAGAGCTCAGCCTCCTTGGTGGCCCATCACCAGCGAGAGGCTGGGCTGGGTGTTCAGGTCACTGAGTGCACTGCTCTAATCAAACTGGAATTAAAATCAAAAGAAAAAAACAACCAAACCAGAAGGATTTGTGAATATTTTTGTAAACAGGAGCATCAAGATACTGCATGCTGTACCATAGCTATCAGAAAACAGGCAATGTGCTTTAGACAATTACAAAATGAGTAAGGTGATACCGTCCACATCTGCAAAATCATTTTAAACCTGTCATATAAGGTATGCTCAACGGGAGGTGGCCCAGGCTTTCTAGAGAGGACACAGAAGATTCGTGATGAAACAACTGAAGTGATGGGAGACTTCTCACTGAAAGGGCTTGCTCTTGTTAGGAGGTGAACAGAAAGGGGCTGAGCCTCCTGTGGCACACAAACAATGCATGTAACATCTCCTGAGAGAAAACTAAAGTGAAACTGAAAGATAACCATTTCCAGTAAAAGGTAAATACTTCTTCAGCAATCAATCATGTTAATTGCTACAAGATAGGAAGAAAGTAAAGGGACTGTTAGGCATTTAGACATTTACATCAATAAAAGAATATGTACTGTTAGTTGGTGTAAGATACCTGGAAAAATTAAAGAGATAAATACATCACAGATGATTTCTCTCCCTAGGGCAGGTAAATTGGTAACTGTTTTGAATATCATACTGCTCCACAACTGCTTTGATCCTGGCACCTTCTTCTGAAACCTCTGGAACTGGCCAGTTTCATGCTGGGCACAAAATGCTTTGACCTTCTATGGAAATCCTCCTATTCCTAGCACAACAATGAAATCCCATGTGAGCACAAGTGCAGAGGATGTTGGAAGCTCATTTTTCTGACACTAGGAACCAGGAATGTCTGAAAGAATAGGTAATGGTGTGACCCTAGATGCCCATCTCTGTCCCCAAAACAGTGATTCTGAGGTGCTGTGACAGCCTCTGAGCAGCCATATAAAGGCATTCAAGGCAGAGTGCAAGACCCATCCCCTCTTCTTCTCAGCTTTAACTCAAGAAATATTCAGCAAATGTTGTAATCCCGAATTATAACAGATTTTCTCAACAAATGGCACTGTAGGCCTGTGTGATGTGAGGGTCTTCTTGCCACTGAGGCTAAGAGAAGAAGAGCACCCACCCATGAACAGCATGTGCCAGGAAACTCAAATTAAGGAGCCTGTTCCATGTTAGATTAACAGCTCTTAATGTTTTTTTTATCTGCCAGTCCATATGAATTTGTAGTAAAAAACTGACTTGGTTTGGATCCATAAATAATCATAAACAAATGTTGGACCAGATAATCTTGCTCCTCTGTACAGAGGAGGATTTTGCAAACCTTTCAAAAACATTGTGTCTTGTTGAATTTGGGTAGAGAAGTTAAAGTTGCCTTGAGGCAGTTTTAACTTGTGTGACCGACACTTACAAAGCGAATCACAGTAGGTTTTGCTGACCTTGGCAAAATCAGAGGTCGTATTTTCACAGATATGCCCTTTCAGACATATTCCCCTGATGTATTCCCTGAGAAAAGGTTTCTTTTTGTACATCTAGAGAATGTAATGTCTGTCCTCACTTTCATTCTTCTCTCTTCAAAGTGTTACTGAGGCTATCGAGAAGGAAATTAAGTTCCTTTCAGAATATTTCAGTACAATTATTCAGGGCAGGATACTCTGCCACACTCTTGGGTATTTTTATATTTATGAGCTCTCTTTAAGGTTTTAATGGGACAGCAGCCACAGTAAGCTGAACCAAATAGGACTCTTAAAGAGGGACTTGGTACATTAGGGGCAGATTCTCTTTCTTATTAACTTTGTAATTTTTAATCCTCTAAGCAGTGATCGCGATGTGACTTGTATTTGAGTGAGGTACAACTTAGGGTTGTCCTCAGTCCTCAGTCTGGCCCTTCCTTATTCCATGAGAAAAGCTCAGACCTAATGGCAGTAATTTCCTGCTGGAAAAATGCTGATGGGTGAGGGAAGCTATTGGATCAGCAGATCTTCATTTTCTCTATGACATTTCAGGTAAAATAGGGATGAAAACAAAGCATGAGAAAAGAACAAGGTCCAGAGGGCTTGAAGAAGCCTAAAAAAATATTGTCCTTCCCTTCCCTTCCCTTCTTTCTGTGAGTTGCTCCTTTTAGTTTAGAGTAAGAGATCACACGATGCCAAGGCAGGATGGAGTAGTACCATAACTGTGAGTGCTCTTATAAATTCATGGTGAATCTGAGGCAGCTGATGGAGTTTGGCTTTCAGATAAAAGCTCTAATCTGGATCATGTTTAGCATGGCCTGAGATCAGTTCCCACAGCTCAGATGATGCAGTATGAGGGGACTGTGACCACCCAGACCAAAGCCCCAGCTAACTCAGCATCCTGTCTGTATTGACTGATAGTGGATAGGAAATCATTTTGGGGTGCCAGTGATACAGGTATATTCCCATTTTCTGACAATCTCTAATCCACAAACTTCTTGAGCTGGAATATCACTTTTATGCAGAATAGCTCAGGATGATCTTTTTCTATGACTCTGTGCATGGATTTTGGAATCCATGCAAACTTTTGGCAGCTACAGGATCCTGTGGAAATTAATTCTCCAAAGTATCCTTTAGTTCTGTGAAAAATTGCCACCTTTGTTTTGAAACTACTAGGTTCAAGATGTGATGCTGTGTACTTTCCTCTGTATAGAAAGAGTGAATAATCATTCCCCATCCAAGTAGTCCATGTCATTCAAGGTTATTTTTCATTTCCTTACTCACCTCTCCAGGTGTAAGATTCTTGGGTTGTTTACTTGCTTCTTGAACATTTACTTTTGCACTTTTAATCACTGGTAGTGTGTGCTTATCCTCTTTGTAATTGTATCCTTTATTTTTTTTTTCAAGATTGATGAAGGACTGGAACTCCACAGATGCCTCAAAATACAGGAATAACAAGGATTTTGGGTTTTGTTCCTTTCCTAATAGTCCCAGCTATACTAGTTGCTCCTTTGGTGCTTCTAAACCCTGAGCTAATGTTTGTAGAAAAGTTTGTTGTAAGACCAGAATTATTTTCCTGAGGGTTAACAGGCACCTCCAAATTCATCACTCATCCTTGAATTTAGGGTTGCTTTTTCCTTAAATGCATAGATGTTGTGTTCATAGACACCAATTCTTGTCTGACATCTCACTGCCCTGTTGTTTTGTATCATAGCACTGGATTGTGATTCTGCACAATCATCACTCATTTTTACAGCTTCAGCGGCTCAGTATCATCAATAAACCTCATTAGCTTACTCTTCATTGCCTTTTTTTGGTGGTTAGTGAACATGCTTAATGACACCAGCAGAACAAATCTCCACAGGACTTCCAGGTTTATTCCTCCTCTTTGTTTCTTTTAACTTTAATTCATGAACTTTCCCCCTAGTTTAGCATCTTGATGAGCCCTTGGTAAGGGATATTGTGAAACCTTGTTGTAAATCCGTTCCTAGTTTATTAACCAAATGAGCCACAGCTGCATGTTTGTGAACTCTAGCAAACACTGCTAAATTTGTAAGACACAGCTTCCCTGCACAATATCTTTCATCATTCTTCTCTATCACATTTTCCCATGTATCTAGCTGTTCTACGCTTTTAAAAAACTTTCTACTGATTTTTTGTTTTGTTTTTTTTTGTACAGCTGACTTTGATACTGATTAGGCAGCTCACAGTTTGTCCTGCCTTTAGTTTGTGAAGCCACATGCCAACCAGTGATGCCTGAAACACCATGAAGAGCAGCCTGGAAGACAGAGTCATTCTGAAATGTCCAAGGGATGCAATTGTTGCTACAAAGACATTTTCAGGCCTCCTTCCTGGAACTGCCATCTGCTAGAAGATATGTGAGCATCAGTTGCTATGGTAGCACACAAAATACCATGTCCAAACCCTGGAAACATGGAGTATAGGTCTAGGGCTGGGCTGTGGACCAAGAATCTGTGCAAGGTCTGGAGGATGAGTGTTTTATCCCTTTCCTGGCCTATGCAAGGAAATGTTTTTACTGTTGAAGAGTCTCACAGTTGCCATGAATTCAGTGGCAGACTTTGTCAGCCTGCTTGGGAATGGCAATATGTGGAGTTTCTTGTAAAACAAGGCTTACTTTTGTTTTGCAAATCTCCCAGTGGAGAGGCCTATAAGGAGCAGCAATGGGCTGCAGTGAGACATTTTGGTGACTGTTTCCCATTAAACTTATGCAACATCCATTGTGCTTGTGCAGCCTGTTGCAAAAAAAATGGATGCCATCTCCAGAATGTTGGCTGAATATTGATTTAGCAAATGGTGAGAAAAAGGGAATGAAATAAAAGGCTATTGTAGCTGGTACTGCATATAAATAGCTGGGAGGTTAATTTATGTTATTTATGGAAATCTGGAATAGTGGGAATGCTCTAATGCTTATCCCAGCTAGACTATTAGTGCTGTTCTTATATGCCTGCATCACCATGTTATCTAAATGTTGCTAAGCCCTCTTTAAAAGCAGTCAGGCAAGACTTTAAGCAGACTAGAAAGGGGACTGAGAAAAAAAAGTATCATTTTCTGTAACTATTTATAAACCTAAAGGGATGCATGTATTACAAGTGCACATAAGAAAAGCTTTTATTTACCAAACAGTAGATAAAAGCTGCAATAAAAGAAGGAAAAAAGAATCTACCTCTCCCAAAAGAACAACAACTCAGGGTAATTTTTTAAAAAAGCATATATATCTATATATGTAGTTGGCTTGTTTTAAAAAAATTTCTGCTGAAAGGGTGCACATATGACTAGTGGAATCTCTGAACAAAAGAAAACCCCTCGGACCAAACTGTGTTCAATATGGATTTGCCTTGTACAAAACAGGCTCCTCACTCCTTTGGCTATGCAAATAACATAAATTAAGGAAAACACAAATGGAATATGTACCTCCTCTTTTACTGGAATGATAATCACAGCGCTTCTATAGGCACTTTGATTTGCTCTCAAGCCTTCTCTTTTAATGGCTTGTGGAAAAGGTGTGACAAGGAGATCCAGTGGTGAAATCACTGTTCTACATCAGCTAAAAATACTCTGGTCAAAGCAAAGAGCGGATGGGAATGTGCCAGAGGTGGGGAGGGAGGAGAGCCTGCAGTGTGTATAAACAAATGCCCCAGCGACAACTGGAATGTATACAGAGCCATTGTTGGAGATTTCCTACACCTTCAGGGGCTCATTCTTCTGCCGAGATGCACAAACATAGATGCTTTTCTGTCAGGTATCTCAAAGAGTGTAAAAGCAAAAGCCACCTCTAAATATAGAAGGCTGTCACATGCTGCCTTTAGTCACATTTCAATTTATTGTAAACTGCAGCATGCCTCACACCACGGTTCTTTTAACCTTGGTGATGGTGTTTGAAGGCATTTTTCATCTGGGCACATCCCTTTCTCCCCTCTAGTTTGGAAATGCAAATGTAGATGTGCAGTCAATAATCAGGCAGTTTGGATGGTCCTGTAGACATTTAAAATGCACAGGCATGTTTGAAACAACATGAGAACTGGTGGTGAAAGGGGGAGCGAGTGGATGAGTCACTTTTAAAGCAAAGCAGGCAAACTGGGGAAAAAAATAAAAGAAAAGAAAAAGATCTGTGTCTTGACTCAGTGCCCAGACTCTTAAGATGATGCTTCACTGCAGACTCTGAAGTTCAGCTTATTTTTCCTCTCATTTGTTCTTTTATTTATATGTCTTACATAATGGAGCTTTGATTCATAGAAATCTATTTATATAGTCTAGGATTTGGGCCAAACTCTGAAGTCCTAGCTCTGTCTTTCCTCAGGCAAAATGGCCATTGTGGTTAGTGATATGAATGAGGTTTGCTAGGACTGTGTGTTCAGGGCTGGACTCCTGGGGGGTTATTCTTGTTCACCCTGTTATTTCTTATATCCTCACTGGAAGAGTGATTTCATGTAAGGAACGCTAGGCTGTGTGGCAGCTGGAGGACAAATTTCCTGAAACAGGCAAAATATCCCAGCTCTCACTGGTGAGGCCAGAAGGAGCCTATGCTCCCTCTGCATACCCAAAGGCTACCAGCCAGCACTTTGGGTGCCAGCTTTTTGCCTTCTTCCCCTCTCTCCACACCAGTCCTGCAAGGGCACAGATGTGGAAGCCACAAGCCAGCTGTTTGCTGGGAAAGCCTTGACATGAGGTTGGGGATGCTCTCCCCCTTCCTGGGGCTCCAGCATGGGATATTTGCTGTGGAGGAGGAACAGCTGGACCAGGAGGCACTGGCACAGCCCTGCTGCAGAGTGTGTTTTTGAGGACTGCACTTGGCTGGTGTAATTGAGGACAGGCAACTGAATGGGATCTTGGAAGCAGAGAGCAGGAGCTGTCTTCCTTCAGGGCAGCTTTGCTTGGGGCAGTTGGGTGTGAGCAGAGGACCCCACACTGTGGGTCTGTCTAAGGAGCTGGCAGAGCCAGCTGACCTTTTATCTGACAAGCTGGCGCAAGGAGACGGCTGCCAGAGAGAGTGCTTCCCACTGACATCAGAGTTATTCTTGGGGCTAGATGGAAAACAGCGAGAGATAATGCTGTTTGCTGTAATGATGAGGCTGATTTCAAATACTTTGCATGAAAATAGCAGTCCAAGCCCAGCTAAGTAGGCCAGAGGAGCAGAACAGAGGGAGATTGCTTCACTGTGGCACCATGACCAGGGGGTGGAGGTTTTCTCTAATAAAGTACAAACCCTAAAAGAAGCTCCTTCAGAGGCCAGAAATGTCCAGGAATATTCTTAGCAGTCTGCTAATACCTCAGCTCATCATCCAGCATTTCTTGGAGTGTAAATAGTCTTAATCTCTTGTTTTTCTGTTGGGGTTTCCTGGTTTGTTTTTGATTTGTTTGTTTGTGGCTGCTGGTAAGAATGCAGTATCTATGATAGTACTACCTCTTGGCCGTATTTGATGGCACAATGTTCATATTTTTAGCCAAACTAAAAGAGATCGCTGTAGTGATTCAGAGAGAATCAGGGAAAATGTTTTCAGTGTGTGTTGGAATACACACACACACATTTATATATAGCTCTCTCTCTCTCCATATGACGATTTTTGTCTTTTGGCTGATTTGTCACAGTCCAGAATGCAAGAGCCATAGAGATAAGTATGTGAGTTTTTGACAATACCAGAGTAGTGAAATAGCCAAACAAGCACTCCTTAGTCCTTCACTTCCTCAGCTATTATTCTTTGAATGCTGGAGATAAATGTCATTTGTAAATCCCACTCCTTGCTAACATTAGTACTACTCATATGCACTTCCTTTGACAAGTAACCCTGCCAGTGAAATCTGTAAGGCAGCAAACTTTAAAGTTTTCTTTTAAGCATGGATAATTACTGATTGGGGGCATCTGTCTCTGCTGAACACCCACTCACTCTTCTTGAACACTTCTTCTGAACACTCACTCTTCTTGAAGTGTTCCAGGATGGTGATTTAAAGAGCCTTGATACGTTTGACATCCTTTCTCCTAATTATGAACTTTCTCTGCTGGAGTGGCTTTTCCCTTCTTTCCTTTTCTCTTTCCTTTTGGAGCACTAGCTAAGCCTATAACCCTTGGCTATGCTCCTTTTCACATACAACCCAGCTAACTGAGCTCACCCACTGGGTGCAGGACAGCTCTGAAAGACCTGAGCCTGTTGGCTCAGCCACTGATTGGGCTCCTGCCAGCAGAACCATGCAGCAGAGAGCAGAGCCACTCTCATACAATGCTGTCTCATGTCAGGAAGTCTGAGGACCTCACCTGTGTGTGGGAAATCGTCCCTTCTTCACAAGAAATGTGTTGTTTCTCAGAAACCTCTTTTCTCCAGATAGAAGTTCGTGTCTGGTTTTGTTTGTGCCACAGGAGGCACCTTTAGGGATACAGCCCATGGAGGTAAATTGTTTAGTCCAGTGGGCAGACCTACTCTGTCTCTCAGCTCAGGGAGAAGAGCTGCGTTTTCTCCCTGTGGTCCTCTCCCTGGCTTTGCCATATCAAGAGTGGGGCTGATAAGTTGCCTCAAGCCAGTGTCAGTGGTCTGCTGCTGTGCTGGAGCCAAAGAGCTCCGAGGACATTCTAGATCTGAAGTCTCTTAAGGTCCCATGAATTGTCTTCTGGAGTTGCCTGCCTTTCTCTACTGGCTCCAGACAGGTCCTTGGGAAACTGGCCTCGGAACTCAGCCCAAGACAGGAGGCAAAACCTGGTATTTGTGAATCCCTTCTCCTTCCCAGCTGTCCTTCCTTGAAGCATTGATATTGAGGAAAGGATGGAACCAGAGATTTTTGTGAAGATGTGAATTGTTTTCTTACTCTATATGCTCTCCTCTTTATCTTCCACTGCTGTTGTATTTTTGTTTTACCTTGTTGTGTTTGCTGCAAGCTCATCTTAGTACAGTAATTTCACGATTATAAGCCGCACCTTTTTCATTGAAGAATCCAGCCTACTCCAGTAGTGCGGCTTCTATTCCCAGTGAAATGCCAACCCGGAAGTGAGAGCCGGCCAGGAGGGCACCTGGGGCTGCCTTTAAAGGCTTTGCTGGTCTATGAAAACTGTTTGCAACTTGAGCACCTGACACCAAACCCCCGTGTTGGTTCGATTCTGTTACTAACTCGTTACTTTGTTACACATGGATCCTCACTTAAAAAAAAAAAAAAAAAAAAAGCGGCTTATATTCGGGTGCGGCTTATATATGGACAAATCCCATGGTCTACCCAGCTACCGGGAGGTGCGGCTTATAATCAGGTGTGGCTTATAATTGTGAAATTACTGTAATTTTTTCCTAGCAAGAAGTTGTTGGTGCTATTAGGAGGAGGGAAAGTGCTAAGTTGCTTTTGGAGTAGATAGAGCAATCCCTGCTGGGTGTTTAACCTACATTTGTTTTCAATTTACAGAAGTGTTCAGGTTCTAAGTTTGCTGTTAAAGATGAAATAAAGTAGTTCAAGTAGTTCAATAGGATTTAGCTGAATTACTGTAAGAGATATACTAACAAAATTTGTAGTGTTTTGTCATGGAGGTCATGAAGTCTTGAAATAGGGATGGGATTACTGGACAAGTTAAATTTCCTTAGAGCTGACAGCCTTGCCTTTCCCCAAATAGCAGCTTATTTTAATTGTAAAGGAAGATATTCTCTGTTCAAAGCTCAGTATCCAACACCACACTGGCAACATTAGTCCCTGGCAGCCCTAGGCAGGTTGATGAGAGAAGCAAATTCTGCAAAACAGGAAAACAAAGGCAAGTGTGAAGCCACACAATGCATTTCTTGTCTGCATGTATGTGAAGTTCATTGTCAAAAGCCATCCTTTCCTCCAACAGTAGGAGAAGGCTGCAATTGTGGAAATTCCCAACAATGGTTTTGAAGTAACAGGGGCTCTAGTGCTTCTAGGCAGAAGTACTGCATGTTCAACGGGACAAAAGGGAAGGGCCATTAAAGCCCAAGAAGCTGTAGCAAGGAAGGACATACACATAGTTTCTCTGTATAAAGCCAGCAATTGAACAGCTTCCCTTGTAACTTGCAGCTCTCTTCTAGCAGATCTGCCATATGTTAGATTCTGTTCTGTATCTCATAATACACAACTGGTTAAAGGCAGGGCAATCTTTTAAAGTTCTGCTAAAGGATTTTGATTAGAATTTGTCAGTTTAGGAAGTTTTTCCTGATAGGGTGTTGTCTGTGCTTTCAAATGTGAGTCTAGTTTCTCATCTAGACTGCAAGTACAGAACATCTGCAGGGCCGTGTATAAACAATCACATAAATAGCTAGCAGTGGACAAAGGAATCACTTTGTTGAAGCAAGTAATTGATGGGCAAGTTACCCAAAGGAAAAGCTGACTCTTCTTTCCTGAGAAAGGCGTAACAGACCTTCTGGCATAAGGATTTTTAGGTATTAGTGGAAACACTTTTTACTTCCAACCTAAGTAATTAGTATTTTCTCTTAAAAAAAACATGCCAAGTTTATGCCTCAAAGATTTCTTGTTCATACTCCATCTACATATAATATTTCCTGGCTGGCTGTTTTCATAGTGTCTCAGCATCCAGCATCTTAGCATTTTTATTGCAGCAGGAACTTTGCTGCAGTGGTCATTTCCTTTGCCCATTGCTTAGACTACCCAATCATCACTTTTTCTTTGTTGGCTCCTTTCTCTCTGTGGTGATTACATCCCTGTGCTGGCTCTCATCCCTTTGTGATATCAGGCAGAAATAATTTCTCTTTGCTTGCAAGCTCTAGTAGAGCCTGTCCCCACCCTGCCCATAAACCTTCATTCACTGTTAGGAGGCTGACTTCCACCTTCATCACCCACAAGCAAGCACCTCTGCTATTTTCTCCTCAGGCTTGGGTGGAGTTCCTGATTAAAAATGTGTAATGTTCTCTCTCCTTCTTCCAGCTCCAGTTTTCAGAAAGTCTCTCACTTGAACACTCCAGGCCAGAATCTTGTCCGTAGCTTACTGGACCTGCAGGATGGCTGAAATTTTCCTGTGGTTTGTTGTGTCTCTGGATCTAGTTTTTCATGTTTGTGTTGCAAGCAAGGATTGTGTTCTTGTGTACTGAACAGTGCAGTGGGGATCCCAAGTCTGTGACAGCCACCAGTGACTCATTGCATGGGAGCGTGCTAGGGCAGAGAGAGAGGAAGGGAGGGGAAGGTACACAGGGATTTTAAGAAGCTCCTCTCCCTCCCTTTAAACCCTCTCTTTGATACACCTCAGCACCGTCCCTTGGGGGGAATGATGCACAAACCTCACAGACTTTTACTTCAGCCTCCAGCTCCAGCCTGGCTTTCTCCATGAATGCAGGGAGCTACACAGAATGCTTTCAGATATTGCATTACAGTCTGAAACCAAGGCAGTGCTTTTGAGTGGAAAACCCAAGTCAGCCTTAAAGAATTAGGAATTTGGTCAACAGCCAACTCCTTCTATGTAACTCTGCTTTTCACATCACCCTGTCCTCTCTTTTCCTTTAGGCTTAGTCCTGGGGAGACTTAGGTTCTTGTTTTCTCCAGGAATTTTGCTGTTCTGAACAGTGCAGAATTTTACTGTCAGGTACACCCTCCCTCTGCAGCTATCCCTGTGAGGAGAAGCAGCACACACAAGAGAGAAAAGAGTGTTGTGAAGGACTGTTTATAAATTACTTCAGTGAGACAGAGTGATGTGTCATTCTGGCAGAGAGCCCATTAAAGAGGAAGCACTACTCTTGAATGCATTCAGCTGGGATTTCTGAGAACTCCTTTATACCCACTCATTATTCATTTCACATTCTGGAAGTGGATGGTCATGTTTGCCTATGTGACGCAGATCTTAATAGTTTTCTGCAGTACTACATCATTTAGCTCTCAGCTAATACAAACCCAAGCTAGTAATTAACATTAAATGCTGAGGAATGGATCTGATGTGATGAACACTCAGCACATAATGAGAATGCTGTGATTTCTTACTTGGAAGCCAGTGGTTTTACAACATAACCAGTTGTTACAGATGCCCAAACAGAATTGGGATTAACAATAGGATCTGGTTACACTTGCAAACCTAATTGCTGCTACTCTGGTAGAAGTTGCACTCTCGGGCTCCACTTTGACACATAACAGCTCTGGCCTCTGTTGTCATTTCACAGTGGTGTAATGCCATTTATGCCACAGAAATCCCAGCTGAGCCATGGATTACACCTAGACCAGGCACACCACA
This sequence comes from Sialia sialis, assembly GCA_009812075.1. Taxonomy (NCBI): domain Eukaryota; kingdom Metazoa; phylum Chordata; class Aves; order Passeriformes; family Turdidae; genus Sialia; species Sialia sialis. Next base: position 65,526,789 of record VRYO01002297.1, on the reverse strand, counting down.
GAAATGCAACGGTGCTGGGGGACGAGGCTTGCAAAACCAGTGTGTACAGCGTGGAGTGGAACAATGTAAATTAACCATAATAATTATTAATAAAATTATTACAGTGCCAGCAAAACTGCAACCTGAGCATTCCAGACACTGCAAGAACAGCAGCTGTTTTTTCTGGACAGATAGACATTGAGAAAAAAAAAAATCCTTAACAATGGGTAGGCTGGAGAATTTTCCTTGATTTCCCTTAAGAAGACAGGTGCCAGGAGGAGGCAAATATGCTGCAGCCCTCCTGTCTTCTGATGGTGCTGTGATACTGGTCTTGGTAGTGACTGTGAGGGCTCCTGTGGGACCATAATCTCCTCAGGGCTAAGGATGAGGGTACCAAACACAAGGGCATGTCCCAGCATCCCTGTTTTCCAGACTAAGCTGGAGAGGGAGAGGCCCCAGTTTTTTGCCCCATCCAACACAGCTGCACAGCTCCAACCTCTCCGCACTGCAGGATCCAGGCACTGAAGAGCCAGCCACGGGGAGACCTGTGAGAGAGAAATGCAGAGAAAGGCTGGCCCTCTCTGTAAGAGGGTGACCTTACACAGAGCCCTCACCTTCCCTGATTTAGCTGTGGCAGTGCTACATTTCTCCTTAAGAGAGGAGAAGCTCACTGGGGCAGAGGCAATGAGAGGATGTGGCCCCCAGCCCATGGATTGCCCCACTGTTCTGTTTTTCTCCAGCTTGGATCCTCAGTGATTGTGGCATGGGAGGAGAAGGGACACAAAGCAGTGCTTAAAAAGAAAAGGAGAGTAGGGTGGCCTCAATTGCCAAAACACCTTCATCTAGTTCTCAATCCAGGAAGAAATAGGATGCTATGTTTAAGCACAACGAATAATATGATGGCAGCAAATCTGAGACTAACTGCAAACCGCTCAGTTTAAGTTTTGCGGGCAATCCTCTGTAGGGCTGTATCTCCAGCTGGTAAGCTGCAAGGCAAATGGAAATAAAAGACAAGTGGGAGAAGGGGTAAGGGATGAGAATATGGGAGAAACCAGATAAAAGCAGAGGGTGAACCCAAAATGAACAGACCACAGTTTGCAAAGACTTGGAACAAAGGTTTGGTCAACCCATGCCAGAGAAAAGCCAGCCTGTACTGTGGAAAATTTTGAGTGCACTGTATCACACTTTAGCCTCGCCCTGACCAAAATATTCCACATCCATATCAGGCAGATAACAAGGAAAGTTCTCATGAATGCTCACACACAGTAGCAGTTTGGAAAATACAGTGATGTGAATCCTGATAGTGTAAATGCAGATAGGACGCTGACAGGTATTCACTGAGCTTACCCTGGAAAAATTAAGCATTGAATGGATTCTACCAAAATTGGAACTTGTCACAAGCCCAAAGGCTGGATCACAGAACTTGCCATCCTGATGAGTGCAAAGCAATTCCTTGCACATGGTCATTAACCACGTGTCTTACCATGAAACGTCTTATTTTTCTTTTCTTTCCCTGTTAGAAATACACTGTTTAAACTGTTGTAAACTGAGCTGAATAAAAAATTTTGTAACAGATACAGCGTGATTGAAAGTACTGCTTCAAAGCCATTTCTCTTGGGCTTATGGCTTTGCTTTGTGTATTTTTAAGATATTGTGTATTTTTAAGATTTTGTTTGCTTGGAATAGCCTTCAGTTGAAACAGCAGGCACTATAATTTATCCACAGTCCCCTCCTTGACTAAATTAATCCCAAAAGACAGAGAAACAGGTTCTCAAGGGGGAATTCTTCATGTATCCTTTCAGTCAGTCCTTCTTTTCTCTGTGCTTTTATTTTTCAGTTTTTAATGTAGAAATGTCACAGTCTGTCTTGGTTTTAGGCTGATAATTCCATTTCCCAGCTTTGTTCAGTTTTTCCTTGAGCTCTAGGATCCAAAATGCACAAAGGAAAAAATAAAAATGTGTGAGTCCAGTGGGGTAGCTAAGGTCAGCTTTGGGTCTGCAGTATGAATGAGGAAAAGATAATCTCTTGCAATGTGCCTTCATGCACATTCCACAATGGCATATATTAATTTTTAATCTATTAATTTTCTAAATTATTAATGTCAGAGAAATAGAATAAAAGGGGGAAAAGAAATGGCAGACAGTACCTAAAATCAGCATTTGATGTGATATCTTTCCTCTCTTGGTGTGCTCTAATTCTCCTTTTCTCCCTCTTGATCCTCTTGTGGACACAGCTGTGATTGGACGTGTGCTACCTGGCAGCACTGGGGGTACCCAGACCTGATCCTGCTGAGGCTGAGATCTGCAGACACCCCAGTGCTGGTGTCAGTGCCAAATCTGGGACCTCCACCTCACCCTCAGCCACTCTCTCCCCCCTGCAGGGATTCATCCCCATCCCCGTGCTGACAATGCTGCTTGTAAATTAGGTCAGGCATTTCTTCTGTGTGAAGAAAGATGCAGATGTATATTTTTGGGGTTCCTGGGCTCCTGGGCCAAAATGCATTTTAAATCACTCTCAGAATGGATACAGTGCATGGACAGGTCTATGCTTTGATGAGTCAGATAGGTTTTCTTTGCCACCACCTTGCTTATTAGTGTCAGTGCCTGTGCCTGAGGATGACACTGTACACACCTGACCTCCGGCTCCTTCAGCCTCTGCTCGTCTCTCTAGTGAGAGTTGCTGTTGCCTCACGGTGCTATGCACATCAAAAGAAGCTAGTTAAATATGCCTACAGATTTTCAGACCTGCATCTACATCTCGCTGTGTATTTGGGTGACACACAGCATGACTGATGCTGATCTCGATTGCACCTTTTCTGCATTACCGTCAAACAAACAATGAACGAGCCATGAGTGAATCCTCCAAGGTATAGCTGTCTGCACGCCATCTCCCCGCTTGAGTTCTTCAGGTTGGGAAGACTGAGAGAGCAATCCTCTGCAGGAGCTTTTATTCTAAATTAAAGATGCTACAAGACTATTATGTCACGAGGCATCATGAAAAATACCCTTCCAGGAGATCAGATTGACACTTCCACCCTGCAAGTGCACAGTGCAACAGCTACACACATCGCTAATGTTTGTGTAGGCACTGGAGAGCGGGCAGGGAGGCACTGCTTTGTTCTCTCACCTGCTCTGATAAATCCTGCCACAGACCTTTGTTATGCTTGGAAGAAAAGCAAAGCCATGTGTTACAAAGCCCTGTAGGTGATAAGAAAAAGTTTGCTTTATTTTGTTTTGAACCGGGGTTGCTTTGTGCATAGGCATCAGTGATGAGGACAGCCAGATGAGGAGATTGATAGCTGTGTTTAGAGGTCTGAATTTCAGCATCTTACTCAGTGCTTTTCTCCTGAGCCATCCTCAGCATCTATCCAACACAATCTAACAAAAGTGGACTTGCTGGAAAGGTCAAGGCTGATTTTTCTCTCATTGCCAAATCAGCGGGCACTTCAGTTAACATCTCTAGGCATGAAACCTGTAAGAAATCTGGCCTTCTATTTGCCCCCACAGCATCCACTTTTGGAAAGATAGATAATGTTCTGCAATGCCCTCTCTGGAGTTTTCTGAGTCCTGCATGGAGTCCTGAAGTTGTGAGAAAACTGACAAGACGGCACCGTCTTGCATTTGACCTCCACAGAACTGCTGGGGCATGGACACAAGGTGTATCCCTATATATGGAATCCTGGTGCTCCTTTTCATACTGAAAGAGTAAGTACAGGATTGGTGCTTTGGAAAAGCCAGC
>VRYO01002297.1:65511942-65522072 GCA_009812075.1 Sialia sialis | reverse complement strand
TGCTTGACAGGAGGGGTGTGACTGCTAGGTCTTGATTCTGTGCCACCTTGTGCAGGACCGTGCATACACATGCCACAGTTATCCCCATACCTCCTCTGTGCATCAGGACAGATGTCAGCAGCTGTGAGCCCAGGGGCTCCTACTAGCCAGCCCCATCTGTGAGACTTTGGGTTCTGAGCCAGGCAAGTGAGCTGGCAGTGCTTCTCCAGGTTGGTAAAGGACAGCATGAAAAACATGAACAAGACCCAGACGAAGATCACCAGGATCTTTTATGGGTTTTTCTACCCCTTTGATTTTCTTTTTTGTTTGTTTGTTTGGTAGGGTAAACTGTCCTATCTGTATTCTTTTACAGATGATGGAAACAGATCTGCTTTACCAGAAGATGGATAGCTCATAATCTGGATTTGACACTTGACATGGTAAATCAGAAAGGGCTAGTGGCTCTCATTCTTTATTTATTGAACTTCTTCAGACCCCAAGAAAGTGCTAAAAGGGCAGACTATATTTCTTACTTATTTTTAAGCTTTAGGTCACATCACAATTTCATGCTTTCTGTTCTTCTGCAGTGGCCTATTCCAGTGATGGAATAAACCAGTGATGGCCTGGGCACATTTAGTCTGAGAGGATTCCAGATGCCTGTTGTAACAGAGAGTGACCAGTCTTTCAGTGTGGTCTGTGCTTTATCTGAGCTGGCCCAAAAGTGATATGAAAATGCCTCTATTATCTGTGCATTCCCCAGTGAGGAAGTCTGAAACTTTTGTAAAAGTTTAGTGTTGTTTTTAGTCATTAATGGTACAAAGCTATTAAGTGTGGAATGTTTTTGGGTTTACCCCTTGGCAGTAACCTCTCTGCAGGGGATCATTGTAATTTTCTTGCATTAGAGAGCAGAGGTTTTTTGCTTTCAACAATTGCAGAATAATTTTGCACTCCACATCTGCTTATTGTTTTGATTTAGGGCCTTGGGCAAACTCTTAGTTCATGCACTGTCTTCCATCTCCTCTATGCAAAAAGAAGTGAGGGTCATAGTCATGGCCTGAGCTTGACAGGTCTGAGCTTGGTGGAAAAAGCCTCTAGAAATTTTTGGAGCTCCTGGTGTAGGGGAGAGCAGTCTGGTAGGGCTCTTTGTGTTTGATCCCAGCAGGGGTGATGATATCATACCCTTTTCCAAAAGGTCCCTTTCTGCTCACCCATATCAGTCAATTGCAGCGCCATGGTCAGTGGGAAGCTGAAGGCCTGGAGCGATTTGGGTACCTAATGTGTCTATACTTCCAGGGATTGGGGTCAGAGGATGCAAACATGTCAGCTATGGGGGTATTGTGAGAATGACCCTTTGAGGTGGGTTGCATGGTCAACCATATCCCTGATCTGATGGCAGCTGGGGTGTCCTAATTGCTTGGGCCATGGTGGTGGCCTTCAAGAGGAACCTCAACAAACCATATGGGTTTGGCCTCAACATTTTGGGCCTCTGCTGTGAGCAAATGGAAGATAACAACCCTTCCGTATCTCACAGAGACATTGCGTTTGCCTTTGTAAGGTTTTCTACCATGACAGATAAGTAATTACCTAAGTAAGGGAAACTAAGTTCCTAACAGAAGTGCATGAATCTTCTCATTTGCTTTGACTCATCTCTAGCTGGACCAACTCCAATCACCCATCGTAATTCCCTCTCTCCTTATAAAATCAATATTCCACTAAATCACTTTCTTTTTCAATTCCAAACATAAACATTTTATTGCACAATGACATCTCTCTCAAATCCAGGCAATCTGTCACCCTGAATGCCCATAAATTTTAGGGACCAATATTCACTGATGTTGAGCGTAGGGTAAAAGAACTGTAATAGATATTTTTGGTCTACAGGTTCCGAAAAACACAGACAAACTTGAAATGTTAAGTGTAGCACAGGGTGTGCTCTAATATAGCACGAGCACACCCTCTACTCTCCCTGGACATACAACGTGATGATTTACTAGTTCAGCATGAGGTCTCTGCACACAATCGGTCAGCCCACACCATATGGGAGTCACCTGCCCGTGTCTTAATTACATCTCACAGTCTGGCACCAGACCCACCCTCACCAGGCACCAGTAAGCCGCCCTTTCTAGTGCTGTCAGACCTTATCTAGGGGAGAAAGCCTTGGGAAGCAATTGTAGTGTCCTGGCAGAAAGGCTATGAAGCAGTGATGTGCCTGGCTTTATTGCTGGCAGGTTTCCAGCGCTCAGGGTGGATGTTCCTAAGCCTGCTCCCACCATGCCATGCCATGAGCAGGGTGGAAGACCACAGTGTTGGTGTGAGCTCCAGAAAGCCATCAGAGCTTACAAGCTTGACCAGGGTTGTCACCCGTTCCTGTGTGGCCACCGAGGCAGAGAGATCTGAGAATCACTGCAGGACTGCCACCACTGAAGGTTTAAGCTCAGCAGCACTGATCACTGCCAGGGTGGCCTGCTTAGGGGCTGAACAAAGTGTCCCGCCTGAAAGCTACGTGACATGTCAGGACAATGGCTTGTTTGCATCTTTATCCGTTTCTTTATATGAAGATGACAAGTTTATTGAGTCAAACTGTGAAGCTTTTGTCCGGAGTGGTGGTGTCTCTGCTTGACTTGAGGGGAGCTTTGCCAGAACAAATTCTCAATGAAAAAGGAGGCAGGGCTTCAGGTTTTGTGGAGTGCTTTAACTCACATTTTAAGTTGAAACACATTTGCAAGAGGATTCTGACTGAAACAAAGTTTTTGTGGTAAATACAGCAATTTGGGAATCAAAAGGAATTGCACAATTGTTGCCATGTGTGCTGAATCTTGTCCCATGCAGGAATCCGTCAGATAGGCTTTGACTAGTAGAATGGGTAAGACTAATAAGGTTTTGAATAATTTGTATCATAGAAATATTTTTGCGGGGTTTTGCTCTTCCTAAAGATGTCTCAGCTGGACTTTTAGCCACAATGTCTAACAATTTTGAATACATGATTACAAATGCTTTAACTTATAACCAGTATGCAAGGCTTTTGCATGCTATTCATCCATTTCTAGACATCTAGAATAATAAAACCTGACCGGGGAATAAGGCCTCCCTTCATGAGAGCTCCTGTACCAGCATCTTCATAAAACAAAGGCATAATGAAGGTATCATTGTTTTCACATCACTTGCATGTGTCACAGAGATGGAAAGAAGGAAAATTTTACCAAGCAGGGAGGAAGGAAAGATTTTAAGTAGGTCCTGAGTGGGATTCTTGTCCAAATGGAACTTATTTGGTGCAGCCTTAACATAGAAAGAGAGGAAAGACAGGATCTTGGAGCAGCTCTGCCTCTAGGCACATCACAAATTAGAATTTCCACACAATAGCTTTGTGACTATGTGTACAGTGACAGTGACAGGGGTGAATGATGTGGCACCTGTGAGACATGGCCTGGAAAGGCGAGGAGAAAGCCTGAGTCAACTGCTGACACTGTGGGATGTCCACTGATAACCCACTTGGTAGTATCATATCGGTGCTGTGGGTCACACCCTCTTTTCTCTGGCCTCCTGCTCACAGGAAACTGCCACTGCCTGCGTCCTCACATGCTTGCCGTGTTCATGTTACTGCCCATCAGATCTTTGAAAGAAGGATCTTTCTTTTGCTGCTGCAGGGGTGTAGTGTCTCATCATGTTATGCCGTGGTTGTTATTGAAGCTTATAAATTTAGCTGTAAAATGAGTAAATCTTCCTGCTGCTGTGGATAAGAGAACTAGTGCTGAATCTGGAGCTGAAAAGGCAAAGGTGCCTAAGTGATGTTTCAGAGATCAGAGAAGACCTAGAGGAGAAGCCTGCTGATCCTTGTGAGAGAGCCCTTGTTCCTCGCCATCATCGCTGTGTCTTGGCAAGATCACAAGAAAGAGCTGAGTGAAAATGAGCAGACGTCATTTAGATTATCCTGTGGACCTCAGTAAAAATGTACTGAGTGGTCCTGACTGAGAGCAACATTTTTCACACTGTAATGGCCATACAGCTCTCTAAGTGGGAGAAGGAAGGTCATTTACTTCACAGAAGAAAAAAATAAAAAGTCTATGAGATCATTTATAACATTACTCACAACCATTATCTATCCCAAATCATTCTTATGCCTTGTCTGTGATATTGGCTGCCTTGCAGTGCTCTGAGTTGCTCTTCACATAAAACCCTTTCTTATTCCTTAATGGCATACCAGCTGAAATATTTAAAGCATTTGCAGACAAATGGATCTAATTGTATCCTAGATGCTGGAAGGCCCTGGGGAAAGCTAACTGCTGCCACAGTCACATTTACCTGCCCTGGGGGAGGCTGTTGTTTCAGTAAAAACCATGTCAAAAACTGGTTAGTTAATACGAAAATGCTCTTCCACAAATAGAGCATCCTTAGGCTCATATCCTGCCCTGACACACTCCTCTGAGTGGTAAAATCTTCCTGATGTGTCCCACAGGCCCCTGGTCCCTGGTGAAAGGGCTTCACTGGCTGGAGGGCTCTCAGCACTTGCCTCACCTGCCACCCACACCAGGTCCCTCTTCACCTGAAGAAAAGGGGGTTGTACTCTGGGTTGTGCTTCCCTAAGGTTTCTGCATTCAAAACTGGCTGTGAGTGTGGGATTAAATACAGGTGCAGAAAGAAAGGCCAAGAAACTCATTCAGGGCAATGCAAGATTCTTGCCTGACTTTTGTTCTAGTCCTGTTTCCCATCCCCATGTGAGATCCTGGCATGTGTGGCAATGTTTCTTCTGCATGACCCTAGCAGACAGCTCTGAGCTGCAGCGCACTGTGATGGCTGATCTAGTGAGTATCTTGAATAGTTTCTTGTATGGTTTTTAGTGTCTTCTTTGCTTAGTAGCAATTACAGGATGATGTCCTCTACTCTATTTGAAGGATGGGTAAGGACCATTCACAATATCCTGGATTTTTTTCTCACTCACTGTCTATGTCTGTGAGTCCCACCCTGCACTTTCCAAAGCCATAGATTTTGACTCTCCATGCTGCAGAGCTGGATCCTGGGGGAATATATGGGGCCTCCCTGCAAATCATCATTATGTTTTTCTCAAGGATGCAGTGCAATGTTTTCGTCTGCCTGGGACTAGTGAATGGGTCCTATTTACTGTTGCCAGAAAAGTTAGAAATGGTGATGTGCCTTTCTGAGGCAGGCAGATAGGTCATCCAAAAAGAAGAGCATTCTTTGATTACTCCAGTGCTGAAGAAACCACAGCCATTGCTAAAGATCTCTACAAACAACCCATGAACCCTGCTTATTCCCTAACACAATGAAAATTACCACCCGTCTAGTAAGAAACTATTTGAATAGCAGACAACTGTGGAAACATTTGGCAAGAAAGTGTGTGGGAAATATAACAAAGCAGTTGTAAACTTGGACTGTCATGGAGTGTTTGAAAATCCTTCCCAGAATGTCCTGAAGGGAAAATGTTGCACGTGGTGCCCCAGATTATTTTGTGTGAGACATTAATATTTGTGCTGGTAATGACTTTTCCCATGCTATTGGTGGTGCCCTAAACCAAATCAAGGGCAAAAATAAATTGCCTTGCCCAGATCTTGTAACTGCAAAAAAGCATTCCCTATTTCCTAGAGTAAAATTGGTTGAGTGATCTGCTCTGAGAAACATGACTCCAGCTATTTAGTGGCCTCTATCTCAGGTCAGCATGGTGGAGCTCAAATGAAAAAAAAAAAAAAGTTGAGAGGTGGGTGGAGAGCGGCTGAGAACACCATGAATGAGCATGGATTAGTCCTAAACCTGGGTTAAGACTTTCAGCCAAAGAATAAAAGAGCTGGTGAGACAGGGAACATGTTGTTCTCATTTTCTGCCAGTGGTTGCACATCTGCACTAAATGTCAACAAAAGGGCATTTTTTTGTACAATTGTACATTGTGTAATAAGATAAGAATAAAACTAATTCACATTTATCTAGAATTTCTCAGAATGGTTGTAGTCCCGGTAGACATAACTGACTTTATAAAATGTGAACCTCTGAGTCACACCAGCAGATTGTACATGGCAGGGAAAGTAATCTGATGTAATAGAAATGTTTACAAGCCCAGTAACCCTTCTCCCTCCACCCTCCTCCGCTTTAAAAAGCCACGTAAGGCCACGGATCAAAGCAGTGCAGCAGCAGCAGCATGCTGAACACTGAAACAATAACAGCCCTGACTTCCTCAGACGTCAATAGTACCAGTTACCAGTGGATTTTTGCATTCACTGAAGAAGGAGGTAATATAATCATATGCATCAAAGGCTGGAAGTGGAGCTATCACTTATCACTAAAATATTGCTAAACATGATTAAACCACGGTTCAGTGGAAATATCAGAAGCCGACTACCCAGTGGGATCAAAAAAGCAGCAAACAGTTCAGTTAATGCTTACCAGATGCAATCAATTTAGATAGTTCCAGTACTTAATTTGTGTCTTTACGAAATGAGTACAGATACACTCCTCCTATGCCTTATAGTTTTACCACCTTTACATTTCTCTTTTTTTTTCCAAGCAACACACCAGCTTTTGTTTCTCAAACTCTTTGCCACTCCCTAAGAAAGCTGTAGGTTCCTTCCAGATAGCAGGTTTGCTATTGCTTCCTGAGCAGATCTCAGGTTTGGTAAGGGTAAATGCGATGACACAACATATTTAGGGTTTTGTAAGATGTGATTTCACTGCTGTAAAAATAAATGAGATCTGCAAAGTTAAAAGAGCCCATCCTGAAGAGATTAATTGTTGCCATAAATGAGAGTTTGTTCCCCTGGGGGCTGTTCCTTGCAGGGTCCCACAGGTTTTCTTTCTGGGCCTGGCTGAAGATCTGGAGATTGGAAAAAACAGTGAAGAAGCATTAGGGATAGGTCAGCTAGAAAAATTGATCTGGATTACTTGTTAAAGAAAGGTCAGTTAAACATCACACGTTTTGACAGCCAAATGAAAGACCATGAAGCTAGGGATAAATAAAGGCAGCTTACCTACAGGAATAGGGGCTTTATCCTAGAAAGTGGTGGTTTAGCAAAGGATTTAGGTGAATAGGCTGCTAACCAAGCCTATGGGAGCTCTGGGGATAATTCATAGCATAAAGGCCGATTTGAATCTCAAAGAAGAGCAGTGATATATTTAGCTGCCCTACTAACATGCTGGAGAAAGCTCAGACAAAAGCAACAAGAGTGATTAGAGGTCTAGTAAATGTGAACTCGAGGGAAAAATTGAAATCTACTCTGCATCTACTCTGGAAAAGAGAAGGAAACAGTCTTCAAATATGTAAAACATAGCTGCAAGAGAGACCGTGATAAAACGTTGTCCATATCTAGTGGCAATAGCACAACCTGTAACAAGCTTAATGTGCAGCAAGGAAGATTTATTTTAACCACTAGAAATATTTTCTAATGATAAGGACCATGGAGCACTGGAATATATTGCAGACTACCACAGGATTAAGAACTGGCTATGCTGGTGGTTTCCAATATTTATTTTGCACCAAACATCAGCTGAGAAAACTGACTGGGTTCTGTCTCCCTTTGTTAAATGGCAGAATTGTTTTGGCATAAAGCAAGGAGCCTTAAAGGCTATTGAATAGTGAGAAGAATGATGGAGATGGCCATGACACATGCCGAAGTTATCACACAGAGAGCTCACCATCTCTATTAAAAACACATGAAAAGTTGGTTTGGCGATTACTCATCTGTTTGTAATGGTCTTTAGGAGTGGGAGAGTGCTGGAAAACTGACTGGGATGTGACTGGGGTGTGCAGAAAATGGCACAGTGGTAGAAGCTGTGGGGCTGTGCAAGAGGAGTCATTACAGGCAACTGTGATGAGTCCATCTTCAAGCAAGCAAAAATAAATGGGTTTGAGGTGAGTAGTGATGAAGGGACACCGAGGACTCTGGTGGGATTACTGGCATGACACAGGGCTGGGATCAGAGATGACCATAGTGAGAGACACGACATGATAGTAAGGCAAAGGGCACAGCTGGGGGCACTTGTGGCTTTCCCACAGCTTTCCCACAGCTGCTGCCACCCCATGGTGCACACCTCACTGGAGACATTCCCAGCAGGAGCAGCTGTGCATCTCTGGGGGAGGCTCAGACCCAGTCTTGAGGTGACGTTATTCAAGCAGACCTTGTTATGATTGCAAGTACTGTCTGAGCAGACTTTGTCAGATATGTTGCCCTTGCCAAGCACACAGCTTTGATAGCAGAGCTGCTGTCAAAGGAAAGGGGGGCATCTTTCTGCTTTTCTGTGCTTCTTGTGCTGTTTAAACTGTACCTTTTTGTAGCCTGCAGGAATATATCTATACTGATGTAAATGTGCACTTGTAAATGTGGGGGTCCTGCTCTGCTGGCCATTGAGGGTCTGAGCAGATGGTGCCCTCAGTTACCCCTTTCCTGATGTGTTCTTGCACTGTTTCACTCCTACTTCCCCAGATGAAATCCCATATTGCTCATGTTTGGGAACTGGAGTCACGATCTCAAATGTCGTCACTATAGCTGAGCAGAGAAATGCCAAGCCTCCCACTTTGTTCGTGTGGGTAGAACCTTTTCTTTGATTAGCTCAGAATACTTTCTAATAGGAGTTAACCTTCATGACATCCTTGAGGGACTGGCCCACTGTGATTAATCTTAAGATCTCTATCTTACAAATAGGAAAATTAGTACCAAAACTTGCCTAACATCATCCTCTAGATCATTGCTTAAGCTTGGGAAAAGACTCTATCTCTCCTTTATTTATTTATTTATTTATTTGTCTTCTCCATTAGTTGCTTTAGCAATTAAAATGCACTACTGGATATAGGGAAGAAGCCAATCTGGAAATGCAACTCGTTTAACAACATGTGTACATTAAAGAAAGCCTTACTGCTACTCTAAGCCCTGTCTGGATGGATCTCTACATCGTCTCAGTTCCTGACAAACAAGGACTTGAAATCAGTCTGGCTGAAGCCACAAGCCTCCAGTGATGTCCCAGCACTATGATTCCTCTGGCAGGGAGTCCCAGCCCGTGCTCAGCATCCTGGGAATAAAAAATGGTCAGAACTGCAAAAACACAAATCACAAAGCAGGTTTGGTGAAGTTTGAAGAGCAGTTTTTGAATACCCTAGCATGGACGGTAAACCACAACAACAGTAACAGGAAAAGCAGCACCACAAACGAAAACCCAGTACTCCATTTGAAACTAAATTAATTTTTAAACTAAAAGAAATTGCTCAGAAATGTAAATCTCCAGCACTACCACCCTGACCACATAAGATACATGAGAATAAACAGACTTGTGGGCACACCTCAAGCAAGCTTAAAACAGCAACCTCCTCCAAAACAGTCTCCACACTCAAAAGGTGATCTCACTGTCTGGTAGAAATTATTCGTGTTGGCTAGCTGTTATTAATCTTCTTCACAGGAGTGCTTGCTATATATAAAAATTGTGGTTGGTAACTTGGGCAGGACGTTTGAGCCAGACCACTATTTTCAGACTTCAGTGAAGAACCAAACTGAAAGTATTTCTCACGGAAAGCAGTTTTAGGTTACAGATCAGGTAATAATTTGGGAACTGCAGCAAAGGACTAGTCATAACTCAGCTAAGTCTCCAGAAAACATTTGCAGTTATTTTAAACTTGATAGCAGAACACCACCTGAGGTGTGCTTTAGCAGGGATTTCCAGGAAATTAATTTTATTCTTGCACTGGCAAAAAACCTCCAAACTTTGGAGAGTGAGTGATCCATGCTGAAGAGACAGGTCATAAAGGACATGAATGTTTACTTGCTGTAGTGAATGGCTGGCAGGAGAGCCTCTCTGCTGCTCAGGCACAGGACCAGATGATGGAGCAGGGTAAACATCAAATTTCTCCGATCATGAGCAAGACTGTATGTGTAGACACAGAGGTGTTGTATGACAAAAAGGTAAAAGACAACATTTCTTAGAACAAATAGTTCCATTATTAGTGTCGAGGAGTTGATGGGTAGAAGTGGAAAATCAATAAAAAGTATGCAAATCAGACATTTAACCAACATTTTCTATTAATAAACAAAACACAAACTGCTTCAAATGTGCCTGGTGCTTTGTGGGGAAGGTTGGATAGACAAAGCATCAAAACAAGTTTTGTACCTACATCTAATGGATGTATTAAATAAGGGAAGTACAGTAATTTTGCAATTATAAGC
>VRYO01002297.1:65435519-65505734 GCA_009812075.1 Sialia sialis | reverse complement strand
AATTGATAAAAACTGGTGGCAGCTCAGATCCAAGTTCCTGTTTCATGTGAACTTTTAATGTGTCAGGAAAGGGAAATCCACATGGACAGGTTTACTAAAGGGCAGGTGAGCCTCACACTCCCTCCCTGGGGTCCACCCAGTGGGACAGAGTCAGGGCATCTGGTGAGAGATGGGCTGCTCCTTCTCCTGTGAATGAGCACCCTTAGAAGGATACTGACAGCCGGACTGATAAAATGACACAGTAAATGCTCCCAAGAGATTAATCTTGGAGGAGAAATCTTCCCATGGGACAGAAAGAAGGAGAGAGGTGAGTGTGACCCCATTTCCATGGCCCAGCTGCCTGTCTCCTGCTCCTGTCCTCCCTCTGCAGCCACCTGACATGGAAGGGACACTATCCTGCCTCTCCTCTTGGCTGTCTGCTTTCCCCTGACCCTTCACTGGCTTCACCAGTGACCCCAGCTTCCCTGCTCCTGTCACCCCAGCTCTCCTCAAACCTCCAGCTCCTCACTGCTCACAGCTCCTGGCATTTTTTTACCCCCTCTCAACCTGCTCCCCACTGTGTTTGTCTCTTTCCAGTTCTGTGGACGTCACCAATAGAAATATTATGCAGAGTTTTCCCGGTTTTCCCAGTGCAGATTCCTCGTCTGTTTTATCTGTCTTTGCACTAGCTCTACCTGCATTGAGACCTACATCAGGAATTTCAGCTCCTCCTTTGGCCCAAGCTTGTCTCTCCCCCCTGTGGCACTTCCTGCTGTCCCTTTCTGCAGAGCTCAGCTGGTTTTTCTAAGAAAACCAGTGAGCTCTGCTGTAACCTGCCATCTCTCCCATTTGACCCACTCTTCCTTTATACAAGCACAGCTTTGACTAGCACAGTTATTCTGGGTATTACAGCCTCTCCTCCTGTGAAGGTCAGACACAACAGCCATGCCTCTGCTACAAAGCTCCAGCAGACAAGGAAAGGGGTCTTGAACAGGGCATGTCATGGTCTGTATGGTTCATCAGCAAGGTCTTGACACACCAGAACTCTCTCCTCAGTGCAGAGACATACTCCAGGAGTATGCCTAGCAGGCTGCAACAGCTGCGCAAGGTTACCTGGGTGCTGTAAGAGGGTGGGTGTTGGACTCTGAAAGCAATCTCAGGCACATTTTATTTACTAAGGTAGCTGTAATCAGCCTGATCAATGATGTGATGAACGACTCACTCATCAGCCAGAAGACGAAACAATTCCTCACTAAATAGCTCTCTGTTCCTCTCTCAGCAAACAAGGGCTGTACTGGCATGGCATCTCCCAGGAGACCTGCCTATCAAAAAGGTGTCACACATCTGGGGAAATATGGGGATAAACTCACACCAGAAAGACCCACCAAGATGCTGCAGACCCTTCAGTCTTTCTTCAGAGATTCTTCAGGAACTGTGAGGTGAGAGGAGGATCACCTCCTGCCCGCTCTGTTTCTGGCATGGCTCCCCAAGAATCCCCCACTGGACAGTCTCAGACTGTGGATGTGCCCTCGATGGCTGCTCCTCTTTGCTTGCCCTGTATACAGCCACAAAAGCAAGTCCAGGGACATGAGCACCAAGGGGGATGTTTCCTTCAGTGTCAGGACAGATAGAATTATACACAATAAATGTTAATGTTAAAACAAGTCAGGCAACAGCATTGGGGAAGTCTCAGAAAGCTCATCTGCTGCCAAAGCCCAAGGGAGTTTTTTCTTATGTGCATACCTTATATTGTAAAGTATGAAATATTGTAGCTAATGAGTCCCATTTACCTGAGATGTTAATACATCCACATCCTGTGACACTTTATCTTTTGACATTTTAAAGCTTCCTTTTTTTTTAATGGAAGCCATAATTTTCTTGAGTATAATATCATGAATTCATTTAAACACCTAAAAGCTCAGCTATACTTTAATTGTGACATAGATATTGGCAATATGAAATCTGATTTTGCAATGCAAATGCCTGTCTATTAGCAGAACATTGTAAATTTGATTTGGAGTCTGGAGCAGCAGCTGTTTATTCAGTTCGCAGGTTTCTTGTGGTTTGTGGTTTCTTGTGGTTTAAACATTTGCAGGGTGTAGACATTAACGAGAGCACTGAATTGTTTATGGTGATCTTTGAAGCAGAATTGCAGATTTGTTATGAATTTTTGCCAGGCCAGCAGAAACATATTAACCTCTCCTTATGCAAAGTCCCACATGCAGAGTAACCTCTCTAATCCAGCACTTTGGGACCATGACATCATGCAGGTCAGTGAGAGTTTATGTTGCTACCGTATGGCAGCTGGTCACATCCTTTCTTCAGATCTCTTATCTTAAGAACGGGCTTTCCCCCAGAATATACCATTCTGGCATTAAGGAAAAAACCCCTACAAACCAACTCCCTGCTGGATAAGGCAGCAGGTTAGTGGTCATCTCAGCAAGTCATGGTCTAGCTTTGTAACGCCAGCTCTGCACTGGAAGCATGTGAAGGGATCCTCCTCACAGGAAATATGTAATTGTTGAAACAACACTGCCCCATGGGGGAACAAGAAAATTATTCTCACAAGCCTTTTCTACCTAATTCTTGATGACATTCCTTCTTCCTGTAGGTCCGTGGCAAAAGGGAGCCCTCTAGAGTAAGTGTCATATGGGAAGATCTTGGTTTCCAGATGCTTTGCAGTTGGTTTCATTTTGTACTTCAGCAGCTATGAAGGTTTATGGAACACGGTGATTTATGTTGCAACCTCCAGCTCAAGGGAAGCACAAGCTGCTCACAAGGGCCCAGGACGTCCTGCCAGCAGAAAGATCTCATCATCTGTGCCCTGTTTCTCTAAGCATCTATCAAAGACAGGCTGGAAGGCTTGGGAGAGCTTTGTACTGGCTCAGACTGGCCTTTCTCATGCTCCCTAAAACAAATGGGTGAATGAATGCTGGCAGCAGATACCACTCTTACCATGCTAGCTTTCGCTTTTTACACTCCTATGAATCTTTCACAGCCGCTGAAGTCCCGTGTAAATGCAATGCTTCTCCTTTTCCCATTGTTATCCATTATCATGCATTGCTCCCAGTCCCACTCACCTATGTGCTGCCAGTACTGCCAGCTGTCATGTCCTGTTTATTCCCTTTTTCTGCAATGACTCTGCCTTTTCCTCCCCCTGCTCTCAGACTCCTCCAACAAAGCAGCAAACCCAAGCTGCTCAGCTTGTGTTAGCTGCAGTGGCGGGGAGGAGCAGAAGGGCAGGAAGAGAAAAGTCATCATGGTATCAGTGCTGTGCCAAGGAGAGACCTAAGGGAGGATAAAGGGACAGCTAGAAGCAGAACTTTGGCCCTAGCAATTCAAGGGGCTTCTGGTTTATGTATGGTCTCTGCTGTTGACTGGATGCCAGAACTGCTCTGCTCCTGTGACAGCAGCCCTGAGGACAGGAGGGTACAACAAGTCCCTCAGTGCCCAGTGGAATGGGCATCCTTCAAAGGGGACACAGCAGATCTCAGCCAGCTACAGCCCTCCTGAGCTGCCTCACCATCCCAGCCATCCCAGAGCACCACATCTGATGGGCCCCCAGCTTCCTGACATCCCCTCCGTACAGAATTCCTGCTGTGCCAAGGCTGACAATACTCCCTCCGTTCCCCCTGCCATTTTGGCTCAAGCACAGAGCAGTAGCTCAGGTAAATTACAGGCCTGCACCAAAAATTACTGGGTGTAACTTCCTGGCCTGAGTTGAAAGGATGGTAGACCTGGGGATTGCAGAGCTTCCTTGTGAGCCTGGGAAACCATAAATTGCCTTGTGGAGCCTGTGGCTTTACACAGGATTGCAAAGTTGTCTCTTTTCCCAGTCCCTTTTGTTTACAACCCCAGTGGCAGTGCTTTCACCATCTTGGGCAGCTGCATAGCTAAAGGGCTACACATCTGTGTATTCTCTGCTCTTCCTTGCTAACCCAGAAACCAGAGAGTAAGAAATTCTTGCTAAAAATTTACTGTGAGGGAGGCAGTGTAATGCATTTTGATTTTAATGGGATTTCCCATTTCTTCTTTTTCAATTCTCATACCAAAGTTACAGAAACAAGCAATTTTTCCTTGGGTGCCAGCCTGTGGTGGCTTCTCCATCACATGTGGCAGCTTGGCCTTAGGGTTCCACCAGGACTGTGTTCTCTGCATAGTGCCTGACTTCAGCAATGAAATATGTGAGAGAGTGAAGTAGTTTGGGTGAGAAAGACGCCACATCATTTGTAATTGCTGTCCTTTCTAATATGGGACGACAACAAGGGTAACAACAGCAAAATTAATTTCCATTTCTTTCCTAATCAGATGCCATAGCGGAATCAGTTATGTGAAAGTTTCCTCTTTCACTTCACTGCTGACCTGGAGTGGACTTTGGTGTTTTAATTCCTTTAGAATTTTAATCCAGTTCTGTACTGGTTTGGGAGACATCCCTGTGCCACAACGCCCCTCTGCTCTCCGCTGGGGTGCCTGGTGGGTGCTGCAGGCTGAGCCCATCGTGCTTTGTCCTCTGCAGGGATGCATCTCCTGCCACTCCTCACTCTCCTATCTGACTGCATTTCTGAGCTGCATCCTGGTTAACACACAAACACAGAGGGACTGCAGGCATGGGAACGTGGCTGGCAGGAGCTGGAAGTGCTCCACTGGAACAGCTTATAATGAGATCCATCTGGGAGAGAAGGCAAAGGGAGCACTGACTGGCAGGGCAAAACGTTTTCAGGAGCTGTCATCTGGCACAGAGCCCTTACCTTCCCCTGATGGGAACAGCCTGTCTTCATCGGAGAGGTATGAAGGCTTCATCTTGAGTCACCAATGGCATCAGCCTCCAAAAATACATTCCTGCTTCTGGCACAGCCCTGGTTATTAGGTCAAGCATATTCAATACCCTGTAACTAACACAGGAGTTTGGCTGTGACACATGCTGATTGCAAAAGGCATCAGGCTTCACCTGATGAGGAATTGCTCAATTAGTTAATGAGTTGCTCTGAAGGAACAGAGAGTGGAAAAAACTAGATTTTGAAGTATTAGCTGCCACTTCTACAGCAACAAAGGTAAGAGTATAAAATGGTGTACACAGACAAGTTGCACTGTTTCCAGCCAGTGTCCTTGTCTCTGAACCAGAATGGGGGAGGGATCAGGTATGACTGCCTTTTCTTTCAAAAAGGTCTTTCCATCCCAGCAAGTTCAATGTTCCCAACACTTACAGTCCTTTTTATTCAAATACTCCTTGTCTGGAAGAAAATACTCCTAAAAGGATTTGGCAAAAACCCATACAAGAACAACCAAGTACACCAGCAAGCAGAAACTTTGGGAGCTCCCTCAGGACAACATTTCTACTTCCTCTTGAATTTGTGAGGCTTGTCTCCCATGGCAGCGGGGCAGTGCTGTGATGCTGAGCTGGGTAGGGATGATGCCCCTCACAAATCAGCATCAACCACTGTATTACAAAAATTGGTTTGTCAGATGCTCATACAGATGTTGTAGCTCCAGAGTATTTAAAGAGGCAAAGTGTAACTCAACAGCTCCAAATTGGCTTTTAGAGGAGGAAGAGCTGTGCTTAAGGTTCACCAAGAAAAGCAGCATAAGCAACTCTTCTGAAAAGGCAACGCTGCTATTCCTCGTGATGCTTTAGCCTCCTGTGGTGCCAGATGTAGCTAGTGTTTTACTATTTCTTTCTTCAAATAGCAGTGCTCAGGGGGGATAAACTTTACTTAACCTAATTAATTTTAATCACAGCTTTCAAATCTCATACTGTGCAAAGAATTACAAATTGGAATACATTAATAGAAGCCGTGGTTTATGCTGCAAGCTAATCGGGAAGTGTGCATTTACATTTTCTGCATGAGTTTGCAATTACCATTAAAATAAAACTCAGTTATGTCCTTTTAAATTACTAAAATGTGAAGAACAGATTGAGCTGGTCCCATTTGTTGTAGAAAATTACTTGAAAATGGACTAGATTTCGAAGAATTAAATGATTCTTAGTGAATAAGAGGTTTTAGAAAATTATTTCCAGTCGTCTAGAGTTAAGGTGCTTCCAGGCATTCTGGTTTAAACAATCTTTCTTTAAAAATAGTGGATTGCCTACCTACCTGCTTCAGTATAGGCTCATGGAAGAAACAGAGAGTCTCCCATGAAGCCTTGGCTATACCTTCCTTTAAGAGTTAACCAAAGAAACATCTCAGCTGACCACATGCAAAATGTAATTCCAAACCACTTCAGTACTGAGCACTAGGTTAGGAAATTTTCTTCCTAGTGGGGGAGGTTCCTTTTCATGTAATGAAAGGGGGATTGGGAATAAAAATACCCCCAAATACTAAAATGAAGCAGCTCTGGATTATCATTACAAACATAAAACTCCTTCATATGTCTTTGAAGTTGTAATTCTGGTAGGACCAGGCAAAACATTTTACATAAACCAAATTATTTAATAGCCTTTGTCCCATTTA
Organism: Sialia sialis; assembly: GCA_009812075.1. NCBI lineage: Eukaryota > Metazoa > Chordata > Aves > Passeriformes > Turdidae > Sialia > Sialia sialis. The sequence goes on along the minus strand of VRYO01002297.1, from coordinate 65,499,306 downwards.
AAAAGAACAAATGTGTGCACTTGGAAGACTGATCCCTCTGGCCACTGATGGTGACTGGGGCCCATCCCCAGTGCCTGGCTCTGGGATCACTGGACCACTCTTCAGCAACACCCACTCTTGTGGAAAGTTAGATGTCAAACTTCTGTGGCCTGTGTCACCCCAAGTCCAAGGGCACCAGTGACCACAGAAAAAGTAATAATAATGTGGCCCTGGTTTTGCTGGTACATTTGCCAAAAGACCTGAAATTTTTCTGGGACTGTTATTTCAGATAAAAATAGTTTGGTCAACTGGCATTCATCTTCAAAAGCAACTTGATCTTTCAGGAATGCAAGTCCCATCCACTTCAGTGAAATGTAGGTTTCAGGGTGCCAAACACTCTACTGAGCATGGAGCTCAGGTCCTTAAGTCATGCAGTCCTTTGAGAAAGTGTTGTCTCGTTGGAAATGGTCTCATTTTCTAGAAAAGTTGAATTGCTCTGACAGGAGCATTGTCCTGAGGAGTGTATGGTGGTGCAGTCTGACAGTGGGCAAAATTGGTTTAATATAAACTTTACATCATAGTGATGATGTTCAAGACAGTACTGCAGTGTTTGTATTTATTTTCTGGCATAAACCTGCTGCAGTTTTTTGGGTTTTTTTTATTTTTTTTAATTCAAGACCACGTAAAGTGAGCATTGCAAACTCTAGAGGGAAAACCACAGTGTCATGATAGTTTGTACAGACTCAGTAACAGTTTATTGTTTTGTATAGTAAAAAGGTCAAAGTGCATGGCTTTGAGGAAAACACAAGCAGATGTATTTGTTACAGATGATAACCTTTAGCTCCATGCTTATTAGATAATCAATATTAAATCAAAACTTCAGGAAAGCCTTGTTTAACCTGCTGTGTTTAGATAAAATGGTTTGTCGTAATACCTTTTTCTAAAACATAATATAAAGAACAAAGACTGACACAGTGATCAACAGGATTAAACATTTCTATGTTATTAAACAGATCACTGTATCTAAAATAGCACTAAACCTCACAAAAATCCCTGGAAGAGAAAAATTTGCCATGTTTTCATGGTGAAATATCACTTCGAACTTGTATGTGCTAAAGGAAGCTTGCTGAGGGTTTCTACTCTTTAAAAATGCAGCCTAAATGCTCTATAGAGTGCTCATAACCACAGAATGATATAAGTAGCTTTAAAGGAAATGATGAGCTGATTCTTAACTGATGTAAATCACCAGAGCTCTGCTAGAGCAAATGGAAATTTATTCAATGGACAATTTCAATTTTAAATAAGATACAGATTGCAGATCCACCAAACTAGTTTCCATATACTTTCTTTAAATAGCAATGAGAAAAGGAAAATTCACTTTTCCACCCTTCCAGTTTCCATAGGTGACTGTGAGACTGCTCATTTGGCAGAAGGAAATGTAAAAACACACCTCATTTTCCTCTGTGTCACGCTCCGGTACATCGCTGGTACGTTTAAAAAGGTTGCAGTGCTGCAAAAAGGTAGTCAGAGGGAGCATGTACAGTAATTTCACGATTATAAGCCGCACCTTTTTCATTGAAGAATCCAGCCTACCCCAGTAGTGCGGCTTATATTCAGGTGCGGCTTATCTATGGAAAAATCCCAGTGAAATGCCAACCCAGAAGTGAGAGCCGGCTGGGAGGGTGCCTGGGGCTGCCTTTAAAGGCTTAGCTGGTCTGTGAAAACTGTTACAACTTGAGCACCTGACACCAAACCCAGCTGGCAGCGATTCTGTTACTAATTTGTCACTTTGTTACACATGGATCCTCACTTTAAAAAAAAAAAAAGTGCGGCTTATATTCAGGTGTGGCTTATCTATGGACAAATCTCGTGGTCTACCCGGCTACCGGGAGGTGTGTCTTATAATCAGGTGTGGCTTATAATTGTGAAATTACTGTAGTTAAATGCAGAGATGCTTCACCTCCAAGTGATCCATCTGCATCTTTTATGCCAGGTAGGAGGATGAGAGTGGTACAAAACTTCTGCCTTCTAAAGAGCCCCTGCCCACTGCTGAAACAGAAGCTGGACTCCAGCAAGTGCTTTTTGAACTTTTCAGGGTTAAAGGCAAGCAGCCACTATGGATGTGGGGACTTAAACCTGGGCTTATGATGGAGCAGGAGAGCCCTGCCCTTGTCCTTCCGCACTTTGGTAGCATTTGCAAATACTGCAAGCACCCTTTGGTCGTTTCAAAGGCTACTCCAGTGATTTGTCTTTGTGACTTAGGTGCTGTGCTGTGGTTTGATTGTTGTTTTTTTTTTTCAAATGTGGAATTTTCTAAACCAAAAGAAACACACAAGGTATTTATTAAAACAAATACAGGTTAATTTCAGAAACCTCTGAGATTAATGCTTCTTAATGGCTATAATTCAACTTATTTTGAGTTCAAGCCTGTCCAGTTGCAATCAAGGTCAGCCTAGATTTTAAATAGACTCTTTGTAGCAGCTGCAAAGCCCAACCTCTCCCCAAGAGCACATCTTCCTTGTCCTTAAATTATTAACAATGCCTGATTTCAGACACAAAAAAGCCCCAAACCATTTTGCACCCATTAGAGAGGCTTTGTGCATTGAATAGGCTCCATGTGATGTTTTCTTCCCGACAGTTCTGGACCAAAAGGAGGAAACCACTGCAATTCCCATTTCCAAGTGGTAAAGCAGCTTTCAGCACCACCAGCTGACTACTTAGTGTATTTTAATTAGCTCGAGAACGTTCCCAGGCCACTGAGTTGAAATGAAATGTGCACACAGCAGAAGACTTGCTCATTGGCAATCAAATTTTGAAGTTACCAAGCCTGCCAGGTTCTCTTTGCAGAGCAAAGCTGCTTCTTCAGAAGCAGTGATATTCCTCTGGGGGCAAGGGGGAGGGGAAAAAGGATGTATTTTTGCATAATCACAGCTTTCAGTAGTACAGAATTCAGTGCTCCGTGGGGAATGGCAAGACAAATAGTCTTAGTAAATATGAAATCCTCAGCGCTCTGGCATTTCAATGCAAAGGAAAAAATTGCCTTTCACAACAGAGAGTATGAGGGATATTTGGCACCATTTCTCTGTCCACAGGTCATTACTCAGGGTCTCATCACTGTTACAGAATTCACTGAGCAGAATTCCATGGTGTGAAGGGCTCTGTGAGCAGTATAGCTCAGAAAAAGGGCTTTGTCCTGCTGCTCAGCTCTCCCTCTGCAGAAGTCTCTCACCTCCAGGAAATCCAGGTTATAGCGTGATGTAATTTAGCCCCTGCTGGCAGTCTCAGTATTGTTTAATTAATTTTTTCAAATTTATTGCATCTTCTTGCAGACCCAGCGTAAATGCTGTGTCTTGGCTACTGCAAAGCTGACACTGAGAAATTTTGCAGAAAAACTGCTTGCACCTATGATCACTTACACAGTAAAAAAATACTGCTTTTATGTACTAGTGTGCTCAATTAAAAAGGAATAGCACATTTTTCTTTTTCACTTTGCCTGAATTGAGAAGCTATGCGTTTCTATCATATATATATCTGTATGTGTTGGCAAATAAGGTCAATGATTAGGCAGTTTAAAACTCATGTGTGCCCAGTCTTACAACAAAGATTGCAGGTAAATGGTAATGTAAATCCATTGTACTCAGCTAAACTTCAAAGATAAAGAGTATGGGAAAAAGGAAGAGCTAGGCATGAAGAAGACATTGATCAAAAAACTCACTGATCCTTTCAACCACAGTTTAGGGTATAGGTGGCACAGGTTGTGGGCATGTTCCTCTGGACAGACTGCCTTGTCTGGCTCCCTGGCCAGGAGTCCTGAGGATGGGTAACAGAACCCCAAGCTGAGCATGCACAGAAATTTCTGCAGCTCAAAGAGGTCCTCCAGGAGAGGTCAGCCCTCCCATCAAGAGACGATAAATCAGATCTTCACTAACACAGCAATGATACACTGAGACTAAACCCAGAACAGTGCCATTCTGAGTGGTGTGCTGGACTCTGGCTGTGCCTTCTTGAATTCAGCTGTGTGCTTTGGATTATTGCAAGAAACTCTGGCATTAATATTTTATTTTTACTTTTTTTCCAAGTAAAGGGAGTTTGACCTGGTTTCTCAAGCCAAGTAGGCCACGGTTCTTTCAAAATGATGGGCCTCCAGGGAACCAAGGGTAACTGAGCTAAGTCAAGAGACTCCCACAATTTACTGTTCCATAGAGCCCTAAAGGTTTTCTGCAAATGTAAGGGAAATATTTATTTATTTAATTTTGGTTTGCTCACTGACGGCCACCGCAAGAAAAAACTGCATTTTTATTTACAGCTTTGCAACCACTGCTAGATTCATAAAAGAAAGATGATCTTACGTTTCCTGTGTTCTAAATAGCAGAGAAGATAGAATTTGAGCTTGGTGAGAAAATTCTTCTGCTTCTGAGCACTGCATGTGGAGATACAGCTTTAGGCACATTCTTTCCTAACTGCACAGCATTTAAATGTAATTAAGCACAGCCACTTGTACCAACCTACCAACCAACCATCCATCATGAAGTGTATAACATAAAAAGATCTCTGTTAACCTCTTCCATCAACAAAAAATGTTTCCTTAATTTAAAAATTATTTTGCGGAATTTTTAACAAGTAACAGTGTATTTGGTTTAGAATATTTTACTCTCTCCTTGAATTATAAAGTTCTCTGAAGCACTACAAGAAAGTTGTCTCTTAGGTTTTTTATTTCATTCACTGTTATGATCCTGAGCAAGATTAGGCACAGTCAGCTAGTTTGCAGCAAGTCTAAAATTCAGTCTTTTATTAAAGCCTTTTATATGTAGGAGGCACCTTATCTCATACTAAGATGTAATTCCATCACACACCCTGCTATGCATACCCACAAGATGTACCCGTTCATTCACTGCTTTCCCACTTTCACAACGACAGCTGACCTGGTATGTAATTGGTTTATTTCTATTTGCATCAGTTTAATCAACTCAGCTAGTTGAGTAATTAAAAATGTACCCAATTCTTGCTAGTTAAAAGGATGTTTCCTGGATCTAGGTTGGCTAGATCCAGGAAAGTTCTCCTGAACCTCTCTCTTCAATCACTGGGGGCCACCACAAACATTAGACTGAGAGGCAGGAAACACAAATCTTATTTCCAAAGTCTCATTCCTTTTTGGAAGGTCAATGGTGTTCCCTTGGGCCTCTATTTTCCTGTAATCATGCTTTCTGAAAAATGATTTGAAGCCTTCAGGTGACAAATGCTCTGCAAGTGCTATATATCAGTAATAAAAGTAGACCTAATGACCGTATCTTTTCCCCTTAAAGGCTTCCCATGGAGTCCATGGAGATGGTTCTGCAGGATTTTGCTGGTGTTTTTACCCTAGAAATCATTGCAAGATGGGCTCCAGTTACTGGTTTATCATTATTCGCCTGTGCTGAGACCTGTGCATCTAAATACTGGTGAAAATTAAATCACCAATGTAAATTTCCCTATTAATTATGCTGTGTGCATTGCCAAACAAGCTTTTGCCTCCTGGTTGTTGCAATGACAATTTTTACAAGGTGCTGCTGCCTGTGAGACCAGATGACAGTGCTAATGACCCATGTCCTTGTTCTCTGCTTGCCTTGCTTACGCCTCTTGTTTCTCCACACTCAATTAAGGAAAAGGAATTGAGGTTAATATTCCCGTCCTTGAAATTAAATCTACCCTTGCCCCACAGTGCAATTAATGAAAACAACTTGGATACAGAGCCTTTCATCTCTAGTTCACTGGTTTATTTAGTAGGAGTTGACAATGATTCACGCCATTAATTTGTCTGCTGAGTGGTGAATTAGCAATGTTAGCCTGCATTGTAAACCTTGCAAAATCCCTGCCACAAGTTAACAACTCTGCTGCTCTTTGAGGTGGGGAGTTATGGTGACTCTGAGACTTCTCATTGTGTCACAGGTGTTCCTTCAGCCTGTCTGCAGACACATAGAGGGCATGCATGGCCTGTGCTGCTCTTGAAAACACTAATTCTAGGGGTAATTAGATAAAAATGGCTGTTATGCATCAAACATTCGCCTTGGTCCAAACAATAGGGCAAGTTATGCTATGCACTCATACCATGAGAAGTGTTGGTCAAATATATATTTGGTTTTGTATTTTAAAGTCCAAAATAATGTTCAGCAGCAGAAACACAACAGATGAGTCAAAATGAGAGTAGGTATCATCTCTGATTTTCCTCACTAGATGTTGATGACTGAGGAGTTCTTGAGGTATTCACAAATGCTAAAGGCATCTGAGAGAAATCTCTCCACTATCCACATTTGTAAGGCAGAGAGACCTATTTTCATCCATTTCAGGACCCTGACTTAGGCCCACAGCTTGATTTGCTGTGGAGGAATACATGTCTCCCTTAGCTGTAAAGCAAGTGGAAGGAATTGTCTTTGCAAACACTTCTACCAGCTCTCCAGCTACCTGCTCCATGTCTCTGCTCTGGAAAATGGTGGGTGTGGGAAGACTAGCTGCATACTGAGACAGCACCATCCCTCTGTGACAGCAAAAGGGTCCTGGCCAGCCCTGGTTCTCTGGGAGAGTAACAATATCGCAGAGCAACCGACAGAGCAGGACAAAAGCCAGTTTTCTGGATCACCATCTCTCTGCAAAGTGGTAATACATGATTTACTTCCTTGCCTGCCAGTTTTAGACATCTGGATTAACATGCAAAAGTGACTGCAAATTAATTTTCTTAATTGGCATTTTCTTCCATTTTTCCTGTAAATTTTCAAGATTTCAGCATTTTGTTTGATTTCAGAAACATACCAACTAGGTTTACTCTCTGTGATCCCAAAACTCTGCTTTCCCCCAGTAATTTCAATATCCAGACTAGAAGTAACTGTTCAGGCCAGGGAAGACACAGTGCTGGTTAAAAACTTGCAACATCAACACCTGCCATGAGACTGGTGTTCTACCCAATAGAGATATTCTGAAAATAACTCCCTTGTTGTGAAATCTGCCCCCAAATAAATCAAGTAAAGGCTAAATCTCACTAGAATCATCTTCTTTAAAATTTTATTTTGTTAATTTCTTCAGCAACTGTCTAAATTCTGTACACAGAATCATAGATTCATAGAATCATTTAAATTGGAAAAGACCTCAAAGATCAAGACCAACCATGAACCCAGCACTGTGAAGTCCAACATTAAACCATGTCACTAAGTGCCACATCTACATAGTTTTTAAATACCTCCAGGGATGGGGACCCAGCCACTTTTTCTGGGCAGTCTGTTCAATGCTTGACAATCTTTCTGCAAAGAAATTTCCAATCTAAACCTCCCCTGGCAAAACTTGGGGGAATTTCCTCTTATTACATGGGAGAAGAGGCTGAATCCCACCTGGCTACACTCTTCTTTTCAGGCAGTTGTAGAGAGCAATAAGGTTCCCTGTGAGCCTCCTTTTCTCTAGGCTAAGCACCTGCAGCTCCCTCAGCTGCTCCTCACAGGACTTGTGCTCCACTGAACCTCACTGACAGAGACCAAACTTGTAGGAGCTGGATAGAATACTTAAAAGCTATGTGCGATTGGTCAGAAAAGACCTCTGAGACCATCAAGTCAAACCTATGAGCGAACACCACCATGTCAACCAGACCATGGCACCAAGTGCCACCTTCAGTTTTTCCTTAGGCATCTTCATGGGCAGTGATCCCACCACCACCCTGGGCAGCCCATTCCAATGTCTAATCACCACTTCTGTGAAAAAATTCCTCTTAATGTCCAACCTGAATCTCCCCTGGCATATCTTAAGACTGTGTCCCCTGTCCTGTTGCTGATTCCCTGTGAGCAGAGGCCGACCCCACTTGGCCGCACCTTCCTTTTAGGTAGGTAAGAACAAGTATGTAACACCATGTTTATATTTCCATATAAATCTACACAGGTTTACTCTCCTAAGATCCTCTTTGTCAACCAGTTCACCAGGGATATATGTATTCTGAGGGGTTGGGTGTGCCACACCTTTTTTCTTTCCCCTTGTTCTTACAAACTTTCCAGGCAAGTTACAGCAGGGCACCTGAAAGGGTCAAGTTGTTCAGAACACTTCAGAAGGGATCTGAAGCACAATTTTGTGCTCTTCACAGGCAATGAGACACTTCTGGGGTTGTCTCTGGTCTCTGGTATGGCAATGGAAAATCTCAAGCTGTAACATCCTTTACGAACAAAAAGGACAAGTTCCAGGGAATCGAATTTTTCTGAACTTAACAGAAGACAAGCACTGATCACTTTGCAGAACATCCATGATGAAGATATGGCATTCTTAAAATATCTTTATACTCAGTTATGAGTAAGACTATTCATCCTACACCCTAGTTCTGCATACAGGAAGGGACAAGCTCATAGCAGAAAAATTTTTTTCAGCACTGGGAACAACTGCACAATGATTATCTTCCACCCAGTGTGGGATTCCATGAGATCTCGGATGCTCTGGCAAGTGCTGGGGCATTACTACATGTTTGTGGAAGTCTCTCAGCTTTTATTAATTAGACTCCTGACAAAGCAGTAAAACCCTCTAACAGAAAGCCACACTGCTCATTCCTGAATCATATGAAATCATTCACCATTTTATGTACAAGTTTTGAATTACAATTTTCAACTCCTCATCAGAAAAAATAACAAACCAAAAAGCCTAAAAAAGCATTTTTTGAAGAACTGCATAGTATACAGAAGCATACTTCAATTACACAATATCTTACAGAACACAGACTGTAACAAAAAGCAGAGCCTGTTACCTTTTCTGAGAAGGCAGCGCCCAGCCAAAACTAGATGTTTCATCTCCATTATTAGAGGAACAGAATTAACTGAACAGAAGAGTACATGAAAAAAGTTCTTGAACAGTCCAAATAGTTTAACAGAAAAAAAAAAAGTACATTTGTAAAGTACTTTAAAACAAGAGCCTTATGAAAACAATAAAGGTCACTGAAAGTTAAGCTGTTAAACTCCTCTTTGCTCAAACTGCTGTGTTTCACTCTTACAGGTTTTTTTAATGATGAAGAATTTTTTTCATTTTTAGTGATAAACAAAAGTTTACATTTCATTGAGTGGAAAACCTCAGTGAGAAATCTGGGCAAATTTTTGGTAAAATTAAGAAAAGGACAATTTGAAGGCAAAAGGTTTAACTCCAAATTCCCTTTGAAAAGTAAGAGTGATAAAACCAAACTATTGATTGAAGCCAGCAGTGCATGGTAGCACAGCACATATTTTATAATCTGAGACCCTTTTCAATGTAAACCCTGAAAAGTCATAAGCAAGTGCTGGAAATTACTTTTGTATTATGTACCATTAATTTATCACTGCATTCACTTTCATTATTCAAACCTTGTGACTTTTCACATACAACACTGATTTACCTTAAGCATATCTCTTTTACTACACAGCAAAATGTAAAAACTGTCCCGGGAAATGATTTTGTGTACGTAACTATGAATGTCTCTAAAGTTGAATATCAGTATTTATGCTGTTCTACTTAATGCTTCAGCATATGCTAAGTAAGCTGCTGATCACTGAGTGTCTCCATTTTTGTAGATAGACAAATGTATGTGAACAGCAATGCTTTGGATAACTTGTGCTATTCCTAATACTAGAGTTATTTTCTCCCCCAATTACATTTTGCTATAAATACGTGTGCCCTTAAGTTGATCCCAATATCAGTTTCAGCTAACTAATCAAATTATCTGTTAAGGTTTTGGGAATGAGAACCCTTCCTTTATTTAAATAAAACAAGGGGAAGGTTTCTAACTCCCAAATGTTTGCCAACAATAGATTTATTTTCAAGACAGGATGTTCAGTTAAGTTGTTCGTCCTCTTTGCTGTTCACAGATAAGCACAACAGTATTAATGGTTTTTATAAGTAGGCAGGAAGAAAAAGGGAAAATAGTGTGAGGTTTCTCCCCTTAAGGTTTTTCCAAAGTTTTGCTCATACCCATGAGTAACCATTCATTTGAAATAAGTGTATTTGAGATTACTTCTCTTTTATTTATAGGGCTCAGCAGCTAAACTTCAATTTCCTATTTTAATTTTGCAAATAAATGTTATTAAAACCCTGCCTGTAACTGAGAACATCAACAACTTATGTATGCATGTAAGGAGTAATTTATCATTGTATATAGAAGTGCCTCATTTTTGTACCAGTTAAAAGTTAATTCATAATCAAAATAATCAATCTGCAATGTAAACAAGTAATTATTTTCTCCTATGTAATAATGGTAAATAACAACACTGAACACTACATATTTCACTTGAGTTCATTAAATGCAATTCTTCAGTCACAAAGGCAGCAGCCTTTGAGCTATGTTCAAATGAGTGGAGTAACTGAGATTCCTGATGGAGATCTAAGCTATTTCCCTCATTTTCTTAATAATTTCCACTATTTGCATACTCAACTCCATTTTATAATCTGGTATTTAAAATAAAGTCATTTCCTTCTCTCTCTACCTAAGACAAACTTATTTACATTTATAGTAAATGCTTTTCACCAAGTAAGTTGTAAGAAGAAATCTCCTGAAACAAAATCAATAAGGGAGCAAAGCCATAAAGGGAGCAAGTATTTCAAGTTCTGTATTAATTTTCTTTCTGAATTTCCTTCTGCAGGGACAAAAGTTTTAAAGGTTTAAAACACACTTTTACATATTTTTGATTATATCTCTTTTATACAAGGGACCAACTCTGTCCAATGATCACCTTCCTAACTTTTGGCCAGTACTTAAATGAAACTGCATGTCAATCACCCCAAGAAAGTAAACAAAATACAGGTTTTTACTTCAAATATTTTATGAATGCAAGATTACAAGAAATATATTAGTCAAAATGCAGGGCTATCAAGCACTGAACCAAGAATGCTGGCATCAGTTTGCCTACCATTTTGCATGTGGAAAAAATACACTATGTCTACAGGTAAAAGGCATCACTAATGCATCATGAATTACTCTGGTCAGCCAACATCACCTCTGCAGCTTGGTGCATGTTTCAGTTTATTATGAAAATAATCATCATAATAATAGTTTGAGATGAGACACTGGAACAAAACCATTCTTAAACAGGAAAGTTTTTTTTTTTTGCTTGTACTGAGGCAACACCAAAAACTAAAAATAAGTTCTCACATATTTAGCAGCCTCCTCAACACTTGTTAGGCTAGCCTTCACACAAAGAGCATGCAAACAGCCACTCTTCTTGCTTTAAATTGAGGGCTATTGGTTAATTCAAGTCACTGTTTTTTCACCCTCATCAATTAACCTGTTGAACTGGATTTCACCTAGGAAAAAGAAAATTAAATGATGTTAAGTGTAGCAGACACGTACAGATCACACCAAGAAGCTAACACTCATGAGCTGTCATAATAAAGGATAATAATAACAATAAAAAAAAAAAAAAAAATCAGTCTTTTCTGTGCATATTTTTCATTTGAAAGGTCCCAGGAAATCATGATGTGCCTGGCCGCTTCTGTTGCTGATTTCTGATGACCTCTAATTGTTTTTTGCATTGCTGATAGTACGTTGAGAGACTTTTGTTTTCATCTAACAGCTTTTTATGTTCTTGTACCAGACGGGACGTGTTTTGCTGGTCTTTTTCATCCTGGTCCAGTTCTGCTATTAGCTCTTGTCTGAAATGAAAAAGAAAAGTCATTGTCATTTATACTCTATTTCCATTTGTGTGTAGATTACTTCACATGTTTCAAATCAGTATTTGATTATCAATCTGAACTCACAGCTGGTGGTATTTTGTGCAAAAGAAGTTGACAAAAGAACGTTATTCTTTAATGTAGTCTGGGGAAAAATTCCCTTCCAAATCAAATCCACATTTTAACTTTAAAATAGCTGAGAGACTGAACCTCAGTCTTTAAAACTGTCCTTTAGATAATGTCTTTCAGATGTAGTTTTACAGGTCACAGTAAAATGCCCATGGAGCCACACGAAATTTCATAAATATATTCAACTCCAATTTCAGGTAACTACACATATTTTAAATCCCTAAAACTTAAAATACAGAATTGCAGTAATTTTTGTAACTTTTTAGTGAAATGCTATTTTCTATCTGGAGTTGAACTTATTAAAGAACTTTTAAAGTGGAATAGTAGAATCAAGCAAATTACTTTTGTAACTCGCATTTCACATTATTTATGCTGTAAGTGTTCAACATGTTTTTTTAGCAAAGATTTTACAGGCCCTAACACACTGACAAACTTGCTATAATTTATTCTGCAAAACTGCTGTGGCAGTTTGTTTTACTATTTTGTCATGGCAAGCTGCCAGCAATATTTTTGCAACAAAATAGCAAAGGAGAAAGTTGATGTTAATTAATTGTTGCCATATGGTTTTTAATTACAGTTAAAGCAAATTTGGTAATTGTAGGAAGGTTGAACTAATAACTACCTTAACCAGCATTACATTCATCCATTCCAATCTTTTTTTTGTTTTAATGCCTGTGGACAATTAAATTCTGACTAAGAGAAAAACATTTGAGAGAAATGTGAACACAAACTTCCTAGAAAAAACCAAAACAGTGGAAATCTAAAAGTTTTCAAACAAATATACTTTAAATAATTTATTGACCATTGGGGACAACATTATGTTGGGGGCAACACAAACTTAAGATATTAATGCTAGCATCACCATCTCCTCCTCAAATCTAAAAATTCTAGTTACATATAAAAAAAACCAAATTGTTCACAGAATACTAAGCCCAGAGTGAATATGTGATAGGAGTTCAATCTTACAGTATAATTTCCTGACATTCTCTATGCTATTTCTACTGTACAAAAGGTTTACACAAACACCGAGGAAAGCTCCCTGTTAACAGCTGCTTGCCTGCAGTGGCTCAGACACTGGTGGGTCACAAGCTGATTATTTGGTCTAGAGTGTGACTGTGACCTCTCTAAACTGGTCCCCAGCATCAGGAAAGAGAGCACAACAGAACTTGTTATGAACTCAAATTCTGAATCAGCAATAATTTTTGACCAGTATGTGCAGCTGCCTTACTTACAGTGCAAGAGGAAAGTTTATTTCCAGTGCACAAGGAGAAAGTACATAACAGGTCTTAAACCCATGGCAGAAAAATATAAGATGAATGTTGATAATATTGTTGTAAATACAGTGCTTGACAAAACTCAGATATATGATTAAAACTAACTGCAAAATGAGTAACACTGACAGTTACTCAAAGTTCCATAATTTGTTAACAATTACCCATAAATTACAACTGAAAATATTTTAAAGGATAGCCTACCAAAATCAATTCCAAAGTTCTTTAACAGTTTAAGTGTTTCATTTGAGATGATACAAACATTACCAGTTTTTTACATACAGAGATTTGCCAGGACCTTAAGTGGGACTTATGCAGAAGTCTTGATATTGATTAGAATTTTCAATTACCTGCTCTAAATATTTCATCTGTACTGAGCAGCTCACTATTTCTGAGTTTAAGGTTGGAAAATAATTATGCCCTATGAAATGTTACTTCATAAAGCCAGAAATAATAGTCACAGTATTATTCACTTTTTATGATGTATTTTTATCATTATACACAGACTTTGTGCATAGGAAACTCAAGAACAGAAAAGGTTAAACACATTTCACTTACTTCCTCTGCAACAGCAATGCGATTTCTGTCTGAACTTTCATATATTCTTGTGCCATTTTGCAGTGCTGTTCAAACACAGCCATAGATTCTTTGGAGTTTGGGCATGGTGCTAGAGGCTGAAAATAAATCAGACATGTTAAAGACTAATGAACTGATATCTTAGTAAATAGTGTGTTAGAAGGTCTCTGCTGTGTATTTATAACAGTCTTTTAAAAACCAGTAAGCCTTTAAAAATAAGTGTTAAACCATGCCCTGGAAAATATTACTGCACTGATGTCAAAGTTAACTCAAATCTGAAGTTTTTAATGTCACAAAAATCAAAGCAGTGTTTAATCCCACACACAAAAACTAAAGTGTATACAATGATTTGATGCAGTAACACTCAAGCAAATAATGTCTTATTTTGACAGTCAAACTCAGTTTACATTTGGTATTAGGGATCATGTTTCCCAGGGCTTGTTTTTAATAGCTTGATCAAACCTGAGTCAACCAATCTCAGATTACATAATATATTTTTTTAGCCTTGGTCAAAAATTAGACAGAACATAAACCCAGGTAAATATGTGGCACTATATTTTGCAGCCCCAAAGTCACATGTTAGAAGGAAATGCAAACTTGAGAATCTAATAAACTGTATATTTATTACCTGTAACTGATGATCTAATGTGAGATATGCCATTGGGATGGAGTTATCTGACCCATTGGTCTCTGTAACAATATCAAGAAAACTTTAATGTACTTAAAAAGAGTTAATTCTGTTCTTACAGGACAAAAACAAGAAGTCTAAGTAATTTCACAATACACAATCTGAATGTGGATAAGCAGATGGAAATAGCAGTGTTCCAATCCCAAGGCAGATGAATCATTTTGTTTTTCTGATAGTTAAGAACATCTAAAGTACGGTCTATCACATCAAGGAAAAATAAAAAAATTATGGTTATCAACCTACATTTCTAGAAGCCATGTAACAGCACACAGATTTAAAAAATACTATTTTTGTACAGTTTGCTATCATTTCTGTTTATGAAAAATTTGCCATTTCATTCTTGTTTATGAAGGATCAGCCAGCCAGCCCATGCATCTAATGATTTTAAAATTAGAAGCTGTGCAAATCAGCTCTGCCAAAATAAAATAAGCACAACCTCCTGCTCAGTTTTGAAACCTGCTCCCAGTGAGCTGTATCTTCTTCACAACATGCTCTAGGGCATCTTCTCTGCTCTGTATAGACACTTTGTGGGTAGCAAGGAACCCAATAACCAGTTTATCTCCTGGGCATGGCTGCTCTCTTCTTACACTGGATTTCTCTAGATCTTTCATTACAGATTTAGTATGTTTCAGCATTCTTATCTTTCAGTAGCCCACAGTCTAGGGATCACAAGGTTACTGTTAAGCTTTAAGAGACACAGAAGTAAAGACACATGGAGAAACTACTGATTTTACAGCCGCATAATTGCTACTAGAGGATTATATGGAGGAGGGTAGGTGGGGAAAAAAAAGGGGCTGCTTACCCATACCCCAAAAGCACCTGCCACAGAGTAGTCGTGGTAGAGAAACTAAGGTGTTGCCCTCAAAGACTATGCTATTTCCAAGAGCAGCTTCAAAAGGAAACAGAAATAAGAGGGTGGGAATGGAGAAAAAGTGGTTAAGTGTATGCTTGTAAGGAAACTGGAAGGTGGTAAAAACAAAAACAGAAAGGAAAAAGAAAAAGAAAACAACCCTAAAACCAGAGACTTAATCATCATGGTATCTTAAATGCAATCATGAGAAGTCCTTCCCTACTTTAAGACTATTGCCATATATGGATGGAATCATTGCAATGCTTCCAAAATACATCAATCCATGTAAATGCTTCAGGTGACATTCCTGAGTGTTTCAGCACAGCATCACAGAACTGCAAGTTTTCATTGATTTACCAGATTCGGCTGCATCCTTGTTTTATCACTTTGCTTCATTAAATTAAAAACGTAGCCTCTTTTACAGAAAACCAAAATTATTTCTCTCTTCAGAAATTTGAACAATTCTTTGTGCATGGCCTACATAAACATATCAAGCAAAAATATACATATGGCATGTTTGTATTTACCTGAGTATAAGGTGAGTGATTTCTCTGGGCCAGAAAACAGACTTGACCATTAGCTCCAGTGCTGTGCTGCATGTAAGACCAAAACTTGGCAAAAACTTTTGTTGCGCTGGTTTACGATTTGCAGCTTTCAGCTCCCAATGAACTCTTGATTGGGTAAGAGCTCACTTCCAATGTGAGGCAGAAATTCCTGTTTGTGCTCACTGCCTAAAGCAACTTGGGGTCCACGCTGCACAAGAGGGCCCAGGGTGGGCTGCAGCAGTGGGCATGGGCTTGGGGAAGTTACGAGTGACAAGGCACTGACTGGCCAAGCAAAGCAACAAAGATCAGAAAGAAGAAAACTGAGAAGCAAAACACAAGAGTGTGTTGCCCTCTCACTAACATGGGGTGAAAAAAAAAAGTACATCTTACATAATCACCTCGTATTTGGTAAAATGCAAGTGTGCAAATATAGATACATATTTATTTTTATATACATATGCTTGTGCAAGAGTCTGTCACCACATGAGTTTCCATTTTGCAGCTGGTTACTGGAAAAGAGTCTGATCATCCAGATGAAAAGATCACAAGAAAAAGATTACAGAATTTGAGGCACTGTGGAGTACCATCTTGAGACTAAGTTTAAGATTCACCATACACATTTTGGTAACAAAAATGTAATTTTTATTTATATTCTAAAACGGAATTTGTGGGGATCGTTTTTTTCCCTGCAGTCCAATACTGGTTCTTTTCATAACAGAATGCATTATGACTTTTAAAATCAAATTGAACTATTCAATTATCTTCATTCTTTATCCTATTTCATAACAAAATAACAGTGATGCTACAGTACAAGTATTTACAATGTTGCTACAGACATGTTAGTGCATTTAAAACCAGCAATTTTGTGTGCACATCTACATTCTGCATAAGCAAAATTACAAAGAGATGGTAAACAGAAGTAACCTACTTCAACTGATACTCACCTTCATTAAACTTAATTCCAGATGTCAGGGCAATCTTTAAATATGCATTTAAAATACAAATGGACAAGACTAAAATGTTCCAAGATGCCATAACCATACTATAGTAAAAAACCACTGCTAACAAGATCCTCATTAAATATTACTATCACTGCAATTTACAGTACTTTCTTACAAGCAAAATGCTTACAAGTTTATGTAATTCAAAAATCTATAAAAAAGGAATCTTAAAGTGTAAGCGAAAAACAAGGCAGTAATGTAATGATTTAAGTAGAACGTAAAATAATCATGATCTTCATTGCTTAGTTTTACTAGTGTCTGAGCACACATCCCACAATCAAATAAATATTTCTTTTTCTTTTTTTTTTTTTTAAGGCAAAAAAATTACATAATAAACCAATAAACAAAGGATTACCTGCATCATCTGGTGTCCATGGATTACGTGTTGGCTTTTCAGAGGTTGGTCCCGAGGTAGTGATCATTCTCACACTAGGACTAGATGATCTACTGCTGTTTCTACTCTCCTGAAATGGCAAAAAAAAAAGACAAGTTAACAGAAGATTTTTTGAGAAGTTCAGTACAAATAAAAACAAATAAACGAAGAAATCCAAACCTATAATCCTCCAAAATACTCTTCCTCCCCAAGCTTTTACCCTGAATAATCTCCTGATGGTTTGGTCAACTTTACATGCATTGCAGGGATAATTTCATCCCTATTTCTTCTTTACTGTGTAGTACAAATTAATACAATTTTGCTATTCAGCATAACAAGAAGCTGTGCTGAACAATGTGTTCAAGATGTTTAGAGAAAATGATAACAATTATGTCTAGTGATTTTCACACCTTCATTCAGTGAAATCTAGCAGCTCTGTAACATAAAGAGGAAACAAAGTTTGTTTCCAATGTTTAATCAATGAATGGAACTACATTCAATTAAAGGAATATAGCTTAGTAGCTGCACTAGACTACCACGTACTAATCTATGGTTTACTTCTGGTTCTTTTGTTAACTCAGAGATTATGTGGTTAATCTTTAGAAAACATGAAAAAAGAGCTCAATCAGAAAGGATCAGCCAATTGAAGCACATCAATCAGAAAATGATTACATTCTCCTTTATGACGCAAATTAAGAACTAAACCAAAATTCTGAAGGATGCTTTTTCACGTACTGTTTGAGTCCTCCACTCCTTTTGTTTACCAAAGCACAAAAATATAACACAGACTTCATTATTCTACTAAGCTGCTTTTTCAGAAATGTTATTTACAATATATATGTTTCTGTTTCACACACCACCTTGGTGACATTAAATTAACACAGCAAACGATTTAAGACTATAAGCCCCCATAAGTTCCTGAGAAAAAAATGAAGTAAAAAGAAAAGATGCTATTAAAATATAACTATTTTCAAGATGGTGTATTTATCATTAAATTATTCATTAAATAACTCATTTTTCAAAAGAAGCACTCAAATATACATTAACTAGAAACTACATTTCTTTATGACTTTACTTCCAAATATCCTACTTCAATTAGTTTTAAAATTCAGGATTACAACCAAGTAACGATCAAAAGAATAACAAGATTCTATACACTGAAAGATCCATTATTTCAAGTGCATAGTCCTTCTGTGATGCTTATTAAGCATTTTGTATTTTTTGTTAATATCTAGAAACAAGACAATAAACTGTAGAAATAATCGGGTATCATCAAGATGATGGGATCAGACATTTCAAAAAATCTTTTGTGATGGAGTCTTTGTTGACATTAAATAAAGTTTAAGTTGCTGAGCTTACTGTTAGTGTCCTCAGATATGAATGATAAACACACCCTGCTGATGTAAAAGATCAGAAGATAGAGAAAGCACTTGTAACAGCATAAAAGTCCTTTCAGTAAAAAGAGATTTTTTTGAGTATCTATAGTGGATAGTGAAGGGCACCTGAGAAATACTCTAGTTATAGTAACTTCTCAGTGCTTTACCAGATTGTTTTGGTCCACCAACAAAAAAAACCCCATTTCCTTGATATCATTATTTATATAAAAATCAGTAGATATAGAAATGCAGGAATCACACCTGAAGTGTATCTAAAAAGCACTATGAAGCTGAAGGGAAGCTTCTCAAACTGAACATTGGTTTGATTAGTGTTTGAGAATGTGTTGAGTGAGACGCTTTAGGCCACCTGGATGGCAGCCCCTCTGGCAGGCAAACCAGCATCTGGACTTTATCAATCAGTTTCTGCTACCCCTCCATCCTTACTTCCTCCAGACTTGCTAGAAGTTTACTCTCAAGTCATCTTTGCCAGGTGGTCAAACCCACATGGCATTTGTAGCTTTCATTTCTCAAAGACTTACAGTCTTGAAAAGATGGCACACACTGATGAATAATTTTCCCTGAAGTTTAAATTACACAGGCAACATAATTTAAAGAAATCATCATTACTAGTCTTGTTTCCTCATCTCATCTGTGAATTTTATCTTTCTGTGAAAGGGGAGAAAAAACCTAAACGTGCATCTGTGACAAATTTCACAATCTCATGGACAGAATGATTCATCTGTTTAATATCAGATCCCCAAATTACCCCACTTAGCTTGCATGCATGTGGGCACGTACATTCTGACCTTGCTTCCCAACTGTTCATGTCAGAACATGGTTTTGTTTAATACAGTATTTTTTTATTTCAAAGTGAACTGCCAGATTTATTAAGGCCCAACAACAGTTACAACCCCCCCGCTCCCCCAAAAATCAACAATCCCAAACCAAAAAAATGTTAAAAAGAGGAAATAGGTAGTTTTAGTATTCATGATAGTACTGTGAAAGATGGGTACAAAACAACCAAACCAATGAAAGATACACAGGCAAAGAGATGGATACCACACTGGGCATCAGATCACAACCTGGAGATCTTGGGTCATTATGCCAGGTATGTTTCTCAGTATCTATATAAAACATTAAATTATGTAAAGACTGCATGCAGCATAAATAGCAATTTTCTGTGTTCCTTCAAATCCCCCAAAATATTAGTAGTTGCAATTAAGAGAATGCACATCTATGTTACAAAGGTGTTTAGACAAGAGCAATAGCACTAGGCAGCTGACACACTAAAATGCTTTAAAGTACACAGAGAGGATAATAGGCAGAAGAAAATTCAATTAAAAACAAAAAAAGGAGAAATTACAGTATACGGACAGAAACAAATGAAAATGTAGCATCTGACTTTAGAAGGAACATTTGCATCAGTGCTGCTCATGTCATGGAGTAAGGACCAGTCTAAGGTCACCAAACACTAAAATTTGTGAAAATTCAGACCTAAACACTTGTTTTCAACATCAAATCATTCTACCAGGTGATCCAAAGATCAAAACTTTGACCTAGCAAATTTTCCTATCTAAACTGTTGATGCTGAGTAGTAAAACCCTATGTAAAGCACTATTACTATCTGCTATTGAGAACACCAGTAGGATTACAGTAATTTCACACTCATAAGCCACACCTGCTTATAAGTCGCACTTCCGGGTAGCCCACGGAATTTGTCCATAAATAAGCCGCACTGGGCGATAGGCTGCATTTTTAAAAAAAAAAAAAAAAGCAAGTATCCATGTGCAAGAAAGTAACGAGTTAGCAACAGAATTGCGCGATTGCGAGGTTTCCTGCCAGGTGCTGAATTTGCAAACAGTTTTCACAGACCGGTGAAGCCTTTAAACGCAGCCCCAGGCGCCTTCCCCGTGCCACGGGTCATGGCACTCCTGCCCCTGGCGCTGGCCGCCGTGGCGCCCCACTTGGCAGCGGCGGTGGCCCTGGCGCCCGCCTGCCCGACACTCTCAGCAGCAGACCCGGCGTCTGACCACTCCGCAAAACCCGCTCCCCGCTTGCCCCCCAGCCGCGGCTCTGTGCCATCCTCCTCCCCGGCCAGCTCGCACTTCCGAGTTGGCATTTCGCTGGAATTTGTCCATAAATAAGCCACATCTGGTGACTAGCTGCACTTCCAGAACTGGCTCGATTCTTCATTGAAATAGGTGCAGCTTATCAGGGTGAAATTACTGTAATACTGTAAAGTGTCTCAACAACATAAACACAGTAATTATGAGCCATACAAACCATACAAAAAATTCTTCTAAGAGCACACAGACATAAAATAGACAATACAATCATAAAATGTACAAGATTGTCAAATGAAAACAAACGGATACACAGGACCAAGAATCTTGGTATACCCCTTTCAGGTAAGCACCCAAACTTTGGCATAGGTATTATTAAATATTTATTGTGTATATACCTACATTAAGTATATATTAATTAATATACAATTATACAAATGCACTTATACTATATATAATAGCATATATACTATTATATATATTTTGAATTGGATATTAATACTATATATATACATTTGAATATTTATATACAAGCCTGGTCTTTTCCTTCACCTTAAGAAAAATTCCATTCTGAACTGGAAAAACCTTTTTAATTAAAAAAAACAGTAGTTGTAATAGTACCATTTTTTACTGATACAGCAGCAATTTTCAGGAAAAATACGTTCAATAAAAATATTTCTGATCAGCTTTACTGTGTCAAATAGTTAAAGGGCAGAAAAGAGGCACCATGGCAATCCTTCCATTTTGAGTGGGATAGGGCCTTTCATGGCCTGGGTGAGAGAGTAGAGGCATGCGAGACCATGGCTGCTTGGGGAAGAAGGCTGCGCTGCAGAGTGGGTGTAAGGGAGAATGGAATGCAGGGAAGAAGGATGTTTGCAATGAAGGGAGGGAGGGGGGAAGGGGATTTTCACATTAGAAAGGATACCCTATATATGGTATGGTGCATATGGGGAGATTGGATAAACTGACCAGAGCTATGCCACGCAGATGCTTTTCCTGCTTTGGCTTGTAGATTGCTTATATAGATAGCAGTTCAAAATTTTTAATAAAAAATCAAGGCACTGAGGTCCAGACCTATAGTAACCCATAAAGATTAATCTCAGATCTTTAGCCATAATTTCATTGTGCTCGGTTTCTTCGTTGTTTCCCAATTTATTTTTTTTTTAATATCCAAGCATATATACATCAAAAGTTTGCATTAGTTTCAGCAGATCTCTCCTCACATCAAAAAGGGGATAAAAATTCATGATTTGTTTATAAGGACAGTGCAAAAATGTCTTTGAAACTGCATTTTTCATGTGTGTTAAAATATGTTTTCCAGATTTTACCATAATGTTTCCAAAGAAACTGCAGGATAGCAACAGATAATTCTTCCACTTACATTTCCAATATGTACGCTAACAGAAGCAAGAAAGTAAAATGCGACTCTGATACTTCTATTAACTCACAGGAGAAATTGGTGAGGTAAACATAAAATAAAATTTCTGTATCCTTCTGCTGACAAAGACAATTTAGCTAGAGCACCCATACAAGCATTAGAATAGCTTTCAAAGAAAGATTATTATAATTGTTATTAAGATACAAAGCAAATGATGAAAATCTGAAATATCAACCGTTCATTAAAGTGAACAGAATGAAAACTTTTACATAAAAAAGCTATAATTAAATATATTCATACAATCAATCAATCAGTGCAATTTAGTATAACTGATGTATTGTCACTTAGCTTTTTCCCCCAAGTCTTGCATAATTTTAATTCTACAATTAAATGAATAGGCTAAATTAGTTCCTAAATTTTGCAGATTAGTTTCTTTGAAACATACCTGTCTTCTCTGAAGATACTAAAATGTATTATGTAGACTTGTTATTTTCTGGTAGATGTACACAGTGTATTTACTAATACCTACAGGATTGATGAAGTTTCTGTGGCTATCATACTCCAAGGAATTAAAGAAAAATCAAAGGTTATCTCCCTGATAATTACACCCCCTAAGAATTACCACCTATTTTATATTATTGCAGTAGGCCGTTCAATAAGGAAGCCTGATTAACCTGATGAATATGCTAAGCACCAGAATCCCACACTCAAATAATAGTAGGGATCTCAAAATTGCCAATTCACACTGAGGACCAAATAGCCTCTGTGAATTATTGAAGCAATTAAAAACACAAAATAAACAAATCTGAATGAAGCATTAGCTATACTTTTCTCATTTAAAACTGAAATGTAACTAGGAGCATGTTATGTAGCATACCACTGTCTCTGTTATCATGGCATTTACAATACCAGACAAATAGCTATGTTATTATAAAATACATTTTTCACATAATATTTTTTTTAAACAGAACTTTGTGACAATACCTTGCTGTAAACTTTTCACAAGAAATAGAGAGATATCTCTGTAATGTACTATTCAGGATTCAGAGATTGACAATAAAGGTAATTTATTATACTGATGCACATGCTTTTTATTTTCATGCAGAAAGTGAGTCTATATATAACTGTTTTACACAGCAAGGAGTAATTACAATTGTTTTGTACATACGAAGAGATGAAAAGGCTTTCCTGTGTAACATGTGCCCTCAGCCAAATTAAGCGGTACAGAAAAAAACATGTGAGCATAGAAGTGAAAAATACTGCATAAGCTATACAGAAAATACTTCTCATCTAGAGCTCATTCATAGTCACCCTCATGAATCTCATTTCAATGCAATACAAACAACACTACAGTTTGCCAAGCTTCCACATCATTTCTATGAAAGCATCAAAGGTGAAGATTTCCAGATCAGTTCCCCAGTACAGATTTGGTGCTGACTTTACTGAAAGGCAAAGAAGAGATGAGAGGGACATTACCTGATTGGACTCTGTTCCAGCAACACTAAGATCTTGAATGGATCTGCGCCTCTGCTGTCCGTTTCCTGCTGGGAAAAAACAAAACAAAAACAAACCAGTGAAATATATTCAGAATAAAATAAGAAGGGTGCGACTGTTGCAGAGGAGCTTGGAATTTGTACAAATCCACAGAGACAAAGTGAGAGAGGGGGAGAGAGAGACAGCTGCAGAATTTTAACTCAAAACATGCTGGCCTGTCAACAAAAAGTATAACCTAATACAATAACCACTCCTACCACATGAATAGCTGCTGCACTCTACTCCACCATCTTCTGTCACATGTATTTGGTCAGGCTTAGTACTTGGGGCAGGAGCTGATGACGACATCTATTTCAAGTGCGTTACGTTATGGGGATTTCTAAAAGCTAACCGCGAAGATAACAGGCTGCCAGCTTTAACCTGTTGCTCTTTGGCTTGCTCAAGGAACACTGCAAGGACTTCTGCCTGTGTGCCACTCCCCTGAAGAAAAGTAAGAAGCGAAAGCGCTTCCTTCTGGTCTCCTGTCTCATTCAGAGGAATGAAACTATGTCCTGTTCTCATGCTCTGAGAAGTGTGAAAAGGGGACCGTTCAGCTAAATCACATCTCACCATCAACCTACGAAGCACAATGCTGTAATCTTTTCCTCTTCTCCTTCCACCTGTTCGCAATTATCTACCAGTGACAGCTACATAAAACAGTTTAAATTTTAGCACTGACAAGCAATCAAAGGCATTTTCAGGAAACAAAATCTCCTTATAAATAAAAGGAGATTATGCAACAGAATCTCCCTGGCTACTTTGATTTTTATTACAGTGATTGTTTATATTATCTCTTGAGAGCAGGTCAGCTGTCCAAAAGGAAACACCAAAATGTCCTGAGTAACAGCTGACAATGCTCAAAATTCTTGCTCTTAGCTCTGCATTACGTAACTCTGCTACTGGAGGGGAGCATCTGAAACATGTCCTGCAGCCGTGGCAGCCCCTCGCCCAGTGGCCCTGCACTCAGCCACCAACACAGCTCACTCAAAGCCCTGCAAAAAGCATCACATTGCTGACCTTTTAGATACTTCTCATTCAGCATCATTCCCATGACTCCACGCCTATTCTGACATGTGTTTAGAATTGCAAGCTACTACAAAAATGCAAGAATACTTAATATTGATTGATATATTTAATAAGCTTTTAAAGTTTTAAATATATGTACTATTATGTGTAGGAACACAGGAAAACAGCAATACAAAATGTTTAGTGTCACTTTATCAATTTGTCGTGACTTTTTAAAATTTATAGAAGATACTATAAGAAATAAGCATATAAGAAAATCAACCAGGATTCTAAAACAGGAATATACTTTTTGCTCTGATTACAAATGGTTTTGAATTGTAACTGTTCTGTGGTCTTGATGTTTTGCTTCCGAAATTCAGGGAAATATATATACTTACCTAAGCAACAACGACTACGTTTGTTTAATACTTTGATACTAGGGATCTTGTGAATGACAAATCCGCGTCAATATGTCTGAACTTGTTAATTTGCAGTGCACTTTTTAACGTAATCATTAAACAAGCAAGACTATACATTTAATAGAATTCTGTGCTGTGGATACTTCATCTGGCTGCCACAGCTCATCTCAATATTCAACATATGTGCAATCCACCCACGACTGATACAAAATTATGTGCACATTTCATTCAACAACATTGTTATAAAATTAGCTCAGCTGAAATAGGCTTGCAAAAATATCTGAAATTCTCATTTCAGATTAGCAACATTTGTGAATTTAAAGAACCCAGCACATGTGTTGCTGAAATATTAGAACATGGCTGCCAAAATGTTAAAATAATCAGGGTGGGGTGCAAGAAAGAAAAGAAAATGCCTTGCGGGAAGTGAAGGGGTGGGGGGGGGAAAGAGGGGACAAAACTACTGCTGTAAAAATGAACACCTTTAAATGAAATATCTTCAAGTTAGTAGCATGAGGGAAGAGCAAGCTCTACTAGGCAATGCCATTTTAATTAGTATTATACTGCAGACATCTGGCAAATAGCTTTAACAAGGCAGAAACAGACTATGAATCAACAAATACTTATTGCTCCAGATTCAAGACAAATTTCATTTGAAAAAATCTACTATACAACACAACAAAAAAATGTTCATTTTAAACCATCATGGGTCCTTCTTTCTGCTTTCCTCTCCCAGTTTTGATCTGGTTCTTACTTCTATGTCCATTTAAAAATAATTTTCCTCATTATAAAAATGAAGAGATTCAGACATGGACAGAAGTAAATCCACAGTAACTTGATGCACATTGTCAGGCTTTTGGTGGTTTACGGGATTTTAAGATTAAAAAGCAAATGTTGCAAACATACTTCATGGCATCAGAAAAACCCATTTCACATAGTGTTGTTTATTTTCTAAAATTAAATTCTAAAGGAACAGGAAACTTCCATCATGTCCTGCCCCACATACTCTAGGCAAAAATAAATTGTACAACTTATTAAGCTTTTGATCACCACCCCCACCCAGCCGCCAAATATCCAGACCAGCTATGACCTCTTCTCCCTGCCCTTTAGCAGATACTCGCATATCCTTTTACACTTTCTTATTTACTCACAGTCCTCTCTCTTCCTTACACACCTACAGGGCTCAAGCCTCTGTCACAGTGCAGGATGATCAGTGACTGTAACAGTGCTACAAGACATTTTGAAGAAGTTAAAACATTGATCTGAATTTCAGAAGAATGAAGTGAAGGGAAGATAAGGGTGGGATTTCTGGCATACATTGATTTTAAAAGTAGATAGAAAAACTACAGACCTACAGCATACATAATTCCTATCCACTTTCTAAAGACCCTCTACAAAACATGTCTATCTTGAGTAATCATTTATGCAGTGTCAATGCTATAAAAATCATAACGCTGTGGCAGTTCCTGATGACAAAATTATAAAGCCAAATGCACACATGCTAAATGCACGAGATGGCTAACATTGCCAGTGAAGAGAAGGCTGTACTTGTAGGTATATTTGCTATATGCTGCTTGAATGGTTTCTATCAAAAAAGTATTCAGACTAGAATTCTTTTTGTTTCTTTAAACATAAAGATACTTAAACCTTTCGTACTTGGTAGGGTTTTTATTTTTTATATATAAATATGTATATAAAAATAAAGTTTGTGCTTATAACCTGTGCTGTGCATAACGTAAATGAAAAAAAAAATAAAAAATGAATATGTCACTAGGCTATCTGGTTGCTGGATACCACCACTGCAAACTAATTTACAAACTTGTTAGACAAAGGAGGAATTATTTGACTCAGTTCTCAAGTTTTGTAAGCTAGTAATACAAAATAGCATCTTAAATGAGCAAATAGTTCTATTCACCCTTAGCTTACTTATTTAGAAAGAAGAGCAAATATTCTAAAAACTTCCCCTTCTGCCAATATTTTACCTTTAATTGATAAATATGTATTTTACGACCTTGGAAGCATAATCAGTTCATGGACGAAATGCAGTTGAGGCAACCCATTACGAAAACCCCCAATGATAGCAGATGTAGTACTCATACTTCCAAAATAGCCCTGCCCAAAGCAGCTGACTCACGGTAACATGCCTGCCTGGTGCTTCCCCTCTCTGGGCAGCAGCTGCTCTACCATGTGCTCAGCACAACTCCAGGCAGCAGCACAGACCAGCACTCCTGCGGCTCCAAGGACAGGGACGAGCTGCTCGCCCCACCGGGGGACGTGCCCAGGGAAGTCTGGAGGAGCTGGGTCTGTGGTGGTATTAGTATGGAACATAACTGGGTGGGATTGAGATGGTGGTAACAGTTCAGGGGTCTTAGAAACTTAGGGGTCTAGAAAGTGAAAAGTGTGTTCAAAAGCCAGAGTTGAGAGCCTTGTGCTGAGAGCGTAAAGAAAGGAAAGAAGTGAGAAATATACAGATTAATATAATGCGTTTACTGGGCAGATGATCACACTCTCTCATGTAATGATTTAGCCTCATTTTTTCCTGGCTTTGGGATTATTACTGGAAAGCCGTTCTGACAACTGGAAAACTTTCAATATAAAGCCCAGATGTATCTGCAAACAATTTACATATTCTTTCTGTAGTGCCAATACTGTCTTTTAGCTTAAGTAGCTCTCTCTTCCTGGTTTTTATCTGCAGATTCATCTATAGAAAATAATTATTCATTCTCAGCTTTCATTTTGTGGGCTAAAAAAAGCCGTGCTTTCAGATTTGTTTTTATACCCTCTATATCCCTCTTATCCTAGTAACTCTTCTTCACTTTATTTGAGCGCATGTATGTTTCTTATATATGGCTGACCAGAACAGTATGTTCAATTTGTGATTCAAACTCAATAAGTGTCAGCAGTGTCAGTGCTTCATTACCTTTCCTGGAAATGAACCTTAAGATTTCAAAGCTACATTCTATTTGTGGCTCATAGGACCTGGGATTAATCTGCATGCACGTGCTATGGTCCCATGTTATCTTATTAACAGAAATTGTTGCTAATGCATGACCCTGGATTTTATCCTACTGCTATTCACATAATCAGTCACAGCAAAATTCTCCCTATGTGATACTCTAATTCTCCTCTTAATGAATAGCTGCTTCTGATAATGCATTAACAGGGTACTTTATTATTGCTCATTTGATTTAAATTTAGAGAAAACTCATTAATATGCTTGCTCCAACCCTATACTTTTTTTTTATTTTGACAGGTTTCTATTTCTTTCATATGCATTCCAAATTATCTTGAAATTCCCATCCTGTCAAGTTCAATTAAAATAGATCAAGTGAAGAATTTTTAGTGACTGCCTCTGCCTAACTAAGAAACCAATAGACTGTTATGATCTGTTTTGTGAAAACAACATGGTATTTTATTTCACTGACTTCTTAATTATTGCCTAAAAGTTTCAAGGATTCTTGGAAGCATCAATGTTGTTATGGGCAGACAGTGTACAGAGACAAGAGGAGCTTGTTAGCTTCTAGAGCTTATTTACCAGCCTCTCATAATGAGTTAACTCTGAAACTGGACAGATGTCTTCACTTTCGCTTTCCTTGCTTTCTCAGAATTTCATTTATGTCAGTGCAGGTCAGGACTGCTTAAAAGTTACAGCGGAAAGCTACTCTAGCAAACTTTTTTTGCCAATTTGTTAGCCTCAATGCCAAAGAGGTTTTCTTTTTATGGGTGCTATTGCTCTTTGGAGTTTACTTTTTTATATTATGTATTTTTACTGTAACCTTCAATAAAGTTATATGAAAGAAACTTTTGTAGAAAATGATCTTTTGCATTCAACTTTATAATACCTAACAATATCAAGATTTACAAGGAAACTTCCTCAGATGACAGAAATTTAGAGTAGGAGTGACACAGATTTTAGTGGATTTAGATACTATCACTTGCATTTCCTGCCCCTGTCATATAATTTTGAAGTGACTTGCATACTGTTAATGGTATGCCTTTCACAGCTTGGGATTGATTATACTTATTTTTAGACTTTGAGAATTATGAAATAAAAAAAAAAAAATAAAATAATGCTACTAACTAAAAAAAGACTTGGGATACATGAGAATTATTCATTAAAGCCCCAAATGATATTCCCATCCATGGTGCCTAATTTTTTTTCTATCAGAAGCCCCTCCTAGTAATTTTAGTTTGCGTTAACTTAAACACAACAGCAATAACTCATGCACACACATTTTAGCCCTAGAAAAGTGTAGTCAAATATTAAGAATTACACAGAGTAAGTGTTAATGTTTTAATTACAAATACCAAATGGATTTAAAATTCCGTACATAATTTATCTTAGTTTTTCTGTTCTACTATTATCTGGTTATAAATGGGAGCCCAAACACAATAAAGATCAGGGCAAAACAATTACCTAGACAGGAATTTTTAAACTTAGGTCTATTTTCACTAAATGAGGTACTGTAACACAAGACTGCACATAGAGTTTTGCTCTCCAAGAAGGCTCTGAATATTAAGATTGTAAGGGAAAAATCCTCTATCAGTAGAAGTAAATTTGAATTAGAAGATTGAATAATTTACTGTAAAAGCAAGTTTGTAGTAAAGTATCATGCTCCTCTTCACTGAAGCACTATGAAAAATGTAGTGGGATAATTTCTGGGCCTGTCCTAAAACAACTGGAGCAAGAAGTATTTTAGCAGTCTGATCATTATTCCGGCATCTTAACCAACTGACCCGTTCACCTGGTCTGCGATACCTGGTATGATGATCTCAGGGACATCCAGAATGTTGCCAAATGAAGCAGTTTTACGATGGCCTCGTTTAGGCTTGGAATAGGCTGAAAAAATACACATATACAATACACATGCAAAACACTAAAACGGCAAGAGCAAAATTATTAAATTCCTAATACTGCATTGTTCATATACTTGGTTAAACTAGAGTTCATGCAAAAATGTGTCATGCAGAATAAACTGCATTGCCTTCCACTCATGCTTACACATAGTAAAGCAACTGTTAAAAAGCAAAAAATGCAGAACTAGCCATCATTACAACACAGTGTAATTAGTTATAGTTAGCAACACAAAAGTCAAACACAGAAAGCAGCATGGCAACACAGAAGGGAAAATCAAATGTAATTATCCAAACAGAGAACAAATTAAATTATTTCAGTTCACCTGTACATTCAGAAAAAATCCTGATTGCCTGAACTTTAATAACACTTTCTCTTTAGTGTTGGGTACAAACTATTTTATGAAAAAGTCTAATTTCTAAGTACTTCTGTTTCTTTACACCACCTCCTTTCAAAGCAAATCTCATCTCTGAAAAAAAATGCTCATTTTCATTACATTTGATAACCATTCCTGCCAGTTACTCTTTTGTCCTACCAGTGAAGATTTTTTTTTTTTGAAAACTGGATATAACTACCAGCTTTTTCATTTCTGAATAATGTTCAAGAAACATTACACTTTGAACTAAAATCTAATCATACTTTCTTTTTTGATTTTACAACTTCTGTAGTTTAAGACAAATAGCTCCTATTTGGAGACAAATTTGAATACATCTCCCAAAAGCAGAACATCGTAGCATACTCATCTCAGTAAGCAGTGGTGATGTGCACTACATGATTTACTCTTGATTTAGTCTAAAGGACGATGGAACAAGATTAAATAATTTTCAGTCTGATTTAACAACAGCCCAATCCTCCCCCAGCTATGCAGTTTCTTTTCAGGTTCACAGCATATTATTTCTGTCACACAGTTAACAAGATTAAAAAAACAAAAATCAAAACCAATACAGTGCTGTTTCACCTCTTTTTGAAAAAATTATGGGCATATGTGCTTGACCTCATTTTTCATAGTCCACTCCTGCATGAAGTGATTCCACAAAAAAATACCCAAAGCCCTCCAAACCAAAAATAGCATGTTCAATATGTACTTTTATTTCAAGAAAAAGAAACCCTACAGTCATAACAAAAAAAACCCAAAAAGCCCTTAGATTATTCTGAATAGTAATAGTAATTATTATTTCAGAGCAATGTACTAAAAGAAGACAAACTAGGAAAATTAAAAACTCATACAAAGGAGGTCCAGGTTATCTCTGCGAATGTCAAAAAGTTACATTAAGAATGTCAGTGACCAAAGTGAGTCCTGACATGTTTTAAAGTAAAACCAGCATGGTGTTATTACCAAGTAAGTACACAGCTGCCTTCTGTGTTAAGAAACCTTCAGAGATATTCAGGGTGAGAAATGCTACATAGTCATCCAGTCAAAGACTAACAATACAAAAGACAAGATTTTGGAATAAGGCTTTAAAATAAAAACATGAAAGTAAAAAGAATTTAGGGCAAAATGTATTATTTCAGTACCTCAGTATTTAGTAAAACATGATCCTGGAATAATCATAACACAATGAAGAACAAAAATGAAATAGCCATGGTGCACAAGAAAGCCAGAATTTTGATCTGCAATTTTTTATTAAGTGCAGCTACTCTACTACCCTAATTTTCATATTGGAAGAAAAATACTCAAACAACTAAATAACCCTGAACTAATCAAAGTAATTTTGTTTCAGTATTTAAATCTTTGGTTACATACCATAACAAAAGACTTTCACATATGAAACTTAACACCTGAAGTTTACATATATTAACAAACAATATCTTTGATGAAGAAAAGAGACAAGAAAGTGTTTGCCAAGTGTGCACATTTTTATTAGTTCACTCTGGGATGAATCAAGATTGCTTTCACCATAAAATTATGTATTTATACTTACAGATAAATTCTAATTCTCTCAGAGATTTAAGGTTTAGAAATGGCAGTTTATATCTGAAGGAAATCTGGCAAAACACCTGTAGCTTTTTTTTTTTTTTAACAAAAGACAATGCTTTCTTAACCTGGTGAATAAAATCTAATTACATTTCTCATTCTGCAATCTGTCAAAGTGGATTTTTAAATTTATTTGGGAACATGCTGAACTTCAAATCTACCTCCTAATTTCAAAAGAATTATAGAGACAACCCTGAAGAAAATGCTATTATATAAATAATTACACTAGCAGACATGTAGTAACACTATTTCAGATAAAAAGGAGAAAGTTGTGCGTTTGGAATAGGACTCATATTTAGAAGTCTCATAGCGCATTTTTAAACAGGTAAAAATCCACTTCAACAAAATCTCTAAAACTTTTAAAATACTCAACTAAAATACTCAGTCTTGCTGAGTGTATAATCATAAATACAGGCATACTGCCCCTCCTCCCCACCTCCCATTAATAAAGAACAATTGAGTCTACAGGAACACCTTAAATATTTTCATATGGCTACTGTTGTCAACTTTCTGTAAAACTACGCATCTTTTACATTTTCCTTCCTCCTTTTTTTCTTTCCAATTCCATAGTCCACTCCCCAAACATCATTAAATTTTACCTGTGATGGAAGCGATTCTTGCTTCTATTTCAGACATGTCAGCACTCATCCTTTTGGCTTCCCCAGAAACAAGGGCTGACGGTGGTCGTGCACGAACATCTGACAAGCTCTCAACACTGCTCCCACGGGATGGGGGCAAACTCAAACGGCCAGGGTCACCCTGTTTAACAGCCACATTTTGTGAAAAGAAAATTCTCCAGAAGCCCCTCCATAATATGCACCAGTATGTTTCTACAATGTGCATTTTCAAAGGGAAAAGATTTAAAGTTTATGACAATTTATAAATGGCAATAATGTAACTATTATTGGTATATACAAATGAAATATCTGCAGCTTTGAAAATAATCTAATTTTACACAGATAAAAAAATCAGCAGATTTAGGCCAATATTGTCATAAGAAAATCTTTGTATTTTTGTATTCTACTTGAAAGAAACAAAGGTATTTTCAAAATTACCTAAATGTTTAATCCTCTCATGTAATACTAATATTTTGGTTATAAATTAACGCATCTATTTTCAAACTTTTTTTTTTTTAAATCTAATAAATCCCTTTAAATAGAATGAACTATTTTTTACATT
Source organism: Sialia sialis (assembly GCA_009812075.1). Taxonomy (NCBI): domain Eukaryota; kingdom Metazoa; phylum Chordata; class Aves; order Passeriformes; family Turdidae; genus Sialia; species Sialia sialis. Next base: position 65,466,489 of record VRYO01002297.1, on the reverse strand, counting down.
CCATTAGAAATCTTATTAGAGCCTTCCAGTTTTTTCTGGAATCATTTCTCTATCCCTTTTCATATTCCTATAACTAACTGGATCAAATTTTGCACTATTTTGAATGAAGACACGTGTTTCAGAGCAGATACAGCACTTATGTCTACCAATGTCCATTTTGTTACTATGGTTTAAAATTGCACATGTTGGCTTACCGGCTGCTTGGCTGTACTTTTGATTTGCTGTGCCAGTTTTGATTCCAAACGTTTAATAGTGTCATTGGTAGAAGCTCCTTGGAAGTCACTTGGTTCCATGTTAGCATCGCTCTTGTTACTTGTGTTTGTAGAAGTGATGTCCATGAATGAACCTAGGAGGCAGTAACAAGGAAAAGTATTTGAGAATGCCAACTAAAAATACTAAAGCATTTCTCTTCACAGGAAAGCTCTCAGAAGTCTAACTTGCCTTTAATGCAACACTTTTGAAAATTTTTAATGAAAGACAAGTTGCAAGACTGCTACAGATCAAGCAAGAGGAGTGAAAAAAGAACATGTAACTAAATGCCATGATAACATTCTGAAGTCAATCTCTACCTGTCTTTGAAATTGTTATATCAACAACACAACAGCAACCTCATTCACAATTAATGACAAAGACCATCATTAACCACAGAGGAGTATGAATACCCCAAAAATATCACCAATATAAATATTCACAGTTTGAGGTGATAAATTACGTCTTAAAATCATGTGCTGAGAAGTGGAGAAAAACTAGAAAAGTCAGTGAAATGCTAAAGTTGCAAAGATTTTGTTAATATAAAGGTCACTAAGGTGCAAAGTAGCCAGTGAAGCTTTATCCAAAATAACAGCAATTTCTTTAGAGACAGAAAATAATCCAACCAAGCAGAGGAAGCTGAAGACATAAGATTAAAAATTACTTAAGTGGAAAAAAATGCACTGTAAATAATGAGAAAATGAAATTATTTTTTAAATTATTATTAAAAGGATTTCTTTGAGGGCAAAACTACCAGAAAGTCTAGCCCACATTTTGTTCCATCCACCTTTCTAGTGATTTTTCTTGCACTAATTTTACATTACTGTATTTACTGCAGCTTATTGTAAAACAAGAACAAGTTTAAATTGTGGAGATTGCAACAGGTGCAGCTTTCAAGAATAGTGAAAAATTTTAAATTGTCAGCTCCTAAACATGACATATGAATAAAAGAGCAACATTTATGGGGAAAAATGGAGACATTAAACCTGGGCAAATGGAGACAGCTTTTATAAGTCTTTTATAAGCTCTTTCTTCATTACACATACACTTCAGCAAAATCATTTGCCTGAAAACACTAAATATGATGTGGTATGAGGCATTAACAAAATAAATAGGGTCTGCTGATGCTCAAGATTTTGGAAATCTTTTCCATTTTGAGTTCAAAATCAATGTAAGAATGTGCTTTATAATCTATCTGCATTATTTAATGTTGCTGTTCTTTAACTTATACAAATGTACCTGTGCTAGTGGCAGAGTTGCTTTGGCCTTCATCTGAATACTGGCAAGGATACTGCAGAGGTTCATCAGCTCCTGGAAAGTACTGTGAAAAAACAGTAATTACTTGGTAAGAAAGCAATTAGCAATTGTTTTTAAATTATTTAAACAGCACCTCATAATTTATAAGTGTAGATTATATGTTACATTTATAACTTATTTACAAGAAAAATGAATGCAATTATTTTTTAAAACTTCATACATTCGATACAGCCATGACTTTGTTTATTTTCTCCAATCTATTATGAGTTATTATACCCTTCCAAAGAGGGTATACATATAAATATATATATAAAAGACAAATAATTCCTTTCTCTACTTCAATAATTTTGATAATTTTTGTCAAAAAGAGAGAGGCAAAAGAAAACATACAAGCCCACATCTGGAGTGGGATAAAAGGCATACCTTTTTAAAATAAATTTCTCAGTTTAATAGTTTAGGAAATTATTAAAATACTTAAATCAATTTTTATACCCGCATCAAGTGTGTCATTATTTTAACAATTTCCTCCATGGATGGTCGCTGTGAGGGATCCTTGGACCAACAACGGGTCATTAAACTCTCAATCGGTTTAGGTAAATTTTTGATCAGTGGTGGCCGAGTACCTGCAATTGAAGAAAACACCCTTAAATTTTTTAAACAGACTCTAAAACAACTGGGAATGTCTGATCCCTCTCCAGTATTCTGCTAAATAAATAAAGGAAAATGCAGAGTTAATTGTAATCTGGATGAACTGGCTTGTACTTAATTTTCTCTCTTACAAACAAAAACTGACAAGAAAAGTTCCTTGCACTACATAGCAGCAGTAAAAAAAAATTAAACTTTTCCTTCAGTACAGGTTTGAATACATTTGCTGACTGCCCAAATACATACAGCATATTACAAAGGCTAATGAAATGTTACTTCTTTCTGAAGAATAAAATTCTAGGCCAAACTAGGAAGCAAGTAATAACAGTCTTTGGTTCCTATGCTGCATTCACAAGTTAAAAAAAAAGAAAAGAAAAAATAACAAAGAAAAAGCCCAAAAGACTTGAAGTATTTCGAAAGCTTATTTTGCTCCTAAGAACATCCTGGAAAATTATTAGGCACCGGAAATACCAATTTTGTGTTACTTTTTCAATACTCATTTTTAATAACATGTTACTATTGTATAACTATTCAATTGGTTTTTGCTTTAAGTTCCTCCTCTTATTACAATTTCACTCATGTTTGATATGAGAGACATAGTGATGGTTTGCAAAGAAAGCAGTAAGTATTTAAGAATATATTAAAAAGAACAAGGAATACATGAAGTAAGAATCCCACAATAGCTTTAAGTGAGATGAAGTGCACTAACACTCCCTTCTTAAGAAGAAGGAATAAGAAAATAGAGAAAGATAAAATTTTAAAGCAAAAGCAGGTACAGACAGGCAATTTTAAAGTATCCTCCCACACCTTACCGAGGCTTCCTAATTTACTACTAGATTTACACTTAGTTTTACAGTTAATGCTTTTATAGAAGGTACTTATCACTCCTAATCTCAATATTCAGTGTCCTTGAGAAACTGGAGAATCTTTTAATTAAAAAATGGCATTTGCAAACATCTCTCTTGTGCATTATTAAGACTTTAATGTTCATTGATTCTATCACTGTCTGCCTCATTCTCTTCTTTGAATAGGGTATGCCTGTGCTCACCTTATGCTTCTATCATTTACTACTGAAGCAATGATACTCAGGCAGAGTACCAGCTTTCATTGCTTTTTGTTAATTTCTTCTTCCAAAAGGTTTGGGCTTGCTTTGATGTTGTCTCTCACAAATGGTAGAAACTCTTCGCAGACGTTCACTGAACTACTTCACTATCACTACTTTATTACTCAAAAAATTCTATTTTGCCATGGTACCTAAAAACAATAAATCAGTACAATAGTTGCACCTCTAGCATGAAGATACTACAGCCTACTCTACCACCCTGACCAATGTTACACCACTGCTTTATAGAAAGCAGTCCATTTGAACACAACCACTGTGTCTTGTTCATAGTCCAAGCTCCTGGAATTCTGTTCTGTATAGTACCTAGCACAGTACAGTGCTGCTCATGACTGCAGGCACCTAGGCATAAAGGTGAAATCGTTCAAACAGCAGAATAAAAGAAACCAACAAACCCCCAAACACCACAGATGAAAAACAAAAGTAACACGTTTAATGTCTAATGGTCTTGGAAGAAGTTTTTAACAATTCTAAACACAGCGTAAGTTATTTAAAGTTACACATTTCCTGTAGATGTCCATAGATATTTTTAAAGATCTTTAAAAAACAAAAAAAAAAGATAAAAGAAAGACAATGTAACTAACAAAACCATTATTCAGCCAGGTAAGATGCTTTTCTCAGATCACTTTCAAAATGGTGTGTTGCAACATTGAGGACATTGCTCTTCATCCTTCTTTGTCCATTCACCAGTTACACATAACAAGCTCTATAGCAGCCAAATAACTCAAAATCCACACTGACACACAAAAGTGTCAGTGTCTGATTATTTAGTCTTTGTGACAAAAATGCATATTTAATGAGGCTCAAAATAGAAACACTAGTAATTTAAAGCTGTACAGTTGAGATTGTTTAGCAAATTTAAAGGTCATATACACAATTTCAAATCCAATGAAGCATTTTTGACTCACCATTGTGAACTGCCCACATTATTCGGAAAGCTGGACCACCAATCTCATCAAAAGGTTTCCTACGGGTGATTACCTCCCAGAGAATAATACCCCAACTGAAAACGTCACATTTTTCACTGTAATTGCTACCTGGAAGAAAGCCATCAATATAATTTGACTCTTTTCTATATAACACATCAAAAAGAAATACAGTTTGAGCAGATCATAGAATCAGTTGGAAAAGAGCTCCAAGATCATCGAATCCAACCTTTCACTAAACACCACAATGTCTGTCTAAACCATAGCACAAAGTGCCATGCTGAGTCATTTCTTCAATGCTTCCAGGGATGGTGACTCCACCATTCCCCTGGGCAGCTTGCTCCAATTAAAAAATAGCTTTACACACTTACTTTCACTTCACATTTATTTTGCTGAGAAAAATCAGTTTTCTAAAGCTGGCTGATTCATGCTAACTTAAGTCAGAAATCACTTGACAGTATGACTATTAAGAATACCCCTCTCTGGGAATCAATTCTTGGAATCATCTTGAAATTATAAAATGCATCAGTTTCCTTATGTAATATAAACTGCAATTTATTAGGCTGTTGCATTCAGGATCTATTGATTATTTTTGTTTCCTCTAAATATTCTTCATTGAGCTTCTTCCACTCTTAATGACAATATGCCAACTGGTATCATCTGTCATATCCATTACTCTTTATTAATTACAGGTCTTCAGAACTAAGTTCATTTATATGAGTAAATTCAGCAAAGTCCTCAATTCCTCACCATCTCATTTCCTCCTGGTTTATTATTATCATTCTTTTATAATGTCATTACTTAATTAAAATTCTTTGACCATAAGTTCAATATTTCTAGGACTCCTAAGGTGCTGAAGACAGGCAGGTGACATAGAATAATAAATAAAAATGTTTAGAGGCTATAAAGAAAGAATGTATACTTGGTAACCATAAGTCATGCTAATAAGAAATGTGAATGGCTAAAGACATGAGAGTAAATGTGTGAATATAAATTACAGGAGATTTGCTCATCTATCTTCAAACAAGGATTAAAATTGGCATATAGTGGCCAACAGATTTTTTTGTTTATACCTAATCAGAAAGCATTATTTAGACAAATAATTTCAGTAACAGTGGAATTAAAGAAGTCAATTTTCATGTGAATACCCACCATATAGCAACAGTCGCGACAGGCTCCATCAACTACCTGTGAGCCAGCTTCCTCTGCCCCCACAACCTCTGACAAACTGCAAGGCAAGCAGCCTGTTCTCTGGCCAGTTCTTCCAGCCCAGCCAGTTTGCAAGACAAACACAAGAAACAGGCTGCAGCTTGAGCCACAAGCCCTCTTTAAGTGAAGGCACTAATTTGGACTTGACAAAACTCTCTAAGAATGTGGATCTCAAAAACTCTTTAGACCCGTATCAAAGTAGCCGAATGTGGCTAATGAGTTCAAAAGGCACAAAGAAGAAAAACAAAGTCAGCTAATTTTCAAAGATACTGAGGGAAACAATGTCATGTAAACAACGGCAGAGCACTAAGAGAAGCAGAACAGTCTCATCTATGCACTCACAGCACATCTGTACCACACAGCCTATGAAACTGAAGTAGGGCTATTCCCCTATTACAGCAATGAAAATGCTACTTTGTGGCTGAAATTCTAAAAAGTGAAAGTCCAAAACTAGTGAAAGAGTATTCTGTATTGTTTCCTCATGTGAGAAATCAAGATTGGATAGACACAATCATTCCTCAGTTTATCCAATTATCCCAAAGCCATTTTAATTTTTTTAAATAGTTTCTTCTAATGGGAGTTCTGATCTTTATTCCATTGTTGAATTCTGCAGTAACAGAAGCAAAGAAATTTTTAACAACTTTGACATTTGAAGTGGTTATTTTAGTAGTTTAATGACTGTTTCAAGACTAATTTGATATGCTGCATCATAGAACATGCATCACAGATTCTGTTCTTGATACTTGTGTTTTTATAATGATTTGTCTGTTTATCATTATATGTTTTCAGTAAAAAGTACATAAAAAACTGTATTGTAATTGTAAATTGAAGGCTTCTTGCTTCTGTCCAACAGTAACTGCAATATAAGATTTCTTTGTTCTGCCTGGCTGGATTCATATACCAAAGGAACTAGGATATGAACTGCAAATCCCTACTACAATAACTTACTTATATCCATTTTAGATTAAGATTTTTCACCAAAAAAAAATCTAGCTTTAACACTGACTGTTCAATTGCTTATTTCTAAAAGAAAAAAAAATCTCCTATTTATACAATTTAATTTAAAAATAAACAAGTATTAAGAAAAGAAAGAATCCAGGCTAAAAAAATAGAGATAGTTCCTGAATATAAAGTGACATAATGGAAAATTTTCAGGCTCCTCGGGCTGGCACTCTAAGCAGTATGTGAAGAAAATGGTAACTTCAGAACAAAAGTTCCAAAGGTTATGTTTGGGAGGAATGCTAAAACTGCATATGGACAGTCTGAATAAGGACAGTAATAGAAAAGAGGCCACTTGAATCCAGAAGCTGAGAAACCACCCCTGAACATAGGCACTTGCCAAATATATCAAATCAAGGACACCTGCTTCCTAGAGCAGGATGACTTTTCCAGACCACTGCTAAATTGCATTGATAATTAAGGCACAGGCAGGTTAAAAGGTGTTTAATTTGCAATTTAATATCTATGGGATTATTTCTTTGATAATCATGGAGCAATTATGGGTATCTAATTATCAAGTATCATCAGTCTTCCTCGATTACACTCCAAGAAATAGCTTGTTTTCCTAATTAAACAAATTAAATGGTATTAACAAGTTCCTCAGTATGTAGGAAAGAGGAAGTACATCAAAACTCTAGATTACACAAAAAGCAGATGAAGATGGGAGTTACAAGAAAGCAGGGGATCAAAAAAGAAGGCAATTATGTTCAATTTAGAGACTCTAACAGGGAAATTCTGAAGTTAAAAGCTGATCAGAGTAGGGAGTGAAAGTAATGACAGCATATTTAAATGACAGAAGAGTTTGAAATGATTTAAGAATCTCAGAAACAGCAAATTTGTGGGGAAAGAGCCCTCTGGCTGTATTTTACTTACTTACAAAATGAGGAACTGAAGCTGTCTAAAGGTACTCCTTATGTAAACCTCAGCAATGACAAATAAAGGTTCCACATCTTCATGTAATTAAATGTCTAATATTAACATGAGAGAGTTGGTTCAGTGCTGCTCTTCAAACCTCTGCACAATTATTTGACAATATACACTTGTACAATTTTTTTAATAAAAGTTAGACTTCTGCCAAAGCTCTTTCAGTTGTTACTTCAAACTTTAGTAAACTTTATTTTAAAGACTACATGATGCTCTTATTCTACCATCACATTAATTCACAGTTGCATTCCTATAAAGAAAATGTACTATTAACACTGAATTTTTATTACCTTCAAAAACTTCAGGTGCCATCCAAGCAGCACTTCCTTTGTTGTTGGTCATGTGTGTTTGAATATCACAGGCTGTACCAAAGTCACAGATTTTTAGAACTGTCCCCCCAGCTACCAAGAGCAAACTGTCGAAGAAAAAAAAGGCTATTAAAACTGCAGAATAAAATAGTCTGATAACAAACCACTGATTTTTAAAAATATCAACAACTATTATTTTAATATAGGTGAATAACTTAGCCTTTGTATCTCAGTGCTTTGTTTTATAATCTGGGAAATATGGAAGGTCATTTGTGTCTAATGTGAATATATTATACATTTTAAAGCAAGCCAATATATGTTGCAATTTATTAATATTTCTACATGCTAGATTTTAAATCTAGCCATAGTAAACCACTAAGCATATAGTGACAAAAGTAGACTTTCAGATGCCAGGGGCTGAAAACTAACAAATGCTGTAACAATTTTACCAAAAGACGAACAATCAAGACTCCCACTAATGTCAGTCAACAAGCAATTTAATTAAACACAAGCACTCGAAGTTACATGTGAGCAACTCTCTAAATCAAAACTGGGGAATACAAGAAAGAACTAAAGATTTAAATTGTGTCTTCATATTATAATTTTACCTGGCAATAACTGCAGATTACCACCAAAAAGGGATGATTCTGCTGATTCTCAAATATGTTTTACCTAATCTGTGAAGCCAGATCTGAAGCTGTAATATGAGCCCAATAACAAACTGACTGGGTAGAAAAGTATTAAATTTTGTTTTGGTGGGAAGTGATGGAAGCTTCTGACAGGGGTAGTGGAACAGGCAGAAGTAGGGAATAAAGGAGGATGGCCAGGTGGCGAAACAGCTCTAATGTAACAGATCAAATATGACATTAGAACTAATTAACCCTCCAACAATGTTCTCCCATTGAACACTACAACCATTCCAAAACAGGAAGATTTGAAATGCCTCTGATTAGAAGCCCCATTCCTAATAAAATCCTCTTCCATGATGCAGGGCAGGAGACAGGTATTTTTGCAGTTTAACAGAGCTGCTGAATAGTTAATTTTCTGTATCATAAACCATTATACTGTAACTGAAGATTCAAATGCACATGTGTTCATTTGGAATACAGTACATTCAAAAGTTAGTATCAATTAAAGGCATTTCCTTTAAATGCAATAAAATTACTATAAATTATCTTAAATACGAATTGTAAGAAAATAGGAAAAATTAACTATAAACCTACTTTGGTGGTTTCAGGTCTCTGTGAATTAGAGCCTTTGGTTTCATACTGTGGAGATATGCCACTCCTTGGGAACACTGTAAACACCAACTCATGGCATGTGCAGCAGTATAATGAGGCAGAGGTTCAGCACCATGCAGCACTGCAAAACAAAGGCACAAACTAAAAAGAACTTTATTGTATATTACAACAGATACAATGGAGTTAACAAAATACCAGTCAGAAAGCTTTATGGAATCTAAGTAAATACCAACACCTCATTACTGCAACTAAAAATATCCTTCTGTAGACTGTTAAAGTAACAGAAATGTCAAAATATTTCCTACCTTTTTAGTACACTTTCCATAATCATTTATATTAAAATTCAATGTGAAAAGTGTTGCTTGTTCTCAGCTATCCCTGCTAAAGTCTGTGTTAAACAAATGCCCTAGGAATTTACAAATTAAGGAAGAATGTTTTCAGATGTTCCACTGGAAAATCTTAAATTATTGGTATAAAATACAAGAAACTGCTACCAAGAACTAATCAGTAAACTGAAAAGAAATTTTTAAAGGCACACTGCCTTCTCCTTAAAATTATTTTAAGAATAAGAGTTGAAAGAGATGCCTGGAAGTCCCCCAAGCAGGTCAAGCAGGCCACTTCCAGCCAGTTGCCCTGGACTGTGTTCAGGTAGCTTCTGAATAGCTCCAAGAACAGAGACATACTTATGAAACAACTTGTATTTCAGATTATGTTTGCCCTAATATTAGCACTTTAACTCCAGGAAGTTGAAATGATACTCACCATTGTACAGAGAACCTCCTTCAGCATACTCCATAACAAGACACACCTTTAGGGGAAAGGGGACAAAAAATAGGCATATTTTCAATGCAGAGGCAGAAAACAGCTTTTGTATACTGAAAGAGAAGTTCTTGGAGAGCAACTGCAAAGCCTCTGTACTTAAGCTAATGGAAAACACATCACTCAGTTTGAAATGGATATATTTACATGTTAGAAAAGGCAGTTTTAAATTTAGTTTACATTGGAAGTTAGAAAATAAAAGAATGACCTCCCTCCTCCTCAGACTTAAAAAGCAAATACTGTCTTCAAACTGCAGTTCACTGTCCTTTACTTTATTCCTTTAGTGGATGACCAAGAGATGGGTTAAATAGCATGCCAGAAGAATTTCACTAGTACAAAGAAAGAAAAGGGATGAAGCATTATTTTAAGCAATTAAATGACTCCTACAAGAATTAGATAAGGATACATCTGTCCTGTCACAGTATTCTCTTTTTTGCTTAGAGAATTTGTGGGACCATTTGCAGCTGTGACAGAAAGCAAGCAAATCTTGAGAACCGCATGTATGAAAATAGGAGCTGATTTACAAGACGCAATCTTGTGTTGATAATGTATTTCCTTTTTGTATTCATTTGCAATTAATAGACTGTAGATATGAATGTAATTACATATGTAATGATGCCATTTTGACAAACTAAAGTATAACTAGTGTTTTGAAACAGATTTGAGTGTTCTTGAAAAAAATTATTTTTCATAGCAATAGAAAGGAAAAACAAATACCAAAATATCAACACATCCACGTATTTCCTTATTATGGCTAAAACATGAAAAAATATATAAAATACACATTTTTAATATAAAATACATGCTCTGTGCATTGATGCCTGCGTATGTTAAGCTAGTCACCTTTTGTCATCTGATACAAGCTATAACTTACTGGGTTTAGGCAGGCTCCATACAACTTGACAATATTGGGATGGTTTACTCGTGACAGTTGTCGAAGCTGCAATACAAATCACAGTTTCAAACCATGGGAAAAAAAGGCTAATGATTTATTTTCATAGCTATGAATAATACACCACAACAGTAAGTACAGCTCTCTTTGTCTGCATAAGCCCAGATGGTGATTTTATGAATTATAGAACTTATGTCATTCTTTGCATTTTAATTGATGTAATCAGGTTTGTGTCAAACTGGAACTGTGTTTTAAAAGAAAGTTTGAAGAAATTACATTTAAAGAAAGTATTTTTGCCAGGCTACAGAAAAGTCATTCAAGTCACAAGCACTGTGCAACTATGATGTCTATAGATTTGGAGCTCTTCCTAGAGCCTTCAACTTTGGGACTAAATAAAAATTGTCGGATTAAATAAAAAAAAAATCACAGTCATACTGTCTGTTTTGACAATATAGAGGAAAAAAGTTCTAAAATCCCCAAGCCCACAACTATATAAAATAATTTAATACTAAAATTACAGAGTTCTAAGAACCTATTACTATTTGTACTAACAATTGCACTATTTTGCATTGGGTTTTTTTTACCAGTACATAGTAGAAAAAAGCAAAATGGAACTTTTTTCCCCTTACACAGACTATTGAAGAAGTTTATGCTGTCTAGAGAGCAAATGCTATTTTTTCTATGCACTTCAGAAGATCTAAAAAATCAGAATAAAATATTTCAACTGATGCTTGCACTGTGCAGGGTTTCTGGAATAGCAGTAATTATGAAAGCATTTCTGGGATTATCTGCTCAGATCTCTTTTGAACACAAAAATCCCAAGAGACCGATTGGATCTACTCTGTGTTAAACCAGAGTCAGATTAACAACCTTAAAAACTTTCCACCATAATGTAAAACATAAATATTTACAGAAAGACCTACAGTAATTTCACGATTATAAGCCACACCTTTTTCATTGAAGAATCCATCCTACCCCAGTGGTGCGGCTTATATTCAGGTGCGGCTTATCTATGGACAAATCCCAGTGAAATGCCAACCCAGACGTGAGAGCCGGCCAAGCAGAGTGGCAAATGTGCGGGCCAGCCCCTGTGCCACCGGGAGCCGTTGGAAACAGGGGACCGCCAGGAACGGGGGGTGCACAAGGGCGGGGCGGCCCCTGCCGCTGGGAAGCCAGGCTGTGTGGGGCCGGGCCGGAGCGCCCCGCCCCCTCTGCCATGCTGAGTTAAAAAAAACAAAAACAAAAACAACGCGGCTTATATTCGGGTGCGGCTTATATATGGACAAATCCCGTGGTCTTCCCAGCTACCCGGAAGTGCGGCTTATATTCAGGTGCGGCTTATAATCGTGAAATTACTGTGAACTTTTGATTCTAGAAAATATTATGTATCTTGGGAAGTTTATCAATATATCTAAACTATTCAAGACATTTTTAAAGAAGCTGATGTTGAATGAAAACAGTGATTGCCTTTAAGGTAGCAATGTACTCATATATAAGAAAAAAAAAATCAAATTACTAGAACTGCTGAAAAAACTCAGAAAGTTTCAAATATCAATCTGATTGTACTGGAGAATCTATGCTGTGGCCCCTTGAAGTGTTAATCAGCTCCAAGGCATTGGTGGGTATTTCAGCTGCACCCTGACTTCAGACTGGGACAGAATCTAAGAACTGTTATTCCCCTAACTGTGTGCCCTTGTCTCTCCCTCACTCCTGCTTTTCAGTTTTTATGAGAAGCAAACTAAAGGAGCTACAATGTGCTTTGACAGGTCTCCTGTTCTGCAAGATAAGGGTCCAGGCATGAACTGGGTACTACAGGCAGCATTTTTCTTGTGATAATACATTAAATGCACCCATGAATTTCAGGAAACAAGCTCTACCAAACTCGTATTTTCCATCAAACGTACTGTACCTCGACAATGAAGGCTTTTCTTTCAGATTCACTTTCTATCTGCTTAATGGCTACATCTTTAGCTCGCCATTTTGCCTTGCAGACTACACCAAAGGCTCCCCTTCCAACAACCTAGAACAAAATACAAAACACCGGAGTTAAAACTTGAAATGGTTTCATTTGTGTGCAGGACTTCACAAAGAGAAAAGAAATTTAATTTAGAAAACTGAAGATACACAGGCCCGAGTTTTGCAGTAGGAATTGAATACTATGCCATCAAAGCATAACTGGTCTTAGCTAAGCTTGTTCAAGAGATCATTTACAGAGGAACTGGAAAACACGCATACAGAACATTTTATTACTAATGTGTAGGGACAGTATTTCAGAAAAGCATAATCTGAATTATTTAGAATAAGATTTGCTTAGAAGAAAATTAGAGGAATGAGACTAGGTTTTCTTTAGATTTCACCCATGAAATTATATCTATCTGCTGTATTTGCTTATTCTTGCTAAAAACAGGAATTAGGACTTCTGAAATTTAAATGCAACTGCACAGGACCATGATGAAATCAGGACGAGATGTTCAGTGTGCTCAAAATTATCACTTCATTTTCTTACAGATGACTCAAGGGTGTGATAGCAGTAAATTATCCAGCAAGTCCTCCAGAATAAAGCAGTATCTACAAACTATGCTTTCCCTATTTCTGTTGAAGTCTGCTTCCTAGCTTATTTAGAATTAGCATTGCCTAAAACGATGAAAAAAAACCAATCCCAGACAAGAGTCATAACTCTTCAATGTAACTTTGCAAAAGCAGTACTAGCAACTTCTGCATGTTATAGTGTTCAAGTAATCTTTAACTTTTTCTGTGAAGAAGCCCTAACATCACCATTATTTACAGTAGCTCTTTGAAACCGAGCATACAAATGAAAGCAGGGTACGAAAGAAGGTAACTTTCAGTTACTGGTGAGTTACACATGAGGTTTCATTGAAAATTTACTTCTTTTAATTTTCCCTCAGGAGAAAATATTTTTCTCTTTTACATTACAGCATGCACTCAGCCTTTCAGGAGTTCCTGCCATCTCACCTTTACCTTCCACAACAGTAGTTCACCGACTGAATCTGTGATAAGATATGCACAGGAGATGCACAGAACATGCCCCATTCTGCTCTACTAAAGGACAGGACCTGTGGATTGTAATCTAATCCCCCAGCCAAAGTGCAAGGCCTTGCACTTTGTGTTGCCTTGTTATGTCTTGTCCTGAGGAAACACACACTATTTTCTTGCATTCCACAAGTGAGGTTGAAAACACCAAGCCATATGAATGATAGATGAGCAGCCTACAAAAATAGTACATATAAACAAACTGGAAACAATGAGTCACTGGAAGACATAAACGTCCCTAACAGTCCTTGTTATTTCCTTTCTCTCTCAGACCACGTTTTGAATAAAACTGTCAGGTTGGCAGCCCCTCACCTTCTACTGCCACAAGAGATGTCCATTAAAAAGCCTTGACCCCCCTTGCACAGCACATGACCAAACCTACAGAATAAAGAAAATCTCATCAGTAGAGGTGTGTGCTGTAAGTCTGCATTTCGCAGAAATGGTGATAAGTGAGCACATAAAAATCCACCATGCAAGAACCTGGGAAATACTAAGGACAGTTAAGGAGAGAAGGATGCCACAGGGCAGTTTGTGCAGGATGAAGTGTATTGGCAGCAGCAGTATAGTTCTACATCTGCTGCTCCCCTACACCATCAAGGAATCCAAACATGGTTGAAGGAATCCAAACAGGGCTACCCAAAACCCCTCCTATCCACTGAGGGAAAAGGAGATGGGCATACAAAGAATTCTCCTAGGTGGATACAATTGGCCTTGGTGCAAGCCTCTGTGAGACACCTTCCAGAAGGCTCCTTTTCTGAATATACCTTTTTCATACTCTTTCATGGTTTTCAACTACAACTCTGTTAACAGGTAATCCAGTGACAGAAATAAAAAGAATTACTTGAAAAGAGTGCATATATAGTTAAAAGATTGGTGTCAAAATTTAATGAAGTAATTTGACCTTTTTTTTTTTACTTAGGGTGAATCACTAGCAACAGTTTGTGAAGGGTCAGGCTTACTTTTTTTTCTGGCTAGTCATATCTTTCCCTGATGAAAAGACTTGTATATGTCCATATGCACAAATACACTTTATGTACTATGTACATGATTTTAATGCTATGATCACACAATATATACTACATGTATTTTTTGCATTAAATATATTTATTTTTCTGATATATAACAAAAAAAAGAAAGCCCATGTGTCTCTTCCATTTGATTCCACATGGTTAAATTCAGCTCAAAAGTCAATATCAATGCATACTGTTCCCTGGCAGATAAATCCATGACTATTTGCAAGTTTCATCCTGAGAACAGGCATATATATTTCCAGTTTATATACTAAAAAAAAAAATCATTATTTTTTAAAATGTTGTTGTATTTTAAAACGTTTCTATTAAATGAAGAAAGTCACAGAAACAAGTATATTGCTCAATGTAGTGTTTTACATTGAGCCATGAATGTCACAATATTCGGGTTTTAGCTGAAAAGTGGACTAAATTCCAAAAATCAGATGTACTTTTAGAAGTCCCACTGATGACTGGAAAAAAAAAAAAAATAAAAAAAAAAATCAGTGTCGAGTACCAAGACAAGGAGTTTACCAGGTAATCTAAACCTTATTCACTTAATAGAAAACTGTGAAACCATCAGGTATGTGAATTTTATTATTGGTGGATATAGTTTGATAAATGATTATGCTGTCAAGGTTTCATAACAATTTATCAGCGACTTGGTGCCTACTTAGGCAGAGGGTTGAACTTGAGAAGAGGACATGAATGCAGTGAGTATTTACCTAGGATACAGGGAAAACAGAAGAGCCGATCCTCCATTAAAGCAGCTCAGGCTCCTGGATAGCACATGAAAGGAGCAACCATCAGAAACAATGATGGATCCAAGACAAATTGAAGTTTTCTATATGTGAAAGCTCAGTGGCGTTTTCCTACTTAATCTGGAAAAAGTACCTTATAGCAAAAAACCCTGTACAACTGACAGAATGCAGTTTGTGCTGGAGTCCATTTATCATTCTCTTCCCTCAAATTTATTCTTTAAAGGAGTAAGTCTTAGATACTGTCAGAATGGTTTAAACACTATGTAGTTTTCTTCAGTGCTGGAACTAAGTAACTTAATATCACAGGAGGGAGGCACTGCCTGAACTTTAGTTTCTTCATGCTCATTCCTTCTTGTCCCCTGCTGTTGGTGCCACACCATATGTTTGGGCAATAGTGCATATTCGAAATTATACAGAGCACAGTTAATGGAACTATTGACACAACAAATCAATAAACAGCAGTTGATCTGCAGCACTGTGTATATTTGGAAAATGATCTAAAAATAAACACATTCTTTTGGTAAAAGATTCTGTTCCTTTAAATATCGTCTAGGAGAAAAAAGAAAAATATAGGGCAGATGAGACATTTAGAAATAGAGTAAGAACAAGTCTACTTCTACCTTTCTGACAGAAGAGAATTAAGTTTGTAAAAAAACACTAGGTACATGACACAAAAACATTTTAAACTGCAAGTAATACTTAAAGAGAATCAAAGATTAAAAGGGTATTTACAATTTATTCTTCTACCTGCAAAATACATACCAGTAAAAAGTTACATTTTACTGTGTGACAGTGATATGGTGAAGGACAGTGCCATTAGCATGTTTTCCAGATAATGTATTTAGAGTCTTATTTAAAGAATATGAACCATACAAGAACCCTGGAACCAGCATTACCTCTGTCTCTGTGTACAAATAGTATCAAATGCTGTACATAAACAAAGATACATGATACTGACTTGTAAGTATGTAGACTATACTGACTGGTAAGTTATGTAGACTAGAAATCATGCAGGAAATAGAGACTGCAGATATGTTAAGACCTTAAGGATGTATTTTGTCCTAAGGGATGAGGCCAAAAATTTCCCTTCCCTCAGTAAAACACGAAAAATGCATCTCTATTTATTCAGATGCACCATAATTCCCTAACAAATGTCAAAACTTTGGAAGAATTAATTTCAACTTTGCATTAAGGTTTTCTATTTTGCACAGGTTTTCTATTAACTCAAAAACATAAAAATGCGAAGTTTTTATCTCTATCCATAGAGTTTCCATGTAAGGTAGTTCTGCATGCTGGATACCTAGTGCTTTTCTTTCTAAAAAAAACCTTGCTGGATATATAAGACAGCAATAAAATATAATAGCTCCCTGGTTAGCAGATGTAATATTCTTCAGAGAACTGACTTACTAATTTGCAGTATCTACTGCATGACATACTCATCTACGATACTGGGAAGCAAGACAAGCAGCTACAAAAATCCAACAACAGAAACCCAACAAAAACCATGCTTCCACAATGACAACAGGCTTTAAGTTATCTTTAACACCTATGTTGCGTTGTTTACTGGCATACTGCTAATGAAATGGTATGTATGCAAACTGAATGCTTGGGTCTCTCAGGCTCCAGACACTAAACACAGTTGAAAAAAATGTTCTATAATGAGTTCTAAAAACACAAAAAAGATTCACATTTTAAAATGCAGTTGCTTCTACTCTCTCTGTCTATCAGAGCACCAGCACTACCACTAAAGTATACTAATATTTTCAGTTTTTCACATATCTATCTGTATGACACATGGAGCAGAAATAATAAAAAAAAATATTAAAAAAAAAAGAGTGCCAAAAGAAGCCATGAACAACAGTTTAGAGCTTCTAAAAATACATGCCTACACTTTGTATCATTCATTCAACTAGCCTCAAATTCCAGCTTTGGTTCCTCTGTGTGTGCTATGCTTTATTAAGTAGGTTGAAGCACATCGGCCCCATGCCACAAATGACTGTGGCCAATACCCTGGCAGCACTTTTAGGAAGGAGTTTGAATCTATCTGCCAATTCTTACAGCTATGTTCTTTGACTGGTCAAGTTTATTTGTAATAGTGTGAGCACAACTCTAAGTGTTACTTTTCCTTTCTGGGATTCATATAGCAATGAAGAAACCTCTAAATCCTCTCTACTCCCCCACCCAAAAAAACTCTGTAAGCAATCCTACTAATTTGAAGTAAACTAAGTCATTTAGTTTAGATTTAGTTTCAAAGTTTCAATTTAGAAGTTATGCAAAACACTGTAGAAAAAAAAAAAAAAATTCTTCCTGAAAGAAACTAGTTATTAAAATCAACTTAGATTCTTAATAAATATAGCAAGTTCTGCTTGACAAAAACACATGCAGTAAAACTCATACCCTATCCAGGGTTTCATAAGTTAGAGCTCTGTAACACTGTGCAGTTTTCATACAGTGGCTTGTCTATCTGAATTTAGTTCTAAGAACTCTTTTCAGCTTCTTTAGAACACGTTTATGAAGAACCAAGTATCATCTTACATATTCCTGAAATTATAGAATCAGAGAATGGTTTGGGTTGGAAGGGACCTTACAGATCATCTAGTTCTAACTCCCTTGTCATGGGCAGGGACACCTTCCACTACACCACACCATCCAGCCTGCTCTTGAAAACTGTGTTTCCAGAAGTTCTTCCTTTGCTCTGAACATGTAACCAACCCTCCGTGCATTCTGACAGCTCAAGTCATTCCAAGAAATGCATGCATCTCAAATATAACGGTTTATCAAGTTATACTTTCATTCTGGCTTATCACATACTGAAAAGCTTTTACACACTGATAGGGTTTTATACATCTGTCTCAAGAACTGAACTCATTTTAATTACCAGCAATTTAAAAACATTAACAACTGTCTGATGCTCTGGTATGAATCATTTTGTTCTGTTAGAGCAGCCCAGAGAGCAGATTATTGTTTTAGAAACAAGATGTTGGGTAATGAGGCACTCAGGGTGAAGCTCTTTGGGAAAAAAAACCAAACCAAAACAAAACAAAAACAAACAAATATTCTGCAACCAGTAAAATACTGGTCAACAATCCACTGGGTGAAACAAAAAAAGGGACATGTGAAACTTGCTCTATGTTTTAGGTTTTTTCTTAGGGAAAGGCACTAGACACAGAACTCTGTTTTTATCTCATCACTATGGATCTTGCCTTCATCACTGGAACAGGAAGATCTATGATGTTTCTTTCCCATCTGTTCTTTACAAGAGTGAAGTATGAGTCTCTTTTACAGGACACTAACTGATTCACTGAATACATCTGCATGTGCAGAAATGAGCGTAAAGTGTCACATTAAGAGTTTAACTAGCTTATTAGCCATCTTCTAACTCACAGCACAGTAAATTTCATCCACATGGAATTGGTGTTGCATAACTTCTATAAATTCCCACCCCAACTTACACTTCAGCTGTGAATGAAGAGAATCTTCCTTTGGTGTAGCTAAACTACATTTAAGTAGTTATTTGAATTAATTCAGAAATGTATTTAGAGTAAAATCAGCGAAAATACTGGCATGTGTTTTCACCATGTAATCATTTTTTGCCTTTGTTTTTGAATACCCAGCTTCCTTGAAGTCTTACTGAAAAAGGTTGAGAAATTAGACTGATTTCAAATGGATTTCTAACTACTACCCTTGGTTCTTGAGAACCAATCCTTCTGTACTCATGTCATATCTAAGAATGTTGTTCAGATCTCAAATCACATCTGGTTCTTCTCCAAATTTCTTCCAATTTTTCAGATTGGTATTCTACAACTGGGGATGATCACCCAGGACACAGAAACAATGGAGGTACTAACAGCTCCATGTTCAACAGCAGCTTACACAAATCTGCTTTACCTTCTAATGGACATAATCAATCACTGCATCTCACTAACTTTTTAAAAGCTAACTACATAAAAGGGAGCAAAACCCAGTTGCTTTGCAATATTGCTCATTCTCATGCCTCTGAACTGCTTTGCTCCAGAATTGGAAGGAACACGTGTAGTTCTCAGCACACTACTCAGTTAATGAAATTAATTAGCTATTTTTGAAATAGTTAGCTGCTGGGACCTTAAGCAGATTTTCTAAAATAAATATTTATAATGCTTACCTGTTAATCTCAAGGAAAACATTACCCTAATTTTCTTAGAATTAACCACTTCCCCAAATAGATTGTTCAAAATAAACTTTACTGTAAGCTGCAATATATCAGTAGCACATTAAACAACAGTTTTCAAATAATTTACAATTTCAGACCATCCAAAAGTAACTTGCAACTATTTAAATTTGGCATTAACTTTTTCACTTGTCTACATCAGGCAGTGACTAGGCAGGGTTGCAGTATACATGACCAGACATGTACCTTTGGCTGTGCAATCCAAGGATACACACATCATGTGATGAAGAGGTCTGTGTTTTAGTCAAGTATGGGACTGTTACCCAGTTACCTGGTGGAGGAAAGCCTGTGGAATTTTCAGGAAAGAGTGCTAGGCTCTTCCTGAGTAGGGAGCAGACTGCCAGAACAATTAAAAACCAAAGTCTGCTTGTTGCTTAGATGTGGAAACTCCTTTGGGAAGAAACAACAGGAGTGTTGTTCTAGATTTAAAGATGAGATTTAAAGACAAGGCTATGAGGCTTTTTATTGTTGACTTGATTTCAGCTATATTAGATTTTACTTTTTCAGTTTCTAATGATTTGTCTATCTAATACTAAAAACTTAAATTTTAACAATTGAAAACTTGCATAGTAAAATAGAGAGCACTTCTGCTGAACACAAGTTTTATGCTGTTTTTCCCCTTCTAGTTTTGAAGATGCTCCTGCTGTGTCATTTAGATTTTGATTTGGCTCCAACTCTTTCATAATAATTGCCTCTATGTTTTACTTCATTTTAAGCACTTGAAATAATAAAAAGGCAGACTGAAGCTGGAGACATGTTTGACTGGTGGGAAGTAACACCACAGCTAGTCATGTGCATGGTAGCTAAATTGAAATACAGCATATTATTGTTTTTATCTTAGCAGAGTTCAGACAAACCTAAGTGAAAGTGCACTTATAGATCTCACATTTATTAGCAAGGTCTCTGGGCCTGCAAGTATTCCAGAACTTCAATATCTATTAATAAACCAGTGGCAGAGTGGGACTGCTATCTGCTGACAAGACAGCCTTGATAATACAACAGCAAAGCCATGATTATAAAAGCATTTGAGCTTCCAGTGTAGATCTCTTAACACTCCATTTTGAAACATTTGAAGTTTGCCAAGCATAAATATGACCATTTTGAGATATTACAGCCACTTAAAATCCTTGAAAACTTCTGAGCCCAAAGTGAGAGCACAGAAAATCCTTAGTTAAAGATGTGTGCTTTGTTATGACTACAAAGTTGACTATTTGTGCTGAAACTGCATCATGAGTAAGAGGTCAACACCCACAGCTGAGAAAAGCAACGTCTGACCTCCAATCTATCTGTTTTCTTGTAAAGTAGGTCTTATTTCTTACTCTGCACGATGACATTTAGACTGTGTTCAGCACCAGGGTATCTCCATTATCTGTAAGAACTTCTGGGAGGACAGGTACACTCAAAATGCTATGCCAGGTGTGACCAGATTTTTTCATGGATACAATACCTTATCAGAGTTCTCTTGTTTATATCACACGAGTTTTTTTATCTCTACAAAGATACTGTGTTGATAATAATGCAACAACTGCATTAAACAAATTTCTACTTAGGCATTGTCTCTAGATACATTTATGAGCTGACAGTCCTGTTTCTGCAAGTGCCAGGCACACAGTCAAGCTCTGAGCACCAAACCTTAGAATGCTAAACTCTAATTACACACTCTGCAGCTCCACATTTCCTTCATGTACAACAGCAATACAATCCTTGCTAGCAACCTTCCCAAGGGTGTTGTGAGGATTAAAGATGTGTATAGCACTTTATTCATTCAAAGGGCTATGTCTAACACAGCACATGTGATGCTCACTTCTATGAGCCATCACTGGGCACCTTTTTACGATGGATAACCCACTTAAACTTTGTTCATTGGGTGAGAAACGCTGTCTCTCCCGAAACACGTGATTTGACCCCCGGCTATTAGTAAGTGTTGCAAAAGCAACAAAAACTCCTTCACTTCAGAAAAGTTACATGCATAAAAGGAGGCGGAACAACTAGACGTACAGAAACAAAAAATTCTATGTTTGCCAAATTAATAGAAAGAGATAAAGGCAATCTTTTGAAAGACGCTGTCTGCTGAAAATTTCCAGTGTCCAGTGCCTGCTATGGTGAAAGCCAAAGTTGCCACAATACTACCTGAATACAGCAGAAAGTGCCCTGCTAAGGTCCCTGAACTATCCCCACGAGACCCAAGCCCAGTAGGGTAATTACAAACGAACCAGTATCTAGCAAACTACTCTAAAAACCTGAGATGCAGGTTGTCACACCTATAGAAGCTACTACACAAAACTCCACTTCCACACAAACTTTTTAAGGAAAAGAGGGTAATTTTTACTGAAAGAGAAAGACGGTAATCGACAAATAAAAGCACGGAGACTGTTTCAGCAGTCTTGGATGCCTGTTAGGTCCACAAGCTGGTCTCATCAAATTCATCATGGATTTACATGAAGCAACTTCATTCCTGTAGAGAATTTAGCAGGGGACAAAGGAAAACAGCAGCCAAATTTTCGTGTAATTCTCAGTGTCAAACAACACTGTAGTAGACAGAGACTACTGAGCCGGTTATTAAAGCGGGCAAGCCGCACGCAAGCCACCCTAGATCACACCCACCGTACTTTCACAGGAACCTCAGAGAGATGAAATGTACACCTGAAATAATTTCTCTATGTGAATGAAAATTCACTGAAGAAAAACTTCCAACTTTGTTATACAATAACTGAATGTCACTTCCTGGGCAACAGGCACAGGTCACAAATGAAATTTACATATCCATGAATGCAACATCACTAGCCTATGTTAAGGAAAAAAATCTGTTTATCCTTACAGTTCACAGAGCTGTAAATTTAACAAGTCAGTAAGAGTGGTACGTTCATTATATAGGCTCAGTTTGGTGGCAGAAGGTGAAAGCAGGGGAGTAGAGAAATAGAGATCTGAAAGAAACATAATTAACAGTTCCCTCTTGACAACTATGTTTCCCATCTATACTAAAGTGACTGGCAAAATGGGCGGTGAAACTTTACAGTCCTGAATAAATCTATGCTGTTCAAATAAAACTCCACAGTAAGGCATCCAGCAGCAGGGCCGGCTAACGCAAGCTGGCACCTCCGCTCCCAGCCGGTCCGCCTTTGTTCGCCGGTGCCAGCCGCTGCAGCATCCACGGGAGCACAGAAGCCCCGGGCAGGTACTCTGGGGGGTCCCGGCGCACCCGGAAAGGCTCCGCGGCCCCTTCCGCAGGGAGGGACGGCTCCGGGGGGAGAGCCCCGGGGGCGCCCGGGCTCTGCGCGGCGGGGCCAGGCTCGCCGCGCCCGGAGAGCGAGGGGTTCGGCGGGACCCTCACTCACCTCTTCCACCTCGATCTCTTTGTAGTCGATTTCTTCGAAGTTGAGGACCGGGGGGGTTTCAATCATTTCAGCGGAGGCGGCAGCAGACATGCCTCCTCTTTCACCGCAGGGAGGAGAGGGGGCCGGGGCTTCGCGAGGGTCCGGCACCAGGCGGCCGAGGGCCGGGGCTACGCGGGGCTCGGCGGCGGTTCCTGGCGCAGGTCGGGGCGGGCCTGGCCGAGGCGCCGCCGGGGCCGCATCCGCGGCGGCCTCGGGCCTCAGTGGCGGCGGGCACAGGCCCCGGCGCCGCCGCTGCGCATCCCGCGCCCTCCCGCAGCCCCGCGGGGCGCCGCCGACTCCCCTAGGCCGCGGCCTCTGCGCAGCTCGGGACCGCCTCGGCCGCGCGTCCCCAGGCCACAGAAGGCGGCGCCCCCGGGGCCGCAGCCGGGCTCCTCCGCCTGCCCCAGCGGCGGCAGCGGGAGAGGGGGCCGCGGCGGGGGTGGGGGAGCCGCTCAGAGCCGCACCGCGGCCGCCGCCGCTGACATCAGAGCCGCTTCCTGCTGCCCCGGCCGAGGAGGGAGGGACGGAGTGAGGGAGGGAGGGAGCGCCAGGCGGGGGCGGGCGGGGAAGCGGCGGCAGCGGCGGCCTCTCGGGCGGCCGCGGCGGGGCCACGGCCTGGCGGCGGCACCGCCCCCGTCCCGCCCCGTCCCGGCCCGCCGCCGCCAGGGGGAGCAGCCACGGCCCCGCTTCCTGTTCCTGTTCCTGCTCCTGTCGCCCCCCGGGAGCCGCCGGCGGGGCGCGGCGTGGAGCGCCGGGCACCGGGCACCGGGCCTGGCCGTGCGGCTCAGCCGGGGCTGGAGCGCACAGTCCGGCGGGGCGCCCCGCTTTCCGGGCACGGCCCCATCCTCATCCTGGGGCCGCGTGTTACCGCCAGGAGAGTGCGGGGGCGCAGGGCTTTTCCCTACATAAATAAATAAATACATACATGCACATGACTTTTCCCTGTATATATGCATATATTTCTCCAGGGCCTTGGGACGAGGGCAGCCCTTGTGGTCTTCAGCGGTGCTTTCTAGGGGAAACCTGTGTGTAAGGAGGATGGCTGTGGAGTGGAGGGTAACGGAGCAGTTGATATAAACACATAGTAATAAAGGGATAGGACTCGGGAATGAACGTTCTCCGTCTCCAAAGGAGTCTTGACCCACTCTTTGAAAGGGCTGGCTCCTGCTTCTGCTTTTGGCTGGAGCACCCGCTTTTGGTGGTAAATGTCTCAGACTGACGCTTCAGGGCAGTCCATGGTGTGAAATCAGTGCTGAGATGAGTGAATAGAGCTGCTGTGTTCCCCGAAACAGCTGTGCTTCATTTTGATATGTTTAGCCTTCGGGCTATATATAAAAAGTTATGTTATTGTACAATACTATTAATAGTGTGTAATTTTAGTAGATCTAGTAAGCTTTTCTAGATCTTCCCCTGCTAGCATGCTAGTGAATGTCTGTACCTCACAAGGAAGTCTCATTAAAGTAGATAGATCAGGTTTACAGAGCCAGTCTGAGAACGCCACTTAAACAGTTAACTAGAAAAAAATACCAAGGATGAATATGGGCAGTGACCTAATCTTAGGGTGGCTCAGCTGTTGTTATAAAAGCCAAAATGAAAGTACCTCCATCAGAGCTGCTGCACTTTGTGACAGATTGCCATTATGGGTTGTTCACTCCCCTCTTGTATTTTTCTGTCAGCTTTTGTAATTTGTCCAGGATTTTCAGACGTACCTCAATCCAGAAATGCCAGCCAAGCAGTCAGAGTACATGTTGACTCTGTTGCATGCAAGATGAAACTGGTATGGATGACAGGTTGGGTGGGTGCAATTACATCACCCAAGCAACCTGTGTGTGCATGGGGAGCAGACTCGTATGCTGAATGTGCTGACTTTCTGTTATTTATGATTTTCTGATATGGCTTGGTCTAGAAAGATCTAAAGAGTCTTCTGTTAGACAGGGGAAGTTTCCAGGTACCAAAAAATCTGACTAATATCTGCTTCATCCAGTAGTGGGGTTATTCAGAGCCCCTACTTTTTCAGGTAGGTTTGGGTATTCATACTGACCCTGGCATCCCGTTATACCCAGTGAAGCATTTGATTTTGCATTTTCTCAAAAGCCACTATTAGTGCACATCTTGCTGTGACATGATCATAAAGAACTGTGTTTATATCTGAACCTCACAACTTCTTACAGGAAAGTGTATCACCTGTGTAAGCAGCTGCTACTGTCTCAGCTACTGAGTGTGCAATATATTGGGAGATGAAGAATATGAATTTCTGAGGTATTGAGAAAACTGCAAGTCCAATGAAAACCAGACTCCTTTCAGTCTGGTTCATACATCTTCATGCTGGTTCATACTGGCTTCATACTGGTGGATGAATTGCTTCAGTTCTTTGAACATTTGTAGATCAAGATGAGGAACACCTGAAGTCAACTCAAGCCAAGGGAAAGGCATGAATGAAAATAAATGGAGGTGTGAAAATCTATCTCTGCTAGTCTTGATACCTAGTTGCAATCATGAGCATGGTCTGAGACCAAAAGCTTAAAATGTTATTACTTTTTGGACACATGCATTGGGAAAGGTGAGCTACATCAGTACATTTTAGAAATATGGCCAAGTGAGTGGTTGGGCTTTAGTGGGTAGCAGTTGGTGGTCTCTGGTAAGTGTAACTGAATATTTGGCTTTTTATTATGTTTCACAGATCTCTCTTGAGGGTATGTATCAAGCAAATGGCAGTTGCAGTCTTCTATTTTTCAGTGGAGAGATTTTTCTCTTACTTTTGTTATGTTTTGTTGATGGGTATTAAGATAGCAGAGGAGAGCATTCCAATTATAGTTGCTTGTAAGGCTCATTTCCTTTCAGAAATTGATGTGGAATTATGTATCTCAAAAATAATGAGTGCTTTCTTTGTGAAGGCAGAGTCATCATCATTATCAAAATATCACTGCTGTGAAGATCAGGATGGGTTTTAAGGATGTGGTAATTTTGATATTACTTTTTATTTTTTTCCCTGACTGACACAGTCTTAATTAGTTACAATTAGCTATTTTGTGGACTGCCCCAAAATATTTATTCAACAGCTCCAAAATATTTATTCAACAAATACAGGAGAAAAGGAAAAGAAAAGCTGCACCTGCTGTGCTTATCTTGGAGAAAAGCTGCTCTTGAGTTTAGAAGAAAAATCTAGAACCTAGGAAGTCCACATTCTGGATCTCAGTAGCCTCTCTCTAACATTGGAAAGTGATTACACTGCCTGGAAGGCAATCAGTTACAGGTAGTTGGAAATGTCTGGGTGCCATGGCCAAAGTGTGCACAAACATTCAAACTGAGTCAGCTGCTGTGGAGCTCTTTGTCATGCCTGTCCTAGAGTATAGGGCTATCTTTTTTCAGAAGAGACAGCAGTAGGTCTGATGCAAAATATAAACAAAGTCCACCTGGACAGCTTAACAGACCTGATATTTAGCCCTAATATCTGCATATCCTAATGAAAATTTATCCAATATGATATGGAATTGTACAGCTTAGAATTTGGACACATTTTCATGAATACAGACAAAGGCACAGATACATTATCCTGGCTACCCTTCGTGCAGATCCCTTAAAATTATTCTGACAATTTTTTAAGAAGAGTGAACAAACATTATTTTCCACTAACTTAATTTAGAAAAAAGCAAAGTGATTCCCTTTTTCAAAAGACTTTGTCTTATTTTTTCAGTATATACAATTTTTAAAAGGTTGGTTAAAATGTCTCACTTTAGGTGATTGAAGATTGGTACTAGAAAACAGTGGTGGAACATATTGGACAGTATCTACAACTGGAATGGCTACAACAAAAAAGGTTCCCTTCTAGATTAAGCACAGGAATATGTTTCTGCCAAGTCTGACTCTATTTGGTCCCTGTTGAACATTATTCTGTGAATATGAAGTTGTTATGTTATTTCAGTTTGTGGGAACCCTCTGTAATTAAAGAGGAGGATTCTGGTGTCAGTAGTAGGGAGAACACTATGAAACACCTGTGCCCCACAGATTCATGTCCCAGCTGGGAGGCACCCCAGAGGAGCCTGCTGCTTGTTCCAGTGCAGGTACAGTGGAAACATCTCATAAGGACAAATCACTGTGATGATATTGAGAGATTTCTGTTTCTCAGCATGGCTGAGTTGTTTCCTAATCCACTCTTCTCAAGCCAACTCCTTTGGCTTGTACATTAAGATTTCCCAAGAGCAGGTTGCAATATGGTGTGTGTCAGATTCCACTTTGAATCTCAATGATTTCTTCAATTATGTCCTGCATTAATGGTTTGCAAAGTCTTGGAAAACAGCACAAGGGTGTCTTCTGCCAAATACACTGAGATAGCAGCCCCAGCACGCTTCATGTATTTTTATTGTTTCTTTTGCTTTCTGGGAAGACTTCCCCACAGTATGTAAAATCTTCTAAATAGCTTAATTCCTTCAGTGGTGGTGTTCCCTATTATTTGTGATAAAATGCATATATATAAAAAAAACAACCCTAAAAAAGCCTTGCAAAATAAATGGATGAGCTGCTTTGCTAAATAGCAAACTCAGTTGTATGCAAGGAATTGTATTCATTTTGGTAAAAGGAAAAGTTCTATGGTATGATTATTACAAAAACTCAGATGACCACCATTGTTTCTGAATCTTATTTTACCTTCTAATCTCCTGGAGTTTTCCAGCTGTCTAAACTGCCAAGAGAGCCAGAAAGACAAGTAATGCAGCCACTGTGCAGTAAGGGAAAAGTAAAGGTGAGAGACTATCTACTCCTGTAACCAAACAAACACATTTTCTCTGTGGCAGCTATCAGCAGCTGGGCTTGGCTAAGTGGCCAGGGGGAAAAAGTAGCAAATTTAGAGAGGAGAAAAAGGAGACAGATGGCTGTAGACTGGCTGATCTTGAACTGGGAGGCCTGAAAGATGTGGTACATGAAATTTCTGATAGAAGATGTCTTTGAAAGAGGTGTAAACACAGGTTGCTATAAAGTAGCAAAGGTATTTTAGAAAGATGCAAAACCAGATCCAGACATCTAAGTGTCTTTTGCTCTGCTCTCAGTAGGCTTTAAAATAAAATGTGATGGAGAGAATAATAAAGAGCATGGAGGTAAATGGAATGAAATGTCACATCTTTTTAATCAAAGGTAGATTATCTCAGATTAACAAAAGATCATTTTTTATATATTCGGTGATATTTTTAGGCGAGGAGAGTGGGTAGAACTATTCTTTCTTGAATTAATTTGATATATTGTCTTGTGGGAAATCATTAATTAAGCTGGACATGATAAGAATCATTAGAAGAACTGAAAGTGGATAAAGAAAGTAGAGGAGTGGTTAGGAGACATAGAGATGATCAAAAAGGGGGTATTGGAATGAAGTTGCTAATACATTTTTTTGTTCAGGATTGAATTTTGAGAGAATTCATCTTAGTAATTTCATTAACAGTGTTGATAAGAGAATTAGGAGTATGACAGTGATTCTGAAGACACAAGTTTAGACATAGTTAATGGAGAGAAAGTTAAGAATATCAAATGGGAAAATTAGATGACTCCAAGGATAAGAGAAATAAAGTGGCTAGTATTTAAAATATTGGAGTGCACATTCATTAATTAATTTGAGAACTCGTAACACCTTATTATCCTGTAAAAGGCTTATGAAGAAGAGGTGAAGAAGATTGCAACTTGCATGTTTTAACTGGTTTTAAGAAGACTGTGAGTCTTGTAGGTAATGCACCTAGAAAATGTGGAGGCTTACACATCTGGTATGACATATCCAATAAAGCTATAAAAGTTTATGCAGACCTCATCTGAAAGGCTCTACTGTGTTGGTACCTGCTTTCCAAGAAAAATGAGTTGAGACCTAACTAGTTGCAGAGAAAAGCTCCAAAGATGGTCAAGATAAGAGAGGGCTTACCACAGGAGGGAATATAAAACAACTTGGCATGTTTAATCTTGTGAAACAAGGATAGAGAGGATATATGTTGCCTCTTCAAAGAGATTGGAAGGATAAAGATATTGTGGGGTTAAACAATACTGGTGGAAAGTGATATTCAAGTGAAAAGGAACTCCTTTTTGCACAAGAGCCCTGTTAATGCATGCAGATTGGAGACCTTTAAATATTCCCTGCAATTGGGGCATATTACTTCACAGGATGGTCCTAATAAGTGAAATTATTTATTTACCATAACTATCTGTGAAAGGAAAGTATTATATTTGTTTCCTAAGGAGGTATCTTCTAATCATATGTTGAATAAAAATGTGCTATTAAAAGTGTAAATAATGTAAGAAAATCTTAACATGGTTTTTCTTTACCTGAATATAGATTGAAATGAACTCTATGTTCTTAAGATTAAGTAAGAATTGTGTTGAATTGTGTGAGTAAAGCAGTGTTCTAAGGAAGGAAGTGAAATTGGAACTAGGAGAAATTTTTGGTAATTCTTGGACAAGTAATACTACCCTATTTTAAAGCTTCTAACTCATGAATCAGAGCATGTGAAGGGAATTGTTGCAGGTGGCATTTTTAAACAGTATTGGGAAGGGAAGTTTACAGCATTGTATGTTTTATACAAGACACATAAGTAGGTGGAGTAACACAAAGCATAGGAGCAGTGGACTGGAAATAAGAGGGGAAACCGTTCATGGTCTTCATCACATAATGGGGATAAAGACATGTAGTGTGAGAGCACATACGCTACGCTCCTGTGTAAGAGGAACTCACCTTCAAAGGTTTTCTTCTAGAAGATCTGTTCTGCTATTTAAATGAGAAAAGGAATAGATGCTCTATGTGCTTACCTTCTTTCATATCAGCTGGAACTGACAGAAACAAGGAATATATAGAGCTCTTAGTCAAATGGAGAACTTGCCTATGAGGAAGTCTGAAGCAGTTAATCCTTTTCTCCCTGAGAAAGCTCAAGAGAGAATCTCATCACAAGTATTCCAGTACTTGAAGGGCTTCTCCAGGGAGGATGGAGTCTCTCTCTTTATCAGGAAGAAAAGGTGTAACAGGTACTGGTTGTGCCAGGTTTTATCTTGATGCAAGAAAGAATTTTTTTATAGTGAGAATACCCATTGCCTAGGGCAACATATCCCGGTTCATGGTGAAGTTCCCTTAAATTGGCATTTTCACAACACAACTGGACAGAGTGCTAAATAATCTCACCTAGCCTCCCTTTCCCACCCAAGGTTGGACCAGATAATCTTTCTTTCGACATTCCTTCCAACCTTGGCTGTACTATGTTCCTAGGAATACGCCAGCAGGCTGGAAACATCTCACAGAAGGTGCCCTGATTCTTGTGTGGTTTGCAATAACCAATAACATGAGTGTGGAACGTGGACCTGCAGCTCCAGCCTGGTTTGGGTGCACAGGCATGTCCTCTGGGTGGCTCCACTTTCTTGTTGCTTATGGATGTGTTTGGAAAACATCTTTGGAGGACCCAAAGATGCTCCAGATAATCATATTTATAATTGATATGTGAGTCACATGTTAATGTGTGCTGAAAGTCAGTGTTCTTTAATGTAAAATAAAAATCAAAAAGATATGGTTCTTTTAAAGAGGTACTGGTTAACATGCTTTACCATGCAATCATTAGGATGGTATTTCTTTCTAGAAGGTATCTTTAAAAAATGATCAGTCAAAATAATCTGTAATCAAGACAACACACTTCTATCAGTGGAAGAATAAAGCCAATAAAATTATAGGAGAAGGAAGTAAACAGTTTATGTATCACTTGTTTGGTAATGAAATACAGTCATTGTCTTCTGTTTTATGCATGGTGCTCCCAGTTAAGTGAGACCATACAGGAACAAAAGTCACCTTAAATATGGAAGTAATAAATCACCAAAATTCTCTGTATTTCCTCTAGAAGCTTCTGATTCTGTTTAATAAAGGCAGTCCTCTTCAGGGTGTTACTGTAGCTGTTGCTTCAACAAATCAATCTAATAGATGTGATGAGCCAGTTGACTTGCTAAGGCCTAACGTTAGGCATAATCTCAGCATTTC
>VRYO01002297.1:65420290-65435297 GCA_009812075.1 Sialia sialis | reverse complement strand
TATATATATATATATATATATATATACATAGATCTCATGGTTTTGTGGTAGAAAACTCAAAACATAGCTTCAAAGCTAGCCTGAAATGGTAACTTCAGGACTTGCATATTTTTTTATCTGAGAATGTCTGTGAGTTTCCCAGACTATGGGGCATACATGGCTAGTGGCACCGCAGGCCCTCCAAGTTCTAGAAAGACATCTACTTCTGGGATGTGTGCCAGATCCACTGTGATGGAGACTGAGAATGTGGAGATTGAACTTGGAGAATTTGTGTGATGCTGTCACTTTGGGGTGTTGGTTTGTGGAGGTGGAGAATATGTTAAGAGGGAGACAATATTTTTCCATCTTTCTGGCAAATTAAATGCATGTTTGGAGAAGAGGGGTGCTGCCTTCACTGGGAAGAGAGCATCCTAAAAGATGTGATCCTAAAAGAGCAGCTAGGTGCCGAGGCATTGTTCATGCATATGAACCGTCCCTGGCAATCAGACCTTGGTTGCTGGTACTGCCACCACTAATGGCATCCGAGCTGACTGGTATGCTGGAATAATGCATGCATTATAGGCCAGATCACATTATACAAATAATGCAAATAATGCACAACATGCAACCCAAACAACAACCAACAATGCTAATATTGTCAGCATGCAAATGGAGGGAGAAAGTCTATAATCTGTTATACATTAACTTTCAGGTTAATCTGATCAAAATGTGATTTCCTGAAGGTTAGATGGTTTCAAAGTGCCTTCTTTGATCAGTAAGGAGAGACAGGCATCTTCAGAGGGCATTCCTTCCCAATATATTAGGATATGATTAATTACTCTTCAGAGGTGTCTTTTTCTCTACTGCAAGCCGCTGTAACAAACATCAACTAGACTTCTAGGGCTTGGTTTGGCTTCTTACTAATAGCCACTTAGTGAGACCCCTAGGTATTCTGTGACCTCTGCCTTGTTGCATTTTGGCTATGAGAGTGGCTAAAAGAACATAGCAACAAGTTCCTTCATGCAATGGAGAAGCAAAAAGCAAAAAGCCCTTTATTTAAAGAAACACCACACTTATGTACAACAGTTTGTGCAGTGAGCCCAGACACAACCTGATTGGTGCGAGGAAGGTAAAGCCTCTTGAAAACATACTTTTATGAAAATATCACGTCTCTCACATATCCAGCAGGTGTTTGATCATTGTTATAATTCCTTGCCCTTGAGCAGCCTGAGAGCAAGGCTGCTTTCTTGGCTCCCAACAATATCCTAACAACAGTGACTGGGGCTGGTAAATGTGAGGCAGGTCATGAGCTGAAGGTCCAGGAAGCATGTTCTGGGGAA
Organism: Sialia sialis; assembly: GCA_009812075.1. NCBI lineage: Eukaryota > Metazoa > Chordata > Aves > Passeriformes > Turdidae > Sialia > Sialia sialis. The sequence goes on along the minus strand of VRYO01002297.1, from coordinate 65,433,978 downwards.
TTTGAGATGCTGTTAGATAGGTGTGTATGGACAGTTGGGTTGCTCACCCAATTTCTTACTTAAAGTAAGGTGAGGGGAATCCCACTCTTGGGATCTGACCCCAGCCCAGATAAAGCCAGTATCAGTCTTCGTGGAATAGCTGTACTCTAGAGGTCTAAAATGTCACAACCTAACTCTCTGTGAAGAGTAAACCTGAATAAAATTTTGTTTAATTTCTTGTGAGTTTTTTCCTGCACCGTTCCCGTCAACTGCAGGTTCTCCACTGCAAGAAGTCAAAAGTTTAAACTTTGTTTTCATATTGGAAGAAATATAAAATCCCCTAAAGAATACTCCCTTCCCTATCTCCTCCCTGCACCATTGGTCAACATTCAAACAACTTGGGAAAGAAAGTACTGTTTGCTCTGCTTTATTAGGGACATTACATTCAGAGATGCCTATAAGAAGTTATATTTGAAAGGGTGAAAATTGCATTTAGTACAGCTCTTAAAATATGATGGCTGAGCAACTATTTCTTCTGGCAACCAGCAATTACTTAATCATACAAATTTCTTTCCCTATGTGAAAGAAATGGAGAAAAGCAGATGAAAATTCCCTTTGGGGATCTGAGGATTTGATAACCTTATTTCTTCAGATGTAGTCAGGAATATTACTGTCTCTAATATCTACATCAGTTGCAGAAAAGCAATAAAAAAAGTTATCTCAAAGATCCTAGCATTAGTTTATTTGTGTCATAGCCTTTAACTTTACGAAGCATTTTATGTGGGTGGACTTTGACATGCCTGATGCAATTGTTCTCTTGATTCAGTGGAACTAGAGAAATAAATTTGAAGCAAATGGAAGTCAAGTACAGAATACAAGCAAATGTAAAAGGAGACATTTTTCTTCCAGGAAGTTTTTCCAGTAGAGCTATGAAAGATTACATCTGGAACATGGATTCTTCAAAAAGAGTAATTTGACACTGGAAGAAATCATGCATCACATACATTGCTGATGTCTGAGTCTGTTTCATTTGTCTTGTGTAGTTATAATTTTATGTTTATATGATAGGTATTTCCTGATACTGTGCAGTAGAAGAAATCAATACCGAAGCCATTTTTATTTCCCCACTAGGTGGTACTGTGGTACTGACTATGCAGCTCTTGTTTTGGCTGTAGCTGATTTATATCTGTATCCCCTCTATACATGTTTTAAAGACAGATTTTTTGTTTGAAAAGAAGAAAATTTTAGTGTTAAAATCAAATGTCGTTGCACAATGTTCTTATGACTCTTATTTTAATGTGCTTTTTTCCAACTTTTTGTCTCATTAAAAATAAATTTTATTGCAAGTTGTGATTGGCAAACAATCTCCATTAGTGTTGTTTAGACTTTTTCACTTTTTATTGCAATAGTTTCAGACTTCCTTATTTTCTAACTAAAACAATAGCTCTTGTAAGTTTGTTCAGAAATTAATCTCTTCCCCCCCCCATTTAGTTGCAAATAAGAGATACCTACAATTAAGTACAGATGTAAAAATAAATTAAAAACATTAAGTATTTAGGAGAATGCAGTTTTTTCCCTCCTGAAATAAACCTAACCACTGCCAAGTAGAGGAACAAAACATATATAATCGTTTTAATCAATCTCTATCGCAGTACATGGGGTTATTCCAGTTGCCTGCAGAGGTCTGTAGGATCTGTTGTGAACAGCTCTATGTGTTTGCACCCCACCATTGCATTTGGTAATTTTGCTGTGGTCATGTCTGTATTTCTATACTACTGTATTTTTTAGTTTATAGTTTACATTAGAAAGTGGAATAAGGTTTGGGGAGACCTTGAGGCCTGGCCTTGGTCTGAGGGTCTGCACTGCATGCTGCAAAATGGTCAGCATAATCCTTGGCAGGGCTAAGGACTCCCCAGACAGAGTTGATCAGGATTTGAATGTAGCCTGTACTTTACATGGAAGAGAATTCAGCTGTATTGATATGTGCTGTGCAGGGATTATTGGTCTCAAGAGCCGAGGTCAGGCCTTGGTCCATTGCATTCATCAGCATCAATGTAGCCATAGGGATCCAGTGAATAATCCTTATGCTCAAAGCTAAGGGTGGACTCAGGTGGGTTTTTGCTCAAATACAAACTGCTGTTTTTATGGTCCAGTCTTTTCATCCATTGTGTTTCTCTGTGTGACTGTTTCTGCTCACCCCGTGTGCCTGGATATACCATAGGCAGCTTGATAAAAGCAGTTGCCCTGCAGGTGCTGGTTGTACAAGTTACCAAGTGTCATGCACAATCTACACTTAAAAGCAGGAAGGAACATAAAAATGAGCTCCAGTTATATAAAATAATAATAAAAAATAATGCATATGGAGGCTTACATTTAATTATTATTAAATGGTCTCTGTCTTCTTTAGTGATATCTAAGAGCTTTCAAAGAATAAGTTACAGTAATTTCACGATTATAAGCCGCACCTTTTTCATTGAAGAATCCAGCCTACCCCAGTAGTGCGGCTTATATTTGTCTATGGACAAATCCCAGTGAAATGCCAAGCCGGAAGTGAGAGCCGGCTGGGAGGGCGCTTGGGGCTGCTTTTAAAGGCTTCACTGGTCTATGAAAACTGTTTGCAACTTGAGCACCTGACACCAAACCCTGTGCTGGTGTGATTCTGTTACTAATTTGTTACTTTGTTACACATGGATCCTCACTTTAAAAAAAAAAATGCGGCTTATAATCGGGTGCGGCTTATATATGGACAAATCTCATGGTCTATCTGGCTACCGGGGGGTCAGCTTATAATCAGGCACGGCTTATATTGTGAAATTACTGTACTTTTTTTCCTGGGTTTTCTATATATTCTTCATGAATGGAAGAAATACACTGGAGAGCTGAGTGTGGCTATTACCTTTCAAATATTTCTTTTAAACAGCATCTCCTTTGAAATTCATGGGCTCCATGGCAGGCCAGGGACAGCAGTGTGGGTCAGGAGAGTGAGAGACTCCAAGCAAATTAAAAGGGGGTGTAATCCTGTGGCACCATACAGCTTGTATGGAGGCAGAATGAATGGCTTGAACCCACAAGCAGGACTTACCAATGTTCACAGCTTGCCCTTCATGGCCTCTAGGTCAGAAGATAGAGCTGGTCCTGCTAGAGTGAAAACAGGACAGGAGATAGTCCTCTTTATGGACTATGCAACTTTCCAATGCTGAGATGAGGGTGTGGGAGGCACAGTAATAACAGATGAAGCTAAAAGAACTGAAGGGACCTTGGTCTCCTGGCAAGCAGTGCTTGAAAAGTAGGTCTGTGGGGTCTGCTACCAGTATTATGGTCACATTGCTGTGCCAGAGGTAACATGAGAGCAGGATAGGAAGTGGTGCACAAGGCACTTCTGCTCAGACATTCTGTACACTTACAAATAGGCACCCTTTCTTTAGGTATCAGATCCCAAGCAAAGAATTTTTCTATGATTATATCTTCTCAAAGCATGAAGTTATGGTCTATTAAATGTCTGTATGCCCTACTTGGAAAATGACCTATCAGCATTTTCAGCTTTTGGCTCTGCTTTTGAAAAATCTCCATCTACTATTACTGATAAAGGCTTCTTTCTTCCTACTATTTTCCCTTATCACAAAGAAGTTCCCTGAATTCTGGGACTTTCTTACAAACGTGCATGCTTAAAATAACAATTTCTGTAGGCTTTTTTTAGATTTCCATTTTTTTCTTGATGGAGGTAATAATATTAATTCTTCTTGAGAGAAAATATATCCAGTGCCCTGGGAAAAGTGTTCTGGACCTGGTAACTATGTCTCAAATGTGCTTGAATGAGATCTAACAAGAATGAGCATGTGTCTTAGCCAGGGTCTTGGGACTGCAGGATGGGAGAAGTGTGCTCGAAGGAATCACACTGAGGTGGTTCACTGGTAGTACACAGATAGGATTGCTGCTGGGGATATTTAATCACATGGGTATGGTTCCTGTTTCCAGGACTTAGAGTTCATAAAGAACAGGTGAAAAGAAATTAAATGCTTCTCCGACATCATTTTTCTATGTCAGAATTTGCTGTCAGTGCCACAAGTCATCTTTGCAGGGGGAAAAGTGAGCTACATAGCTACAAGCAGGAAAGGGAGGTGTGCCTATGCCTTACAATCTGAGAATCTTGTTTCCCATGACACTAGATCCCAGTAACAGTGTTTCTTTGTTATAGAAATGCACTTCAGAGATTGAATCAAAGCCATACAAAACAATTTTAAGAATCCTACTTCTGAAAGCAGAGGAATATCACACAAAGAGTAGCAGATGTTGAAAATATTTGCCCTCTGGCTTCCAGTTTTGGTTTCTATTCCTAAATGGTCCTTTTCTGAAGCCTAAGAAAACTATTAAGCTGGACTCACACCTGCACAGGCCAGACTCAGCTCATATGCACTCTGAAACATCTGCAAATTCTGTTGTAAAGCAACCAGAAACCCCATGTTTTATGAGCCATTTTGGGCTTTAGAGAACCTCTACTAAAACACAGCATTTTGTATAATGGAAAGAAATTGAAGGGCTGCCAATTGGAGATGACCACCAAAGGGGACAGCAGGATCAAGATGCAAAGAAATCTTTAAATAATGTATTTAAGAGGGAATAGATCCAATAAAATGACCTTTGGAAAGTCTCTTATTCTCCTGTAATTTCTTTGTGAGTTGCTTTAACCAAGTCGACAAGATGCTCCAGGGTGAAGTAGCTGACCTTCAAAGCTTGGGAGTCCTTGTACTTTCCTCTTCTGCTTTTATCATTTTTTGGAAGAATTCAAACATAAATCTAGTCACCCATTGAAGAATGGATTCTGGTTTATCTAATAAATGATAGAAATTGCTGGTCTGTTCTGTCTGAAAATGGAAAAGACCTCAGATAAAAGCCTCTCTTTATTAAGGAGCCAAAGACATTTTAGATCTCATTTGGCCTTCATGCCCTACTCATTCCTCGTTGTTTTATCTAGTGGTGCTTTGCTGATACAGTTATTATCCTTCTCACCTACTCTAAACATGTGATATTAATTCTGCACTGTCTTTCTACCTCTAGCCTTTCTAATAGTTAGTTCTTTAAAACCCTGTAAGACTAATTACCCTATGATCACTCTGTATGTTTCTCACCTGAGCAGCCATTCTCTGGTTCCCTCTAAATCCACTTGCTACATTTATTTCCTTGCCTTGTTTTTTCTTCTTATTGCTCCTTAGAATTTGGATCCTTTTTCCCATATTAGGAAAACACTTTTGTCCTCCTGATTTTTTTTTCTATTCCTCAGGAAGCAAAATTATCCCAGAAAGAGGTGAATAGACATGGAATTGAATTGCATCTGTGAGGTGGGTTCAAGACCTAGGTTGAAATATTTCAGTGAATGTCCATTTTGACATTACAGACTTTTTTTGGCATTGTATAAAATGGTTGGTCCTACATTATTTTAATGATTATAATCACTGATTTTAAAATAGACGGGATTTTTTTAAAGACTCAAGTCAACCCTTCAAACAATTACTTCTCTCTTTCTCTCTTCATTAGTAATCCCCTCACATGTTCTTTGTTATAGTGTTGTTTCATCTCATGTTTGTTTGTCCTAACTAATTTAGATATTAAGTCCTTGGTGACTGACAATGTGTCTATCTATGCAAAGCACACTTAAATAAATAAATTTAATAATAATTAATAATAAGTATGCCAGCTGAAAGCTGTGCATCTGAGCTGGCAAGGACGACACTGACATTGATGAATTTGGTTTCAGGAGCAATGCTTGCTGTTCTTTGCCTTGGCTCTTTGGGAAGAGCTGTTAATGGCTGCTGTGCTCTGACAGCTGCCAGGTCCCCCTCTTAGAGTCCTCCCCACCAGAGGGTCACTCTGCCTTGCCCCTCATCACTGGACAATTTGAAATCCAGACTTTAGAGCTAACAAATTTTCTCTGTTGAAAAACAAAAGAAAAGCATGGAATTTGTTTTGAGGAGATGATCCTTGCAAATTCCCTAAAATCCTTGTGCATGACGAGTTCCAGTATTTCACTAATAGACAGTAAAATTTTTGCTTCTTTGCTCTCTGTGTGGAAGTTTTTTTCCCCTATTTCTTTCCCCTCTTCCTCCCTTGCCTTCTTATGTGTGAAAGGTTTGCAAAGCAAGTTAGCACTTTTGTGAAAGAGGTTCTTTTGTGAAAGAGGTAAGTGCTCGGACAGAATCATTAAAACTGGCAGGAATGAATTCTTGTGGTGTGTGCTAACAGTTGTCTAAGCTCAAACAGGATATAATCTGTTATTCCTGGTGGGCACTACCTTGTAGGAATATAATATTGTTACAGATAGAATCTTTTGGTAAGTGATAAATCTCAGGAGTGGTCTGGTGGAGAAGGGGGACAAGTGAGTCTTTCCTAAGCAGAAGTAAACTGGGGAAAATCTATCCTTCATGTGTCTGCCTGAGAAATTGTGACTTTTGATAGAAGCAAGTTATTCACAGTGTATATTGCCATTTTGTTTCATTCTGAGTAGAAGAGAATATTTGCATATACTTTCTCTGGTCCATTCCAGAGCTCTAACTGCAATAAAAGTCAGGAAAAGATTAGCTGAATAATAAATAGCAAAAGAATCATTACTGTAATTTCTACCATTATTAATCCATCTGAAGATGACAATTTTTGTCAGAGATGGCAACGTCTAGAATGTGTTTACTGTGATAGCCGTTTTACTGTCATCAAAAGCCTGTAGCATTTACTGCCACAATTAACATTTGTTCTCCCAATTCACCCCTGGGGAAAAGGGATGAATGCTTATGATGTTTGTTTTTTGTAGAATCTTAATTTTTTTAGGTAAGTAAAAAATACACTTTGAGGGAAGTGGTGGGATGCTTGGTGGAATTCAGGAGCTGCAAATTAGACCACAAAGCAGTTCTTTTTCAGGCAAATAACTTTTCTTCTTACACTATAAGGCTTCATTGTGACAGAACTTTGTGAGGTCCCGGGAGTACTTTGAATATAAACACTGCAATCTTAAGCTTAATTCAATATTTTGTGGAGTCAGTGGAGAAAGTAATATAATTTGTTCACTATAATCAGCTAATAGGTATCTCTGAAGGTCTGATTACTTCATGTTCAAATAAAATGCACTGGTACAATCCAGATGGGAGTTGATGATGGCATATATAACTAAGCTGGACTTGCTTAGGATGGAGATTTTTAACCAATTGGAGATAAAAGAAAGCATTATCATTGGATATGGTTCCTTGGGAGCTTGGTGTGAGTGAGAAATCCAAACCTAAACTAAATACTGTGGGCATGCAGTGTCAAAGAAAGGTTATTGCATAGTAACTAAAACTTTTTGAAGTCTGCTGCAGAGCCTCCAACATAATCCTCTGTGTCCCAGAAGTTTCATATCGTCCAGTCACTTTTCAAATACAAGCTGTTTTGGCTTAAGGAGGTGAGAGGCCAGTATATTTGCCTTCCCCCATTTCCCAGCATTTTCCTTAACAATAGCAGAGGCATGGCCACTTTCCCACTTTATGATGTGTCCCATTAGCACTTTGGGGTTGCTCTCAGTGGGCTCAGCCACCATGAGGGTGCAGCCAGGATTTGAGCAAGAGTGGTGGAGAGTGAAGGCTGCACTGTGCTGTGTGTCACTGCTGAATTATTGTCCCTATTGTCTGGTCCGAGCATTTCATGGCTGCATGTAGATGCTAACAATGTCTTGAGAGAGAATGACTTCCTGCAGAGCCATGTCTTTTAAGGATTCAGTTGAAGGATAAGCATTGCTCTCATTGGTATTTGTTAGGTGCTTCTAACCCTGGCTAAGCAATGTTTTAGCCTGCTCCTCACAACTTTTTCTTCTAGGCAGGACAGCGATACCTGTCAGACTTTTTAACATGTTAAACTTGCAGTATATCCCAGGTTCTCATATTCACTGTGTTGAAGATCCTCTGAGCTTTATGTGAAGCAGAGAAATGCTACATAATGGTCTTCTAATTTTTTGTTCCTTTTGACAGCTAAATACCAAGTCATTGTGAGTAAGACTCATCTGCCCAAGCACAGCTGTCTGTAACTGAGCTAATTTTCTTTCGTCATTAATTAATGAAGAAAACTAGGCACTTCTGGGATACAATTTGTTTCATACCAGAGGAGACATGTCAAAAATACAAGAGGTCTTATGACTTGCTAGTTTCAAAAATTGTGACCTAATTAGATCACTATCATTAGAGTACAGTAATTTCACAATTATAAGCTGCACCTGATTATAAGCCTCACCTCACGGTAGCCGGGAAGACCACAGCATTTGCCCTTATATAAGCCGCACCTGAATATAAGCCACACTTTTTTTTTTTTTTTTTAAAGCGAGGATCCATGTGTAACAAAGTAACAAATTAGTAACAGACACAAATTGGTGTCAGGTGCTCAAGTTGCAACAGTTTCCATAGACCAATGAAGCCTTTAAAGGCAGCCCCAGGCACCCTCCCAGCCGGCTCTTACTTCCGGGTTGGCATTCCACTGGGATTTGTCCATAGATAAGCTGTACCTGAATATAAGCTGCACTACTGGGGTAGGCTGGATTCTTCAATGAAAAAGGTGTGGCTTATAATCGTGAAATTACTGTAGTTTCACAATTATAAGGCGCATCTGATTATAAGCCACACATCTGGGTAGCCAGGTAGACCATGAGATTTGTCCATATATAAGCCGCACCCGAATATAAGCCACATTTTTTTTTTTAAAAGCAAAGATCCATGTGCGACAAAGTAACGAGTTAGTAACAGAATCGCACCAGCGCAGGGTTTGGTGTCAGGTGCTCAAGTTGCAAACAGTTTTCATAGACCAGTGAAGCCTTTAAACGCAGCCCCAGGCGCCCTCCCCGTGCCACAGGCCCCGGCAGTCCCGGCCTGGTGCTGGCTGCTGTGGCCCCCACCTGCTTGGTGGTGGTAGCGGCTCGCTCTCCTGTGTGAAGGCGGTGGCAGCAGCACGCTCGCCAGTGTGAAGGCGGCAGCGCCCAGCGTGGGCGAGCCCGTGTGCTGCAGTGACAGCGAAGGCGGCGGCACCTCGCTCATGCGAACACATCAAAGGCAGCTTGCTAGCGTGAACGCGGCAAAGGCGGGCTGGCCTCACCAATCCAGTGGCAGCCTGCCACCCACTCGCCTGTGGCTCTGGCTCACCGCCCACCCAGCAGTGGCTCCGCGGCAGCTCTCTCCCCGGCCGGCTCTCACTTCTGGGTTGGCATTTTGCTGGGATTTGTCCATAAATAAGCCACACCTGATGATTTGCCGCACTTCTGGGATAGGCTGGATTCTTCAATGAAAAAGGTGCGGCTTATAATCGTGAAATTACTGTAGTTCAGGCCATGAGACAGACTGCTAAGGCTTAGGTGACAAGAGATAACAATTTATAGCTTTACTTGGTAAGAGGAATCCTGGTAATCAATATTTCCATGTTTTCAAATGCTTTATAGGAATTGTATTTCTCATAATTTCTGTCCCTTCTTTCTTTAGACAAAAGCAGTGACAGGATTCCTTTCTTTCCAATTCAAATGTGACTTCTGTCCATATTTTGAAAGGGCAATTCTACCCAGGGATTCCTCAGAATGAATGAGCTGAAACGGAAAGGTTTGTGCAACTCAGACAAATGCAATGGGGTCAAGATAAGACTAACTGGATGCTGTTTTATGAGTAATTCAGGAGGTCAGAATAAATGATTTGGTAGTCCCTTCTAGCCTTAAAATCTATTAAAAAAAACTGAACAAGTTCAATAAAAATGTAATAGTGTTTTACAGAAATTATTTTAAAACCTATAAGAATTAATAGTCATTAATAGCCTTTTAATGATGTTTTCACTATACATTTCTAGTGCAGCAAATCCTACAGAGAGGTTTTTTCTTTTTAAATTGATGATGTGATGGGAAAAAAAAGTCCCCATTTGAATGGTCAGCCCTGGCACAGCAAAAAAGCTTGTTTCCCAGGATGGATGCCTCATATACATTTGCAAGTGGGAAGAACAGTAATTTGGAAATGAGACGGGAGATCTCATTTTATCGTGAATTTTCAAAGCATCACTCTGTGTATCATTTAGACAACCTTTGGCTCTGACTGCTGAGTACAAATGCATCAGCCAGTGTGTGTGGGCAGTATGAGTCGTTCAATTTTCCTACTATATAATAATAAAAAAACAAATGGTGGTGAAGCCAGCATTTAGGTCTAGAGAAGGAAGCTGTGATAATGCCATGAATCCTTGCACTCAGGGATCAACAGTGATGGCATACAAAGCAGGCATAATGACAGGCAGATTTTTGCTTAACGGGTGTTGATCTGAGCCACAGGCACATTTATCCAATCTTATTTTTATCTCACAGCTCCTGCACCCTGACTAATACCTTTAAGAAAAAGAGTGGTGCTTTAAAACACAGTAACTCAAGCCTACAGGAATTAAACACATTTGAAATCAAGTTAATTCTTTTGTGTTAATATCACAGTTTCTGGCCTTTCTTCCTTCCTCTTATACCCCATAGCTATATCTGGGTAATGTTTTAATGTAATATATTGTACTGTAGAGGCTGTTGTTTCAATTCATGCTAGTGAAAAAGAATAGAAATCCAGAGCTGCTACAATACTGCCTGCCTTCTGGGGATCCCTGTAGCCAAATGTGTCTGGAGAACTTCCCTTCATAGAATGTAGCTTCTGCATTGTACTAGTAAGAGACATGAATAAACATTCCATAATATAATACCTACTCTGCACACACAAACAAGTTTTTTTATCACAAAAACTAAGTTTTTATTGCTTTTATTAGCACTACTGCACAAAGACAGAACTGAGGATTACTCTTACAAGTTTTATTTGTGGTGAGACATGGGTATTTAAAGAAGATCAAGTGTGGAAAGAGAAGATGATTTCCATAATTTTTGATAATCAGACCATCACACTCAGGTTTACAGGCTGGTTGTAGATAATGTGATGGTCCAAATTAAGAGACTTAGGAATGAAAACTGTCAGAAACAGAGTATTAAATAGGGAAAGAGCCAAGCCTTTAATCCCATTACCTTATTCACATATAAAAGATAGTCAATTCAGCGGTACATAAACATGGACATGTTGACTCTAGAGAAACTTGGCAAGGCTAGTCACACGAGTACAATATACATTATAATTGAGTACAATATATATTATAATTCTGATGGCATAAACCCTGCATGGTAAATTGGCTCAATGAAGATTTTCTGAACTGCCCAAGATTCAGAAAAAAATTTCTGTCCAAAGTGCTTAAAGGTTAAAGCATTATTTTTAGATCTACATAACAAACTTGAACTATGAAAGCTCTAAACACTAGTAAAATTTTTCAGAATATTCTCTAGTGATGTGAAGAGAAATGTGATAGTGCTAAGAATGACACTGTTGTAGAGGAATAATCCTTTCCTCTATATAAAAGGGCCCAGGACTCGAATCAGAAGCGTGAGTATGGCATAGCAATGCCCACAGTACCTTCCCAGCCTTGCTAGGCTTGGAATTCTATCAATATTCCTGTGACATTTTGATCCAGAATGGAGCACAAATTATGGAAGGGTTGAAGACTGTTTATTGTTGCTGGAGTAGTAAGATACAAATTAATAAAGAAAGCAGCAGCAACAAAATGCTGCCGGTCACAATTTGTGATATAAAATTAAAGTAGACAGCCTGGAGGAGCTAGTGACAATAAGTAAATAACATTTACAAATATGCTGGAGGATACAAAAAACCCCCCAAAACCCCCCACAAAATGAAAACAAAAAAAAAAACCAAAACAAAAAAAAGCAAGAGAAGCAGTCACTCTCTTGATAGATGACAAGGGTAATAAAAAGCAGAGGGATGAGGCTTTGCACAATTCTCTTATCTTTCTGTCCTTGTTTTCACTCATGCATCCTAAACTGTGATGTGATCCTTCTCATGTTTAATGACAAGGGACATATAGTGTAAAGGAAGTAAGAAAAGCAGACATATTCCAGTGCCTTCAGTGCTTGTGTGAGCTTGTCACCATGCAAGAAACACAGAATCTGCAGCCTTGGAGCAAAGCTCAGCCCAAATGCCTGGCGAGGCTCACAGCTCTGCAAGAAAATCCTGCCTTTTCTGCTGGATCTTCACATCTGGCCCCACCACCTTCCCACAGCATCTGCATCCTGGTGTGAGTGAACACATCACAGGCCTGTGGGGGCACTCCGTGCTGGACAGGTCAGCAGGCAGCAGCTCTCAAGCTCATTTCTGCCTCTGATCAAGTTCCTCACTGAAGATTTCATCTGCCTTTCCCCTACCATGTGCCCCTGCACTACCAGTTGTATGAAACTCTTCCACATTTGCTAGAGATGTGCATCACACAAAAATTCTATGATACACTTGAGTGATTTTTTTCAACTTCACGGATTCCCTCTGTGTGTAGGTAAGACTTTCAGGGCAGCACACTACCAAAACGGTGCTCCAGTCTTTGTGTTTTGCTGCTGAGGTCTCTCTGGGTGTCATCAGCCAGAAGGCTCCAGCAGGCTCTTCCAGAATTTTCATAACAGTATTGCCACAAAACCTCCTTGGCCAGTCTGTCTTCACCTCTTACTTTCCCAGCAGCTCTCCATTACTGCTTTTCCAGGACTCACATATTTCTCAATGACATTCCTCTCTCCTCCCTCCCCCTATCCTTCCAAACATTCTTTTTCTCCCCGATTTTCCCAGCAGCAGCCTCTGTCTCCATGTCAGCTTGGTGCCTCTGCCTGAATTCCGTTGTTAACAGAAGTTACTGGCGTAACATACAATTACATGGCTATGGATTATAGAGCTCTATTTAGTATTCAAATCCTTGCTTTTCTCAAGTGGCAGAATATAATAAACTCCAAAGTTCTGCCTTCAGTGGAAGTTTAAAAGTGGAGACATGCCCAGTTTAAGTTTCCACTGTGTGTGGAAAGGAAGCTGGAAAGATTTATGGAAGGAAGGTAACGAGAGCTTGACAAATAGGGGAATTATCCCATAGAGGATGGCTGTGCTCCTCAGACTGCCTTTCCTTTGAGCTGGAGCAGCACTGGCCTCCGGGGTTGTTCAAAAGGGGTCTGTCTGCAGACCCACAGTGCTGCAGGAGTGTGACAAATGCAGCCAGAAATGTGCTGGCAGCTGCAACCTCCCTGGGCCTGGAAGCTGCTTCTGGACAGAGAAGAGTGGGATTGAAGGGCAAAAGTAACAACGTGGGGGCAACTTCAGGTGAAGAACATGCCCAGGCTGTCTGGACACTGAATGCTGGGAGCTGATGAAGCCCATCTCCAACTCCAGGAAAGAGGCCAGTCCGTGTCTGGGCCTGTTGGGCTGACTCAGGTGGGGCTTGGTGCCCTGAGGGGTCAGGAGGGAGCAGGTACCTTCATGGAGAGCCCCCCAGGAACCTTGGGAAGGGAAGGTAGCTCACTCAGCCTCAGCAGACACATCGCATCGTGCATCCCTCCCCAGCTGGCACAGCCCAGCAGGGCTACACTGCCCTCGCTCAGGCAGCAGATGTGTTCGGTGCAGGTGGCCATGCTGTGGCTTGGGCTGGCCATAGGAGCCTGGTCAGACAGAAATTTAGGAGACCCTGGCAGATGGCTGTTCATCCTCTGTGGGCTGGTGCTGCATAGCCCGCACCACCTTCACTCAGTGCAAAGCTTGGAAAAATCAGCAGGAGTAACATACCAAGGTAAATTACAGTAGTTTCACGATTATAAACCACACCTGAATATAAGCCGCACTTCC
>VRYO01002297.1:65382124-65399218 GCA_009812075.1 Sialia sialis | reverse complement strand
CTGGAGTCTTCAATGAAAAAGGTGCGGCTTATATTCGTGAAATTACTGTACTCACTTTTATTAAATAGAATTTCAGTGAAATATGTCTTGAGAGGATATATGACCCTTTTAAGTCAGGAAAAACTATTAGTTACTATAGAAGTCTAGAAAATATTTGTTCAGTGCTCTCCTAAGCATGTAGCCTGAATGCCTCACAAGCACAGTGTCACCATTATAAATTAAGCTGAGACTGTCTTCTGTTGTTCTGGTGTGATACACAAAGTCCTGTGAAAAAGTCCCAGCACTTTTTAGTAGCATCAAGTCAGGGCAATGCAGTAGAAAATCAGATTGGGGGGGTATTCCTGGTGAGTTTCTTAGGACTTTTGAGAAGAGATCATGCTTCTACCCTTTTTGAACATTGTGCTTACTAGAGAAAGTTTTAAAAGGGCTAATATTTTAATGTTGTGTTTTAGCATGTATAACATATATTGAAAGTGTCCTAAAATAACAAGGGTAAAAAACCCGGAATCAGCTATTAATCTTTGAGGCCATTGCACCATTCAGGCTGTGGAAAGATTAAAGGAATATCTTACTTTCTGAGGTACTCAGCAATTGCAGTGCAGTGCTACCAGAACTGCAGATTTCCATTTTGTTTTAAAGTAGCTGAAAAGCTGTGTACCTCCTCTGGTTGGCATTTGACAGGTGATCTAAAGCGACCCTAAGCATTAAATAATGGTAAGTATATCTGAAGGATTTTAGGCATCTTATCTGCACACTCAAATTTTTCAGTAATTTCCTTGCAATTTTCAGATGCAACTTAAACTAAAGGAGATGAAAGAAAATGAGGGAAACATTAACTTTTTTACTATGTGATTCAATTTTAGTGCTACATGCTATGAAAAGACCAAGCTCATTCCACTAAAATAAAATTTAAAACAAGCAAAAAAATATCAAAATTTGAACAAAAATAAAGTCCCTCCAAAAAAAAGTCCAAGTCTGAAACAAGGCAAAGTCATTCCAATTAATGTAGTTTCAGGTCTACCCGCAGTATGGGGAATTTGTTTTCTGCCAAACTTTAATTCATTAATTTCTTTATAGAGTTATAAACTGCGCTATTTCTCTTGTGCAGTAATCAACACTGTTAAGGAGCTCATGAGCAGATGTGATACAAGAAAGCCTTTTTATTTTATTTATTTTTTTAACTCAAAGAGTAATGACACCACAGTATCATGTGGTGAAGGAGCAATAATTTGATAAACATTGTCTCTCCATTAGATTAGAGCAATTAATCTGATTCTAATTTAGCTGAAACATTACCATACTGGAATCCCTAGAGCCCAATGAATAATCTCTAAACACATTGACACACTCAGCAGACAAACATTATCTCCACTCATACTGTTGTTCCATATGGTCTCCTCCCATTCTGATGGAGGGCACCCTGCTGTTTCAATCAAATAAATGTCAATTATCTGAGATAGATTTTTTAGTTCACAAACACAGGCTTACAATTCAGCTGTGGAGCAATTGTCTGCAGTTCTCCCCTGATTGCCTCTGCCTCCTTTTTCAGCTGCCCACCTTGCTGGATCGCTGTCAAACTTTTCTGCATCACACACAGTTTCCAGGGCTCTCTCTTGAAAATTGTAGGCACAGGAAATCATTTGTACCTGGGGAGAAAGCAGCAAAACACAGAAGAAATGGCAGAAGTGCTTGCCATGTAGGCTTCTTTACCCTATTAGCTGGGATGGTCTTTATTGCCTTTTCCATTTGTTGATCTAGCAGGGTGCCAGAACTCCATGTAACTAAAGACCATTTGATAGAGTCTTACTCCTCCAAGGCAATGCCTCAGAAGCCTTTTACTTCAGTGGGTTTTGGGCATGCTTGCCACATCCCACAGGCTGTCTGAGACTTTTATTTGAAAACACTATAAAAGATGACAAGCTGAAAACTTCAAGCCCATGCAAGCCACAGTTTTGACCACTGCTACAAGGTTCCAAGCTCATCCAAAATATCTCTTCAGAGTGATAGAGTAAATGTAGATTAGATATTAGGAAGAGATTCTTTATTGTGAGAGTAGTGAGACACTGGAACAAGTTGCCCAGGTTTGTGGATGCCCCTTTCCTGAAGTGCTCAAGACCAGATTGGATGGGGCTTTGATCAACTGGGGCAAGTGGAAAGTGTCCCTGCCCATGGCAAGGAGATTGGACAGAGATGAAATTCAAGGTCCCGTTCCAACCCAAGCCAAATATTATGATTCTGTTATTCTGTGGTAATCACGCTGCTTGTTGTCTTTGCCTCTTATATGACTTGTGACTACTATGGGGTCTGACACTGAGGGAGTATCATGCAATTCAAGTTGCTATTAGTAGAGATAAACTAATGCCATCAGCAGAGAAAAACAATCACTGTACCTGAGGTAGAACCCTCTGAGTACTGCTCCGATATAGCACTTTTCAGGTGGAATTCATTATTTTATTACATCATACATGACCTCAGCTCTCTTCCCTGGATGTGTCATGTTAGGCAAATACACCCAATGCTAAGGGCAAATGGAGATGAAAGATTTTGTTGAATTGTATTCTCTTCTGCTTTCTGTTGTTCGGGTGCTTAAAGTAATATAGCAGAAGATACTCTCTTTTCACCAATACACCTTAAACTGTACAAGATAACCCTTCTGCACCCGCTGCAAATTATATGGTATTAGTTGGTTGGTCATAACTGTTTATAATGATATGCAGCTGCACAAAGGGTGTCTGTATGTATGAATTGGAAATGCACTTGGCAATCTGACATGGAGAAAATTTTAAAATTCGAAATTTTGCAATTTTTTCAATTATGCTTGGCATTCAACTTGACTCAAATGATATGGCCATTGTGAGAAGAAAATGTTTGTTTTTGAATTTGGGCTGCGATCTGTGTGAGAAATTGATCCTTTGATCATATGAACAAGGGCCAGTGTAGCATTCCTCTAGCTGAGTAAACCTTTGGCTTGAATAACCTTTTAGGTCCAATAGACTGAGATAGTAAGTAAAGTGTGAGTTGCTTTTCAATAGCTTTTAAATCATGACTGTGAAACTAGCCTATTTTGGTTCTCTCAGGTATAGGATACCTGCTCTTCCCAGATCACTTCCCTTTTGCCTTCCTCACCAAGTTTTCTTCAATATTCATCACAAAGACTTGAAATGCTCTAATATCTCTGCTTTGAAGAAGTCTTATTTTTCAGGATGCTGACTACCTTCTCCTCTTCCTAATATCAAATGGGTTCCCAGATACTTCAGTACTTCAGAAGCAAATTAATTCATCCCATTTTCACCAGATATTCCTCTTCTCTAGCATGGACAGCTGGAAACACAGAAAATATGTCAATAAAATGGGGTGATTTGCATGCAGCAGCTATCTATATATTCCCACAGAAGTCAGAGCTTTCAAGCAGAGTGGGATGGTTGTCAGTTTCTAATGTAGAATTTCAGGCTATCCATAATTGTATTTTATAGAAATAAAAAGTGTCTCTTACTATGAATTTGCACATTATGTCACAATTAATGTGCCAATAAAGGCTTTGCTTGAGGACACTGTGGAACAACACACTTCTGTTAATATTGCTCAATAAAACTATTAATGCAATCAATTTCATTTGAAATGTCTCTTGTCTTGTAAAGTATCAGGTCATTAACTTTAGCAATGTCAGAGAGTTGTAACTATCCCATTCAACTAAATTAGTGTCCAAGGATTATCTAAGACCTCATATGGCACAGTGGAGACTATTAATGTACTACTGGATGTAAATAAACTGAGCAACCTTCAAATGCTTCAGGAAGGATGTAAGCTTGCACTGATACATGCTGCAAAAAAGGGGCAATGAGAGATGTGAGGCAGAGAAGGAAACAATAATGGCTTTTGAACTGAAGGCATGAGATAAATAAAATGCTATTGAACATCTGAAATTTTCTTGTAATCACAGTGATTCTCAGGCCTCAGTCTAAGGCATTTTGTATAATTATATTTAACATTCTTATCTGTTTTATTTCTGTTTGAATGATGCAAAATGAATAATTGAGCACAAACCAAGCTCAAGTCAGGGAAACTAAAATGAAACACACATTGAAAGACATGGGATACTACTTTCAGTCAGAATGCCTGTGTTCTGCCACAAGTATTTTTCATGCAATACCTGCCTTTCTCCTTTCCTTAACAGGCTGCCTTTGGTGGAGTCACCATCCCTGGAAGTATTTAAAAGATATGTAGATATGGCACTTAGGGACATGGTTTAGTGGTGTGCTTGGTAGTGATGGGTTAAAGGTTGGACTTGATGATCTTAAGGTATTTTCCAACCTAAGTAGTTGTGTTTTTCGTGCTACTGAGAGACAAAGGGTAGGGTCAGGGAGTGCACAAAGAAGAAACTCAGGTATCTCTGCATTAGCATTTTAGTTCAAATCAGGAGAGTACCTATGGAGCACAAATCATAATCTTTACAATATTCAGTTCACATTGTAGAGACATCTTGGAGTACATGAAAGTAAAATGAAAAGTGTGCTCTCAGTTGGTAACCAATTCATTTTTTCTCATGGCTGATCAAATCCATAGGAATTGAGTGGACCTAGTCAGAAATAAAGTGCCCTGAAATTTTGGTAAAGTGTAATATTTCTCTTCAGCATTGCTTCACTCAAAAAAATCCCCCTTTGCTGGGCTGCACTTCTTGCTTGTGTGGACATAGCAGGGAAAGATACTGTGGACTCTTTCCTCTGCTCTCCATACATGTTCTTATCCCAATACACTCTAGTACATGAATGCATATAAACAATGAACCAATAGTAGTTGCCCATTTACATTTGGGAACATCATGATTTTAAGCCTGTTTTTGGAAGCATCTGTGAATGTTTTGGTACTGGCGGTTCCAACAGCTGAATTTATTAATAACGTGGGGCAGAGCCTAGTGTGGGCAGTGTGAGTGCAGAAGGGAGAACTAGCGGATAATGGGACTGAACATGTTATTTTTGAACTCCTGTGGATGTGATTTGCATATTTTTATTCCTGATCTGCTCCTCTGCTTAAAATAAGCTAACTAATAATACTGGGAGCTGACTGTCCATGTGGTAACTGCTCTAAAGGACTGGGTGGATACCAGAATGAATAGTAGGGGACAATGTGACCTCGTTTGAAAGGGAGGTACATCCTGCAGTGTGTGTTGGGAGGAGTGTGATGGGTAGACTAAGGAAAATAACTCTTCCCCAGTCCATGTTGGTGGTATTGTACCTACACCAAGGTAGATTGGTTGGAGGCCAATCACAAAGATGATACAACTGCAGTGCTGAGAGCGGTGCGAGGTCGTACAACCAGGGGCAGCAGCAAGAAACTGCATTCAGGTTTGTCATTAGGAAAAAGCTTGTGCCATAAGTGCCACACTGGAGCAGGCTGCTTAGAAAGATTGTGTGATCTCTGTTGTTGGATATTTGCCCTAGATGGGAAAAGCTGGTTTAGTGCTTGTGATGGCCCTGCTTCAAGTGGGATGTTGGACAAGGTGACCTAGGGAGATCCCTTCCAGCCTGCACTGTTCTGACTGTAGAAGGTTGTGAACTCCAGTGCATATTAGGAGATTGACACAATGAGTAGATTTGTTAACTAGAACATTTGGCTTGGCCTGGCTTTCTGGAAGGTCACGAGTAGCATAAGCTGTATCCCTCACTGGGACACCAAAATCTGTAGCAGTTACCTGGGCAGAGTCTGTCTATTTGAATCAGAGATTTCTTAGCAAGAAGAGAGGTAAGAAGGTGGAGAAACTAGAGGGAGACCCTTGGGGAGCCTGGTTTATCATTGCTGAGGGGAAGAGGGGAATGGTAGCAGTTTCTTGGATAAGGCTCCTCATTCTCCCACCCAGAAGTAGCTGCTGCCCTTCATGTTTCCAGCTGTAGTCACAGCAAAGGCTGATTTCCACCTGGCAGCCTGCTGCCTGAGGCAGCTGCCTGCATCACCTCACCTTGATGACTAGCTCTACTCAGGACTTGCAAACTTGCCCTGGGGAACGGAGCAGCTGCACTCAAAATACTGAGCAGACGTCTTCATCTCCACCTCAGTACTGAAGGTTTTCCTTTTTCTCCCCGTGGGGCGGCTCAGTGGTACAGGTTAGGAGCAGAGACAGGTGTCAACATGGCCTTAGTGAGACATCTAAATTTTCTCAGCTTTACTGAGGTACTGGGAGATGACGCTGCAATCTGGTCTCAGAAATGTCATACATATGGACTGGCAACTAGATGTGACCCACAGAGGCATAGCTGAGCAGGTGTCTGCTTAAAAAAACAGCTGCATTGATGATGGCTTTTCTTCACTGCCTGTGTCATTTTTCTCATCCAAAGTCAGTGGGATCAGTGGCATTGAAAATACTCAGTACAATATTTCAGCTCCGATTTTAAAATTTAAAAAATATTATAATTTAAACACTTTTCTTTCAAAATACATTTTCCCCCAAAGTTTGACTTTTACTGAGGATATTTTTCTGGTTAACTTCACAATTTACATTATTTTCCTAAGAAATCAGTGACTTTTTTGGTTTTGAGTTTCTTTCTGAGAGTTTTAGTGAGACAAAAGAAACTTTCTGTGGTGAGACTGGTTAAGTAGGCTCCTTTCACAACACAATAGTTTGTTAGCAAATGGTAAATATGACCTATGACTGCAAGACTCTAAGTGGATTTTTATCTCTGCTCTATTTTCAAGATGTGACAAAATTACTGGGTAGCCTGTGTATCCAAAGTCAGAAATATACTGGGAGCTGAATACTGCCAGCAAGAGCAGAGAAGCCTGATTTTAACTCCATTGCAACACAGCAGAGTTCTGCTTTCATGGTGCATTAATTCAACACCTGCAGGCGCTCTCTTCCCTTGCTGAAATTACAGGCTGTCTACTGAGTAGTTAGGGCTTGGAACTGAAGTATAAAGTCATGAGGTCTTTATTGATCAACACAGGGCCAGATCCTAATAGCTGGATGTAAGCTACAGATGCTCCCTCATGTTGCCTAGAATGGAGACAAAGGATGAAACATAGCTGAGATGTTTTACTGCCATGTGCAGTTTTTAGAGTTCTTCACCTTTAAAATAGAAGGTTCTTTAAAATCAAAGTTGGAGTGCTGGAAAAGGATCAGCATTCAAATTATGTCGGTTAGTTTATCAGTTGAAATTATAATTTAAAAGTCACCTCAGCATCTCAAAAAAGATTTTGAAGCACAGGACTACATGAATTGGACAAAAGCCAATCCAAAATCTTTGCTTTTGTCATATGCATTAATACATTAAATTAGAAACATTAGGGAAGCTTACTTTAATTGGAAAGTAGGTAGCTGACAGCATTGTTTGGCTGTTGGGCTGTTGAACCGCTCTGGTTCTTGTGCTGGTAGGAAGGGCTGGAAATAAGAGAGTCTAGAGAGGAGGCCATAAATAAAAAAGGACCTTTAATTCAGTACCTTAGGTAAAAGTTTGTCATAATGAGACTGCTGTGGGGCATGTTAGCATGCTCCAATAAGCAATATGCTATTGTTTCTTTGGTTTCCCTAATGCAGCATTGTGTTATAAGGTCTCTGTCTGGCAGGGTGGAAATGGGGACTTTTCTGAACTCGGAGAGCAAGAGCTGCTGCCTCATTCCTGAAAATCCCAGTCCTCTCCTGTGTCTGGAGCAGTGGTGCTGTGGGGTTCCTGAAGTGTCCCATACTGCACTGGCTTATGTCTCCTGGCTGGTTTTCTACCTTCAGGCAGGCAGTATCTCTTCAGGCTCCGTGCCTCACCAGAGCTTTGACGGGGGAGATGCTGTATCACTGGCAGCAATGTTTGGCGGTAGCAGATCTCTGCAGTAGAAGACCTTGCTGAATTCCTGCCAGTGTTTGCAGTGGGTCAGTTACCTGAGTCTTGATGCTGTTCAGTGGATCAGTGGGGGTATGTAGAATGCACACGCTGCAGTATCCAGCTGCATACACTGCTCCACTCTGAATGCTGAACAACTTGCCCAGACTTAATGGGGACTTGCTGTACGCTGTAAATTTAGCACATAAACCACCAGACTATAAGAGCACTGAAAGGGGTTGTACCACATGGCTTTCTGGCTCTTTTCCCAGTCCCTGATGGCCATCAAAAGGAGGTATCTAGGAAAGAGAATAAAAACAGGGTGCACAATATGTGATACTTCCTTAGGCACTCTCCCTGCTTCCAATCATTTGCAGCTCACAGACTTCCTGACCTGGAGATGTTTCTTTGAATTTACAGCCTGAAAAGAATTCTGATTGTGAACCTGCCCTGCCTCTCCTTGGATCCATGTAAGCTTTTAGCTTCTGCAACGTCTTGTGGTGTGGAGTCCATCAAATGCACGTGCTTTTCTAAGATCGCAATCTCAGAGGTCAGGCTGACTTCTCATGTCAACAAGATTCAATCCCCCATTGCCATCACAGCAGGATTGTGCTCCAAAACCAGCTCTTCTTCAGTACCCTCTCTCTGTACCTGTTAATACACGTTAATATTGATTAATGCACTCACCACATATGGTGTAGGCACTTATCTTACTCCCCATCCACCTGGGATACACATTAATCAACAGTACAGCATGGTATAGTATGTCATGTCTCATTGCTTAAAGATTTTCCTACTCCCTTATGTTGTTTTTAAATTGAAGAAAACTAAGTGCTCAGACAGAAGTAATAGATCAGTATAACTAGATTTGTCTTAATACACCCCTGATGGATTTGCCCAGAAAAGTTTAACAGAAAATCTTTTCCAGAATACAAAAAAATTCTGAGGAATTATATCACTGAGGGCTGTTTTCTGCAGAAAAAGCCAAAAAAGCTCTTTGTTCTGTCCCCATGACTACCACAAGATAAAGACATTTTTTTCCAATTGTCCATTAAAAAAAGATACAAATTTTTCACTGTGAGGTGTGTTTAGGTACCGGAACAGGTCTAAACCTCTGTGAACCTGGGGAGGTTGCAGATGCCCCAACCCTGGTGGATAAAGCCTTGAGCAACCTGGTCAAGTGGGAGATGTCCCTGCACATGGCAGTGAGGTTGGGACTAGATGACCTTTAAAATCCATAGCAACTCCTAAATATTCTGTGATAAATTTATTGGCTTCAGAAAAACAGCATTTCAGCTTCCCAAACTCTTAATTTCTGAAACAGTAGTAGGTTATGGGCTGAGTACTGCTGTAGCTTAGTTCAGTTGACCCCGGAGATGGTGGCACTCAGTTTCCCTGATGCTGGACACCAGGAGCCAGGTGCCTGGTCTGAGTGGGCAGCTCTGCGGTGGACACAGAGGAATGAGTGCCTCCTGACACAGATTTATTTTAGGTGTTTAAAAACAACCCCTAGAGATGCTCTATTTATTAGGGGTGGTTGATTCATTGAAAACTAGCTTACACTGCACATTACCTCTGGGAAAAATTGGGTCCTGGGACCTGGAGCTTAAAGAAAAAAGAAACACGATGGAGAATTATTTGCATTGTGTTTGGTATAACACTCTTCACATATATAAAAATTCATATTCAGTAGACATAAAGGAATTGTATAAACTAAATTTTCACAGAGGCTAATGCACACAACACAAGACCAAAAGACTCATAGGGCAAGCAGCAGGTCCTTCTAGTGCGAGTAGTTTCTGGTGCAAATTGTCCTTTTACAGGTCATACGCATGGTTAATACACCTAAATGATCACTAAATCCTTATTGTTGGTGGTCTCGGTGTAAAACAAGGACGGAAGTGGTGGATCGATGTATTTTCTAGGGGTGCCAGTGACAAGAATGAAAGAGTTGAACCAGAGGTTTTGCACTGTGTTCTGTATTGTAGGACCTACCTCTTGAGTGCATAAATTTTCTTATATTTGTTTTGGAAATTGTGGACAAAAGTGTGTCTTTTATTACTTAAGATATTTCTGAGCTTATGCACAACCTACTAATTACAGGGTATATTTTAATGTGCTTACACAAAATGAGGGAGGTTTTTGTTGCTCATGTAGTTCTTATCATACCATTTTATCACTTCTGAATGCAAGTTCTATGGCCCATTAATGTACTTTTTGAAATTTTTTTTTTAAATTCTGTCAAACAAGCTCACAGTTTTCTTGGTTTTTCAAAAGATGTCAATATGCCTTGCAGATTATTGGCACTTGCATGAATACCAGATAGAAACTGTGATTTTCTTACATTGACTGCATATCAGATGCTGTGTGATAAAGGATACAGTCAGGTCTTCTGAGCATTGTAAATGTGGCTTGTGATGCAAAGAGTGAGTCCAGAATAACTTTAATGCAGGAAGTATTTTGATGCATTATGAAGAGCTGTTTAATGGAATTATACTTTGCAGACTATTTATGCAGTGCCTTCATCTTTAAGAACTGTATAAATAATAAATAATCCTCCTCATCAGTGTCACTATATCCTATTGAATAAGTCTCCAAGGCACTATAAATAAAGGTTTTCTTGTAACCATTAATAATAAACAGAGGAAAGATTTCTTCGCTGACTTTTATGAAGTTTTCAGTAGTGTGTAAACTTGATTGGGCATTTTTGATAGTGGCACCATATTTGCCTGCCTGAGATGTTCAAAGGCAAGGAAGGTTGTCAGGTTCACAAATCCCACAAGTTTCTATAGGATTTCAGAGCTTGGTGGGTTGTTTGTTAATATCACTGCAATCTAGTACTCTCTAGGGTACATTTGAAACTGCAATTACATTTAAATATGTCAGGACTTTCCCTAGACATGCCCACGGGATGAAAACAGGGCAACCTGTCCTTGCTCTAACCAAAGAGAACTCATTCAGTTCAGGACATCTCGGGTGGCTTTTAGCCAGCTCAGAGTAATATAAAATCATAGGATACAGTAATTTCACAAATATAAGCTGCACCTTTTTAATTGAAGAATCCAGCCTACCCCAGTAGTGCGGCTTATATTCAGGTGCAGCTTATCTATGGACAAATCCCAGTGAAATGCCAACCCAGAAGTGAGAGCCAGCCAGGGAAGCGTGCCTGGGGCTGCCTCTAAAGGCTTCACTGGTCTATGAAAACTGTTGCAAATTGAGCACCTGACACCAAACCCAGCTGGCAGTGATTCTGTTACTAATTTGTTACTTTGTCGCACATGGATCCTCTCTTTAAGGGAAAAAAAAAATTTAAAAATTGCGGCTTATATTGAAGTGTGGCTTATATATGGACAAATCCTGTAGTCTTCCTGGCTACTGGGAGGTGCCACTTATAATCAGGTGTGGCTTATAATTGTGAAATTACTGTAATTTGGGTTGAAAGGGACCTTAAAGATCATCTTGTTCCACCCCCTTGCCATGGGCAGGGACATCTTCTACTACACCCCGTTGCTCAGGAGCCCATCCTGGTTTCCTCACTTATTTCTCTCTGTGGTTCACTCACTCATTGGTGATAAAGGCTCTTATTTATTTGCAGGTAAAAGCTGGTTTGGCTTTTTAGGATCATGCATGCTGGTAGTTTATGTGGAAGGCTTTCTCCAGTCCCACCTGAGCAGTGACTTTGAGGTGTCATGGTTGAATCTCCAGCCCCTCCCTAGCATCATCCTTTGAGCAACACTTTGCTATTGCTGTCACTGGGACATTATATTTGCTCTGTTTCCTAATATGTTTCTCATTATAGAATATTTTTTTTCCCAGCAGTGGTAAGTGCAAGAGAAACTACGCTCAACCAAAGAAGGAAATTGAAAAAAAGCCCAGAAGGATATTAATCAGACAAGACATGAGAAACCTGAAGAAGCGGTGAGTTATAAATTTCCACATTCAGAGGACACTGCTTGCCTTGTACCTTTCAAACTTGTTAGTGCCACTGCTGATCCAAGCAGTATTTCTGGCAATTCTCATTAGGATTCTCCTGCCCAAAGTCAATGGACTGTCTGTATCATAGAGCACAAGGACTAAACTTTGCACTGCATACACTAAAAATGTGTCTGAAATGCTGTCCATTCTTAAGGGCAAAGGAATCAACAAAATAGCCTGTGCAAGACCTATTCTGATATGAACTCTTCCCATGACCTTTATATCATGAAAATCTGATGCCTCTGGGAGAAATAATCTTAAATGCTTCATAAATACTTTTAGGCATTAATATAAGACATAACTTTTCAAGGGCTCCAAACATCAGTCAGTCCCATTGCCTTTTATTAGCTTTGAAGAATTTTATAGTAGTATTTTACTTCTAAATTGAGAATATTTTTTTAAAGAGAAAACAAAGCAAAACACGCACAGAAAGACTAAGACTAGAAATATTCTGATTTGTTGCAGCAGCAAAAATTTGCATGTTAGCAGAGGCCCACGTTGGGTTGTTATGCCCTATGCTTTTGTCATGCTTTGTCTCTCTCTGTTTAAATTAAATCTCAAAGCTGCTGTTGGGTCCATTTTGGGTAAAGCAGAAGTGGCATAAAGCCAGTTTTTCTCAGCTGAGAAAGTGCATTCCCTCTGTGATAAAGCCTTTTTAAAAAAAGACACTATCAATAAAGTAATCAGTAAAGTAAGAAACATCAAGGTAGATCCAATAGTCACAGCAGAGAGTTTACTAATGTATAGCAAACCTGCCTGCTTCTCATGAGATCACCACAATAGACCTGATGTTTTTTGGTTTTAATTTTGTGTCAGCATGAGCTCTGTTCTCTCTGTTCAATATAGCACTCTTTGTACTGACAAAGTGGAAATGGCATCTATCCAAACACTTTGGCTCAATGAGCCTTGGTTTTGATGACCTTATGCCTTGTTGGCCTTCTGGTTTAACTGTGGTGAGTTTATTGTTGGCTTCCAAGCAGTTAAATGTAGTCTGAAAGCTTTTTCTTATTTACTGCTTCATTTTTTCCCTTCCTTTTGTTTTTGCTTCTCATTGTAGAGAGAAATACTCTGTCAAGGACAAACAC
The DNA here is from genome assembly GCA_009812075.1 of Sialia sialis. Taxonomy (NCBI): domain Eukaryota; kingdom Metazoa; phylum Chordata; class Aves; order Passeriformes; family Turdidae; genus Sialia; species Sialia sialis. Next base: position 65,386,356 of record VRYO01002297.1, on the reverse strand, counting down.
TTAGGTTATAGATTTTTTTTTTCTTTTCTATTATTGTTTTTATTACAAGGTAACCCTGAAGACCTTTTAATAATCTTGATTGTTTAAAGAGGCTTCATAAAAACATGACATCTCAGATGTAGAGATAGGTATAATTGAGTGAAAGATTCCATTTGCCAGGAGTCTGCTACAGTAAGATCCTAAGGAATTCAGAAAAATGGAAAGAGTCAGTAAGGTTTTAGGGGAATTTGATAGGAGGCCCCATACAAATATCCAGATGAAACTCTAGCCAGTTATTCTGTGCTGAATATTATGCCTTGATGAAAATAAAATACCTGAGTTTAATCTTTCATTCAGGGTAAAGATTTGTAGTATAATGACCTGATTTAGCTGAAAAAAGGAAAAAATAAGTAAGTCTGACAGCTGAGAACAGAAGGGGGATTAATCTCAAAAGCTGCTAGTCTTTGTTTCCCATCCTTTCATTATTGTTCAGTCAGAGCAAAAAAAGGACTAGCTGCCCTGACACAGCCCCAATTGCATTGCTCAGAGAAAAAGAGAGGCATGGTGAAGAGAGAGATTTCATTATTTACAGGCAGAGGAACTGAGAAGAAAATAGATAGAAAAGGAGACATTTGGTCACCTGGGACAAAAGCAGGCTGACAGTCACCAGCAGGTGCAGCATGGGCAGCTGCAGGTAGGTATGACAGGGTGGGATGTTTCACAAGGTGCAGGGTGCAGTAAGCCACTGAATGCATCGTTACTCCACTTTTCAGTCTACACTGGACTTCCAATGTGCACACGAGGGGAAGGGAGGTGATGCTGTGGCCTACATTAGAGTGCTGTCTGCTCTTCTGATGTCTTTGATGATTGCTCTTTTTGGCATGTGACGTGATCCCAGATCTCATTCCGGCTGTGACCATGTACAACCACGAGCTCCACTACAACCCCTAAATGCCAGGGGCTGCTGCAAGTCAGACTGTCGTGCACCTACTCACTCCAGCTGACCGGAATTGCACTTGAAAGTACCATGATGTATCTTGTACTTCTTATACCAGCTGTTTGAATTAATGCTTTAGTCTGGTAGGCTTTATTTTCTGCAATAATACTGAGACAAATGTACAAATTATCATTAAAGATTTGGAGGATGATGAGGAGATGAATTAGAAGCAGTTATAGATTTTCCAGAATCAGGTTATGTCAGTTGTCAAATTTCTTTCTGGAACTAAATAATAACTACCCTTATAGATAGGAAAGAAACAGGCTATGACATACTGCCTTCTCCTGACAAATTCTGATTTTATCTCTCATGACATTTCATAAACTAGCCAAGAAAGCACTCTATAGATTTAATTATAATAAGACTAGTTGCACTCTCTTTGGAAAACTGCATATAAAAAGTTTTTAAAAGCTCACTATCACTTTTCAGTATTTTTGTGAACTTTCATAGGATACCAACATTTAAGGAGCATACTGTAGGACAGGATTAGTCTTAAGAAAGAGTGTGACACATTAAAGATGCAGTCTAAGGCAGCAGTTCAACACGAAGAATTCAAGATATTATTCTTGGACAGGAATAATCTTCTTACATCCACAGAGAGAGAGAATAAGAGTCTGGATAACTGAGCGTCCTCCTCACTGAAAAATAAGAGGTTAGGCTGAATCTCCCGTCACAGTGAATCACCAACTGAAAGGATAAGAAAAAGTAATTTTGTTGTGAGTTAATAGGTTACTTACACAAGAGTATTGGTATTTAAAATCATCTTCTGGTCTATTTAGTTTTGGTAAAGGTTCGTTTGGAATATTATGCCTAGTTTTGAATACTAACTTTTGACAAATACCAACTGGAGAGATTGCTGAAAACAACAATTTTGGGAGCAGAAAATGTGATTTATGAAGAAAGGCTTAAGGAATTGGGATGATTAAATAAAGAAAGACAACATTAGCAGGAAACACAACAGTGTTTGCAAAACTTAAAGGAGGGTGGAAAACTACTGCTTCTTTCACATTCTACTGATAGAATGAGAAATAACAGGCTTTAACTGGGGTAATGAGGATTCCTGCTAAAAGTTAGGAATAACATAATGAGAGCAAAGACAGAAAAACTGTAGCACAATCTGTGAAAGACTGGAATCTCCACCTGAGGAACCTGTCTGTCAGGGTAGAGTTCAGTGAGGAGAAGGATTAGATGTCCTCTTGAGATCATTTCAGTATGATTTTCTAGAACTTTTTTGCTGAGTCTGTTTTTGTTTTCCATTCAAGATGAGATTCCTCCTCAAGAGCAACTGTAAGGTGAAAGATGTTATTTAGCAGGGGAGATTAATTTGACTTGATTTCCACCTATGTGCTCAAGATCACATCTCACATACTCAAAATGGATTTTTTGCATCCTGTGTGAGCCTGTGGTGCTGGCTGAGCCTAGTAGGTAGCCTTCAAAAATACCTCTGCTCTACTTGCAAATGCTTAAGAAATTTGATGGGTTTTATTTTATACATTGCACAGTTTGCAGTGAGTTAGAAGTCAACATGATATTTAAAAAAAAATTTACTGCTTTGGAAAACCTCAGGCTTTGATTCATCTTGAGACACTCATTTGCCTTAAGGTATGCTCTACAGCAAAACAGTGCATGAAATTGTTTGCACTTCTCTAAATGTTGTTGCCTTTGCTGACTATAATTCAACTTCCAAAAGAAAGTTTCAACTGTCCTCGCTGTAACCCTCTCATTCTCATGGTTCTAGGCTATGAATACATTGGCATACAAATATGATAAAAAAAAAAAAAAAGTTTTCTTGTTAATAAGTTTTCCTGAGGTTTGTAAGGTCTGGTTGCAAATGCTTGGTAGTTTAACCATTTCATCAGAAGACTCTGAGCTCTATTATTAGGATTGTTGATTTTGGCTGCTAATTGCAATCAAAGTGGGATAATTAAAAAAAAGCAGCAGTGGTTCAAAATGATTGCCAGTTGTAATTACAAACCAAAATCAACAATCCTACAGCCTACTGGCACCACCTGTTTTTTCCTGCTCACTGTGACTATTGTTCCCCATTTCCTCTTCTCACTCAGCACTGGATACCTTCTACTTCCTGCTTGACCCCTTTGCAGGGCTTTAGGAGTGGGATCTTCCAGGGGCCGCTGCTATCAGCATTACAAGCATTCTGCCCACGTATGTGGGGCTTGTCCTGACTCCTTCCCTGTCATGGGAAGAATGCCTCTTGCTGAAGGAAACATCAGGTAGCCAACTGAATTGATTAAAAAAACTTTCATTGCTGTTTGTTGAACTGACAGCTGGAAAATTGATTCACAGTTAACAGTTCTAATTTCTATTACAGAGTATCTAACTCCTTCTTGAATATAATTCAGATTTTGCATTTAATAACTTGAATATTTTTTTTTTTGCTTATGTGTCACATACTGCATTTGCATAATGAGATTTGAAAGCATGTCCAGAGGTAAAGAACCCCTAAAATAGCCTAGATTATGTTGAAGGAGACAAGGAGACATTTACATATAGAAGCCAGAAGAGGGTGAATAAAATCTTCTTCAGGGCTGTTAAACATTCTGCCAGTTTACAGTAATATCTAATTTGACATTTCATCAAGGGCTGTGGAGGCAAAACAATTATAACATAGAACATGGCAAACAAATGAGTCCAAAGTATAAATACAAAAAAAAAAGCAAAAATAAAACATTTTAAAATATAATTAGTCAAACTGGTCAGGGGCAACTTCCTTCCATGGCCCAAATATTTCATTCCTAGGCTTGTGCCTAGTTTTAGGTTCAACCTTCTGCAGTCTGGAAAAGTAAACAGCTGTGTTGGTGAGCTAGTTTTGGGCAGGACAGGGTTAATATTTTAGTAGTAGCCAGGAGGGGCATAATTTTATTTGATACTATGTTGTACTTGAAAGAGACAGAATTAAGGGACTGCATTTTGGCTGGGGAATGTTGGTATTTTGTTGCAATTCTTCCCTGTAAATTGTTTTTGTCTAATACATTTTGGTTTTAATATAGATATTACTGTTCATTATCTTAGCTCATTATTCTTTCCTGTAAATTGTTCTTATCTCAGCCTGTAAATTTCACCTTTTTGTGCCTCCAGTCCTAAACTCCATCCCGAGTGGAAGGGGGAGGGCACAGGGTGGAGAGAGAGCAGGTGCTGTCTGGTTTCAGAAAGTCTTGTCTGGGGAGTGGAGAAGGTACTAAATTGAGGAGTGCCATTCTCAAGGCACAACAATTGCTTCCAGTGATTTTTCACTAAC
>VRYO01002297.1:65355471-65371075 GCA_009812075.1 Sialia sialis | reverse complement strand
TGAGGATGGTACTTTTGCTGTATTATCTGATGTCTTTTATTACATCTTTCTGAAGATAAAATGAGTTATTTCCATATCTATTTCTCTCAATAAAATACAAGAAGTCCAGACAAAGTAGCCCTCAACCTCTAGTGGCTGAGACTTAATGCTAGCTGTCTATATTACAGACTCTATCTAGCAATTCAGTTTTGCTGTGACTCACAGAACTCATTTAGCATTTCTGATGAAGCATGCTCAGAAGTGAAAAACATGAAGAGGAGCTGGAGCTACAGTGCTGGAGCAGAGGAACTGAGTCTTCTTCTATGGTGGGACTCCAAGGAGTCTTCTGCTCTGTCTCTCTATGTGATCTCTTAGATGTATGTAGAATTGTTAGAAACAACAGACTGAATGCATTAACCAGGACCTTTAATTCACCTTGTCTAAAATTCTTTGTTCTCTATGCCAGTCACAGTTCTTTGCCTGCATCTGAGTAGTATTTTTTTAAAAGGAAAAGAGTACAATGTTCAGCTGAATAAGTACTAAAATTTTGTCGTAAGATATGTTGAAAGCTCTTCAGATGTTTTAAGAAAATAATCAGAATTCAGAGTGTATATTAAATTATCAACTATCTAATAAGCGTGCTACTTCCCAGCTGGGATCCTTCTGGTACATTCATTCATCTTCAACCTGTGTAATTAAAGATGAAAGGTGTAACACTGATGATCCTTCTCTAGAGATCTCATCAGTTTAATTCTAGAACTATCAATGGAAAGGGAATATCATATAAATTTTTCAGACTTAATTGGACACCTGCTGGAGGTCAAGCAAAACAACCAAGGTCTACTGAAACAGGGATTGCCTTCAGTAATTTGGTAGGAGGGGATTTGGCAAGGCAATGCAATCTTTGTTTCATATTTGCTAATTTGCTACAAACAAATTAGATTTGTCTAGTAAAGTAGACACTAAGAAAGAAGTGGAAAACAAGAAGACCATACAGGAATGCGCTTAAAAATCTCATCATATAAACTGGTAACCTCATGCATGGAGGAACTGAAGCAAAGAATGCTGTTCCAGGGTTGCATTTAATAGCTTCCTACTGATCCAACAAGGGTGTGCAGAACTATTTCTGGTGTAACACAACTTCTTTATAAACTCCTGTTCAGAAAATGTGCTGTACTAGAAGAGTGAAAGAACAGCCTTTGTTTACCTCAAGAGTGATTTAAAATCACATTAGTGTGTTTTGATGTAGTGAAAAAAAGAATGACTCACTTTAAAAATAATTTTTCATATGGTGGTGTCAAGAATACTTTTTCATTATGATGATGTCATCAGATCCACATATCCGTTTATAGCTGTTATTTAAATTGCTGTTTCCATAAATGTATATGACTGCCTTGAGGGTGTCTATATTTGTTACAGAAGTTGTCTCAGGAATCTTGGAGCAATCTCCCAATCTAATTAAGAGTGCTTTAATTATAGTGCAAAGGACTGTGCTGCTAACACTAAAGTTTCAAAAACCACGAGCTGGGCCCCATAATTAGAGACTGGTCCCAAAATGTGAATACTTGCTTTTTAAAAGAGTATATTATGTTTTGGGCTCAATGTTAATTTTTGAACTCCCTCTGCCCCCTGCCATGGTTTGTGTGTGTGTGTGCATGTATGTGCATGCATATGTGCTGTAATTCTACAAATAATGCTCTTTCTTCACCATAGGTTTAGGAAAAGGCAGTGCTGGTCCTTTGTCTCATTTTTGTCTATCTGCCTACCTTTCAGCACCCAGAATTGTTACTCTACAGGTCCTCCTGTGGAACCTTACATTACTCACTCCTTGAGGAGGGGACAAGTTGTAGTGTCTTGTGTTCTTCTTCTCCAGCCTGGAGGGGAAAGAGATGTGAAAAAAGAACCGAGGGAGCTTTCCCATATGGAAGAGACAGGTATCTTGACTTTCCAGTTGCTTTGCTACTCAGATGAGAAGTTTATCTCCTTGGCTTTCATTTTCCCCAGAGCTAGAAAAAGACAAGTTTTGATGCAGGACCAAAGCATTTGGATATATCTGAGGCTTAAACCAGGGCCTTCCTTGCCCTGGCTACAGGACAAAGCTAAGATTTGGTGATAATGGTTTTAGTCCATGTGCTGCAGGAAACAGGACTTACTATGCAGTGTTTTTCTTCTGTCAACATTATATTTAAGTTCTCTATGATAAAAGATGCTCAGCTCCGACATTGATAGGTACAGTCAGTCTTCCATACAAAACAGAATTAAGGAACTTCTGCTTGTGTAGAGGTTCTAATACAAGACTTCATCTTTGCTTTTTTAAAATCAGTTTCCTATAGCTTAACTAATCCCTGGAATAATTTATTTCAGTTATCCCTAGAATTTCAGTTAGTCAATTACCATAAGGCATCACCACATCCTACAAGGCAATTTGAATGTTTTGCCTTGGAAATGGCTGTGTTATAACTTAATGTGGGATGTGTTGCCTGTGAATAGAAATATTTTTGATTTGCCTCCTCATGGCCATGACATAAATAAAGAAATCATCCAACAGTCCCCCCAGACAGCAGCAGGGATCTGCCTCACCACAAAATATTCTTTGCCGTGGCACTTCAAAGAGTTATTATACTAATTGAGATTTTTTTTAAAGGGTAAGAAGCTTTCAAACTTTTTTTCCAATTCCTGTAAGTTTTTCATACTTCAGTGTTTGCATCATTCTCTGAATTGGTTGCCGTCATTGCATATGCTCTTCTACTTGCAAACCTCCTTGAATAACATCCTTTTTGTATCAGCTGACTCAAGGTCCCTGGGTACTTTCCTCCCTTTGTAACTTTTGAACATTATCTAGGAATGAGTAATGAGGTGTTCCAAGTTTGACCAGACATTCTGATAAGCACATCTGTCACTTCATTTTCATTTCTCAGTTTTGACTCCACTGCTTGTAAATTATGCATCCTTTTTGACTGGGACAACAAAAAGACCACATATCCCCTTTCTTAGCTCTTGTTTGCACACCATCTACACTGCACTTGAACAGTTAGGTTCTCAAGCACTCTGCTCTGATGATTAAGGACTATGTTTTTAAGGCAGAGAGATTGTGTGTTGCTCCAGTGAATCTTGAATAGCCTTTTGGAAAAATGCAAAACTTAGCTCCAAGTGAGGCTCCTTGAGTACTATCTAAATACAGGCAACTCACCTTTTCTCATCATCTAAGCTTCACCTGGAGTCAACAGACAGAGAAACAAGCACCATAGAGAGGGGCATATTTTTTTGTGAGGGAGAAGACCAAACAGGAGAAATTCTGCTGTGCAGATATCCATGCAGTCCTTCCCTTGCATCTAGGTGAGTTGTGACATTCTGGTTTGCACACTCCAACTTCAGAGACACATCAGGTCCATGCTTCCAGTATCTCCTTTTCTTGCACTGAACAAATTCCCCCTGGATGAGCTGGAGCACCCACAAGGGATCCCCAGGGCCAGCTCCTCCTGTCTCACCAGGGGCATGCACCAGGTTTCAGGTTCAGGGTGCTTTATTGCCTGTCTAGAGAGTTCTTTGGAGTCTGGAACTTCACCTCAATGAAAGAAACATATCTTTTATCTGGAAATACTGCTGCTTATGTTTTGTTGTTTGTTCAGGATGCAGGTGTCAATTGTTAGCAGTATGACTTCATTGTATGGACCAAACACCATTCCTGTTTCATAAGCTTCTAGTGGAACGGCACAGGAATACTGCACAATTCCCCCTGGTTCAGCCAACCATAGTGCCTCAACGCACAAAACATGTTCTGCTACAAATATTTTCCTCTTAATAAAAACAGCCAGTCCTTGAGAACTAATATATTAACACAAGCAGGACAACTGTTTTGCTACGCCTTAGCAGTGCATGATGTATGATTAATTGTTGTTTTTTTTTTTTTTTTTGGTTAAAACGTCTCAGTTACAGAAATGTAACTTTTTCCTGACAGCTTAAGAAGGTGAATTTCTCTTTGGCAGGTTGAAATTATTCCCTTTGGAACTCATACCTTTTTCTAGAACTCCCCATAATGTATTATGCTTGGGTGCTACAGTGCTGCAATGTATATGCAATGTATCAGCTCAGTTCAGCAAAGTTATTGAGTTATTGTACTGGTTAATATAGTGAAATTTATACAAGTTTAATCACATTTATTATCCCTGACAATAATGCAGGTGTTCTGAATGCTAAGTGAATTTTTCAGAAAGAATATAATTAATTTTTTCTTGCCCTGTCCAAAAATGCTTAGTGGTCAGTTCTGCCATGGAAATGTATTTGATAATATGTAAATCTGGCATTTTGAAAAGTAATTAAAAATAAAGTTGCTGTAATTTTAAATTCAGCTAATATCTGTCTTGCTACATTCTAAAGTGATGCTAGGCTAAGTGCTTGAACTAATCGATTTTTAAAAGGGTTTGGTTAGTGATCTCAGGGGAAATAAGGTAGGTTGTATGAAAACATATTAATTACGGAGCCTTCTTTTTTAATGATGCATGCCCTTTTTAGAGTACAATATATTGATGTAGTAACTCCTTCAACTTAAATCATCCAACAAACCTTTCTAGTTTTGTCTCATCTATCTTGATTGTTAGCTATATTTATTACAGGATGAAAATAAGATTTTAGATTTTTAATTATTAGCTATAAAAGATTCCAGAGCAGTGCAGTGATTTGATTTCTTTGTAAAAAGTATACAACTTCAGCAAATTTTTGCTGACTTGGAAATTTTTCTTTCTCAAAAATTAATATTACTTTCGTGTTCAGTATATCATTTTTGCTCTCAAATGTGCAGAAAGCTTATTCATGAAAAGGTTTTGAATCTTTAAATAATATTTTAAATTAGTCTTGGAATGTCTGTTGCAGTTTTGCTTGATGTGCATCAATATTTTAGAGTTTTTAATATAAAAGGAATAAAGGCATCTTTAATGCAGAGATAAAGGCTATGCCTAGCCCCTGGGTTGGAGAGAAATATCAGATTGTCTGGTGCAGAGAGGCTGGGGTTTTAACTGCAGAGCACAGGGCAAGGCTGAACTGCCTCTAGGCAATGTGGGGAAGCTGTTCCTGATGGGCAGGTCCTGTGCTGGAGGATGCTGACTGCTTGCAGTCACAGTGAGACAGGGCAGAAGCTGCTCTGCAGAAGGAAGTTTTAGTGTCTTCCCAGGTTACAGCAGACACTACATAAAAATCTGGTCTTTGATCTTAACCCTGCTTGTTTGTCTGCCTGCGACCCCCAGAGTCTCTGCTTTTTCCACCCTGGAATCTAAAAGGTAAGTGTGCTTGGGGCCAGACCCCCACTTGCTACAGAGAGTTTTCTCTGACCCAAGGAGCACCTCCTCTCACAAATCTAACGGACAGCTTTCCCCTCCAGCTTCTTAATAAAAAAAGCATGAGATACAACAGTCAGTGAGCTGTGGATGAGCAGATAAAATAGAATCATAGGATCATTTAGGTTGGAAAAGACCTCTCAGATCACTGTGTCCAACTGTTAACCCAGTGCTGCAAAGCCCACAACTAAATCATGCCCCTAAGTGCTACATCCATACCTTTATTAATACTTCCAGGATTAATGATCCATCACTTCCCTGGACAGCCTGTTTGCATGTTTAACAGCACTTTGTATAAGGAAATATTTGTTACTACCCAACCAAAACCTTCGTGGGGTAACTTAAGGCTGTTTCCTCTTGTCCTGTCCCTGGTTTCTGGGAGAAGATGCCAGCTCCTACATGGCATGCCCTTCTCTCAGGTAGTTGTACAGAACAGTAAGGTCCCCTCTGGGTCTCCATTTCTCCAGGCTAAACAACCCCAGCTTTCTCAGCCTCTCCTCATAGGACTTGTGCTCCAGACCCTTCACCAGCTTTGTTGCCCTTCTCTGGACATGCTCCAGCACCTTGATGTCCTTCTGGTAGTGAGGGGCCCAAACCTGAACACACCACTCACAACCCCACATATAGGGATCAGTTTTTCTGCTTTGTGTAATAGATGCAATAAAGACCAAAGGGTTCATTTTCTTATTTTATATATATATATATAGTGTGTGAGTATGTGTGTGTGACACACATTTAGAAAAGGATGTTTATTTATGAATAGCTCCACTGCTAGGCTGCTAGGTGTGCTCCTGTGCTGTCTTTGTGACAAATGAAACACTACTACCAGAGCTAACACTACTTACAGTGCCTAATATTAGGCAGATATTTCAAGTATTTTTAATGAAATTTGCAGCTAAGAACCGGGATCTTATGTCATGGGAATGGTCAAATTCTTCACATACCAAGAAAGAATGTAGCTTTGAGCTAGAAGAAAATTATTAAGCGAATATTTATATCGGATTATCCTGTCAGAAAGAAAGATTATTGAACATTATGACTGTTTCAGCTACTGATTAGGCAACTGAGTTTTGTTTGTGTTCAGTTAAACTCTTGAGGTGTTTGCCTGAGTTTAACAAGGTGGTGTATGGGGGGTAGAGCACCTGGAATAAATCTGACAATACACAGATTATCAGTCCCATTTTCAGTGCTGAGGTGTGGATGACAAGAAATGTGTATTTCAAAGGGTGGTTATGCTAATTTACCTGCAGAGGAGATCCTGTGCCTTCTTTTCCTATTGCACTCTGGATGTGTGATCCTGTGCACATTTTCTTGTGCTGTCTCTGAAGCCAGTCTGACCTCTTGATGAGACATGTCAGCTTATTCAACAGGCAGAAAATTATCTCCTTTTTTTTTGCTTGCTGAGTGAGCTGAATTGAGTCATCAAACTGTTGGAGCTAGCACAAAGGAAGTGGTAAGTACACACAGCTGAGACAGAGAAAAAAGGGGAAAGCTGAACCATATTTTTAGTGGTTGGAAGCTGTTAGACCAGCTCAGCAGTCTTGTGAAAACTCATTCTCAGTGAAGAACTCCTGTGTCACATTCACTCTGCCTCTGGACTGGTAAAACATGGATATGTTAGTTGCTAAGGCTGGTGGTTCTGCTGAAGCACTTGCCAGAGGAAAGATTGGTTGATTTAAGTGGGTCCCTTGATGGAGATGTCATTGGCAATGGATATTGATGGATTGAGGCTAATTACGAAGTCTTCGTTCATAACCTTTCAGTTCTTTTATGTAATTTTGTAAATGTAAAATGTACACATGAGCTATATTTTTGATTCTTGCAAAAGATTTTTCCATTTGCACTTCAAAAACATTCATGGAACCCCAGAAGTTTTTTTTAAAACTACAGATGTACCCATTTACTATATCTGTTAGTCACATGAATAGGATGGGAATGCCTCAGAATTTGCAATGCTAAATAATGTGAGACTTACTGAAGAGAATGCTTGCTGGAAAAATATAAAGCCACACAGACGTGAGCATATTGGAGAGGTTTATTTTTACCACTTAAGACAAATGGCAGTGATTATGTTAGGATTTTAAATTTTTGTGGTGTTCAGCAACCACTATAAATAAACCCCCATAAGCAATGCAAAACCCAACAAAAAAACCCCAGCACCTGTGTAGGCATTAAAGAAAGGGACACATTTTCTTAAACAGTATTTAATACTCTCACACATCGGTCTCCTGTGTCATCTTCAAACATGGTTAATGTTAAGATTTCAAGTCCTAAGAAAGCTGGCTTAGCACTCCATACCATGGTGAACAGTCTGCACACAGTAGGGCAAAAATGACTGCCTGTTTTCCACTACAGAACAAATTATGTATCCAGCTGGAGGTATCCAGGAATGGATCAAAATGTTCAAAACCAGATGATTTGAGTGACCTTCAATGAAATATTGTGCCAAACAACAGGACAAGAAGCACAGGGCAGAACGTAACGCACTGGAAGTTCCACCTGAATATGAGGAAGAATTTCTTTACTCTGTGTGACATGGATTTCCCAGAGATGTTGTCATGTCTGCCTCACAGTTCCATGAATTGTGCTCTAGGATGATTCTGCTTAAATAGGGAGGTTAAACCTGATGACCTAATGTGGTCCCTTACAACTTCACTCATTTGTGATTCTGTCTGTTCAATATCCCTGCAAGATGCTCAAAGAATGATAGAGTAACAGAGATCAAATCATGGATTAAAGAAAGGTACAGTAATTTCACAGTTATAAGCTGCACCTGAGTATAAACATCCGGGTAGCCAGGTAGAGCACGGGATTTGTCCATATATAAGCCGCACCTGAATATGAGCCGCTTTTTTTTTTTTAATTTTATTTTTTAAAATTTTTTTTTATTTTTTTACGAGGATCCATGTGCAACAAAGTAACAAATTAGTAACAGACTCAGCAGAACCAGCGCAGGGTTTGGTGTCAGGTGCTCAAGTTGCAAACAGCTTTCATAGACCAGCAAAGCCTTTAAAGGCAGCCCCAGGTGCCCTCCCGGCCGGTTCTCACTTCTGGGTTGGCATTTCACTGGGATTTGTCCATAGATAAGCCACACCTGAATATAAGCTGCACTACTGGGGTAGGCTGGATTCTTCAATGAAAAAGCTGTGGCTTATAACCATGAAATTACTGTAAGTATTTTCAGAACACGTTCATAGAAAAATCCTTTCCTTGCAGATGGAGTTCACTTGAACAACTAGGATACTTGTATTCTGATTTGCAAAAATGAAAAGAAAGTTTTTAAACTGTTAAATGACAGGTGATGATGACCCTGAGACACCTGTATAATCTTTGTATGAGAATTATTTTTGCTACAATAATTATGAGTTTATTATATGAGTATTAGGAAGCAGGAAAATAGATTAAACAAAGAAAAGTTACTCTGAGTAGGTAGGTACTGGGTTGAGGCTGGCCACAAGGGAATATGTGAAATATTAATGCAAGGAGTGTGGGCCAAAAAATGGAGGCATTAGAACTGTTAATGTACAGAATGAAGTTGAAAATCACAGATGAAAGAGAAACGCCCATGGCTGGACCAGGGTTGTATTCAGAATGTCTATGTGATCATAATCAACAAGATTACCTTTACTCAGTGCTTGTGATAAACACAACACTTCCTCAACCAAAACAAGCAACAAATGCAGTGGATGAAACTATTTTGAAGCGAAAATTAATTTTTGAAAGGTGATAAAAGCTGTAATATTAGCAGCGGACCATCAAACTGTGATTTGGCTATACCTGTGGATCTGGTATTGATTTCAGAATGATAAATAGTATTAGAAATGTGTTAATTTAACTAAATCCTAACTTATCCAGGATAAATTAGAAAAAAAATTCTGTGAAGCAGTCCATCACCATCTTAGTTATAAAAGCAGTCTTTCAATTTTTTCCCTAATAGTCACTGAACTAGTAAATGCTGGTGCTGTTTTTAGCTTGATTTTGCACTAAGATGGTTGACCAAAGACCGTAATACAAAATTACTTTGAATTGAATGGCCGCGCTGTCTTTTGGTCTGAGTGAAAGAACAAAGGAGAGCCTACAAAGTTCTCAGTCTGAATAAAAGAGAAGTGTTTCCAAAGAGGGGATTTGTCCAAGGACATCAGCAGAGGGAAATATCCATAGACTTGTCTGTGAAAGAAACTTGTAAATAAATCAAACATGGAAAATGAGTTTAGAATTTCAGTCTCATAAAAGAGAGGGGAAATATGTTGGAAATGCAGCTGTGTCAGTGTTCATTTTTAAGGGGTACCCTGAGAATGTCCAAAGTGAAAGAAATGGACAATTTCAAGGCAAAATACAATTGTTATTGAAGAATTGTGAAAAACAAACCCACAGAACCACAGAACTAGTGTCAATTTTTTTCAGTGGTTTCCTTGGTTTCAGATTGGTGCTATACTGTGTATAAAATCTGTTGTAGGGAAAAATAATCAGAGAAATTGATATAATTTAGCTGAGTACTATGAAGTTAAAAACATATTTTGAGAGAAATAATAATTAAGGATATCAAAACACTTAAGGGACTGCATAAAAAAAATTACCAGAGAAGAAATCTGCAAGCATATCCTCTCGCCTTCTTTAGTAAAATGAATTATTTTCAAGGCAAATGCAGTATATTTAACTAATCTGAATCACAATAAAATAGTATATGAATTTCCTATTAGATAAACTTGGTAATGAAAGTGGGAAAAAAAATCCACCTGTCAGGAGAGGAACTGTCTAAAAAAAGGACGTAGATATAGAGTAGTGAGAGTTTATTGTAACACTTCCTCTGGAGAAGCTATTAGAATGTATCTCCTACAATCTTTTAATTTATGTCTCTGTAAAAGCTCAATGTTTAGAGCCCGAATGAATTTTGCTGATGGTTCAAATTGAGGAGGCATCATTATTGCAGAATAGGATCTTAATATGACAGTGGCAAAATTGGATGACCTTGAGAACTGTGATCACAGAAAGAGGATGGAATTTAAAATTTGAAATACAAGCATCATATGAAGATTTTCTGCTATGATTTGGGATCTTACCATTACAACATAGAGAAGAAAAACCTTGATCAAAGAATGACATAAGGAGCAGAAATGATGCAAGGCTATGGGAAGAAAATTCAATTCTAAGATGTGTCTGCTAACAGAGGGAGGGAAAAGTGGATGTAACTGGATGCGATCTTCACTGTTGCTGTACAACCCCAGTGACCTGTGTTTGCAGAAGATAGTTGAAGCCAGAAAAGCTGCAGAGAAAGGCTAGGAAGCTTGTGAGGGGAGTGGAGAGAAAACAAAAAAATAATTTATATTTTAGCCAGATTGCAGACTCAGGAAGTATTTAGCACAGTCCTGTATTGCTTGAATATATTCTTGTCAAAGACTTGTGGGAATTAAACTCTTCCAGTCAGAGATTCCTACATCCGCTGATTTTGGTTCCTTTACTACTCACCATGGAATTTCTCTTAAAATACAGCAGCTCTTCAGAGACATTGCATGGAGAATTAGGAGAATTTAAGTAAAATAGCATATGTGTAGAAGCTTTCATCCTGTCTTGAACTGCCATTAGATGCATCTAAGGGGAAAAACTGGAAAATGTGCAGGGTGAAACCCTACCTCCAGTTAAGACAAGGGTGAAAAGGAATGGTTATGGTGTCCCACAGCAGTATAGTTAGTTTGAAATAAAGTAGCTTGAAGTAGTTAATTTTTATGGTCATCTGATCTTTCCACTGTTCACATTCTTTGTTCAAATTTAAAAGTGTTAACATAACTGTTTTTAAAGAATAAAACCCTGAGATTTTAAAAGACAAATATTCCTGGAATGAAGAAGACAGGACAAGTCCTTGTTTTTAAATCTGAACAAATAATTATCAGGAATTAAAAATCCTCACAAATCCTTAAGAACACTTTTCTGGAATGAAACATTCCTATATTATGGGAGAGGGGAGAGTTGTAATTTTACTATGTCTTTCACTGTCACTCAATAAATTTCAAAGATTATTGGAAGCAGGTTCACACAAGACTCTGTTATTTGTCTTTCGAAATATGCACGAACTCTTAGGGCAGTTCATCTAAATCACCCAGCAACCTGGTAGTGTAATGCAAACAGAACTATTTTATAAATCAGTCAGGAGAGCTCATTTTTTAAAGATATGCTACATTACTGGAGGCAAAAAGCTCTCTGTTTCGTTATATAACAATGACAATAACTCAGTTTAAGTGTATTATGACCCAAGTCAGCAGTCCACAGCAACAAAAATTTAATAGGAACCTTATCTAGTTTGCTGACATGTTCTTCTCTAGAAGCCATTATAGGCTCTTCAGTATATAAAACAATTGGCTCTAATCTTTAATATTGCTAAGCAGCAGGGGGCAAATAGGCATTTTAGCACAGCTTTGTTTTTTATAAACAGCATTTAAAATATTCACCGTGCTCCTAGACACAGAGCAGTATGTCAAATGTTTCTGAAGTTTGATCATTAGAACAGGCTCTCTTGAAGCAGAGGATTGTTCCTGCACTCCTGTGATGCCCTTTAAAATGGATTGAATGTCACCTTGTGGAGATGGCAAAAGATTCCAGAGAGGGCCTCCATCAGGAACAGCGTGATTTTCAGCTATCTCCTGATGTAAATTAAACCCATGATAAAATGAATGGGCTCCAGAGAACCATTATAAAGAAAATCACTCCATTAAATACAAAACTAAATGTAATTTCCTCCCTATTTCTTTCACTAATTTTCTATATACAGCATATCTTTACATGCAGTACATACTAATACTAATGCCTATATTGAGTCGGTTATAATGGCCACTTAGCTTATGATATGGAACATTTATTGGGGTAGTAGTGCTGAGACCAGGACAGCAACAGAGTAAGAAGTTATCAGAAAACAGCACCTGTATTTACATCTCACTCATGTCTGTTCAAAATTCATTCATTGTGTTCATTTAAATGCCATTTTGTTACTTTTACAGTTACGAGGCAATCAGAGGACATTAGGTAAAAATAAATTTTTACTGTTTTGGTAATACTGAAATACTTTAGCAGTGCATACTTGCCCTCCATAACAGAAAGGTGAAAACTAGCATGTAAAAAATCTGCTCCCTGCCTGAAACAAAAGGTTTTACACAGAAGGCACTGCCTGAGTCACTGAGTCTAGTCACCTGTCATCACAGATTAGTGATTTTTTGGTTTAGCAGGCTTTGCAGCAGGTATCTCTCACATCTCCTTGCACACAAGCCAACAACAACAAAAAAAACCAACAAACAAATACACTTTAATACAGTGTAAGCCAAAGGTAAAGGAGGAGGCATCCCCAGAAGAGAAAGAAGGAAAGAAGGGTGATGGGTTAAAAGGAGCTGTGGTGAAGGACATCTTTGAGGGATGTGAATGAGAAAGGGAAACCTAGAGCTGAGGAATGCAAAGTGAATGTATTTGGGTAGGCTTATGGAGCTCCAACCTAGATTAAATCACACCATGTTTGCCATAGGATAATGTCACAAACTTCAACAATTGTTCCTTGCCTGTCATGTGTTTGGGATATAAACCACTACACTTAGCTAGCCAGGATAATCTCTCTTTATCCTAATGGAGAAAAATAGGCTATTTTAGGGCAAGAACAGTTTCCAACATGTACTTTAGATGGGATATGTTGGGCCATAAAAGTATCTAATTCTCTCCATCAATCCCTGTGGTTCCTTTGGTTTAGTTTTTGTTTTCATTCTGTACATGAGAAATATATCCTGCTCGTACAGGCATTTTCTGCCAGAAATATTATTACAGGACACATCCTCTATGTCCAGCTCATGGAGGCAGGGAGCTGTCCTCCCATGCATATCAATATGGTTGTATATGATGTGCTGTCTGTGCTCTATTGTGGGGGCTCTGATCACCTCCTCCCTTTCTTTTTATTGCTCAGCTAGCAGAATGAGTTCAAAAGGTTAGTGTTTTTTTCAGCCAGTGCTGTAGGAAACAGAAAACCAGGAACTTTGTGAAAAATCATCCTGTGAAATGAGAATTTTTGGAGTTTGGATCCATTATGTTATGTTATGTGTTCAGTGGCTGCTGACAGCTTCCTATTTAGTATTATCAATCTTTTCTAGTGTTTCTTGTCTACAGAGCTTGTGGGGCCTTCTTTTTATTTTAATTTCCAGCTACCAAACAGTTATGTGACACCTTGTGAATGGAACCTGAGGAAGAATGAAGTTGAAAGAGTGTGCCATACAAAGATGTTATCTGAAAAGATAATTGTGCTGGTCCAGCAGCTTCCAGATGCCAGAAGGGTTAGTTCTGCTCTTGCATTCCCTATTCTACCAATGCCATCAGTTTTCCCTTGCTTCAGCACAGTGAATGGCCAAAGATGGCTTAGCAAAAGCATTAAAAAATAACAAAAACAAAAAATTGAAAAAAAGGAGAGGGGAAGAGTTCATAGTGGACCAGGACAGCTGAAATTGAGAAGACAGGTCTCTGTTGATGAGTGAATGTGTCTGCAGAAAGGAGGAAGGAGAAACTCTCCTTTTGGCAACAGCATGTTGCTCCCTGTCTTACCTGAGGACAAATGTGATAACTATGGCCAAGCATCAGAGGAAATGAAAAAGAAGCTGCAATGATCTAGGAATGATGACATTTTCTCAGCAGCTGGAGCAGGCAGGTGATTTTTATTGCATAGAGTCCTGAGGTTGTACCACTCTGCTGATGCCAGGATGCTGGGAGCTTACAGGGCTTGAAGGGCTGCTCAGGAGGCTTTGCAGTTTTGGTTGTGTGAGCAGAAGGAGGCTTAGAGGCTCAACCAAATGTTTTCCATCAGGTTTAACAAAAAGACGTATATGTGGGAAAGAATGACAAGGGTTTGGAGGTTATGTTCATGTTTTTATTAAAGCAGTCCCACTGATTTTCCTTTGTCTATTTTTCTGATTCCTCAAGTGGGAACCCTTAGGTAAAGACCATGGTAAAGCACTTTCACTTCTAAAATATAGTGTTGCGCTGTCATTAGGCCTTTGAGTTGGCCTTAAGTCTTACTGCCTGTGGTTAGGAAGGAAACTTGCTTTACATGCACTAAAATGCCTAAAGAAAAGGCACCCTACCATGAAGCTGTTTTTATTCCAATTAAAATGTCTTTGGGTTTTTGGAAACATTTAACACTTTTTACTTCCTTTTCCTTTCCTTATGAAAAATAGAAGAGTCCAACACTCCTGAAGAGAAGGTGAGCCTGTGTTTCACGGAGAGCTATTTGTTATCAGGTGGTGAAGTGTGAACTCGCCTTGTCTCACTAAGGAAGCTGACACAGGCAACATCTCATTTTCCTCCCTGTAGTAATTGCTGTCCTAAGGCAAAATAATTTTCAGAGTCCTGGGAAAGAAAAATTCCTGTTAAAGTAAGTCTTACTGATTTTATCGTTCCTGACCTTGTAAGTGGCTGCTGACCAGCTTTTTACCAGCCAATGAGAACATTCTGGGTTCCTTTCAGAGGAAGTGGGCTTAAGACAATGTCTGTCATGAGGTAAAACCAAAGGCTCAGAGGATTTGACATTGTTTATTTCTCTTAGAACTCATTCATTATGTTTCCCATTCTTTTTGGATTTCAGAGGCTTATTTCCGAAAATGAGCAGTTCAATACTGATCTGTGCTAAAGCAAACACATGGTCCATCTGGTGAATTGCACATCTGTCTTCAGACAATAGAGGGCGATTGGACATTCTCCAAGATGGTATTATGCCCTAGGCTGTGCTTTGTCTTGTGCCTTACTAGTGATTTCAGATTCTCTCATTTTTGTAGCAGTGTCTTCATATAAAGGCATTTCAGTTTTGAACTTTTCTCTTGGAATCTATCAGGGAGTTTTATCTGTGTTATCATATGAACACAGACTGTAAAATGAAAATATGATATAAAGCAAGAATCATGGAGTTGATTCAAATAACTGATCATGAGGTTCCTCCTGCATAGAGCCATTTGAAGCATCAGGGTCCAAGTTTTCCGTATCTACAAAGACAGAAATTGGAGAAGACTAAATGATTATGTAATGATGATTAAACACCAAAGCCTTTCTCTAATAAAGAAATGAGGTATGACCTAATTACTACTGTTTGCTGGTAAAGATTGATCCATTTATCATTTTACTCTCTGTAATGGTTAAATTATTTTCTCTCAGTTTTCAATAAAGTGGAACTTTTGAAGTATTTTCAAACTTTTGAGTTATCACTTATTGCAGCTCAAGTAGTCACAATTAAATTATGATGACCTGAGAAGTTATTCTTCCACAACTACCTTTGTGCTTTTAGCCCA
>VRYO01002297.1:65291245-65354471 GCA_009812075.1 Sialia sialis | reverse complement strand
GTGGCTTATAATTGTGAAATTACTGTAAAATGCTAAAAAGTATAATTCCAAATCTTCAGCTTGTCAAAGTTCAATCTATTTTTTTGCTGAGAAGTAAGTCTGCAGTTGTGACTGGAATGCACCAAAAGCATTCACATTGTGAACTAGGTTGGCTTGGTTGACAGAGTAACCTATGAAGCCATAGAAATTTGGTCATGCTTCATCAAAAACCAGAGTTCCAGCATTTTTCTCTGGTGTCCTGGTGTAAGCCCCCAGAAAACTCACTCAATGAGCCTCTGACAGGGGCTTAGGGTATTTTATGTACTCTGAGTTAGATGCACAGGAGAAATACTGACAAGATATTCTCAAGAGGTCAAGACAACAAAAAGAACTTTAGTGGCAACTTCAGAAAATCAGAGGGCTTTGGCAGGAGTTTAGAGCAGCATTCAATCAACATAAACTGCTTCCCCAAGGCATTAACTCAGCCCATTCAACTTAGCAAACTCCAAGCCCATCTGATTTTACCTCACTCAAAGCTTCAAGAAGAGGGACTTGGAAGAAAGAGGAGGCAGACAGAAAAAATACAGAAAAGAGCAAGTACCACTCTTGGTTCCAGTGGTGTTCAGCTGATAGAAATTCCAAGAGGTGGTAGGGTTACCACATGTCCTGGGTTAAATACCCTTTGTGGGCCCTCCCCGCTTCCTCCAGCTGGGACTCCCAGCCATCTGACCATTCTGGGGCTGGTCTGGGGCTCCAGGAGGAGGATGTGGAGCATTGCTTCCTGCACGCCAGGCATTGGTGGCCACTGCAGGGTGGGATACAGGCTGAGGGGAGGAGTGGGGTGTGTGCTGCAGGGCATCACCTCAGCAAAGGCAAAGCCCAACCTGCTGCTTTATCCCCACCCTGAAATGTTTTGAGCTAGCAAGCCTTCCAGCCTTTCACATCTGGGAAGAGCAATGGAAAGCTGTATTTAACTCCTTGGGAGGTCCCATGCAAAATAATTTATATGTAGAGGTACATCTGCCTTCCACACCTGACTTTCAAGGTATTTCTCAGTAACAAGAGAGCAATAGCATTGTAATGATATGGGTAGAAGTTGATTTAGACAGCACTCTTTCATTTTTGTGTAAGATATGCGATATATACCATATTGTAATTCGTGTTTTGTATAAAATAGGTTTGTAAAATAAAAATAAAGAAACTAGCCACAACTGGGGAAAAGATTGCCTCACCGCTCAGAACTAGGGAAATTAACACATCTACAGGCCTGGCTGGCAGTGATCTGCTGGGAAGAGATCAACAGATGTCAAGCACCCATCTCCTGGAGAAGCTGAGAAACTCACAGGGGAGCAGCATTTCCCAAAAATCACATCAAGGTTCATCAAGGAGCAGGAAGGACTTTGTCCTGTGTGGACGCCAAAACTAAATATGAAAGAAACAAAGAGCTGTCCCACTCCAAGGCTACGAACAACAGCATAAAAATAGGACCAACCAAGACTGCAGTGTGAACACCAGGGGAGACTCAGTGCGATAGAGGCTGGGTAACATCGTGTGCTCACCCAACTCCAAACCTGGGCTCTGTGTTTTTTTCTGGTTGTGGCTTTCCAGGACCGTATTTTCGGATGCAAAAATAAAATTTGCCAATTTAACCTTTTTAATCCAGCTTGATTCGTTCATTATCTATAACAGATGGGACATTTGTTTTAAACCATGGTACAGAATAAACAACAAAACTTTTGACAGTCTTGCCAGAATCCAGAATTTCTTTTCTTGGGCCATAGGTCTCATGACACTAGTCTTTGAGATTTGGATAGAATCACAGTTGACATAGAATTTGTTTGCAAATCTGGGGCCAGTCCCATATTTGGCTGAAGGGATTGTCTTTCTCCTGCTGCTTGGGGGTTTGCATGGTAGTGTTTTTACCTGTGTTAGGTTCCTGTGCTCCAGATTAAATGTTGCCCTGAAGAGAAAAGTGAATATCAGCCGGCAGGCTGACAGTGAGATTTTTTTGCCATAAACCTTGGTCAGCTTCGGACTGATGGTGAACAGTGAGGCATCTTTACTACCAAACCCATGTGAGGCCCTATAGGTGGAAAGGTGAAGGCATCAGGTGTTTTAAACTTGTAATGTCCAGTGCTTTCCAGAAGAAAGACAAGTCCTTCTAGTTCTTGGAGTTCAGACACTTGCTTGTATTTACCCAGCCATTTGTGGAGGAAGAGGATTGCAAATGAATAGATCAGATGATTTTGCTTTCATGATGGCAGCAGCACATGTGCTTATTATTAAGCACATATGCTTATTGCAATTCCGCCAGCATGCTCAGAACTTCATCAATGAGACAAACACTGCAGCTAATTTCCACTGCTCCCATGGAGCTGTAGTCTAATCATGTCTGTTGAAGTGACCTTTGCAAAAAAGTTAACAGAGTAAATGACAAATTTATCCAGGCTTCATTAGGACACTTTTGCCTCATTTTCATAGCTTTTGAAACCTTCAACAAAAATGTTTACTGTTGCCATTGCTGGTGAAGGAATATACATTAAAAATTTTTTACAATTTTCCATAGTATTTCTCCTTTATTAACTTTTGAATTTGATTGAATTCAAACAAAGATCAATGTATGGATTTTTCCATAGCAAAAGTATATTGCACAGTTTAGCTACTGCTCCTAGATGGTCTGAGATTTTTCTAATAATTGTAGTGAATGTGTTAACTTCATTTTTCTGAAATGAGAAATGAATGGACTGATAAAGCAAAAAAGCTTACGTAGGACAGGTGTGGAAGATATTCCTTCCCTTGCAGAGTTGTTTTTCTTGCTAGGCTTGGTATTGTTAGAGCAGAAAAATGAAGGCCATAGGCTGATAGTCTGCTCCTCTGCTGGTGCTTGTGGTTTGTGTATTTGCTTCACAGGCAAGCCAGGAGGTTTCTCTTTCTTGCCACTACTTTTGCCCTCAATCATTTCTGCTCCCTTGACCTTTACCTCTGCTGATGCTGGTGTAGATCAGATGGTGCTCTTGACACTTAGAATTTTAGAAAATGTTCAGCTAAACTTTAGGCCTAAATCTTTCAACCTAAACTTTAAATAAAAGATGCTCACTGTTAGGTCTTTGGTCCTCTGGAGAGCTCAAATTCATTGCTCCATAAAGCTGTACAATTGCAGCCACAATATTGTGCTTCCTACTCATCTCCTTGTGCTATAGATTTTATGATTTTGCAATGTGGTCTTTGTACCGCAGCTATAGAAAACTCCTTTTATTTTCCCTGCTTTTGCCAAGAGAGCTTAGCAGCAGATCCTTTACACCCTCAGAGAAGAACTCTGGTTGTAGTGGTTAGCCTGTGTTGTTGGCTCTTTTACCCTGGGTTCCAGAGTTCCCAGCTCCTGTTGTGCCCCACAAAGTGCTTCAGGGGACATCCCTGTCCCTCCTGTGCCTCTCCTTTTAAAGGAAACACACTGTTCTGTCTCCTGAGGTGGACAGCCAGAACAGTGGGATTGCAGGGCACATTAAGTGCCTTTTGCCTTCAGTCTAGAAATAGCCTTGAGTTGAGTGTAAATTTGAGTGTTGTTGAAATGGGTGAACTGTTCTTGTGCTCCCCAAAGAAGAGGAGAGAAGGAATGAGGAAAATAGCAGTGAGTTCCAGCACTGCAACAGATCAGTTGGGCTTCTGTCTGTAAAGGTCTGTTTCATTCATCACCTGCAAGATAATTATGTGAAAAACCTCGATTTCTGTTAAATTGTACCATCTGTTTGTTAAAGCAATTTTTTATAGTGTTTCTCTGACTGTAGCCACAATTCCTCACCTCTGATGTGAGAACTGACTCTCAGAGGCCTCCCACAGACTATTTCTCTTTGCAAATATATTCTTACCATTTTTCATTTAGGCTAAACACAAGGGAAAAGGCCAAACTTTTGTAGGTCTCTATCTGTCAGACATGCACGAGAGGAGAGTGAGGCTCCATACTTTGGAATACACAATGAAAAAGAAAAATAAAAGACATCTGTTTTCAAGATAGTTGATTTTCATACATTTTAAATGTATAGTATATAAAGAGCTGACTTTATAGAATATTAACCATTTCCCCTCAATTCCATCCTCCATTTCAGATTATATTTTGCATGTGGAGTTGAGTATTTGATTAGGTGCAAAGGTACGGAAGCAAATTTTTCTGTTTCTAATTGCACTGCTTACTTCAATCTCCTTGTAATAGTATTTTGAGTCAGTTAACGTGCTATTTATCCTCTATGTACTTAAATGCATACCTGTACCTGAAAATTTGCTCCATATAGGTATAGATACACACACACACACATACACAGTCATGAATATTTGCTGAGTTTTGCACTGATCAGATCCTTGTCTTTAAAATGCTGTCCAGTATGAAAGAACATATGATGAAATTTATATTTGCTAGTAACTTTGTATTTACCGTGTTTTGTAAGAAATCTGAGGCAACATGCAATTCAAGGGGAAAAAAAATTAATTGCAATAATAGAAAACAGGAGGTCACTGATGAAACTTTCAAATTCAAAATATAGTAGAGAATAAACTAAATTTCAAATATGGCAGACAATAAAATATGTTAAGTCACTTTCAAAAGCTATCAAGTCAAAGAAGCTTGACTCTCAGGAAAAGTCAAAAGGCATTAATATGTTTTAGTACCTCCTGCATAGAATCTAGAAGTAGCTGTTGCTTATCAAAAACAGTTTTCACACTGTATAAAAAACAATAATTCTAGGAGAAAAATAGTGCTATTTAATAGTGCTATTATTTCATTGTTATTACCCTCAGCTTCAGGATAAAATCTGATGGCTACTGTAAAACTGCCTGAAAGGAAGCAGTACTAACTCCCAGTACACATGTAAATTTTCTCGTAATTACTGAGGAATGCTGCTTTCTGCACTTTCCTCATGGGCAGGGCTGTGGGGAGGGCAGACACAGCTGCTGCCAGTGACTTGGAGCCTCAAGGTGCAGCCACAGCCCTGGATTCTGGCTCCCTGCTCTCCTCCCTGGGGAGAGGCGGCTGCTGCAGAGGAGATGTGAGTTTAGAGCTGTTTCTTGTGACCAGGGTGATGTGGGGCAGGCAGATCATTCCTGTGAATCTGGCCAATGCCCTTTTTATAGGGTGAAATCCTATCCTTGTGAAACCAATGGGATATTTGCCATCACAGGGCCAGGGTATCTCCCAGAAGTTGTTCGTTGTAATCCGAGATGGACAGGCAGGCATCATTGGGACTGTTGGAAAAAAAACCTCAACTTGCTCGTTTGCTCCTTTTAGGTCCAGTTTCCCATCTTTTTGAAGATGAAGTTTAATTCCTCACTGTGTCTGCAGGCTGACAGCCTGGGCATTAGGATTAGAGCTTGCTTTATGCCCCCAGGTACCAGCTAATACTGCAGGAGGGAGCTTTTAGCTCAGGCTGCTCCAGAAGCTTGTGCAACAGGATGCATGAACTGTAACCCTCATTTCAACTCCTGTTTTTCCTTTCCCAAATCCTTTCTTCCTTGCCTGGCAGGGTGATGATGATACAGGGGGTTTTTCCCGTCCCTTCTCTCCTCCTTGGTGCAAGTGAGATGGCAGCAGGGGACACAGGCAATGGAAAAGGACAGAGTTTTGAAACACAGGGGAGCACATCTGTTGTTTCTCAGATTAGAATTGAGCTTATAACAGTTGTCTTGACAATTTGCAAGTAGGATTTATAAATCTGCCATTGTAAGAGGCTGAGTTATAAATGCACTGTGCAGTTTATAGAACCTGCCAGCAAATCTTAACTGCAAACCCTTGATTTATAAACCATCTTTTAAACCAGTAATTTTTAGTTTGGTTTTTACTGAAGCATTTCAGTACATGATAAGTCAGAGAAAAAATTTCCATATCCTAAACAGGATTAACAAATCTTAAATCAGATCTGTAAGTCCTAGAACAGATTTACAAATCATACCAATAAATCCAAAATAAAACTACGTCTTCCTTTTTTTTTTCCTCTTGGCTTACAAATCCTGATTTTGCAGATGCCTGGTAGGGAAGTGATTTATAAAGTAAGAATTCAAAGCTCAACTGTCAGCATGATCAACTCTGAGAGGTCTGGCTCTTACATCTTATCTGAGTGCTTTGATTTACAAGCTGTAGTCAGGCTCTCTCTATCAGAGATTTTCTCCTGAAACTTGGAGCTGTTTATTATGAGATCTACAAAAGGTTAGGCTCTCTCTGTACCAGAGTTTGACTGGCTTGGCAGTTTATGGAAAAGGTGATACCTAATCAGATTGCAGCTGGCAAAAGTGCTCTGCATAACATTTGGTTGTCAGAGAAAACAAACAGCAGCTGAGCAACAAATTCTTGAAATGTTAATAAGATGAGATCCCTGAGTCTTTCTTCTTGCATGCCTCGGTAAGGCACAGTGCACACCTCCAACAGCTTCAAGGACAGAGTTGTAGGTTCACATGCTGCTTTGCACTTGTTTAAGTCCCAAGATGAGGCATAGGTTATGCACTTTATTGAGTATATATGGGCTTAAGCACATGCTTCAGCTTGTTTTTTTAGTGCACTGCCTAGCAGGATTGCAGCTGATTCTTTTTCAGATTTGAGATTGGATTTTTTTTTCCTAACTCATGTCAATACCTTTGAAATTCATACAAATAAAAATGACAGACAATTAAAATTATGTAATTAGAGAATGCATTCTGGAGGCTGAAATCAATGTAATAATCTGTCTTCTTCTGATGAAAAAAAATCTTCACCAACAATCGAAAGTAGCTTCAATGACAAGAGAATATTTAATTTATGGGATATTTATGTGAATTTGTTTCTACTTGACAGATTAGCTTCCACTAATCAGAAAAGTAATTTAAAAATCACTTCCTATGCTCTCGAGTGATTGCTTTAAGTGCCCATTTTTTCTTTATTGATAGTCAGGGATTTTCTTTATCTCATCTAATATGTTTTCCTTCTACCTACTCTTCACCTCCTCTTTATAGATTAAATACTGAGAATCCTTTCACATTAAAGAACTTGTGAATAGCCTGTGTCTGTCTGCTGTTTGGACTCACTCACTGGCCTGTGCCTATACCTTGTAATTCAGAGGTTGCTTTCATTGTTGTTTGAGCCCCTTGAGAGCTTCTGGGCATCTTTGTATTAAATAAACCCAAAAGGTACTGACTGGAGCTGCTGGAAAAGTCTTTAATTTGGGCTGAATTTTGTTGGGCTATTACTTGACTATTCTAATGTTCCCTCCCAGGCACAAAAGAGATTGGGGGATAGCCAGTCAGTACTTACTGCTCAGTACTCTGGTCTTGTTACTCCTTGTGCTGCTTAGGATATTCATGCCAAGTTCAAAAATGTCACATTGAAGCAGAATCCATGAAAACCTGGGAAGTCCATTACTCTTTTCTAGTAAATTCACTGAAACTCCTTAGAAAGTGAATGTGATGTTTCTGATGCAGCTAAGCGTCTAAAATTTAGTGTGATAAACGTGATTTGACAGACAGGTACCTGGATTTGAAGAGATGAGATCCGATATGCTGGTGCCTACTGATTACACAGTGATTATTTAAATCCTTGTTTGTTGTTGGGAGTTGTTTACTGAACATAGCAGCTCATCAGGAAGAGACTTCCCAATCTGAACAAATAAATCGCGTAATCCTAATAGCAAACAAAGTGTTACAGAAATAATGAAAGAATTCAAGGAGGGTGTGTGGGGGCCGGAGCATGGATGAGTAACTTTGTTGGCACATACATCCCTCACTAGTGCCTGTTGGTAATTTTTCAGGGACCAAACAACTTAATGGCAGGGCAGCAAGTTGTACTGATAACAAGATATTACATAAAGATAAACATAATTACAACCATGGGTCTGTGTGGTTTATACATTTTTTTAAACCTAATTATGATAGTAGTATGGTTTTAATAATGTATGGAGTTGTTCCAGAATAAGCAAGTATCTATTATGCTCAGGAAAAACATGTTTTACTTTACTTGTGTTTGGTTTTATCCAAGCATACCAAAACTGCCTCACAAAGACCTATGGGATTTGAAGAGACATCTGACCCATGATGAAAAGGAGAACAGGAATCCAAAAATTTGCTTTGTGGCTTCTGTGGCTTTAACAAATCAGAGGAAATCTTACATATGAAATGGCATAAATATATTTACTTTACTACCTTGGGGGAATGGGTATGTCAAACTACGCAGACAAAGCTTAGGAAGATCTGGGAAACTGTGGAGTAGAAGTCATCCTTATTTTTATTACTGTAGTTGGCATACACACATACATACCTAAAGGGGTGTTTGGATTTTCTCAACTGCATATCAAAATTTCTTCCTTGAAAATCCTTCCCTGGATAAAGTGGAAATCCTGCAGATTTTGTATGAGCAAGGGCATAGTAAAGAGTTTGAAGTGAAGATCTTTTCTGCCTTGCCCTGCACTGAACCAGAGGAAGAACTGAGTATGCCAGGGACCTTCTGTGACATGGCAGTGTATGGCATCCTGTAGCAGCAGTTTAGGCCATGGTAGTAAACATGAGAATGGAATTTTTATGATTTGAGGAAACAGCATCACTTCAATGGCCCAGAATTTGATTTCACAATTGTACCACAATAAACTGGTACAAATTCTGGCCCAAAAAATAGTAGAGATCATCAAAACGTGTCCCTATTCTTCTGGGAAGATTGTATTTTTTCCTTTAAAATATGAAAACTCCTCGATTGAAGATAAAATGCAAAATATTTGTTTCAAGTTGTTCCAATGTGATTTACAATGTCTCGGTTTATTTAACCAAACCAAGAGGTATCATCTTGGGACAACTTGATGTTAAAAATCATTGTTTTAAAATATATATTTTTTTCAAAAGTATATTTTTCTAAGGCACAACTGTGATTTTCCCACCGTTTGAAGTGCAAATAGCTCGTATGTTGTTCACCTCAATGGGTCAGCTTTCCCTGCCTGTACTGTGGCACAGATTACTTCAGGGACTTCTCGCAGTACAAAATGGGAACTGTGGTTGGAAAGCAGTTCAGAGGAAGTGTGCTGCTTTGTGAGAACGGGGGTGTTTGGCTCCTAAAATACAGCTCTTATGAAGTGTTGTGACAGCTTACAAGGATCATATTGAACAGTGAACCAAAGTGAAGCATTTGCTTATGGGACTGCTGAGATGTTTTGCCTCAGTTAAAAGATGTTCATATTTCCCCGCAAAAATCTTCAGCTTTTGGTTAAAATAGTTTTCTGCATGCGTGTTTTTTTTTAAAAAAACTCTCTTTGCTTTCATGTGTTTGTGGACTCCCCCCCCACTAAAACAAAAATGTAAAAATTACTATACTGAAGATATTACTATTGGAAAACTGTATTTTGAGAACCTTTCTGCACATACAAATATATTTGATAAAAAAAATTGTTTTGGTCTGTTCTTTCCACTGTTGTAATGGACAGTTTCACACTGATATTCACACACTGGCATGTACAAACACAGACAGCCCTAGCTGACTGATATACTCAAAGGGAGTCCAAGCATTAAAGATAAGCCATTACATTTTACTCTGTGTTGTAAAAGACTACAACCATTTCTCAGCACAATAAAAAGAGAGGTGAGTAAATGTGTTTTGTATTTAACTTTTGAGGTTTTCAGCTTGTTCTGGACAGAGAATACTGAACAATAAGCTGTTCTCAGCTCTACCCATACTTACCTCCACACTCCCACAAGTGGGGGGGAAAAGAAGAAAGATGTTTCTGGCTCCTTAGTGAGAGAAGAGAATAGCAACCCTCCATGCTATCTTCTCTGTGTGAGAGAACAAAGACTGTTTTCTTGGCCCTTTGCCTTGCCTCCCCCTCTTCTCCCTTGGTGGTGGAAATCATCCAGCTCTCACGTCCCAGCAGCCCCTGGCAGTGAGGAGAAATTGCTCTGGCTTCTCTCTGTGTTAAGTCCCACGTGAATTAGTCTCAGATTTGATAGGGATTCTCTGTCTTTCTGGGAAAAAAAATGAATGTTATTTTAGCAAGTTTGCAAATGTGCTGGTTTACAGAGTTTAAAATTGTTGTTAACCTTTCACGGAGTGTCACAAAGAAGGAAGGAAAGCAACCTTTTATGAACTGATGCAGTTCTTAACAGCTCCTTCAATGAGTCCTCATATCAGAGGAGATTTAAAGTAAAGAAGAGAGAGATTCCTGATGGGATAAACTTTTTCTTATGTCTTTGAATTACAGGTCAGGCTTTGCATTATAACAATGAAAAAAGAAGTCGGAGCAGGTATTGACTTCACAATGATGTAGATCGGGTTTGTGTACTCATGCAGACATAAATGAGAATTCAAAGCCAGACACCATCTCACAGAGGGAAGAAATGGAAAATTAAACCTCTCATTATTGCATTGGAAATTATAGGATTATATCTATCACCCATAGCATATAACAAATGTTGTAGCCAGCTTTGCTGAGTGGATTTGCAAGGCTCTGGAAACTAGACATTTAGAAATAGTAGTTAAATAAGGAAAAAGTGCAATTTGTTTTTTTATCTTTGTGACTGCAAGCTGTTTTTTGTCTTTGTGACATATGCATAACTTACATCTTGCTTAAAAGGAGAAGAATTATCTCTTCAGCCTCATCTGTGTTATAAGTTAGATTTCATTGTAGACTAAAGGAGCAGCTTAATAAAGACCATATCCTTAAACATCTGCATCCATTCTATCAGTGGATCAAATCATTGCTTCCCTTAGGTGTGTTTGACCTGACCCTGTTCTTACTGGCTTCACCTGTAGAGGGGATTTAATACATAATGTTTAATTTTCAATTATTAATACTCATCTATGCTGTCAGTTTATTTAATAAACATGTAATATTAATCTAATTCAACAGGGTACTGTTTAAAACTGAGGAAGTTCTGATTTTTTTCCACTGCTATCATCAGTTATCCTGAACAAAGCAGACTGTATAGGAAAGAAAAAAATCCAATAGTGACATTTAGAGTTCAACAGTGAGCTGCACACAAGATGTCAAGTGTTTCTCTTTGACTTCTTGACACAATAAAAAAAGACTAAGAGATTTTTTTTCCCACTGCCACGTACAAATATTCTGGAGTTAATGTGTATGTCTGAGGAAGAGAAGAATTTGACCTAAGTGTTTACTTTTACCATTTTGGATTCTTATCTGTTACAAATGTGCTTCCAAACACAATGGGCTGTGGAGTAGAGCTGTGCCCAAGCATAGTGGGTATTCCAGGTTTCTCAGATATCCATGTTCAGTGAATGGAAGGAATTGTTAAACTGTACTAAATAAGAACAAAAGCCCCAGTGAAGTATTCACTTACTTAGAAACAGCTTTCTGTTTCAATCTCATTATTTAATTACATCATGGGATACTATGCAGGAGACATTGAGCCAGAAACGCTTTAATCAAATAAAGAAACTGAAAAGGACCTCTCCTCTCAGTATCGTTTTATTGAGACTAATATTGTTATTGTCTACAGCGTCCATATGAAAGAATCTGTATTGATTCAGTCACTTCAGGTAAGGTTACAGGGAGAATCCTCAACACACATCTGTCAGCATGTATTTATGGAGATCAGTGCCCTCATACCCACTTACAACAGCCCAGGGTTTCACTGGTAACTTCAGCCCCCCACCCTCTTGGTAAGCTTCTGGATGAACTCTGGCTGGTTGGCTAGGGAATAATCATGAAAGGGAGCACCTTCATCTGAAAAGATGTGGTGCATATACTGTTCCAACGTGGCAGCTTTTCTAGCTTTGTACAGCACGAAGGGTGGCAAGAGACTCTGTCATTGCCCTTGCCCTCCGCAGTGGTGTTGGTGGCTCTGCTGCCAGCACAAGACCTGTTTCTGTGCTCAGGGGACACGGAGGGCTGCCAAGAGCTGGTGGCTGCCAAGAGTAAGAGATAACTAGGAATGCAGTGATGTAAGGAAAAGCTTCTTGGTTTTCCTCCTCCTCTAGGACGCCCATATGTGGTCAACCACGATCTGGACTGAGTACAATGTTTGAATCAAGCCAGATGCAATAACCCTTAAATCAGTCTCTGACAAGGCGAGAGAGAAAGGACATGATTGCTCCAGTTTGGCAGTGCTGGCTTGGTGTTTCCACAAAAAGTGCTGCGTTTTTTTAAAAACATGAATGGACTGGTTTAAGATATTGCACTAATTAGGCCTTTGCTGATCCTAATTAGAGGTTTGTAAGCTAACACAGAAAGGCATTTGAGAACGTGTGGAGGATCTGAATGCCAAAATGTAGGGACTTGGTTTGCATATCTGTTGCATAACAAGTTGTCCAAGGGGATTTTCATCTTCAACATGCCTTCTAGGTAAGCCATGTGCTGAGTGACAGTGATAAGGAAGGTGGCACAAAGAAAGGTGTCTCAGTGCTCAGTCTTCCTTTGTTCAGAAGATTTCTGTTGCCACCAGGGGAGAAAGGATAACACACACTTATCAAGCCACTGTGACATATCAACAGCAAAGGTGAGATTGAATCTGGGCATTATCTGACCAGAACATCATCAGAAGAGAGAGCCAACAGCCTCCATGTGTCAATTGCCTGTCAAAGTGTCTGGCTGACGGCTGTAAATGGCAAATACAGCCTCTGAAATACACATCAGTTGTGGAACAATTTGCTAAGGGGAGCAGGTCATGAATGACTTTACTATCGCTAATAGTAATCTGTAATTATTTCCTCGTTAGGCTGTGTTCTGTTAAAGCCACCCCCTGGGAGAAGGAGCAAAGTCAAGGGCACACCTTGGACAGATCTCCCCCTACAGATCTCTCCGTGGGGCTACCCTTGTGTTTAGCCTTGCTGTTGAAATAATCAATTACGTTCATCTTCTAATTAATGAACCAGTATCCGTTTCATAGGACATGCTCATGCCGTAATTACCGCGATTGTGTTACCAGTGCAGCACTCGGGGAGTGAACGTGTGTGGAGTGCTGGTGAGCTGGAATTGCATGCAGTGGGAGCCAGGGGGATGCTTCCTCTGCTCTGCAGTGGACACTTTTCAAAATGAGAAAATACAGAAGAATCCGATCAAAGGGCCACTAATGAGAAAACATATTTTTATCTGGTTGGTGGTATATTAACCATACCATTCTCTTTTATGATCAGAATTAAGCATTTGTTTTATCTCAACTGCAGGAGAAAGTCTATTCTGCACAGTAGGAAAAGCCTGCAACTCAACGTGTGTGGAGGAAAAAAAAATCATTTTGCATCCTTCTAGTTTTTAATGTTATGCTGTATAAGATTTCAAAATTCTGTGGTATCTTGAAAATCTTTAATAAGAAGTGTAACATCAATATTAAGCATGTCTGAATAGAGGCTTTATGAGGAGTCAACTAGATGGACAGCCTGATCACTTAGAAATTGATACCTCCACTTGAAACGAGTCTACCTAATAATTTATTTCTCTTATCAATTAAATTTTATATTGAAAATCAGAAGAAAAAAAAAACCATGTGAAATTTCATTAAAGCCAACTAGAAATGTCATAGCAAGTTATTGGGGCAGCTCTTTAAATGGTGTAAATTAACCTGGCTTTGCTGAATTACAAAAGACCTAGTGCTTTAAGTTCTAGTTATAAAAATAGATTTTCTACATTCCTCCTGGAATCTGAGAATAATGTACAGCTTTATTTCAGTGAATCAGGACATATAGCAATAAAAAGTAGCTGAGATGATCAGTAAGGGGCTCTTTGTACATAAAACCAAATCACTAGACTTACTACTCATTCGCAAACTGTGGAATTAAAGAAAAAGCCAAGGATTTGTTTTGTGGATTTTGTTTGTTTGTTTGCTTTGCTTTGTCACTTTCACCCATTTTTTTCCTTGTTATCTTTTGAAAACCTTAGTTTCAAATTTGCATTTCATTTGGTTATACAGCTCTTTTTTTTTTTTTTTTATAGCACCTCTTTGCCACTGATTGTCTGGTGGAGTAATGTTGTTGTATGCTTAGCAAATTATTTTTCTTTTATGTAGATGATGACAAAATATCTGCTTTATATAATTACAATTTTAGACCAAACAAGAAGAAAATTCTGTTAATGATTTGTGCATATGGTACTCAAAGAAACTTCTCATATTCTATACTCCAGAAGAGAGGCAGTATGTAATAATTTTCTAGAAATTAAAATAAGTATTTCTTACTTTAGCTTCCTTATGCATTTGTGTGCCAAGTTTCAGCCTGGAGCAGACTTTAATGGTTGCATATGGAACTCTCAAAGTGGCTGCAAAGAAGACACTGACAAACTGAACAAAACTGAAGTTATATAAATCATTATGCAGTGGATGTATGCCAGCTGCCAAATGATGGGATTTGAAAGAAATTTCTGTGTGTGCAGCTTATTTCAAACTTTTCTTCTTCGATATATCTTTTACCTGCCAGTAAAAATCTCTCACCTGTCTTGTTGTGAGCATATGAATACTGAATTAATGGACCTCTGTCCCAATCTAGACAGAAGTTTCCTGACAGAAAGTCCTGTGTTTTGGAGTGGCCAGCTGTACCAGCTCTTTGTACTGGGTGTACATGTGAGTGTGTGTTTGCCTTAGCAGCAGCATGAGCAGGGATGGCACTTAAAAAACCTGGGCTGGCTGGAGCTTTCCCTCTTCCTCTGGATCTAACGGGAGAAATCTTTCTCGTGAAGGGGCATGTGAACACTCTGTACAGAGTTGTGATAAATTACAGATGTGTAGTAAATTAAATTTATGATAGCTACCTTTGACCTCCTCCTATATGCTTTACTTATTAATCACATTTTTTCTTGGATCACTTCTGCTGAACATCTTCCAAGATTTCCACATTTCTAAACGGGTCTGCTACAGCTGTGTATGAATATATGATGCTACCTAAGGAGGGAGAAGGCATGAGTCAGAGACCTCATCAAGGAGAAATATTTTACTGCTTTGGAAAACTGTACTTGACTGGAGAAAGAGGAGGAAAGTTACAGAAGTGTGCAGCACTGGATTAATGTCAGCCCTTTTCTTCTAACGAATGCTTCTTCTAATTGAATGTATTGTGATAGCTGTATGCCCATACACAAACAAATATCTTATCAAGATAAAGACACAATAGATAAATATATGCTCTATTTTGATCCTATTCTGGATTCAGATCTTAGATGACAAATCAGTGAAGTTAACCTCTGTGCCACCCTCTCTCCTATGTCCCCATAACACTTTCACCCTCAACATAGTTGTAAAAAGGTGGCCATATAAACTTGCTCAAAGTGTCAGCTTCAGGAAATTGTGCTCCTTCCTTTCATGAGTCTGTGAAGATAAAAATACTATCCCACCACCATCCATTAAATGCATTCTCTATATATAGAGAATATATTAGAATGATACTACGGATATTGAATTTATCTTCATGAGATGGGGATGGTCTCATCAGTCATGAGTGTCACAACTAAGCAAAGACACAAGTGAATAATGAAGCCACCCTTATCGAGTACAGATGAATTCAATTTCCTCTGCACTATAATGTCATATTTGATTCAGTGAACTATAACATCTACTTTTTATTTTTTAAGTTGCCCATGGGTTCTATCTTTTTCTCATTCCCTCTCTCTAAAACTGTTTTTGGGGCACATTTTTCTGCTTTTATGCATCCTGCATGTCTTTTTCCACTGTCTGACATAACAACCAAGTCGAGTTCATAAATGGCATACACAGAATGAGAGCACTTACCATGTCAGGTGCCTAAATTCCCTGCCCCTACTAGCTTTTCTGAAGGACAAGTCCCTGGGATGCTGGCAGAACTTTATGCACAGAAGTACAGGCCAATGGTAAATGGGCTTGTTCTGGGATATCACTAAGTCTTTACTATCTTATGATTTTTTTAAAATGTGTGTATGTGTCTGTCTATTCGAGAGACAAAATAGCAGGAAGGAACGAATTGTAGGAGTGGACTTGGGGTGAAGCAACCCTGTTGTGAACCCAGGCTGAGAAGAATAAACCAAAGGTGTACAATATTATGCAGTAGTGAGTCATGCACAAAAGAGTACAAGGGGCAAAAACTGCTATGGTCTTCTTCTTACCATGATAGTTTTTAATGTGAGAAGGGTTAATCAGAAAGCCTGCTCCCCTCTAGACTACAAGCCCCTTGAAGATTTTTCCAGAAAATGTGCTTGCTGTGAGCTGCCTATCAGCCTGCCATCAAGCTGCTGTTTCAGGATGCTTTGGATGCACTGGGAACAAATGCCACTTGCACAGCACTGCTACAGCTGGGCACTAGACACTGCGAGAAGTGCAGAGGGACAAAGCACATTTGAAGCCTTTCCCACAGCTGAAGTTGTGCCAACATGCTGGCTGCAGACAGCACCAGATTTGTTTTCAGGCAACTTAGCCGCTCACATAATCCTGCAAAACTGACGCCTTTCTCCTCAGACAGGAGAATGTGCCACTTAAGCGACCAAGGGCAGAGCAGAGTGCTGTCCCTGGGAAGCGCTTCTCCTGGTTGGTGCAGTTCTTGGCACAGTGGAGACATAGCCTCTGGCTCAAATCCCCAGAGCTCGCTCTAATTTTTCCTCTTTGCAATACAGAGAATAAACACAAACCTGTTGCGGGAGCAATGCAGCTGCTGCATCAGCTCTTGGTGTTATTATGTACTTAGACTGTATGTTCTATATTGCT
This sequence comes from Sialia sialis, assembly GCA_009812075.1. Taxonomy (NCBI): domain Eukaryota; kingdom Metazoa; phylum Chordata; class Aves; order Passeriformes; family Turdidae; genus Sialia; species Sialia sialis. The sequence continues at coordinate 65,337,893 of VRYO01002297.1, read as the reverse complement.
TAATACAGAAAAGGGCACAATAGCTAAATTTCCAGCTAATTATAGCAGTAGAAGATTCAATGGGAATGCCTCTCCAGGTTTTACCAATAAACTCCTTAGAGAAACAAGGAATTGTATTCACATTATATTTACCTAATAGATGAGATTCAGTCTATTAGATGAGATATGAAGTAAATTAAATTCCATGGCAGGTGAACACCCTGAGGGTACTGTAGTTTATAACACTACATTAATATTCTGTAAGACCACTGCATGAGCTTAGTACAGCTAACTTCAAAATTAGCTTTACAGGCCACCTGCAGAATTTTTTCTGGTTGCTTTCATAGTCAGTGCTGCAATCATAGATAATTTAACATAAATATTAAGTAAATAATTGGTTCAGAATATTTCAAGGTTAGCTACATAAATCTCATTCCCATTACATGCATGCAAACCATAAAAATACAAGGTGGTGCTTAACCTGGCAATTTGAGTGTCCAATGAGCCATATTCCATTTTTTGAAATAGAAAAGACCTAAACAAATTTCACAGAATGCAGTTATTGAAGGTGCAGAAGAATTATTGTGGAAAGCAGATATTAATTCAGAGCTCCATGTGAAAAATGCTCAGACTGCTAAAATGATTGTAATGAGCGTTACTAACATTTTATAGTGCATTTGTATAGATTTAGTGATATGAATATAGACTTAAATGTTTTTGCTATCCTATGAAAGAATGATTTCTGAAGCTGTGTACCATTTGAGGTAATGAGAAAGAGGTAGTAGGTGTGCCTCATTACGACAGCTGTGGCTATGACATGCTCTCTAATTAGCCCCAGAAGCTTGCTACTTGCAGGTTAGCTAGAAGTAATCATCACAATAACTAGGTGGTGTCTTAGTCAGAAAAGGACATTTACATTTTGAAGGAGGTAAGCTTTTTTTTCCTAATGCATTTCTCTAGCACCAGAGCTTGGGAATGAGATCAAGAAATACTCTTAGATGTCAGACTTTAGGCTGCTTCCAAAAAAATCTCAGCAGTTCATCAGAGTGATACTTGAGAATAAGTCAGTAAGGTGATATGTCTGTTATGTGCATTTTCCCAACATCAGCAGGACTTTAATATATACCACTTGCATATTTGTCTGTTGTCTGTAGCATGTCTATGTAGATTCCATTTTGATGCCCTTTCCCCTAATTTTTCCATAAGGATACAAGGAAACTTATATTTTAATCTTGGCTTTAAAAGGTTTAATTAGCCGTCTGTTCCTGTCCAGATCCTTTTCTAAACATTTGTTCTTTGATATTATTGTCAAATTGTAAGAGGTGGCTAAGGACAGAAAGCTGCAGGTATTTATCATGGATTAGACAATGCCTGTTAATGCAAAATTGATCTGAAGTAATTTTAACACAATGTGTCAGAGAAAAAAAAAAATGTAATCAGAGAACCTGGTGTCAGAATTTGGATTTGTTGACTTTTATGTGTTGCTTTCTTACTACATGTAGCAACTGTTTCAGGTTTATTAAGATTTTTATGTGTTCTTTTTATTTAATACCATTCAATATTGAATCTGAACAAGCTAATTCTCCTTTAAGTGATTTTTTACAAAGTATTTGCAGAGGATACCTGCTGGCTATTCCCCTAGTGGAGCAGGGGAATTTTATACAGATATAATTTTCAGATAGCAGGTCCTACAGTAAAATATGCAGAGGCATTGGCTTTAGAGGGGAAGGCCATGCTTTGAATCTTCTAATCATGACAAAAAAGTCCGCCAGAGATGGCTGTTAAGACAACGTCTGAATATTTAGTGATGTAAGCAACTGTAGGGAATGTTGCTTAAGAGTAACAGAAATGGATTTGGAAAGAGTCAAAATCCATTGAAATTCTGACAGTAATCCTGAGAATTTTTAAGAAGAAAAGATAGTGAAAACTCTTCTCATACATATAATAGATGTTTTTCTTTTATGCCCAGAAGTGAGGGCATGTGAGTATGAACTCATAATAAAGTGATGTATGTTTGTATATAAATTCTTTCTCAAAATTAAGGTATACCTATGTGAGGATAGTGCTAAAAAAACACTTTCAGACAAAAATGTGAACAGAAAACAAACTTAGAAGAGTCAAAAAGGATGGAATTCGAAGGCAGAAGAAGAATATTAAAATAAAGGCAGGGATTGTCATGCTTACTCATATTTTTGAGGTACTAAGATGTGTCTTGATTACATTTGTCTGTATCTGGTAACATTCCTGATTGTGCATTTTGATGCAATGTGGGCTCACAGTATTAAAGTTTAATGACTGAATAATTTCAGTGGGGAAAGGTCTGCTCTATTAAAGTGCATAGAAGGTTCAACAGCTGAAGTCTAAGGCAGACATATGAGGTAATATATGGTGTAACTTTTTGTATACTTGATTCTTCTTACTACACCCTAGAGATACCAGGAGACAATGGAGACAATGTGTAATGAATGGCAGAAAACATTTGTAAAAGTTCTATGGTGAATAAATTAAAGCCTTTAGTCATAAGGATAATAATAGGAGAAGTGAGAAATTAAGAAGCATAAGCAAGGCAGATGAAACATCTAGCAGAACAAATGGATGTAATAATTTTCAGACATGTCAGCGAAAATCAACTAAAGTAAACATTCGGAGCCTCAGTGCATGCCTAGACTAGGCAAACTTTGCCACTGAGTACTATAAAATGGAAAGGAGTCATAAACTGTTTGAGAACAGAACAGGAGTGTGTGTCTGACCATTTATAATCTTTTAATCAAACATGAAGCTCGTTTCTTGGAGTCTGGTGGCTTTGGAGAGTACTTTGTCTGTGTATTCATAGACCATTCATAACGCAGTGAGCCATAAAATGCTCTTTCACTTTCTTGCTTCAGCAGTTTCAACACCTTCCTCTGGGACAAATTTCTCTAATAATAGGAAGTAATTCAATTTTGCTCTTGCTCTGTCCTAAACAAACAGTTCTAACTGTTGTGACTTACCAGATTTGTGGAGGTTGAGCAGGGAAGACAACAAAACAATTTGGAGTTACGAGGTGCCTTGTCATATTGTAAACTAAGTATGGATATTGATGCTTTAAAACTCTGAAGGTATTGCTGTGCTTTGTGGCGTGCTGCAAGTGGTGTATGCTTTTGTTGTGCATCACAGTGGCAGTGCAAGGAAAGGGGCAACAAACACCCCTTCCCTGCCTTCCTCTCCCTCCTGCCACCCTGGTACTAATGGTCCTATCACTACATGTGTGCTTTGCTGGCTTGAACAAAGTTTAACAAAGCCGGGATTTGCAAACAAACATAAGGCAAGTAAAACTCTCTCTTCATTCCAACAGCATTTCTGCCACAGGTATAAGGTCTCAGCCACTAGTAGTACAATTCAGGGACAATTTGACTGGCTGAGGGTTCACACACTGTCCTACTTTGGATTTTGTACATCTCTTAAAATTTGCGAGGTGGGAAGTTAATTTGTAAAACTTGAGTTTGTGAAGAATACATCAAAATGTTTTAGAGCTGTTTCTTATAGCTGTTTTATCTTTGTTTTTATTAATAATGAGAACTTACAGGCCTTAATTTATGTTGCTGCAGAGAAAATGCAAATGTATTAAGGGCATGAAAATTGATTTAGAAGTGGAATACTCTTTTATTATACTCTATAAGACTCAAATTGATTTATTTGGGTTAGTTAAAAAAACAAACAACAAAACCCTCAGTGGACAGGTCTTTGCAAAGCTTTTGGGAAGTACCTTTTACTTTTAAAAAGACCACAAGTGAGATTTGCCTTGTTAAATCAAGCATTTTCTTCCTGCAGCTCTTTTTCTCTCTGACCTAATAATTTGAGGCTCACCTGCAGATCTTGTAAAGATTGGGAATTCCAGTGGGAGGCTTTGACAAACTGTGAGGTTTTGACAAATAGCATCCTTACTGCTCCCAAGGATTTCCTGGCTGTAGAAGTTCTGAACAGTTCTCTGTTTTAACTGGATTTTTTTTTTCACATTCCAAAGCAGCTCTGTTCATATAATATTTTGCAATATTTTCCTTTTTTCTGCTCTAGATGGCAATGTAGCACTTTTTCTTCCACTGGGAGGCTCATGTTTCTGTAATATTTGTATAAATCCAGCAAGCTAGCAATAGGTAGATCTTATTATGTGTATACAGTGCTAGCTGTAATGGTTCCGCTGCCACTCAGCTGTGACTCTCGCCCCATTGCTTGCATCCACCTTCCTTCCTTGTCTTTCTTCTGCCCTCACCTTGCAGGCTCCATCTCCTGCGCCTGCCACTCTTCTTCCACCACCTTAATTTTTTGCCTGCATCCAATGAGGGTAACTGTGCAGGAGACAGCACTGACTTCTATGTTTTTCACCTTTTTGGTGCCACTGGCCCAAAATCTTTTTTTTTACAGTCTTACATTTCCACTGGGTCCTTCATATCCCATCCCTTCTTTGTATCTTTTTTTTTTTGTTTGTTTGTTTTGTTTTTGTTTTGTTTTGATTTTCGGGAACAAGAACTTAATTTCTATGCAAACTCATTCATGATGCACTAATAAAAAAGAAGTCTTCCAGCTGAGTAGACTTTTCTATTTTGCTTGTGGGGTAGAATGCGCTATACTGCCGATCTCCAATATTGAAATTAGGGACAGTCTAATAGCATATATTTCCAGTTACTTAAAGGCAGTTGCACTGCACTAGATAACATCTACCTATTATTCTACCTTAATAGTGTGAATGGTGAGGGAAAGAATGTTAGACAAACGATGTAGAAATTCCTTTCAGGTGGCACTTGAGAATTTAAAGGTTACTTTGAGACAAAGGCTGCTTTGTATTGTTGCATCTAATCATTTTGATGGATATTTCTTCTGTGAATTGTGGAGTTTGCTCCATAACAAACTTTCAATTCCATTATGGAACCTATTCAGACAGTTAGTTTTCAGATGCTCCAAACCTTCTTTTTGATGTTAAGGCGTCTCTAGTTACTGGGTTAGAAGACAGTGTGAACAATTGTTGTCCTTAATTTGAGGGGGATGAGGTACAGTAGAGTGTTCACCATGTAATAGAGTTATGTAATTATGTTGCCTGTTTTGATCATTTTTCCTCTCCTATTGATGCCCAGTGGTCCTTTTTGTTTTAAATTTGCTGCTGAACATGAAGATGATGTTTTTTTTTTTGAGAAGAGTGCAAGATCTCTTTGTAAGTGATAATAATTAATTTGGAATGCATTGGTGTGTCTACATTGTGTGGTTATTTTCCTCTCTTGTTCTTTGCTTTGTATTTACTGACAGGGGATTTCATTTAGTGTGTTATTACCTCTTCACTTTGAAACAGGTATCTTCTGTACCTCTTCACAGTCAGTTCACAAGTGAGTGATTTTTGAATCATCAGACAACTAAAGTAACCCGTTCTTGAATGTGCTGAGGAGCATTATCTAGCACAGAAAACCATTGTTGTTTACCTTTCTGAAATATGAAAATTGACAATTTATTAACATCATTAATTTTATAGCCCTTAAGTAGTAATCACAGTAATTTCACGTTTATAAGCCGCACCTGATTATAAGCTGCACATCCAGGTAGCCGGGTAGACCGCAGGATTTGTCTGTATATAAGCCGCACCTGAATATAAGCCACACTTTTTTCTTTTTTTTTAAAGTGAGGATCCATGTGCAACAAATTAACAAGTTAGTAACAGAATCGCACCAGTGCGGGGTTTGGTGTCAGGTGCTCAATTTGCAAACAGTTTTCATAGACCAGCAAAGCCTTTAAAGGCAGCCCCAGGCGCCCTCCCCAGCCGGCTCTCACTTCTGGGTCGGCATTTTGCTGGGATTTGTCCATAAATAAACTGCACCTGATGATTAGCCGCACTACTGGGGTAGGCTGGATTCTTCAATGAAAAAGGTGCGGCTTATAATCGTGAAATTACTGTAGTTCTTGATATTGTGAGGGGGCTCTCCTTTGTATCCCAGGAGAGGTGTTTGAGAGTTGCAGAGAAAATTGTGTAAAGGAGCAGGGGACAATGTGTTTTCTCATTCTCATTGGCTTTTTGACACTTTAGGAGCATTGCAATAGACTTCTGGGTCATGACTTCCTTGGAAATTGTGCTTACCATCCCATTAAATTTGCCCATGTGTCGGCTCCTACTGTAATTTCAAGCAATTGTTGATCAAAAGTTTTTTACTTCCACTTGTGACAAACTTCTGATTTAAAAAAATGTTAATAGCAATGCAAGAAGTAATTAACAGATACAAAATTACTGTTTGAGACAAGGGAAGCTGAAGAGTGGCTTAAACCACCACAAAAATGGTGGCATTTATATAGGAAGGGAAGGAAGGAGATGAACAACGAAACAGATATTTTTAAGAAAAAAAACTTAAATGAAGAGAAGTATGTTTGAAGAGATGATAATAATGACACAGGCAGAAAAACCAGCTTTGACTAAGCCTATCAGGAAGCCACATTTTTTAGATTGTGAGGTCGCTGTCGACCTCTAACATGTTCATACACAACACAAAACTTCCAAGTTAGATTCAGTGTTGAAGGATGAATGAAACAAAAAATGGGCCATGTCTCAGGACAGGATACACCTGGCAAAAGACATTAGGAGTAATAGGAAATCACTCCATGGATATGTAATTAGTAAGGGAAATACCAATGTAATAAGTTTCTTTTTCTCCTAAAACTGCTACAAGAAGAGGGCAAAATGACTTGGGGGGTTATGATGTCCTGTTTACATCAGTTTTTGTAAACTGCTTGAAGGACATTACAGCATAAATAATACCAATTTTAAAAAGAGGTTTAATTCAAGTTTAGAGTAGGAAAGAAATTTAGGTCTCAGAAATGTTAGGTGTCTTCAGGTGAATGGAAGTGACCAATATCACCAAGGGATATTTAAAGAACTTGAAAATACCAGTGCTTATATCTAATACATGGATGATAACCATAGCACTGAAAAGAACCATAACAAAGAATCTCTGAAAACCTAGAAAATGTTTATACTTATAAAATGAAAAAAGAGGCCTTCATTTAAATTCAGAAAAATGCTGGAACAATTTATGAAAAAATTTATACTGCATTCACCTTGAAGAAAAAAAGGTGTTTAACAACAAAAAAGACTTGTGAAGAAAAAAAGAAAGTAAAGCAATTTGGTATCTTTGTGTGATAACAATCACATAATGGATGGGATAGGAGCAGGAAATGCATCTCTTCTTTAGATAAACATTGTCTTCATAAAAGTTCAGAAGGGAGGTAATGAAATTGATAGTTGATAGACACATCTATACACCAACTCTTTGTGGTTATTGTCTAAGTAGAAATACAGTTCTAGCCAGAATTCTTAGGGCCCTTTCTGGTCAGTATTTATTCTGAACTCTACCAATGTTCTGAACTTGGCATTATCATTAAGTTGGGAGGCACTGCAAATCCCCTGGAGGACAAAGTTGGAATTCAAAATTATCTCAGTGAAATGATGAAATAGTTTCTAATAAAAACCTGTAAATCAATAGGGATATTCAGTTAGGCAGTGATAATCGCCTACACAAATATGGGATGGGAAACAACTGATTAAGCAACAGTCCTTCAGGAAAGAGTCTGTGAATATAGTGATAACAACCTGAACAAGAGTCAACAATGTCTTGCTGTTACACAAGGACAAACTTTACAGTGAGAGCTATGAGGTAAGGAAGTTTTCAAGTCATGTGACAATCTTTTTTGCTCTGCTTAGCCTTGTTAAGGACACAGTGGAGAGCTATGAGTGAGAACTGGTCTCGGTACCTCATTTCACTATAAATGTGAGATAATGACAGTAAACTTGTAAGATGTGACAGTCTTCTGTGAGTACCCTGTTCTCTGCATTCATGGTGTGGTTCAATAGGTGTGAACTGCAGCAAGAAAGGGTAATGTTAGGTGCAAGCTCCTGACAGAAGGGAGTCTGAATCTGTGAACTGTGTGTTTTCCTGTAGAAGCTGCCGAAGCTGTGTCTTTGGAGGCTTTGCCACCACATCTGTCAAGGATGATCTAACATATTAGGAATTAAATATTCTTGAGATCAGGGGATGGACTGGTAACACTCCAAGTCCTGCTCACTCTTTTCTCTTGCTTTGCTTCTTTCCACCAACTCCTTTGTTTTCATTACTTATAAGTTGTTTGCCATCTGCATCAAGACCCTCTACATCCTGTCACAGGTTTATTATTCTTGAATTTACCATGGAAAAGCAAAAAAGCCAGTGTCAGATCTGGTCAAACCTCACTATTCTTTTACTTTTATTCACTGGTTTATTGAACCACGTTGGTCCCTGCATTGATTTTTGAGGTACTTGTGCTGGCAAATTCCCCACCTTCTGAGAAGGAATCATTTGTTCCAATCTGTTGTTTTCTGTCTTTCAAACTAATATTAACCCCAAGAGATCTTCTCTCTTTTATTGTGCCATCTTAATTTATCTCCATAACTGTTGTGGAAGGACCTCATTTAAAGCCTGTGTTTGGGTTTGCTTTTATTTGGAATGCACTCTGCATTGTACCTACTGAAACAGTGTTTTCTCAGTATGTCCTTTAAATCTCTTTCTCTTGAATTATATAAATGATGTTGATTCTGCCCCAGCATGTAGCAGTTATTCATATGCTCACCTGTTCTAGCTTCTATTATATTTTATGCTAATTAGGAGGCAAATGAATTTTCTGGTGTGTTAATCAGACTCATTAGTCTGTAATTTCCAAAATTGCCTCTGTGGCCCCTTACAAAGCTTGGTGTGATATTTGTCTTTTGTCACTCTGCTGGAAAGTAATAGAACTTTCAGTAAGCAGAAGGGGACATACTTCTGTACTTTATTCTCCAGTTTCGCAACTGAATTTCATTAAAACATTATGTGAGTATGACTCGGCCCTGGATGATATATTGTTAATTTCTTGGGGAGTATGATTTAAAATTTCCACTGTTGATTTTCCTTCTTCTTAATCAAGTTCAAAGCCACCAAAAAATCGCTCCTTGAAACCTCTCAGATTTTGATTTCTGGTGGTGCCGATGAAAACAATTAATTTCTTATAACTGTGTTACCTTTCTTAAGTAACCTCTTTCACTTTGCCCAGCTGTCTAGTTAATTTTAAAAAGAAAGATATATGTCATACCCTTATGGTTTATCTTCCCTCCTGTTTGACCCTTGATGGCAGCCTTTCGGGAATAATTTCCAAAAATTAAAAATAAACTTCCCAGAGAGAAGAACATGGTTGCCTTTAATGGCATCCTCTGAGTACCTATGGCATGAACTATTTTCTCTTTAAATATATTCTTTACTAAAAATGCAAAATAAATTAGCATAAGTTAATCAGGACCAGGTAGTGAACTAGCACTGCTTGGAGCACTATTTATTGGTATATTGCTACGCTAAAGTAGGGTCCTAGGCTACAGGCTAGGGCTTTAATCCACTCTAATACTGTTATTCTTACTGTTTTTAATAAGAAAGACCAAGAAAGGTGTGCGATTTCTGTCCTTCAAAAACCAGGTAATAGTTTTAAATATCTAAAAAAATATTTAAAGAAAAACATGGACCTATTAAAGCAGACCCAGATGAGGGCCATAAAAATGAGTTAATTGGGACAGTCCAGCATGGAGAAGAGAAGGCTCTGGAGAGACCTTTTTGGGAAGACCTTTCAGTACTTAATGGGACATCAGAAAGAGAGAAACTTTCTTATGAGGGCCTGTAGTGACATGACAAGGGATAGTGGTGTGAAACTGAAAGAGGATAGATTTAAACTGGACATAAGAAAGAAAATTTTAGTGAGTGTGGTTCAGAGTAGTTGTGGACGTCCCCTCCCTGAAAGTGTTCAAGGTGAGGTTGGAGGAGGCTTTGAGCAACCTGAGCTACTAAAATGTGTCTTTGCCCATGTCAGGGAGTTTTGACTGGATGATCTTTAAAGGTCTCTTTGAATCCAAACCATTCTGGAATTCTGTTACTTCAGTTGGAGCTTTTCCACCTCATTAACATTGTTCACATGAAAATGCACATTTATAAAATGACCAAATTTGAATACATAAGCCATGACCTAAGAAAATGGGGACATGTATAGTTCCAAATATCAGTTACCTGTAATGAGTTTGGATCTCTTGATCAGAGTATCAAAAAGACAACAAGTCCCTCAGAAACTGATGCTATGAGAGGTCCTTCAGTGAACAATCTTGTTGATAGAGTTTAACTTTCTAAAGTCATCAACAATTTGGTCTCAGACCTGTTTTTCTCTTTCTGTTCCCACAGATGCAGAAGGAAAAATAGCCATAACATATAAGAACATTTAACCTGAATCGTTTTCTCTCTAATTAAGAATAATCCTAAGTGGTGTAGTGCAAATCTAAAAATTTTGGAGAGAAGTAGCAGTGCCTTTGTTTTTAGTAATATGAACGAAGGAGATTTAGGAAGATGTACAGCTCCATTTATATGGAGTGGCTTTCAGTCACTGCTCAGCTACTTTACAGTAAAAATACCAGAAGGGAAAATTCTTCACGTTAGATCTTCTCTTAAAATAAAGTGAAGCACAAGAAATATTTGTGAAGCAAATACTCAAAATAAGAAATTTGAATTGAGGATTGATTCTGCAGTTCCATGTCTAATAAATTAATTCCAAAATACTACAGAGCAATTAAAAAGATGACTATCCTGTGACTTCTGATCTAGCTGCAGCTGAGTGTGTGATGAATTTAACGTGAAAGAACTAATGTGAAATTTCCATATTTTATTTGGGACACATTGTGGCTCTCGTATATCTATCTGATGATTGTCTTGAATTGCAGGTACTGATATCATCCTACTGATTTTTATTGCTTCAGTAAAGCAAAGCAAATATAAGCTCATATTAAGTACTCAACTGAGCTAGTTTTCTGACTGTTTCATGTACAGGGAGCAGAAAAGCAGACAGACCATGTTATTTTATTTGTCCTACCCATGTAGACTGGCTGGTCAAAAGGAGGACTGGATTTTTAGGATTAGAAAAATCAGGAGGATTTTTTTCATTGCTTGGCTCAAAAAGGAATGTTGTGATGCTTCAGTGCTCTACTGTACAAGTAGAGGATGAACAACTTTTAAGTTGTGACAGCAATTTCCTTCAAAAAAGTGAACCTTTGAATGTCCTGTATCAAGTCTCCTCTTGAGGAGTTTCTCCTAAACTTGTTTTCCCTTTTCTTCAGCCATTGATTTCATTTCTCCATTGCTACCCTTCAAAGTAATTTTTTTTTCAGCAGATTTATGCTGATAAATTATTAAAGATAAATATTTCAAGCAATGCAAAGGTCCCTTAACTTCTTTTGAACTATATTTTTAATACCTAGGAAAGTTGGTGTTTCAAATCATCCCTGATCTTAGTACCCTGGGGCTTGAAAAACATCCCCAGTATTAATGAATGTGATCTGAGAACAACATTTGTCAGAGAGAGCTGGGAAAGGGACCATGAAAAATGTATTACGTAGAGTGGAGCAAAATGGTGAGCCTTCTGATTATAAATCTAAAATATTAAAATAATGAATTCACAGAACCCTATTAGACATCAAAGCTTGTGTCTTATTGGGGTATGCTTTTAATTTATATTCCCTCTTTCAGGCCAAAAGCAAACCTGGTAAATTGAACAGTGAATTCCTAACCTGATTGAAAAAACCTGACTCTGGGTCGTTGCTGTCAATAGAAGGGAGAGTGTGCAAGCTGAACTCCACTCAAGTAGATGCCTGTGGTATATTTTAATGGCACATTTTCAAACCTTACAACCTTTAAATACAGAGCTAAACTTTAAAGCAGCAACTTGGTAGCCGTTATGCTCTTTGCTCTTTTATTTCAGTTTTCTTTGTTTCAGAAGTCTGCAGCAGGGGCAGCTGTAGGAAGGGAATTTAAGTGCTTTCAGTTGGCAAGAGCAGCAGTGTTAGAGCTAGTAAACATTATGTCTTTTTTCCCCTTTTTCCAAAGTAGTGAGGAATGCAGTGAAATGAATATGCAAGCAGCTCATAATCTATACATTCCTCTAACCCAAATCTCAGTTTAGGGATATTTAAGCATTCTTGATTACATAGCCTTTTGATTTTAAAAGTGTGAAGATTTTGTTAAACTCTGCCTAGAAACATAAGGATTTCAGACATGACAGATAAATAAAATGGATAAAAAATTTTAAATGTCAGTAACGGGCACACAGGATAGAGAGGGTGAGTGATTATGGGCTAATGTGAGATATGGGAGACCTGCTTTCAATTCCCTTATCCACCACAGGCTGCCTCTCTGACCTCGAGCAAATTTGTCTCTCAGGTTTAAATTTACCAATGTCTTTAGGCACATACCTCTCTCTCTTTAAACAAATACACTGCTGATGAAATGAGTGGAAAGTTATTGATCGGTACATTTGGTTCACCAGGCTTCCATTTTTGTCAGCAGAATTGGGGGTCATGTTGCTCCATTATCTTGGAGTTGTGTTGGGAACATAAATAGCTTACTAGGCTCTCGGGATGCTGATTTTCCAACTCCAGGAAGCTTCAGAATATCTCATATGATTATGCCCCTGTGTGAATTCACGTTGAGTTCCTTTCTGCTATTGTATTTAGTTCTGATCAACCCATCTCAAAAAGCTGTAGCAAACCCAAAGAAGGGCTGTGGAAATGATCAAAGGTACGTAATACTTTCTGTACATGGAGAGGTTGAATAGACTAACACTCTTCATCCTGAACCAGAGGTGTCTGAATGGGGATGTGATAGCAAGCAATGCAGTTGTGAATAGGGAGCAATTACTGAGTTTCTCACTATATAATTGCAGTAGACTTAGTTTTTTACCTAACATACAATTAAACTGCGGGACCATTTTCCAAGGGGATTATGGGTGAGAAAAGTTAGATGGTTGTAAAATACATAATAGAAAAATTTCTGGATGAAACATCCATTCTGGACTATGGAACACAAAGGAGTGACCTTGAGTTTAAGAAATCCTGTAGGCTCAGGATGCAGAAAACTGGGGAGCTGCTGTATCCTGTTTATCCTAATATATTCTGGACACTTTTGGTGCTGACCACATCAGAGAGCATTCTAAGATGGATGAACTTTTTGTCTTTCCTGACACAGCCATTCTTATGTTCTTACTTTCCAAAGAGAAACAAATAAAGACAAATATATTCTTCTTTGCATTTGTTGTGTTTCATTGATTCAATGATAGATGTTAGGTGTGCCCTTTGCTGAGACAGCTGAAAGGAAAGGGATGAAAACATATTTTTGCATTTCTATTTTAACTTCTTTCCCCAGAATGAGGAGGAAGGGAGTAATTTTGAAGAGCAGGTTCTCCTTTGGTGACTGAATGTTTAGTACTAAGAGAAGGTCAAACATGCTGACAACCATTCTAGCAATGGACCAGAGAATCAGCTGTGACAAGCTTTAGCAAGCGACTAAACTACTATCTTCACATGATGGCTGTCATCCTTCTCTTACCCTTGCCCAGTTACTTCTGGTTGATAAGAGAAAGCAGACCCTATTCATCTGTGGCTCTTGGCTGTGGGTAAAACCTGAACAGTCAGCCAAACATCCTTAATTTTCCTATGCAAACCAGCTGGTCTCACAACCACAGCAGAGAAGAAGGGAAGATTTTGGCGACACTCGGTAATAAAGGGAGGGATGACGTATTCTAGCCTGAGTGTTTTGCTCCTGAGGCAGGCTGTGGATTTCTGGGAAAAGGTAGGACCCAATTTGGGTGTATACATCTCCACAGCAATGAGCAGCACCATTTGGTAGCTACCAGGTGTCTATCTCTTTACAAGAGAGGAAAATGTTTTCTGATTTCCCCCCACCCCCAGCACTCTTCCTTGCCAAAACCCTCTTTGTAGCATGGCATCCTTCTAGGTGCACCCATAGACATGCATCTCTGCCTTTGGGGTTTGCAAACACTACCTACCAAGTGGTAATAGGGTATATCCTCCAGCAAAACGTGTCCCTTTCCTCCAGTATGACTGGAGTACAGCTGCCAGGCTTGCCACAGCCTCAACAATCCTGGGAGTGAGGAACTGACATGAGACAGTTCATTTGCAAAACAGAAAGATGTATCTCTAGCAATGAGCTGAAGAATAAGCAGAAGACTTTACACAAATGTGGCACTTGCTCTTTTCAAATTACAGCTGTTGTATTTTTACTACAGATGAAAAATAAACAAGCTTCTCTTTCTTGTCTCTCCCAGCTTGCTTAGAGACTCAGCTCAGCTTGGATGCATGTAGATCAATTTTTTTCAAGAGATCATCATTTCCTTTTTAACCTTTTGAACTGTAAGTCCCCATAGGATCCTGATGTTTTCATCAATTATATATTTTCATTTTGTTCTGGTAATCAATAGCACTTTAGAACACTAATGTCATACTTTAGCTTTGTCTTAGGCTAGTAAATGAATAATAACTAAATAATGCATTTCAAACAAGAGAACAAATGAATATTCTCCCTCCAGTGCACAAAGAAACAGGCAAAAAGGATTCTCTGAACAATAGGACATTGATTTTTGTGTCTCCAAACTTTCCAGCTGCAGGCAGAAAAGACCAGAATAGAGTTTTAGTGCTATATCTTACTCTTGAAGTTGCATTTGGGCATGAAACCTCAAGACGTATCTCATTTTCCGAGTATTACAATTGGGTAAAAGTTTGATGCAGACCATGATAATACAGAGAATTCACAGAGTAATAAGAACCTTTGGAAAGCAAAAGGAAGTGCTTGCAGTCCAGCTTTGTTGGCAGGGACCTTAAAACGCTTTGTGTTCTCAGACAGAGATTCCCAACAATTGATATCTGGAAAACAAGACTACATCTGTATGAGCAGGCCAGAGATGGTCAGGGAATAGCCTCAGGCTCTGGTTTGGAATCATGTATGCTGTTACATTGTTAGCACAGGTTTTGTCAGAATTTTGGCTGGTGCTGAGGAGCGTTTTCCCAAGCAACACTGGAGTGTTGGTAGGTTGGGAGTTAGTGCTCTTGGCAAAGAGCTTCAACATGAATTCCCCATTTTGGGTACAAGAACTTGGCTGTGCAGATCGGAACCATGCTGTGTCAGCTGGTCCTGAAGCCAAGGAGCAGTCTATCTCTCATTTTATTTGCTAATGGAGACATGGCCAGTGGGTATTAGCTGTGCTTGATCACCCTGCTACCAGCTGAAGAAAGAGCATCTCATGTCTAAAAGGTTTGACTGGGACTGGAGAGATTCAGTTCCTACACATTGCATAGATTTTCAACTTAATTTGAGGTCACTTCGACACTCAGTGTTTCTTGTTTCACCTGTTCAAGACTCTTTAAGTACTGTGACAATGTTATGTGGAAAAATAGATGGATTGTAACATATTTAATTGAGCAAAAATCTCTTACTAGGAGTGTCTAAAATAACGGGGAATTCATTTGACTGGGAAAAGTTTCAAGTTCTTTTTCCCCCACTGTTTATTTCTCTGTATCAAAATGTTTGGCTAAAACACTGAAGATGCTGGAGGCTCTGGAATCTGGCTGGGTTGTTTTTGTCTTCTGTGAATTCAGCCCACCAGTGTACTAGCGAGGGCTGAACCCCTGCTTGGAGTTTGTCAAATATATTTTCAGCCTGAAATCTTTTGAAGACAACAGGCATATGTTGTTTTCTAAGTAAAGTTTGTGTCACTGGAACACAGCTGTTAATGATATTAGGTGATCCAGTGCTGCACAATTAATGAAAATAATAACAACCACAGAAGAGGATAGAGAAAAACTGTTAAAGATGCACAAAAGAGGATACAGGCTATTTTTCACTCTGATTCAGGAAAATGCTTAAACTTATCTTAGCGTTAAGCACACTTGAGCACCTTTCTCAAATAAATGCTCTTATAATCTGATTTTGGCAAGAGTATTACATGATGCTAGACAGCTATTATGTCCAGAATGAGATCTAAACCAAAATTATTCACTTGAACAAGTTACTCTCGTGAATTTGTCTACCTGATTATAGCACTGCTGGAGTTTCCCTTCCTTGAATTAAACATGCTGCTCTTTATCAGTCCTATGCTTCCTTTTCTCCTGTTAGTCTTCTCAAAAGGCAAGCCCCAAGGTTTCTCTTGAGCATTCCCAGATATATACACGTGTATTGATATATATATCTGATAAATTACTGAGAAATTACTCTGGCAAGTCAGTGTAAGCTTGCAGGTGCAAGTTTAGGCATGTTGCATTTCTCATGGAGGCAGGGATGCATTTGAATAAAATGCCTCTGTCTTATTCTAAAAAGCCCCTTACACCATGACTGACTGCATTTGTTAGCATGATGGCTGGGTCATATCTCCTGAGCATGGACACTTTATTACATAACAATGTTTTAACTTATTGCAGTGGCCTGTTCTGTTCCTGCTCTCAGCCAAATTACACTTTCCAGTAACAATGGAATGAACAAAGAGCCGGCACTTGGGATACACTTACAAACATTAATATACGTCTGAGATCTTTTGGCTTGATTCCTTATCGTAGGACAAGAAGCCTCCATGGTATTCTTGCTTTAGCTGGATATGCTTTTTCTGATGATTTTGTGGCGTTTCATTATTCTTTTATATTTCCCATTCTTTTTTATGTTTTGCAAAATGATCTAATTCTGAAAATGAAAATGAAGACACTCCTGACTGTCTCAAGGTATATTAAAAGTGAGAAGTTAAAATGATTTTCCAAAAATCTGTCTCTTTTTTATCTAGAAGGTTAAGTGTAATTTTAACAATTGACCAGCAATAAATAGCTGAAGCATTAGGAATGAAGGACGTCTTCTCTGTTTATATGCACTAAAATTTCTAAGATCTAGACAAACCCTCCTTTTTTTTCATTCCCCCCCCTCCCCCCACATAGGACATGGAGTAGCACATTTAATTTGGCTAAAAATTCCTTTCTTTTCCCACTTCCTGCACATATCTCAAGTCTGTCAGTGTAAAGAACATAATTCTGTTACAAGTCTTTTTCAAGGCTGCCCTTTAGCTTAAGACAGTCCTTGGCTGCTGGAGAGCTTTCTGCCCCAAAAGATTTATCTGTTCCTTCTATCACCTCAGACCTGCATGCCAGCACAGGTGAGAATTGAAGAAGCTTTCAGACGTTCCTGTTAAACTTTCCATATAAAACCCATTAAGATTTCTGTATAGATGAGGATAGAGAGGGGACCTGTTGAAGTGGGTATGTTTCTTTTAATCTTGTCTGCAATACAATCAGATTTTTCTATTGATCTTTGATCTGAAGTACAAAACGTCTCTTAAGCCATGGGAATTCAATGCATCTATTGAATTATCTGTCTATCTAGCAACAGTAGAGTCAATTTTTAGAAATACATATTCTCTTACTGTATAATTTTAATTATATTATATGAGTAGCTGACATATATCTTTGGTTTTCAGAAGTTTGCAGAGAATTTTATCTTCACAGGTGCATGCACAATGCAGTTACTTTTTTAGTCTAGAGTTAAATTTTATCCTCAACACTTATATGATCTCAATTTACCCTACTGATGTTACTGAGCCTTTAACTTCAGTAGGAGTTTGATCAGGTCCTAAAGAAAGTTGGCATCACACACAAAACCAACGAAGGACCATGTCTAAGGAGAAATTCAGTCAAATATCCATCTTCATGAATCAGAAAAGGCACACTGGAAATACCTGAAAAAACTAGCTAAAATTATGTAATTAGATATATAATATCTCAGGCAACAGAGATATTATACTATATACTATGTTATACTATACTACTTCTAGATTATTTTATTTATTTTATTTATTTTTTGTACAATTGAACTTAGCAAAGGTGATGCAGCTATGTAATTATAAATGAATATAATTTTTATTGTAGATTATAACAGAAATTTTTCTAGTAGTGAAAGTCTCATTAGTCACAAGTCACTTTCTAAAATTTCTTCTCCCCCATTTGATTTCAAAGTTCCCAGAAGACTAAAAAATAGCTTCCTCAGGATGCTCCGGGGCCCCAGCTTTCCTGGTCCTTCACAGACATTTCCACCCAGGGTACTCTCTGAAGATTGTTCAAGATTGTTTGCGTCCATGTTCCCCTGGGTGTTTAAAAATATTTTGCCTTGTGGGCTACATGGGTAAGACTAAAGAGACCTAATTTCACCACTCTGTAGACGTCCAGCACCCTCCCAGTGGGTTTGTTGTGCTCAAAACTCTTTGTTGTCTCTCATGACATGCTCTGACATGTGCAGCATACTCACCACAATACCAAACCTCTCGTGTGGCAAAACATAAAGTAGCCATCCTATCGTTTCAGACAACTTGCCCTGCAAAAGAGAACCCCAAAGCCATTGGCATGCACCCTCTGGGGCTCATGAGAGGGCTGCAAGGAAAAGTGCGTTCACAGTGCAGTCCACCTGCTCTAGCAAAAGCCAGGTGTGGAAAGCGTAGATGATAACGAATAGGCTGCAGTTCACCTAGAGCCAGAGGTCTTTGTCTGGACTGGACTTCAGGTTTTCCAGATGGTGATCCACAGGCACAACTGTCTGACTGCATGAATTTTTGGTTTATTTATTTATTAAGCATTTCAATTTTTAGAGCTTGCTGAAGTCTATGCTTCCTTAGCAAACTGATGGTCGATGTAAATGATGACTAGGAAGCAGTTTTTTTTTTCTTGGTGGCTTTCAAATTATTTTTTTTTGTGTAAACAGGAGCTGATTTTTTCCTATATTCATGAGCAGAAAGTAGCAGTGAAGTGGGGGTGCAAATGTGACATTCTGGATACCAAAATGTAGAGGCCTGATTTGAGTACCAAGTTTTCTCCCATTGGTGCTTGATTTTATTATTTGCATCCATTTGGGGAATGAGCTCTCAGGAGGTTGAAATATACAGTAATTTCACAATTATAAGCCACACCTGATTATAAGCCGCACATCTGGGTAGCTGGGTAGACCACGGGATTTGTCCATATATAAGCCGCACCTGAATATAAGCCGCACTTTTTTTTTTAAAAAAATTAAATTTTTTTTTTTTTTTAATTAAAGTGAGGATCCATGTGTGACAAAGTAACAAACTAGTAACAGAATCGCGCCAGCTGGATTTGATGTCAGGTGCTCAAGTTGCAAGCAGTTTTCATAGACCAGCGAAGCCTTTAAAGGCAGCCCCAGGTGCCCTCCCCGGCCGGCTCTCACTTCCAGGTTGGCATTTCACTGGGATTTGTTCATAGATAAGCCGCACCTGATGATTAGCCACACTACTGGGGTAGGCTGGATTCTTCAATGAAAAAGGTGCGGCTTATAATTGTGAAATTACTGTAATTATCCAGTTACTTGTTCTTGGGAGTGGGGGAAAGAAAAGACAAAATCTCCCACAGGGAACAGTACAATATTTAATCAAATAATTTGGAAAAAAATTTCTGTAATTTTCAGTGAACATTGGCATTCATAGAATCACCCAGGAAGGGCATGAAATGTTTGAGAAGGAAATATAGATAAATAACTGGCTTGATATTTCAGTGTGTGTCCTTGGCTATTGTTGGTTTTGAGTAGAAGAGGATTAAATGAAGAAAGAGAATATTGTTCTGGGAGGGGCAGAGACCAAAAAATGGTAGAACATTGCAATGTCTCAGCAGCAATTGCTTGAGATCAGTTATATCAGCAGTAATGTGGAATAGTTTGCATCCTGTTATTGCTTACATAAGAAAGGAGAGCTATTCTTCAAGATGTGAGAGCACCATCTGTGGCAGTAATGTGGGGAACGAAACTTGTGAGAAGACATCATGTTTCCATCTGTTTCCAGAGAGCCTCAAACAATGGCCAAATCCACCAGATAGCTTTTGCTGTGTGAACTTGTGAAGTGGTTGACAAAGTTTTATGGTTTCTGCCTCTGAACTTACGCATGCAAGTCCAGAGCGGCTGTCTGTTCAGGAGCAGCTGCCTTTGCACACGGATGTGTCTGCACTGGAGGGCACAGGCAGCATCAAAGCTCTGCTGCAGCAGCCAGCTTTCATGCTGGTCCTGTACAAGATCCTAGATGTGCTGAAGCAGGGAGCAAACTCAATTCTTTGTCAAACTCTTACATTTCCGAATGTTGGCTTCAGGGTGTTTTAGATATTTTAGGGTGTTCAGCGATTCTAAAGAATAAAAAGTGATAGTGCCAAGTTATCTTCTTGTGGTACCTTTATCTATTTTTGTGTCAGTAAGTTGTCTTGCGGCACTTGTAATTTTTTTTTCCCAAAAAGTCATACTTTCTCCCATCAGTCTGGCTAACTGGGTAATTTAGCACCAACCTGTGCAGTTATTTTTTATGCTCACTTTGCTGTCTTCCTCATTGTGATATTGGCTTTCAGGAAATCTCAGGAAGGCATACCTTTTTTAAGGACCAAGTTTGGCTGAAGAGCAGCAGAGAGTAAGTGTTAAATGGCAAGGCCTTTTATCCCTGATGTTCACTAATCTGGCAATTATACTTTCCTTTGGTATTATGATTGCTTGATATATAAATGCAAATGAAACAATACCCTTTTTTTTTTTTTTTCTTTCTTCCTCTCAAGGAAATGAACTCAGAATTTCCACAGACCCTGAAATCCAAGCCTTTGGCCAGCTCTGGGATTTACTTACAGCCTGGATGAACATCTGCCAAGTGTAAAAGGATTTCGGAGCAGATTGCAGATAATTTCTGGAATATGTCTTTTAAAAGCCCATTATTTTGTCAGTAGTCTTTGCTGCTATGTCATACTGCAGGTAGGCACTCCTTTAAATTAGTGCCAGTGAGTGAAATCCTCCTTGGAGAGGTCAGTTTATCATCTTGGAGAACATTCCCCCCAGTCCAGCAGCCAGGAGGGCTACAGTGTGAGTTCCAGCACAGTAGTTCTGCACCAGCAAGAGATTTCTCTCATGAAAGGGAAATCCTCAGGAGAAAGATGGAGAAAAGGATTTGAATCCTAAATCACCTGTCAATCCTTAGGAGATTGGTGTGAGAAGCTTGCTCGGTTCTCCTGTGTGGCAGACTTAGAGAAGCTATCCCAGCCATTGCTCAGTAGTGCATTTTCAGCAGCATGCTTCGACCAGGCATAAGAACAAGGCTTCTTCTTTGCTGAACTGGGGGTGCAAAATAAAATTTTATTTTTGTTTTATTAAAAAACTATATAATCTGTGGTTTTCACCTCTAAAACTCACTGACAATAAACCGTTCTGATTGGAAGATGTATGCTTTATCTAGTAAATCTCAAGAGAAGTTTTTAAAAATG
This sequence comes from Sialia sialis, assembly GCA_009812075.1. NCBI lineage: Eukaryota > Metazoa > Chordata > Aves > Passeriformes > Turdidae > Sialia > Sialia sialis. Next base: position 65,316,760 of record VRYO01002297.1, on the reverse strand, counting down.
TTGTTTCAAGTGAACGAGAAGAAGAAGAAATGATAATATTGTGGTCTTGTAAGGAGTGAAAAAGAAGGCTGAACCACTATACAGTTCTTATACTATTTTCTCTTCCTTTTTCAGGGTATAGGAGGGGAAAAATACTTGGGCAAAAGAGTATTTCAAAACAAAGAAAAACATCCATGAAATAACCTTCCAGACTAATGGGAATGGATCTCTTGTGATTTTAAATGTATTCCAGTACTATGCTAACACATGCAAAGGATGAAGGAAACAACTTACAAATGGAGAGAGCGTCAAATTTGCAAATCAAGACAGAATAATTCATCCTAAGAGATAATTTATACCAACTAAGCTGTCTGAGGCTTTGGAGATCAGCTTTTGGCATGTGTTTCTCTCCAGCTTGCACAGTGGACCACAACATGCTATACAGATGATTCATGGGCTGGAGACTTTCTGCACATGCAGGGTCCAAGGTGGGTTGGCACAGCTACAGAACAATTTTTAAAATTCCTTTGCACCTTATGTCTTTGGCTTCTTTTCTGTGGTTTCTAACTCCTACTTCTCAATAGCTGAACAAGATATTAACAGGATAAATAACTCACTCACGGCATGTAAGCAAATTGCAGGAGAGATGTGACTTATGAAAGCAGTTGTGTCTCTTAGATGCTTAGGCTCCAGCTATAACGCTGGTAAAGATGACAGTAACAATATTAATAGTGAGAATATGTTGCCATTAAATAGACTGCAACCCTATTTGTATTTACTTTCAAAGCTCTGCTTTGCCAGTACTGTCTGTTCCCTCTCTTCCCTGCAAAAAAAGTGTGCGTGTGGGGAGGGGGAGCAGGGGGAGGAAAGAAATAAGAGAAAACCACCAGAAAATGTAGAGAGGGTTCTGGCCAAGATGAACATAGACAGACAAGTAGGGCTGTGACTCTTTCCTTGCATCAAGAGTACAAAGGAACAACAGGAAACATTTAAAATAATATTTTTAATTTAAAAAATATTTTAAATTAATGAAAATTAATTTAAATAGTTCATATAACTTTGCAGAGAGACTCTGGTAACTCTTTGGATTAGTGGTATTAAAAATCAGATGGAAAAAATAACAGTATCCCTTTATACCAGTAAAAGCAGTGGCTGAACTTTTAAAAGCTTGCTGCCATTATAGTCTGCAGCATTTGAAATATATAATAAGCTTATGATGATAATTCTCCATCCACTGCAGCTCTTTCTTTTTTTAATCCCTTTTTGCTTTCTCTGACTGTTTGACCTTCCGAATGATGCTAAAATTTATGGGAAGGTCAAAAAGCCATAGGGGCCCATATGAAACAAAGAAAAACAAATGAATATAGGGTATCTAGGCAAAATCAATGATTTCTAAAGGCTACTTCATACTGAGCAAAACACACCAAGGATGTTTATAAGAAGGATAGATGGAAGTTTGTCTTATACATATTAAAGGTGCTTTTTATGCTCTTAGGGGGAAAACTTGGTTTGCAAGATTCGCATTCCAGGACCTCTAACCAAATGCCAAGACTTTCAGATCTGCCAAGTTCAAAATCTAAGATTTCAGGTCCACTTGCCAGATCACATTTTCCATTTGGCAGCAGCATTCTCTCCAGCCCTGCCAGTAGCTGGCCCCTGAGATACCTCCTTATGAGGTGTGGGATTTAATTTAAATTTTTGTTTTTTCAAACATTATTGTTCTGTGAACATGAAAGTCCAGAATTTCAAGATAAACCCAGGCTGGGCAGAATCCATTCTTTCCTGCTGAAATGTCTCCAAGAGTGCATCTGCTTTGAGAAAACTGTGGAAATAATATCTGACTTAGCCAAGGGAGTTTATTTGTTACCTGCAGTGATATTTCTTAGTGAATACACATTTGTCCGGGGAATCCTGTTTCTTTACTTAGTGTAGAATTTTTAAATTTGTTTTCTAACTGTGCATGCTTAATTCTCCTTTCTGTTAATGAGAGTTTATCGTGCTCTTTGAAATGAAGAAAAAAATTCTGTGCAACTGATATAACAGACCTTATAGAGGAAGGGTGACAGCATTTGAAAAGGGGAAAAGCAGCTTCCTGGCTGTGAGTTTAATGCTTTTCTGCAATAGGAGTCAAACTGCAGAAAATTGGTTGTGGTGGGTTTTCTCCTTTTTCCTTTTCCTTTTTTTTTCTTTCCTGCTTTTTTTCTATGAAAATAGTATTTGAAATGGAGAGAAAGTAGGGATGGAGTGGTAAAAGAACCATTAATTTTAACTAGTTGCAGTGTGTGAGCCATGGAATGATTCCTTAAAATAAATAAAATTAAGCTATTCAAAACAGGATAATGGAAAAGGTGGGCTGCATAAATTGCACTGACATTTTGTCAGAGCTCATCCCATTTCTGTGTTATGTTTTCATTTTGATGGTGACCTTTCAGGCCAGACCTGGATAATTGAAATCAAAAGAATGTTTTTCCTTGTTGTGACGCCCTCTAGTAGTCCGTTCATTCAAATTTCAAGGAAATTCTGTGGTAACAAATCACGATGACATACTTATTCTTGCAATCCCCCTTGTCCACCCTTAGAGAAGATCCATGACTTAGCATATGAAGTGGATTACCTTTCACCCCAATTAATGTTTTTATAATGAGGACCAAAGGAAGCAATAATGTTTTGCCACTTATTATCAAGTGTTGCTGGGGCAATCTCTGAAACTCAAGACTCAGGTCATTGACAGCACTGACATGATGGAAATCACACTGCTGAGGTTTAAGCCCTGCTACAGCGGTGAATAAATTGGTCAATTTAATTTCCAGTACTATCAGTTTGAAGATTTGAGTAACAGAATGAGATAGATACAAATGTCCAGGGGTTTTGAAGGTTTGGCAGGGGTTAGACTTGAAATTCCATCCACTTCTGAGCCTATTCAAGTGTTAATTAAAAGAGAAACAATGAAGTAATAAAAGAAGGAATTATAGTTGTGTTTTGTCTGGGAACTAGTACTACATAATCTTTAACTACAGTGATAAATATTTTTATACTATATATGATAAGACATGACATTGTACAATAAATTGTATTTTGTAACTTGTCAGTAAGTTGATTGCATTGCACAGCTTTCTAACTGGCAAAATTCAGCTGTATTGGTTTTAAAGGATGAGAACCATCTAAGATGTTATTGAACAGCCTGATCCTACCCATTTTGCTATCCTTTAAAAGTCTAGTAATGCTTAAATGTACTTTTGAATGCTACCCAAAGAAGCAAAGGCTGTTGATAGCTGCCTGATAGAAATAATGTTCCTTGTATTTCTCACATACGGAAAATTAGGCTGTTTCTATGTTTAAACAACAAGAAGAAATGCCTTGCACAGAATTTTAGCAAGGGGCCACACTGTCTTACCAATAAACTTTTCACTTGAGTTATAGTGACTGAGAGCGCTGGATGCCATTCATATCAAGAATACTGTTACAATGCATTTTTCTTTCTCTCTTCTTATTGAAATTATAAAAAGTTAGTTATACCAGTTCCACCCCACCTCAGGATAGCTTTCTACAAGACCTAAATAAGCTAAATAACAGCAAAGAGCAGATGGACAACTGTGTGAATATGTGTGTGTTTTATGACATTTCTCCCATTATCTTAGATTATATTGACATTTAATATTGTCCATAAATTTCTTAACCCCATCTTTTCATTAGAGAAGTACAGTAATTTCACGATTATAAGCCACACCTTTTTCATTGAAGAATCCAGCCTACCCCAGTAGCGCAGCTGATATTCAGGTGTGGCTTATTTATGGACAAATCCCAGTGAAATGCCAACCTGGAAGTGAGAGCCAGCCAGGGAGAGCGCCTGGGGCTGCCTTTAAAGGCTTTGCTGGTCTATGAAAACTGTTTGCAACTTGAGCACCTGACACCAAACCCAGCTGGCGTGATTCTGTTACTAATTTGTTACTTTGTTACACATGGATCCTCTCTCAAAAAAAAAAAAAAAGGAAAAAAAAAAAGTGCGGCTTATATTCAGGTGCGGCTTATATATGGACAAATCCCGTGGTCTACCCGGTTACCGGGAGGTGCGGCTTATAATCAGGTGTGGCTTATAATTGTGAAATTACTGTAATTTACCCCTTCTCCATAGAAAAATCTTCATTAATCTCTTTTTTCTTAAGATGGTTGAGCAAATATCTCTTGAATGTACTTCCACAGGGAAAACCAGGGAAGGGTGTGAGGGGTGGATATGGTGTCACGTTTACTGACAGAAAGGTGTCTTTGGGAGAGGAAAGATTTCCCACCAGCCCTGTGAAGATGTGACATGCCACCTCTTTACTGTGAGTCTATGTGTTTGTCTGTTTTTGTCAGAGTTAGGCTTTGAGGAATACCTAGTGTTGGCCACCTTTGTGCCCAGACACCTGGAAGCTCTTACACATTGATCTTCCCAGGGCCGGGAGGGTGGCATGGCTGCATGTTCCTGTGGGCAAAACCAGAGGAAACTGAGTCAGGATGCTTTCAGGAAACATTAGTTTTGACACTGGCATTTAAAAGCCTTACACAGTGCATCTGAAGCCCTGTGGGCAAAGTTCTGTTCCTTTCTGTCCTGCATAATGAGCAAGTTGGGCTCAGTTCCTTGGTTCTCTAGCAGTTTTTCAAGTCTCTGAAATCCATCCAGCTTCACAGCCCTGCTTCCTACCTGTGCTCATATCGGAGAAGTTGCCGAAACAGCTGGGGGATGAATTACCTATTTATTTATTCATTACAAATGCTTCTTTGACCTGGTGAAATCTGGTGAGCTGGAAAAGCCTTTCTTGTCACTCATGTTACCTCTTATCCTCTGCAGAAGTCGCAGCGGATTTAAAGGTCATTCGAAATGCAGCCTTTTGCTCTTTGACAGCCCTTTCAAATATTAGCCTCCAGTTCTGTTTTACAAAGTCATCATTATTAACTGCGTTTGTGGCTACTGCTACTTTCTTGGGATTGCAAAGGAACCTGAGATACTAATTGCAATGAGCTAATTTGGCAATACCATGCAAACTTCCTTAAGGCATTAGTTAAGGATATACTTTCCTTTACACAAAGAGAATTTGAAAGTGGGAACAGACTGCAGATGCAGCAGAAGGTATGCTTTTGTACTCCTATACTTAAGAATAGATGGTGTAATTAGCTTACAATGGTAGTTGAATGTATTTTTCAGAATGAGAGCATACAGAATTAAGCAGTACCTTTAGCCTAATGATAATCGGTGATAATGATGATAATAATAACAGTACTTAGAACTTTAATGCAGAGATTTGCATCTTGAAAGTGCTATGCTAAACATTGACTTAATTACTGTCACGTCTTCGGGGAAGGTAGGTATTATTGCCCTGACTTAATAGACAGGGAAATAGAGATATAAGAGAAGGAAATGACTTGCCAAGGGCTCTGCAAGAGCCTGTAAAGGGATTCAAACTTTACAGGTCCCTTTGCTGTATGCTCCCTTACACCAAGATAATTATGCACGTTGTAGGGTTGCTCTGTGCTTTTGAAAGTTGAGCCAAAGACTATTGAAATTAGAATTGTGTGTAACATTTTTTGAAGGTTGTATTTTTCAATCATACTTTAATATGTTTTTCCTTTTTTAGGACAACCTGAAACAATGTTGGAGGCAAAATTTTCTGTTTTGGTTTTAAATATATATATATATATTTATCAATCCTTTTTGGTAAAAAACTTGTAAAAGAAAGGTCAACATTTTGTACAGGGTAGTTCAAAAAACAAAAGAAATTTTTCTGAAATTTTGAAACTTCATTATTAATTGTGGAGGGGTGTGTTTGTGTGGCCTGAGGATTTTTGCCAAATTCCAAATTTATTAAAGCTGTCTCTGACATGCAAATTGCATATTTTTTTGAGTTTGTATCTTGTAGACATATTTTGCCTGGTTCTTATTAAAATCTCTGTGAATCTTCTTGCCTCAATTATTTCTCCTCACAGAAGGACTGGAGATCAGCCCTGTTATTTGATTACTTGCAGAATATATGGTGAGTAAAATGGTATGATATTAACATAAACAGTTTTCTGACCACAGCCACAAGTTAAGGTGATGATGAGATTCTGTAAGAGGAATTGTGTTCCATAAGTATGAAGTGAAAACATCAGCTTTTAGCTGTAATTATTTCCCTGTGTGAAAGGCATTAACACCAGACTACAGGAATGAATTTTGCTCTGACGGCATTCACTATGCTTTTAGCATAGATCTTGTAGGCACTGCAGTTCTGGTTAATTAAGTCTGAGTCGTAGTTCACTTTGATAAGAAATGTAGTTCTATATCTGTAAAGAATAAGGCAATAAAAGATGTCAACATCTGCATTTGTAGGATTTAGAAGGAGCTTTTGATAATTGTTTTCTTTGCCTCCTACCTTCTGTAACCTTTGCTTAACAGCGGATCACAGCACACAAGCTCACAGGCATTTAAGAGCTGAATGTGCTGAGTGCCTTTCTGTGAGCAGGGTGAAGTGTCCCTCTACACTGGCAGCTGGTGTCACATTTTTGTGTTTCAGTACCTATCATGCACATGGGCATTTGCTGGTGTTCAGAAGAGAGATGACATCTGTAGGTAACAGCTTCATGTAGCGTTAGTGATTTCTGCGTTGTACCAGCAGCCATTCCTGGGTGTCTGAATCCCTTGCGGAGCCTCTCGTGGTAGTCTGACCTAAAGCTTCAGACAGTTTTTGCAGATGAACTTGTGGAATGCTTTGCCTCTTTCCAGAACGAGATATTTGAATTCAATCAGCTAATCAAAACAAAGACTTTTATCCTACAGGCTTTAACTGGGGTTTTCATTAAAGGCTTTTGGTTTTTTTTAAAAAACTTTTTTTTTCTTCGTAATGTCACGACTGAATGCAGCAGCAGAAATTAGAAACATTAAGAAAACAGTGGGCACATTTTCTGAATGACTACCTTTGTATTTTCTTTCAACAGATATTTTACACTGAAAGCCAAATGTTTTTCTAACATTCACAGTTTTCCAGTCAAGTTAAATGTAAAGAAACTATTTATATAAAGGTGAAATAATAGGCCATAAGAGATGGAGTAGCTAGTCACACAGCTCAAGGTTTTTTTTAAAAAAAACTGATTTTTTGAAAACAAAAAATTGCTTTGAATGGATAATACCAGCTAAAAATATTCATAGACATTATTTAGCAAATAATTTCAATAAAGTTCAAGAGAACCACAGCCTAACAATAAACTAACAGAATGCACACACTTACATATAATTAATAAAAATTATTCACTGTTCTAATAAAACTAAATGGCTTTTTGGGAGGTGGAGTATGAACGAAACATAAATTTGCTTCACCCTGACAGCCCATATTAGAATATCAGCAATGAGTGGTTATCTGCACACAGTTTAACAGACTCCCGGCTTTGAGGAGTACTAAATACGAGGCGAGACCTAATGGAGTGGAATAAGAAATATGGACCTGAAAATGAGACTGTGCTGTATTATATGTTGATCACACAAGGTGGCAGAATGAGCTTAGGGCTGTCCCAGAAATAAGAGGCAGTGAAGCACCATTGCTTTCAGTAAAGAGTGAATCCTTGCTTGCCTTAGGAATATGCCAAGTTGCTTCTGCACATGGAGAGGGATGGAGGAGAGTGTTTTAATACAGTATTTTTTGATGATTATCCAAGTGCTTCAATTTCATTTGGAGATTTAGTGGAAACTGTTAAAAGCTTGTGTCCAACTTTGGAAATTAATAATCATACAATGCCAAATCTTCTCACATCTTCAGTTTTATTGAAAACACAGTTTACTCTCTATTGATACATTGATTCTCTAAGTGGGGCTGAACTCTTCAGATGAAGGACAGCAGCAAGAGCAGGTACGTAGGGAACATTTTGCTTTTCATTATTGATTTATGGCTAAATTCACTTCAGTTGTGAGTGAGTGAAACTCTATTGACTCTTCTTGTGCTGCATTTATTTATATGCCCTGCCTGAGCAGGCAGACAGGTGTTTTTGGCTGAACTGAGGGCAGCCCAAAGAGGAGAAATTGAAGTGCAAGACAAAGAGAAGGGTACACTCTCCAACAACCTCCATGCTACTGCTTTGGCCAATAATTTGGGGGATAGTAGCAACACTTCTTTCTACACCAGTACAGCTACAAGAAGCTGTCCTTGACTTCTGAGCCTGTCTTTCTACTGCTCCCTTTCAGGGTCAGTGCTGTCCTGCATCACCAAAGGAACATTTGGATGCAGGCTGCAGGTGAGCTCCTGTGTGTGCTCACTCAGTTTGCCTCTGTGGAGCTCCAAGAGAAACAAGTGGTGCACCAAAGTGATGGAGAGCTTCAGCTCTGACAGGGATCTCCTTCCAGTCTTTCTGATGTGAGGTGCACCAGGGGAGATGTTGAGCACAATTAATGGTTGCTTGGAGAAAGAGGTGTGTCCTTGCAGGGTACATTTTAAAAGTATCTGGCAACACATACTGCATCTGAATTTATCCTGCCTATAAGTGAGTGAAGTAACTGAGCAGGATGCTCTTACAAGTAAGGGTTTAAGAACTCATATCTGTGCATTGCTCCTTATGCAGTATATTTCTGGAAGCTCATTAGAAGCTATTAAAGATTATTCACCCTTGCAACCTTTTCAGCAGATGTTCAGCTGTTTGTTTTTTCCTTCACTGCCTTAAGATATTTGGCTAAGCATTAGTACAAGACTGGAACAGGTCAGGAAAGTATTTATTTCCCAGAAAAATAAATTAACTAGTAAAATAGATGGCAATTAATAAAATAAGTCATCTGCAACATATTAATGAGAACTGAAAAATCAAAATTGAAAGTTTGAAATTTAAAGCTAAAGCAGACACCGGAATGGCAATGTTTCTCTTTGCACAGAGAGAATGTTACAAAATTATAAAGAAGGAAAGGAAAAACCAAGGAAAAAAGAGAGAGATAAAATTAATTCTGAGTTCTGGAGAACTCCTTTTGCCTCTGCTGCATTTACCTTTGACCTGTTGTTCATCAGGGGAACTGCAGTCTCTGAGGCTCATGAGACTTCTTGAATGACTTTTGGTCACCTCTAAGAGAGTTTTATTTTGGCCCACTCCTTAATGCTTCAAGAATGAGAACTCCCTGACCCCTTTTTATTGCATCCAGCTCATCCCATAGCCATGTCCTGACTTTCATTTCTTATGTTCTGGTTCTCAGCTGAGCTTCAGCGTTTGTGTGACATTTTGTCCACTGCCTAGTGCAAGACCAGGGAGGTTATTTTTAATTGTCAGTGGTTTTAACTAACCTGCTTGAATGTACACTGCACAGGCTTGAGTCACTCACAGACTTGTCAGCTTAGATGAGGTGACTGAGTGGAGAACAGCTTCTCAAAATGCCTCTCTGCTGTGACTGCCTGCGAGTCCTTCCTTTTTTTAGTACAGTCGGGATTTAACAACCTAAACCACTGCAGGGGTCGCTTTGAGTTAAAGTGCTAGCCTTGCACAGAAATGGGCAAAAATCCCCTTACACCAGCTCTTTACCACCTCAGTCACTAATTACTGCCTTTCAGTCTGATCTGCCTTGTGGCAGCCTGCTGCCAGTGATGGAGTGTGTCTGAGAGAGCCAGATTTCCTCAAAACACGCAAGCTGCATTCTGTGGGGTGGCAAAGGGTGCTGGTGGGGATGGCTGGTGACTTGGGGCACAGGGCTGGACATTTTGGGTGCCACCTCTCACAGCATTCCATTCACATGGTCCAAAGATGCAGTGCAGTGTGAGAGATAGGACAGCAAGGATGAATTCACTGAATATACACAAGTAATACGCAGCAACCTTTATATATAATAAGTACAGTAATTTCACGATTATAAGCCACACCTTTTTCATTGAAGAATCCAGCCTACCCCAGTAGTGCGGCTTATATTCAGGTGTGGCTTATCTATGGACAAATCTCAGCAATATGCCAACCTGGAAGTGAGAGCCAGCCAGGGAGGACTTTAAAGCTTCTCTGGTCTATGAAAACTGTTGCAACTTGAGCACCTGACACCAAACCCAGCTGGCAGCGATTCTGTTACTAATTTGTTACTTTGTTACACATGAATCCTCGCTTAAAAAAAAAAAAAAAGTGTGGCTTATATTCAGGTGTGGCTTATATATGGACAAATCCTGTGGTCCACCTGGCTACTGGGAGGTGCGGCTTATAATTGTGAAATCACTGTAATCATTTCATGTCTGAAAAGGCACAGGAGGCTGTCTGCACTCTGAGAGAGTAGCTTGGCAATGAGACAGCCATAACTGAACCAGACCAGAAATGCAGATATCTCCTGAGGGCTGGGGATGTCGGGCAGCTCCCTTTTTCACTTTCTAAAATAATTTCACAAAGTAATGTCGGCATACTGGTGAAATAAGCAGCAACTGGCTGAGTTTCAATCAATGTCTAACACTCTCAGTAGCCTTAACCAGTGCCCCTGGAAAGCAGAAAGCAAGCAGAGGCTGAAAGAACAATACTAGGAGAGCTGGCACTGACAGCAGAGTGGTGTATCAAAGTAATAATGGCAGTGACACAGATGCTCACGCAGATGCCATCCTGTTAAATGCAGGTGTCAGCCACACCTGCAGAGCACACATGGAAGCAGAACACACTCTCTGGACATGTATGCACATATGTATCCACAGGTACATATATATGCTATCAAAGTATAGTGATGGGTGGTAAAACAAAGCAGATGGGGGGAGGACATGCTGCAGGGTTCATGTGGTCACTGAAAATGTTCTCATTTGAGTGTGCTGCTGAAAAGCTTGCAGGCCATACGCATATGAATGACTCCAATGTCTGGAAAAACATGCTGTGGAACTGCTGTATTGCACTTGAAGCTACAGACGGTCCCTGACAGCCTTTGTAAAGTGATATGAAGCTAAATGCCTGTGAGAGTGAGGAGGTAATTCTCTTGATTAATGCCAGTCTTGTTGGTATTGATGATTTAGCTGCCTGTATGAAACAAATGTGGGCAATCAGTTCATCTTGAAAAAACTTGTACAACTGAATAAAGGAAGCTGTTGCCTAATCTATTTTATACTAATTGCTTCATGCCACAATTCAAGGCCTGATCCAATATGAATTGACATAGAGGAGAGATAGTCCATTCAGTGCAGTAGTCTTTGGATCAAGGCTTCATTTTAAAGCGAGCAAATACTGCGTGCTAAATTAGCATTCATCTGAGTTGTCACTATCTGTTTCTCGAGAAGCAAGCAGGCTTGATATTCTCTGTGTAGCCAAATGAGTCTTAGCCCTTAGATGCTGGATTGCAAGGCAGCAGAGGCAACCTGAGCACAGCAAAGTTTTGGTAAGAGCCTGTTTTGGCACTGTGGGCGGCTGTCTGCCACAGCCTGCCTCGGTCGGGTGTCTGACGTGGGGCTCTTACTGCTGTGCTGCCTTACAGAGTCATTTACCACCAACAATCACTTAGTGCCTGTGAGGAATTTTTCAAAAATCTCACTGGGGCCATACCTGGGGCTTTAGCTATTTAAACATCTTAAAAAATCTGTCCCTTGGGAGGATTTAACTCGGCAGGATTTAGGCGGCTAAGGCTCGCCTCATCAAAGAGACCAAAGTGTCAATCCATCTCTTTTCATGCCTAAGGACATAATAGTATCATGCCCCCTCCCATGAGGGGGTACTGCAGAGAAATTTCCAAGCTCTCAGCACCCAAACTAGCTAGCTCTGGAAGCAGATGGAGTATAATTATAGCAGCGTTGAGCTGCACCTGAACTAATTAGCTCTGCTGAGAAACAGGGATTGAATTTAATAATGCATGTTCTGCCATACCAAAAAGGCTGGGCTGCCTTTGAGACCTGTGCAACTGTCTCTGCATGGTGCTGTGCTGAACTTTGTGGATGTACTGTGAAAGTCAGCTCAGAGCTTTTCTGTCACCATAATCTGCTGCAGAATGTAGGCATCACCTTGTCCCAGCATTCATGTACCATTGGAATAATTACTCCTCAGCTGTCACTTACCTCTGGAATATTAGTTTAGCATGTTAAGTTTTGCATATGCTCAAGATTTTGCTGTCCAAACTCACCTAAATATTAAGATCTACTTCAAGGACTGCCATGGCTAAAACCTGGAAGCCTTCAAAACAGGACTATCTTTGCTAGGGATATGATAGTCTCAGCATGGTCTCAATATATTCAAAGTAAATGCAACTGTGAGAGAAAGGCAGAAGAGCCAGGCTCAGATCCCTGCTCTGGAGCAGTGACACCTATCAGACATGGAGTTGAACACCCATCTTAGATACATTTCCTAGTTCCTGGGTTTAAAGACACTCTTTCTTACCTCAGTCCTTTGCATATAAAATTATTTCTATGGGGAGGAAAAACTCTTGTGTTGGTGCCTGAGAGAATTTTCCCACCCCACAGGAAGCTTACTGTTGGGATTCTGTCTGGGGCTGCTGGCTTGAAATCAAGCTCAGGCTGTGGTTTGGGCAGAAGAAACATTTGGACCCTATTCTTCACATCCTCACAGGGTGACCTAACTCCAGAGCTCTTGCTTCTTCTGGGCTGCCACTACCTCTTTAAAAATGTAGATCTGTGTTTCATATCATAGAAGTGGCTGAGATTATTTGGGAACTTAATGGCTTTAAACAGAGACTATCTCTCTGGACATGTATGAGCACTGTCCCTTTTACCTGAAGTTTATTTCTTACTAGTTTGATCCATGCCCTGCTCATATTTGCCTATTCATAGAAAAATTGTGTGTATTGTAAAAGGTAGGATCAGGACAATGAAGAAGATGTTGCATAGCTTAATTCTCTTAAGTCTCTTTACTACCTAGGGAGTATAAATGGAAAATGGATGCTTGAATTACTCAAAATATTTTGAAAATTTAAGCCATGTTCATAACATTTGATGTTTTTTTAACGTAGCAAGTACCTTTACATAAAGTTATTGACTCTGTGTGGTGCAGACAACATAGTACAGCTACTCAATCACACGTGCACACAAATCCACATGTAAATCTTTCAATTGGTTCTCCCATTTTGAAAAACTCAGGCTTCAATGTTTTGAGCCAAAGGAGATATTTGGTAGCTACTGATGTATCTTACCAGGTCTGCTGTTGCAGGGGTAAATAGTTCTCTTATCAGAAACCCAAAAGACTTTTGACTTTGTATCAAGACAATTATTTTTTTCCTGCTATTCTGAAATAAAATCCCTTAACTAGTAAATAATCATATTTAAGAGATCTGTAATACCTGTGTTAGAACCAGTTGCCTGTGTGCAAGACACTTTTCTTCTTCCTCCATTTGCTCATTAGCATATTTGGCTTGAATATCTTGTTTCTGAAAATATCAATGGCAAGTGGATGAGCAGAGGCGGTAGTACTGCATCCATAATAAGGGGAAAGGGAGAGATGCAGGAAGAGGAGAGACAGGAAGGAAAACTCAAAATCCGAGCTCCTCCTTCTCCTGGCATGGCACCAAGGCAGTCTGCCTCTTACATGGAGAGCAGTAGAAGTGCAACCTCTCCCTAAATAATTAAATGAATACTTAACCTGCAGGTTTAAAACTTACAGCATATTATAAAACAATTATGTTTCCTTTGCATGAGAAAGCTGAATTGCCGTTCAACTTCTTTTGTCATCTGTATGCATGAGTTTGGAGCAATTATCATGAATATATTACAGGTGCAGTGTCTCAGGAAATTGTAAGAAGCTGTGCTGTATTTTTGTACCATAGAGAAGTGCCAGAGCTATAACTCTTGAAGAGTTGAAAACTGGGAAGATGTGAGCATCTGAAGTGTGATTTTATAATCATAACAAGCACTGATAGCCATTTATTTAATAGCCATGAAATGAATGCTGTATTTTCTTAGGTTGTTCCCCTACTTGTTTAAGTTAACTGGACATTGCAAACTATTAAATTTTAGATTTTAGATTACCTTTCTTATGTGCCCAGTTTATCTTTTTAACTGCAGATAAAATTGATTTTTTTTTTTGAATGGTAACAGCAGTGGTATTGTGTTAGCTGTGATGTTATCTCCAGACAACCTCCTATGCCAGTGAAATACCTTTTTGCATGTTCTTTAAGATAAATTATCTAGTGATTCAAGAGCCCCAAATTTTGTTTGGTACAATTTTGTCACATCTAATTGTTCATGTAAAGCTGATTCTTTTTCCTGGTTCTCAGATGCAATTTAATTTTTAAGTGCAGGTTCTTCATAAATTCAGATGAGCAGAGTAAGATAAATGCTTCCTAAATCCAAATCTTGAAGTGGCATTAATGGTCACCTTTTAAAAAAAAAAATATTAGAGTGATAGTGATTCACATCTGCTAAGTATCTCACCCTTAGAGTTACCTGACCTGATAATAATTTTTGCTGATACTCCATTTATATGAGTAGAACAGAGGGACCTCAAAGACCACAGCAATCATTCATATATGGTTTGATGCCCTTCTTCTCCACCACAGAGGCTCAAGGGAACCACTGTGGTAATAAGATTCATACCCACCATTTCACCTTCATGAAATCACAGATTTGATGAATGATACTGATATGGAACTTTGCCTACTTTGCAGGTATGAAAGGAAAAATTAATCCTGGGGTCTTCAAAGCAAAACCCAGTGATCTCAGTCAAAACTATTTGCACATAGAAAAAAATCCTGAAAACTAGTGTCACACACAGAGAATGAGAGTGACATGTCCACTTACTTTGACTTTTGGGAAGTGGGAAAGGAGGAGGAAATGCGAGTACCAGATCAAAAAAAAGCAGTCTTCAGGTTGTCAGCATGGTGGGCCATCTGCACAGTGCTTCCACAAATATGACATCAGTGACTACTCCTTACTTTTAGCTGCAGTGACACATCAGTGTTTTAGTGGAGTGGGAGGAGGTAAAAGAGCTCGCTCTGAAATGGAAAGGGCAGGAGAAGAATATCACAGGAAACAAACTCTGAGAGCAAGGAAGACTTGTGACATGTTAAAGATTATGTGTTCTGTAGATAGCAATCCTAGAAACAAAGTTGCTTGGTGTCTTTTTATAGGAGAAAAAGATCTCTATTAAAGCTCAGTGTTGTCCTGCATGATGCAGCAATATTTTAGTGCTTTTTGAATGCTGGAGAATAGGAAACTTTCAACTTGCCTCTAAAGTAACAATGCCAATTGAAAACCCATTTTTAAAATATCATCTTCACTTGAGAACCGTCCTCCCTCTCACCCCTCTTTTTTTTTTTGGTATGGTTTATGAAGTAAGAGTATTTGTGGACCCCAAGGCACTACCTCACTCTGTCTCTGGGCTCTCTGTGTGGGTCTATAGCTAAAGTGGTAACACTTGTCCTATATTTCAAATATAACAGGAGGCCTTTTGAGCAAACTATTGTTGAGAAAAAGCTAGAGATTGCACAGCCCCTATGCAATCTGGCTCTGGGAAAATTTAATGGAGTTGTAGACTAATCCCCTCACCATTGCTCCACAGAGCATGGAGAGCAAAGTCCCACACTTCCAAGGAAGAAGTCAAATGTTCTCAGAGGGAAACCTCAGACAATTTTTCTCTTTCCCTCCCTCTTGGGTAGAGTTTTCTATGGGAATGGCTGAGGATTGACCCTATGGAAACAAGAATTTGACAAGACTTATTATAAAATGGATTTTATTTCCTTGTGATGGTGAAGTTGTTCCCTATAGCATGTTCTCTAATGATTTATCCAGGAGTTTCAAGCGTTATAAGTACCAGTGGTTCTGAATTTCCCTGGCCTGTCTCGCTGACAGATGGCACAGAGATGGGGATTGCAAGCCACAGCAGGGATGAAAAGAGAGATAGCCAAATAAGATAAAGATGAAATTTTTTTTTTTACTGTAGGAGTAAACTGCTTAGGAGGATCAGGAGTGATACCAGCAGCATTTGCTCTGTATATTTTGAGTGAAATAGTAGTTGAGATCTAGGCTACATTTAAAGGCAATAAAATTTGTTTCAGACACAAGTCCAGTGCCTTCAAAATTATATCCCTTTAAATCTATTTCACTCCTTTCTTGTAGTATGTTTACATAAATGAAAGAAGAGCTTCTTGTTCTTCTTCGCTTCCCCCTGTTCTCTTGTTAATGCCTCCTTCCATGCAACTCTCTGCACTTCTTGGGAGGTGGATGTGAAGCGCTGAACAATACAAGGTGTGATGCTCTTGAGGCGTCTCTGATCTGCTGAGCAACTCCTTCTGAGATTTACAACTCCAAAGGATTGACCATAAATAAATAAAACCTTTCAACACCTTCTGGCTCCTGGGGACAAAAATCCAAAAGATACTGAGTTTTGCTTACCCCTTCCCATTGCCAGCATTACCAGAGGGTTTGCTGTCTATTCAGTCCTGTCATGCCACCTGCCTCTTGCATTCTGTCTCCAGCAAGAGCAGCAATATCCTGTCTCTTCTGCTGCTCACCTGCCCAATATAGCAGTGCATGGGTAATGTAATGCTCAAGGATAATACCCTGGTATCTCTTCTGACTTCTACCTGTGAGATTTGGTGCTTGCTACTTCTTTTTCTATTTAGTATTGACTCTAGAATTCTTACGCAGACAGCAAATGCAGTTGTGAATTCAATCTCCAGATTTCTTTTTTTCTTATGGCACCTCTTTTCCTTAATTGCTTTTTCTTTGTTTGTTCAAATTAAATATTTATTGCATTTTAAAGAAGAATGAACTTTTGGTACAAGATAATAAAGGATTTATCTGATGATAAAACATGTAAATCTTTCCAGAAAGTTCAGGAGGATTTTAATATTAATGCAGATCAAATATGGAAATGTATGCAGCTTGTGAATAGTTTTATAGAAACAGGAAGAGCTGTGGTGTCAATGTAGAAGTAATCCTTATTAGGATGAGTTTCTGATATTGATAAGACAGGAATACAGGATCTTATTTTTTTCTCTTACTTAAATCTCTTCATCCTTTTGTGAAAGTTCGGGAAAGAATGACAAGTCCTTTTCTTTTTATGTTTTAATAACTTCTGAATAAATCATTGCAAAAGAAACTATAGGGAAAAAGTTTGTAGTGACAAGGAAAGAAAATCAGTTGTGTAACAAGCCCTCTCAGTTTCGAATTTCCAGGGGGTCAATCACCAGTCACATCCCATAGAAAAAAACTATAAATTATAGATAATTAGCATTCTGATATTTTACTGTTTTGATAAGCATAGCTGTCCCCCATCATGAGATGCCCTTAGGGTAACTCTTCCCTTCTCTTTGTATGAAGTATGAGGAACTAGCACTCAATATTCCTAACTTAATAAAATACAGTTTTTAAATTAATGTCTAAACTAATTAATTTTTACTATCTCCCATTTTGTTTTTCCAAATCATTGAAACCATAGAATGTACTTAACAGCAATAACCCCAGAAATTTTAAGTTTGGAGAAAAGTGAGAGGAGGAAATCAAAAGGCTGAACTTTCTACACAGGAAAGTTCTTAGTATCCTTTACAATTTTTTAAACTATTTTCAAGAGTGAATCATGATATAAGTAGTGAAATCTCATAACCATTAAGGAGGGCCACGGAACTGGGGGATATTGACCTTCCCACGATATGCCTAAATGGATTATTCCCCTTTGGTATTTTCTGTTCACCATGTTTATCATAGTGAAATCCCAGTTTGATTTGGGTTTCTCACATGCTCATAGTTTGTACCAATCAATTTAATGAGTGGGCATGATCAGAGAGGTTTGTGGTTGAAAAATGCACAAGAGCTAGGACTTTATAAAGCATGGTGGGATATTCAGAAGGTCAAAGACCTAAGTCCTTTGTTGTGTGAAGTCCAGGCTTCCTATAACCAGAAATATGCTGAGTACAGAGAATTGCAGAGGAGTCACAGAATGCTTTGAGTTGTAAGTAGCTTTAAAGATCATTTACTTCCAACTCCCCTACCATGAGTAGGGACACCTTCCACTAGACCAGATTGCCCAAAGCTCCATCCAATCTGGCCTTGAGCAGTTCCAGGGATGGGGCATCCACAACTTCTCTGAGCAACCTGTTCTAGTGCCTTGCCACCCACACAGTAAATAATTTCTTCCTAATATCTAATTTAAACCTGCCCTCTTTCAGTGTAAAGACATTTTTCCCTTGTCCTGTGACTACATGTACATGTGATTAGTCCCTTTGCTGCTTTCTTGTAGTCCCCTTTATAGACTGGAAGGCTGCTACAAGGTCTTCTTGGACGCTTTTCTTTTCCAGACTGAACAACCCCAGCTCTTTCAGTTTGACTTTATAGGAGGGGTGTTGCAGCCCTGTGATCACCTTAGTAGCCCTTCTCTGAACCTGTTAAATAGCTAGATGTCTTTAATTTGGATATCCCAGAGCTGTATGCAGTAATCCAGGTGGAATCTCAGGAGAGTGTAATAAAGGAAGGGTCGCTCTACAGAGACTCTTCAGTGTTACGTCTCTTTGCAGACTATGTCCCTCAGCAGGAGTCTTCCAGAGATTCACTGTTGTGTTTAGGAGCATGGAATAGGGGGTGCACAGCCCAGAGACCCAGAGACCACCTCATTCTTCTAGCACCCTCACTAATGCTATCTGTTCTCAGTCTTGACATTACCATTTTGAATAAGTTTTCAAATTTGCCCAACACAATGATTTTGCAAGGCTACATAGGAAACTCATTTGTGCTGCCCTCTGAAGTACTTCTGAAAACACCCTGCTCCCATTTATCATTCAACATGCAGGTTTCTTTCACTTATTGTGTTCTAGGATGTGCTCTCAGCTAACTAGTGAAAAACCTCTGCAGGATGTTTTGCTCATTAGAGAAACAATTTAATGTTAAAGAAATATTTTGCTTTCTATTTTTAAAAATCTTTTTGAATAAATAGTATACAGATTTTCCTGAGATACGCTTTGAGCTGCTTGGAAAATGAAGAACAGAGCCTTTCACTGAAATTAATGAGAAAGTTCAATGAAATTTGGATTAGACTCCAATGATAAAGCAATCTGAAACAGAAACATCATTAAAAGATACTGGTAATGGAACTGTGAGTTTATTTGTCTGAAAAACAGCTTGCGAGGTAATAAGTAATGAATTACTTCTAAGAAGTACATCTGCCTCTAAAGAGAAAAATGTCTTGTGGATTGCATTGTACATCTGTACTGACGAAATTATTAAAATAAGCACCTTTGAGATAGGAATATATTTTATAGAGATGACCAAGGAAACATTGGACTAGGGGGCTTTTATGCTAATTAAATGGTGGACACACAGTAAAGAGACAAATTGATAATATATGCAAAACACAGAAAATCTAGAAGACCATCTGATTCATTCTGTCAGAGAGAAAACATGTCTGCTTAATTAAGGGCTGTAATATTGCATGTATGCTTGCAGGCAGTGATAAGGTAGCTAATCTAGCTTTTCCTGAGGTGCACTCTGTCTTTTTAGTGCTTAAATTTCAGCCTTAAGATTCCCCTAATGTTGCTGTCTGTATGGGATTGTTTCTCTGATGCTGGCACGTAACCGATTCCCTGAGAGATAGATGCACCTCCAAATAGCAACTGCTTGTCAGGAAGACAGTTTTTCATACCTGCCTTTAATGCAGACCTTTATTATACAGACAGATTTCTCAGAGGCTTGTGCTGTCTTATTTTTAATGAATAAAAAAAACCCAGGGTGAGTGGGAAATGCTGTCATGCAGGCGTTCCAGATGAGACTGGGACAACATCGCATTTGAATAACCGCCCGACGGATCCGTCAAGCTGAGCTGAGACATGCCTCAGCAACCTCTGCTCAAACTGAGCCCTCGGACTGAGGGTGAGATGCAGGAGTGCCTGCAGTCTGTGTGTGCCTTGGCTCCCCTCTCTGCAGTGCTCCTGCTTGGGAGAGCACTGGCTTGGCACTGCACTGTCCTACAGAGGAGCTTAATTGTGCCTTTGCTGTGTTACGCACAAACATATGGCCCAACGCCTACAGGAAAATATCACAAATGGAACTTTGCTGCAATAACATGAACATTATTTTGCATGAAGCAAAAATCAATATTTGCTGTCTGAGTTTCTTTCCAGGGTTTGAAAGCCAAGTGTTGTTAGATTTCACTAAGTTTGGGAGATTTGTTTGCATTTGCTTCCCAGTCTACAGTTGTTTTTATTGTGAAGCTGCAATTTTCGTGGACTGCCCCTGGGGAACCTGGGGACACGACAGGTTGAACATCAGCCAGCAGAGCCCTGGCAGCCAGGAAGGCCAGCCCTGTCCTGGGGTCCATCAGGTGCAGCATCACAGCTGGGCAAGGGAGGGGATTGTCCTGCTCTGCTCTGAGCTGGGGCAGCCTCACCTCCAGTGCTGGGGGCAGTTCTGGGTGCCACAATGCATAAAAGGCATTAAGCTATTGGGGACCATCCAAAGGAGGGCCATGAGGTTCGTGAAAGGTTGGAGGTGAAGAAGTGTAAGGAGCAGCTGAGGGCACTGGGTCTGTTCAGCCTGGAGGAGACTGAGGGGACACCTCAGTGCAGTGACAACTTCCTTGTGAGGGGAACAGGAGGGGCAGGCACTGATCTCTGCTCTGTGCTGACAGGGACAGGAGCGAGGGAATGTCCTGAAGTTGTGTCAGGGGAGGTTTAGGGTGGATATCAGGAAAAAGGTTCTTCATCCAGAGGGTGGTTGGGTACTGGAACAGGGTCATCAGGGAAGTGGTCACAGCACCAGCCTGACAGAGTTTGAGAAGTGTTTGGATAATGCTCTTTGGCACATGGTGTGACTAGTGGGGATGGTGCTGTGCAGGCTATGAGTAGGACTCGATGATCCTTGTGTGTTCCTTCCAATGCAGCATATCCTGTGATTCTGTGATATGAATTTTACCCCTAATCATTGCCCATGTGAAATGTTGGGCTAATGGATATCTGCCCCATAGAAATTCAAGTACCATAAATTCAGAGCAAAGTTGGCATGATGTGTACCTTCCTTACAAAGCTCTCTCAAATTAATTTTTTTTTTTAATAGGTCTCAGTAGAACCAAGCCAGGAGTGAGTGAATCTCCATGTGGGTCCCATGGAAGAGGTCAGAGAGCTGCTTTCAGTGGTGAACTGTCGCCAACAAAGCAGCCAAACTGATCCGATTCTCTTTGTGCTTGAGCCATACATATTTTCCCAAACAGATTAGCGCTGATTAGCAATGAATTATCAAGCGTAAAATGAGTTTCTTGGCTTCTAGCCACTGGACACATAGAAAGAATATATCTGCAGGAGGAGGAAAATGAGTATCCACAGATGAATAAAACACTTGAATGTATTTGTTGTTGCAGGTTATTGTCAGCTCAGAGTAAGAGTGGTCATTGCCAGTTAAATAAAACACCTCTTTCCTTACAGTAAGCATATTGCTTTCTAGAAACAGGACTTCTTAAATAAAGTCTTTCTGCTTATCTATGGTTTTTGAATCTACTTTTTGCTGAATAGCAGCACAGGATTTGAGCACTTCTGTCATGCAGAAGCAATCTGCTCTTCAGACAGTGATGCTTGCTTAAAATGCTGATGTTAATGATGCTGAGAAAGTGGGGTGAGGGAAAACTCAAGTCCCATTTAAATAGGCTTGTAGATATTTGGCTACTTGAAGAGAAAGCAAAAGATGTGGTAAACACTTAGCAGCAATTTAGAGGACAAGTAAGCAGTTGGAGTATTTTAAGAGAGACATTAGTAAAAACCCACTTGTTCCTGGCATGTGAAAAAGAGGGAAATTGGTCCACCTGATTATGAAGAAGAAAATGATCAGTAAGATGGTTGATCTGTTAGGCTGTGGGCTCTACTCTGAAAAAGGATTCTTGCCTTATTTCACTGATGACAGGACAAGGGGGTGAGGCTTCTCTTAGCCAGCAGGAACATGCAAACTGCATCCTCAGCCCTTCAGTCTGTGTTAGTAATTCTAAGCAGTCTGATGCTCGGCACAATATCTCCACTGTTAACAGGTGTATTATTACTTTAATTATCTTTAACTACTAGGCATGCTGTGATACTAGGCATTGAGAGATTCCAGTGTACAGTAGGTCTGATAAAAACTGTCTTGAATAGATTCAAATGAATAGAAGAGATAATGTTTGTTACTAGTTTGTTACTCATAATCTTGGCTATGCATGCTAATTAATTTGACAGCAGTCTTATGGTTGACATCTGAAAAAAAAGTAAAAGTACAGATGATGTCCTATGTTTGCTTACCAAAAGGAGACTGATATTTTTAAAAGAGAAAAAAACCCAAATATTTTTAACTGCTGTATGAAGCCAGATAAAAAAAGGATAAAAAACCCAATTATGTTTTCCTATGTAATGAACAGAAAGGTGAATATTTATTTCTTATTTCTGTATCTGTCTCTACAGGGAGTATTTGCATGTTAATGTGGCAAAGGAGGGCAAAGCGGTTATTCAATACTATGCTTTGTAAAAGAGGATTTTGCTCTTCCTGTTGTCTTTTGGAAGCAGATATTATAACAGAAATCTCACTGAATTCCCCAAATTTTTATAAAACCAGATTTCAAACCAAAATTTTCTAGTAGACTAATGTATATAAACTAACACACATTCACTCATCTCTGTTTCTTCTCTTTATGCCTTTGTTTTCCATGGCTGCCTCCTTTTCTGCTTCCCAAATATTTTCCTTGTTTTTTTTTTCCTTCGGTTTGAAGCTACTCAGAAATGTGTGTCAGTAGTATTAAGTCACATCTTAAAATTCAAGCCTCCTGATGTCTAGTTTTTAAAAGCAATGAGCTAATGAGAAAAAGATGCATGGCTTCAGCTTTTTATTTATTCCTAGGCTCACTGTGAATCCTAGGCCATGTGATGCAACTGTGTATGCTGGCTTTACCGAAAGATTCTCAGACACTTACTGTACTGGTATGATGTTTCCAGACAAATGCAGATCTTGCAGGTGTGTAGCTGTTTTCTCAGAGGTTTCTTGAAGGGTTATAAAGAGCATCCATGTTGGGCAAAGCACCAATGTTCAGATATTTTTGAGGCATTCAGGCATCAGCAGTTAGCCCTCACTCACCTTTAAGTGAATACATTCCAAGGAATTTTTCATCTCTCTGTTTTCAGCAATATTATAAACACAGCCTTGTATGGATCTTTGGCATAGAAGAGTGTACTTGGAGCAGTGTGTTCATTGAAGATTTTTTTTCACTCTTCAGCCTTGTGTGGATCTTTAATGACCTGCTGTATGCTTCCTCTTTTTCTAATCTTCTAAGAGAGTCAGCAGGCACAAACTGTACTGCAAAAATTATACTATACCACATTCTGAAACTGTAGGTTTGCTTCCAGCCTGTCTGGTGGGACTGCTGCTAAAAGTCAGCATCTAAAGGAGCAGCTCATTTGAATTCTGGATGTACACACAAGTTAATACGAATGTGCTCAGAGACTGAAGGCTGATGTATCAAAGACACCGTTCAACACCACCTCAGGAATGTTCCTAATAGTGCAACCATTTTTTCCTTCCACTTCTGTCAAATTTATCAATGTCTGATGTCACTCTTTCACAAAGAGGAAGCCTATTAATATGTATAAAGTCAAAATAAAAGTTCATCCCTATGCATTAACATTTATTTATGGCAATTTTGCCTGAGCTTATTAAATTCGTATGTCCCCCTCTTTTTGTTTCTTTCCATTCCAACCTTACAGAAAGTAGCACCAGATCTATTTTTATTAAGCTCTATGTGTATGTATCTGCAATTATATGTGCATTATCTATACATCTATATATATATATATATTTCAACACTAAGGACTGAATAAATTTACCCACTTTTTGTATCTTACTGCTAGAGAATTTCCACGAAAACTAATGACTGCTTACCTGGAGCTAGACTGAGCTATTAGGTAGGCACATAACTGCATTGCCCCAGGAAGTATATGTGAAAGGAATTGCACCTGAGAGCAGCGTAGTTTGTCCTGCCTCTCCCTCTTTGTTTGTGAATGAAAGGGTAATTTGCACTTCTCCTTTTTCATGTGCCTTTTTCTGGTGCAAGTTAATTTTTCTGTGCATTGGGGCAGCATGTAAGAGAAGGAACCAAGCAGCTTTCTCTTGGGGCCACAGTCCCTCTGTCCTGAGCCCAGATCATCCCCATAGCCTGGGGATGCCCCTGTGCTAGGCTCTGCCAGAGAAGGGACAATTTGATAAACTTTATCTCTGCATAGAGACAGCTGTAAGGTTAAATGCTACATGCTTCCTTGCATTAAATGTTTGCCTAGATTCTCCCCAAGAGGATCATCTCCTTGTCCCTGACCTTTGCTGCTCTGTGCAGGGTCGTTGGGGCTGCCTACCCTCAGTGCCAGGCTGTCCCTCTGTGGGTTTAGGACACAAGTGTGGGTGAAGGGAGAGCATGCAGGACCTCACAGGGTGTATGTCAGCACTGTCTCCACATGCAGCTGGAGGATGCTATGCCACAAGTTGAGGTTTGCACTAGTTTTGGTGGAAACCAACAGTTTAAGCCATTGAACGAGGAACTTCAGTGAGGAGGCTGTGTGTAGGGTGAAATTTTGCTGCAAATTAACAGAGCACCTCAAGGCAGCTTCCCAGAAAGGGGTTGTAACTCTAGTTTACATCCTTGGATTGATGCAGCCTGCAAGCACCCTCCCCCACTTTCTGAGGCACTGGAGCAGGTGAAGCAAGAAGATGGTAGCCACAAGGTAGAGGAGAGATTATATCTTAATGCTATGTAATTTTCCACACTCCTACTCTGGCAGGGATATTTGTAACAAAATTAAATTCCCCTTCACCCCCTTCCAGCTTCACACTGGGACCTGAAACCTGCAAACAAATGAGTCTTTGTAAGGACTTTAATTTCAGGGATGCAAGTGCTTTCCGCTCTCTGACAGGATGAGATGGAAGAGAAAAAACCAAAGATGCTAGACTCCTATTCCAAGGAGTAAGTTTATAGCTATTGGCTCAACCAGATCAAAAAGCTGCTATTGCAGTAATCACTGCAAGTACCTAGAGGCTATAGTCAGGATTGGAAGGATGCTCCTTTGATGTTTTCCTATAACAATTACAAACATTTTTTACTCTTTTAAGCTGAGTCAACAGAAGAGCAGCTAGCTTCTCTGTTAGCCAAAATATCCCCAGCACTACTTTGGTCACTTTTTCTTCTGCCATGGCTTAAATAACAGTTTAAATCTTAATTTGTTCTCTTAGAGATTGACTGGAAATTATAGGCCAGAGGAGGGAAGGGGGAGCAGACCTCATGGCTTTAAAAAAGGACAAGAAGATTTTGGTTCCTGTTGACTTCTCTTCAGTCCTCTCCTGACAGCATCCTCAATACTTGCATTTTCAGTTACAGTGTAATAAACAATGTAATAAACAAGCAGCCCTCCCTGGCAGGAGGCTTCTCAGAGTGGACTGCTATGTCTCCAAACATCACCCCATTGCCTGGGGACAGCCACACTTGTCTGACACCTTTGTGCTGGTGACTCCTGTGCTACATTGACAAGTCCTGTTGGCTTTCCAGAATTCTGACTGAGCACCCTGGGATGCCTCAATCCAGCAGCCAGCTGTCATCAATAATAATTGTATTTACCATGATTAAAATTACAGTAATTTCACAATTATAAGCTGCACCTCCCGGTAGCTGGGTAGATCATGGGATTTGTCCATATAT
>VRYO01002297.1:65228662-65290892 GCA_009812075.1 Sialia sialis | reverse complement strand
AATTACTGTAGTTTGTTTTCTTCAAAGTAACATTTGTCTATATGTTTCTGTTCATGTGACTAACAACACATTAACTTATATTTTGTCTGCCTGTACATTACATGGCTGCTGAAGCCCCTGTGAGCTGGGTGATTTATAAGCCCTTTGTGCCGCTTGCCTATCCCACTCTGCAGGAAACTATAACCTAACCCTTTCCCTAATGGCATTAAAAGGTGCAATTAATCAATAAAAGGGGTCAGTTAATATTCTCCACACGTAAGTGCTGAACATCAGAATAATATGCTCTCTTGTGGTTGGCATCCCATAATTTTGTGGTTTAGTTAAAAAGGAAATTGGCAGGACAACCACAGTGTGCACTGTGGGATTGCTGCACGGATCTGGGGCAGCTGTTATATCTGCTGCAGAGAAATGTTTTCTCTGCTGAAAGGGTTTTTAAAAATAAATAGACAAGTTAGCAGGGAGTAAAATTTTCTTTTAGTGGTTTGAGAAACTTTCTTTTTATTTCAAAGACTTAAGTGGCACAGGGGAATCCCCTAGCAGCCATAGGCCCTGGGAATTAAATTTTCTCCATCTGTTCCCTATTCCCTGAGCCACACAGCACAAATTCTACTACCATATATCTCTTTGAGCAGCCTCCTGTGGAAAGAGGGAAGCTTGATTAGTGCACGTGCATATGATTGCCAGCCCACATTTAGAAAACTGGCCACTAAGAGAAATGTTGGCTTTATATCCATTACCATCCTGAAGGTCTCTGCACATGACAAGGTAACATTTCCATTGCAGGAGGCAATGTGGGAAGCAAGGGTTGAACTAGTCTTACCTGAAACCAAGTCAATTAATTTGCTCTACTGTTCTCAAAAAGTCCTTCTCTTAATAAAAGGCTGACTAGGCTTCAGCAAGTTTGACCAGTGCTCTACAGATGACCTGGAATAGTTTACTGGCAGATGCAGTCTTACTAGGAATACATCACTTAAATGATTTTTATAAAGTAGTTAATTGTGATTTTTTAACTGAAGTCGTCTTAAATTGTTTTATTCTGCTGTTTTTTGAATTGGGAATATTTTTTTTCAGAAAATGCCATTATAAAGTGAGTTACTCTGTTCTTTCAGCTTTCTGGTGAGTAATTAAAATAGTCTTCATCTATTTGTGTGTTTTGTTTCTGAAGCTGCCATGAATTTATGGCAGGTTTTCATCTCAGGCTCTTTTGTCTATATCTAAATACTAATGTTTCATTTTGCTTAACAAGCCACAGTTTCTTTCTGGAGCTTAGATGTTTGTGTAACACTCAGTTTCAAGAGGTCTGGCCTTGCTTATGGTTGAATGGGTCATTTTGTATCTGACTGAGACAGTGGTGGTTTAAGTTTTTTGGTACTTGTTCAGAAAAAGCTTTGCAGGATATGGCTGCATCTTCTGTTCCTTATTCACTCAGCTGCTCTTTCTCATTCACCTTTGAATTCCCTATAATGGGATCCATGCGTGTAGACTGTATTTTAGGCATGAAATGGATTGGCAAATTAAGCTACCTGGCTATGGAATTCAGTTCCTTGAAGTGCAGTTCTGCATCTTTCATTCCAGTGTAGAAAGAGGAAATTTATAACTGATATTAATTGATTTGAGATATTGCAAGGCAGGTTTTTTTAAATCAGAGATGCCCTAATAATGAAGAGCTTCAAAAAGACCATTTTTGCAAAACTTCAGAATTGTTGTCTGCACACAGGTCAGCCTAATATTTGTTTAATAGTTTAGGGTACTTTTAGGGATATGGCTGAACAATCAAAAATGAACTTCATGAACTTAGTAAACAACCTTTAGAAATTGAGGATCTGATGTTGTTTGTACAAAACTTTTCAAAGGGCCTAATTTTTGAATTTTTTAATTAGAAAATATAATTATTCTAATTTTGATCAAGAATGGGATTGTCAAATGATGTAAATTGGTTACAAATAATTTTCATGTGCAACTGTCTGTACACCAAAAAAATTTACAGTAATTTCACCTCCTGGTAGCCAGAGAGACCACGGTATTTGTCCATATATAAGCCGCACCTGAATATAAGTTGCCCCTTTTTTTTTTTGTTTTTTTTAGCGAGGATCCATGTGTAACAAAGTAACAAATTAGTAACAGACACAAATTGGTGTCAGGTGCTCAAGTTGCAACAGTTTTCATAGACCAGTGAAGCCTTTAAAGGCAGCCCCAGGCGCCCTTCCTGGCCGGCTCACACTTCCGGGTTGGCATTTCACTGGGATTTGTCCATAGATAAGCCGCACCTGAATATAAGCTGCACTACTGGGGTAGGCTGGATTCTCCAATGAAAAAGGTGTGGCTTATAATCGTGAAATTACTGTACTTCTCATACTTTATTACAGCAATTTTTGTTTTAAAAGTTAATTTAAAAATAAAACACTGTGGTATTCTAAGCAATGCAACATATGTATGGCTATTTTCAGGTAAATCCTGTGATAAAAATAACCAAAATACCTGTGACTCTAATTATACACTACCGTTATTTTCAAGCTGTTTAGCAGATGTATGTCTGCACAATTTTCCCTAAGAGGGATATTCAGAATGGAGAAGTGGAGACCTCACTGCGGGCTACAGCTTTCTCAGGACGGCAAGCAAGGGACAGGCACCGATGTCTCCTCTGGTGACCAGGGACAGGACCTGAGGGAATGGCCTGGAGCTGTTCGGGGAGGTTTAGGTGGGATATTAGGAAAAGGTTCTTCCCCCAGAGGGTGGCTGGGCACTGGAACAGGCTCCCCAGGGCAGTGGTAACAACACCAAGCCTGACAGAGTTCCAGAAGCATTTAAACAATGCTCTGAGACACATAGTGTGATTCTTGGGGCGTCTTGTGCAGAGCCAGGAGTTGGACTTGAATTATCTTGTAAGTTCCTACCAACTCAGCATATTCTATATTTTATGATTCCATTAAATTTTTCTATCTTTTTTTTCCCCATCTGTTACTTCTCTTAATGACAATCTTGCAACCTTTCCCTGAGTGAAAACCAACATATCCATGCTCATCATAATAAGCAGCAGAACTGCAGCGTCTTTAATCTCTAAGGGTTGAAGAGCAGCCCATTGTGCTGAACACTGTGCAAACACTTCACACTACTGCTAATGCAGCTCTGGAAGGAGCATCCTCACTTGCTCCAAGCAAGTCCAGATCGGGACACTGGCAACAATAAAATGGCTTCTGATAAAGTGAGCATCATGTAATGAAGATTCATCGTGACTGAGCTGTCTGGTTCTGCAGTGCCTGAGGGGTAACACTGGACTTCACCAGGTCATTGGTGGCAGCTGAACTGGCCTTGAGATCATCAGAAAAAATAAGGAATTAACACATTCCTTATGAAACTAGCTGTTTCTTGATTTTCTAACCTCTTTCCCTCAAAATTTTCAATGAGTTTGTAAAAGAAGATGGCAATAAAAAACTACTTGGATGGATTTTTCTACTAATAGCTTGTAATATATTTAATGATTCTTTTCATTTACTGAATAACATTCAAGGTAAAATTTCATTCCAGACATAGACATACACATACTGTTCTTAGTGCCGTTTCTATTTTACAGCAATTTCTTCTTGTAACAAGATCTATTTTATGAGGGTAGCTTCTTAAAATAAGTTACTTTTCATTTGCAGTTTGTTAAATTATAGCAGTTTCTGTATCTAGCTGCTAAGGAATGGGAGGCTTTTATTTGGCAACAGTTTTAGATAAATACATTATTTATGAAAATAAGCATTTATTCTCATAATGTATCAGGAAATAGTTTGCATAATCCTCAGCTTCTTGCAGAAATCCAAACATGATTCATTTCCTTTTCCCAGGTTTGGATGGAGTAAGAACATAAGAAAGCTGATTCAGAATACACCCTCTGAGGCCAAACTTGACCTCTTCTCAAACACTTCTGCCAGAGGCTGATCCACAGGGACCGATGTCAAAGGAAGGTGCTCAGGGTCCAGAGGCTGGGATGCTGAATAAGACACTTTTTCAAGGTGAAATACCGATGCAGAAGGAAGATTTTTTTAAAGCAAAAGTACTTGCCTGATTCTCCTGTCACTGCTCAATGACATGCATTTATGTATACTATTTAAAGCTGCGTTAAATGCAAAAATGTGTGTAGTCTGTGACACTCAGCTCAACAGATATTAAAAGATCCTAGTCTGGGGTAGTCATTTAACTTGCTCTTTAAGACTTTTACAACTGTTTCACATTTTCTGTGCCTTTTAGTATGAGCTGAAAGCTGGATCGTGGTGAAAGCTCAGAGAGCTATCTTTTTTTCCCCTCTTCTCTTTCTCCTTCCTCCCCCCTCACCTTTCTCTTCCCCCTATCCCTTCCCTCTGCCTCCCTTCTCTTCCCACTTTGTAAAAGAAAGAAGGACTGGTTATTTTCATTATTATTTTATACCAAAGCTGAGTTGAAAACATTTGTAGTTGTTTAAGTGCTTATGGAGGATCTGCTTCTTACCTCCGGGTAAGACAGTAAATTCTTCCATGTGTTGACTTCATCTGTTATCCCTTCCCGTTTTCCACATGCCTGAGGGATATTTTCTCAGACAGACTCTCCTTACTGGAGAAATCTCCAGCGAAGGTCAGCCAAACAAGCAGCTCTTACTCGGGAACAAAGCGCTGGCTGTGGATGTGTGAACGGCAGGTCAGTGACATGTGCTGAGGAAGGAAAGTGGGAGCATCCTTTCCTTCCTTTTCTTTTTCCTTTTTCCTCCTTTTTCCTCTTTCCTTTTTCCTCTTTCCTCCTTTTTCCCCTTTTCCCTTTCCTTTCCTTTCCTTTCCTTTCCTTTCCTTTCCTTTCCCTTCCCTTCCCTTCCCTTCCCTGATGGCAGAGCTCTGCTTCTGCAGTCCAAGCAGCAGTGAGAGTGAGGTCCTTCCCAAAACCTGATTCCGGGTCTTCATTCTCTAAACCTTTGAAACCCTAGTTTTTGCTAATTTTAGGAGCGAATACTGGACCAAATCAAGCAGTGGAGGATGACCTGTTTGGTGCATCTGCTCAAATGCTATGCTGCAGACCCAGAGTTTGGCATCCATCAGGGGGTCTGCAGACTGAGGACATTTGAGGGTTGGGACTGCATTTCATTCCTTTCCTAATATTTTGCTTTTTCCTCCCTGAACCAGGCAACAGATTCAGATGGCAGGTGAACATGAGCCCCTACAAAACTGCATGTGATCTATGCAGTCACACGGTGGGGGGCCAGGCTGCAAAGGTGAATATATGACTGTGTTTTCATGGGGAGGTGGGAACCTAACATGGGAAGAAATTGTGCAAGTTGTGTAAAGTCACATTGAGCAAATGAGATTTGCCTTTCCCCATGGCCTCTGAGTGCTAGGAAAGTTCTCCCTAACCACAAAGCTCAATATTCAAATGTCAGTCCTTGCCTTACAGCTAATTCACCTTAACAGGGTTATATATGTGAATAGCCTCTCTGGGATCAAAGGAGTTACTTGCCTGCATGCAGTGTCAGGCACACGCATTTGCAGGATCAGGCTCTCCAGGCACACAGCAGCTTTCATTGCCCTGCGTGTTGCTAAGTCACAATCTGACGTCAATTAAGGAAAGTGAAGAGAAGCATATGCTTACATGGCAAGAGTGCTGCAGAATAAAGAGTTAAAGGTTTAAATCACACCAAGGCTATAAAAATCAGCTTTGTTTATGGACTGGTGCAGAGACCTATTGTACTTCGTATCGATCAATCCATTGAACACCTGGTTCAAAATGTTCAATTGAAAGCTGGGGAAAAGTGCTAAATTGAACAATCTAAGTAACCTGTGAACCTGACCGTCATAAATCAATGGAGATGTTATACACAGTTAACCCTAACCAGTTAGCAAGTTGTACCAATTATTCGCTGAGTTATCTGGTTAGGAGCTAGTCCAGCATTTCAGAATTGTAGTGATTCAGAAAACATCTTTGTGCTGAATGACCCTCAGTAAACAGTACCAGATTCACTGAAGACTTTCTACCCTGCTTCTGGGCCAGAAAAAGCTTGCTTGAGTATCAGTTTGGAAAAGAGGACATTTGAAATTAGGAGGCAGGTTTGCAATAACTGCCAACTTTGGGGGGCTTAAAAAGTGTGGCTACAAAAGATGAAGGATCCAGTCTTCAAAGCTGCTTTATTCTATGTGGAAAGTTATTCATATCTGTATGGACTCTGACAGACACTGACTTTTCTGATGCCAGTGCTGTTTGCTACTTTTGTTCACAGGTTCTTTGCAGACTTTGAAGGACTTCGGTTTGCTGGTCCACCTTGTCTTTTATAAGCCTGGCAACATTTGCCTTTTTTTGCTTCCTAAGGCCAGTAAATATGCTGAGTTTTTCAGGAGGGCTTACAAGAGCTTCTTGTTTCTGCTAAACCATTTTGCTTAGGGTTAATTGCATACACACCTCTAGCCCTCTATTAGCTTTTACATTATTTTATCCTTTCAGCTCAGGCTGAAAGGGTTTCAATCACCTGGGTAGCTCATATAACTTGAAAAAATAAAACTGGTGAGATATTGGGGCTTTCCCCTTACCCCTTTTTAAAATTTTTTATTTTATTTTATTTTTTTAATTTTATTTTTATTTTATTTTATTTTATTTTTTTTCCTCCTGTCTTTCCTGGAACATCTCCAGTGTTCTCAGACTTAGTAAAAAGCAATATCCACAGTTTGGAATTTTCTTCATCCAGCCTTTTAAAATCTCTTGGTTGTAAATCATGCAAGTCTGCTGATTTAAATTGCTATGTAATGTTCTCCTGATTTACTGGAATGAACAGCATTACATTGTCCTCTTATGGCAGAACTTGTCTGTTTTTTTCTTCAAAGAGAGATCAGATTTATTTGCATGATTTACCAATTTTTGCATATATTATTAAGATGGCTACAGTTGTGTGTAGTCAAGAGCACAAATCTTTCTTGTTATCCTTAACTCTGATAAAAGCCTTACTTCTTGCTGCCATCCTTATTAATTTTTTGTAGTTCTTATCTTCTGTTTAATTCACACTCTAATAAATGCCTTTTTTTGGACATAATTATTTTGATTTACATAGCTGTTCACTTTAATACAAGTCAACATTTAGTCCAGCTTTCATTCTTGTTTTTAAACCCCTGGTAAAATGTTTTTAAACACTTACCAGTTATTATCTACATTTCCTGTCTAATTTCTTTCTCTCAAATGATTTAGCTCATAACTGTTTTCAGCTTTGCAAAATTGGCTCTTGCAATCCATCAAATATACATATTACTGGTCTGGACTTAATTCTGATTATATATAATAAACAGAAGCAAATCATGATCACTTTTATCTAAACTACTGCTGATTCCTTAAGTCTACTTCTATAATATTTTATTTTCATCTATAAGGATAAAATAATGTGATACAGCATTCCAAAAGTGTTGTATGCAGCACTTTTTAAGGAACTTATAATTTATGGCTTATTCCAAGGATATATTAATTTGAAAACTCCAAACCATGCTATTCATATTGAATTGCTGACACTGCATGGTTTATTTTTCCTCTTGTTTTATGGATGCTTAGTTAAGGAGATGGTTTTCCTCTTCTTCTGATAATTACTTGCAGAAGGCATTAATAACACACACAAAACCCATGCCTTTTTGTACCTCTTTTGTAACACACCAGTGTGCAGACTAAGAATCGCTTATGCCTTTGAGCCTATTTCCTAGCTTTGTCATATTTCTTCTGCCCTATTTTCATGACGAAATGGAATTTGGAAGGAGAGACCTAGCTCCCCAAATAGTCCCTCCCAAGGAAGAGGAATGGATGACAAGTAGAATGTGTTTAACAGCTCCACCCCAACTGATATTTTAAAAAGGCCATAGCGCCTGTCTCATCTTTTCATACTTTCTTGTTTCTCTCATGAATAGATTGCCAGATGGTAAGGTGGATCAGAGAGTCAGGCTTCAGTATCACATGTACCCTAGAAACCAGGAAACTGGTTCTTGAGTGGGAGACACTGCTAATTTTGGTGGTTCTAGGATCTGATGCTGTATTGTTACTGTTAACAGAAAAGTTAGAAGAAAAGCCAGCTCTGTGTCTGAGATAGGCAAGATGATCTCATTTGGAGTGTATTTGCTTCCTGCTAGGGCTTTTTTAGAACACTTTGAAGTTACCTCACTTATGATTCTGTTCATATTTCTTTTGTTTGTGTTAAACACTTAGAATACACTTGTATATTTCTTAATTTGGAACCCTATTATAATTTTTGTGCAGTTATGATTTCATCTTTCAAATTAGATCAACGTTCAAGAGAATTAGTCGATTTACATTGTCAAAAATGTATTTATCTTCAAAACCCTCTGCTTTTCATAAAATGACCTTTTTCCTTCAGGACTGTCACTATAATTAATAACAATAAAAAGGTATTTTTCTGTGGACTCTAAATGCTCAGTCAAATGCATCTCTTGGAGAATGCAGATTTGTGAAATTACTTTTTGATGAAAAATGTAGGCTCTCTAGTGCCAAAAGTTTCATGAATACACGTCAGTCTTTGCCACATTTTATTTTTGTTTCTTTCAAAAAGCCGAATATAAACTGCCCAGCTCCTTCCTAAATAATATGCTTCTATTCATTTGTTTGAAGAAAATTTTTCACCCTGAAAATTTTTTTGCACCATCTCTTCCGTTAGAAGACTAGTGTGCTTAGCATTGCCAACTGGATTAACTAATGAGATAGTAATGTGACACTCTCCTGCTTTCACAAGCATCTGGCCGAATGAGATCTGGGTGGAGTAGTAATGATTTTCGTGGTGGCAATATTGCTGTGTCAGTGGGCATGGAGTGATGGACCAGTGGTAGGTGAAAAGATAAAATAGAGATTGTTAGTTGACAGCCACATGTAACTTGTAGGTCAGTTGGGCTTGAAGAGCTTTGATGACCCTCACTGTACTCAGTGGGGCTATGCTCCAAAGGGAGGGTGACAATTTCCTACACACTGCCTTCCTAGTATCAGAGGACTGCAGCAGGCTTTAAAAGCCAAGGTGATACCACTGTTAATTGTGTCACTCTGAGGGGCTGCCCTCAGTGCTCAAGGATGTTTATAGGAAGCCCTGGGCTGCAGCTGCTTGAGCAAGGAACTGCATTTATTCACTGCAAAATGATGATGATTAAACTGCAGTTTTAGATGTAGAGCTTCTTCCGGTGAGGAAGAAATAACACTAAATGGAGGATAGAGACTGGCCAGTGAATAAGGAAGGCTCATGGTAACAGTCTTTCTCTGGGAGAGATCACTGAACACGGCTCTTTCCAGCTTCCACACTTGGGTGGGAGAAAAAACCTATGGCACAAATTTTAGCAGAGCAACCAAAAAAATTTCTAAGGATTATTTCCAGTTCAAACTTTGCATGATCCTTTTCCTGTGGATGTTTGCCTATCCTTCTGTAGCAGTACAACCGGTGGCAAGCAGGCTTACAGATATGAAGCTCTGGCAGATCCCCCTGGGAATGATGACAGAGTGTTTGAGGAGGAGGAGGCCACAAGCTCACTTTTCCTGCATTCATCCATCTCCCTGTATGAGATTGCTGGTTATGCTGCTCACATACCAAACCAAAACATGTTAATCCTCAGGAAATATGCTAATGCAGTGGGAGATTATCAGGTGTGCTGGGTCTGGGTGAGATGGACCTGATTTTCCCCATAGCAACCATCACAGTTCTGTGCTTTGTATTAGTGGCTAGAAAGGTGTTGAGAACAGACACCAGTGTTTTGGCTACAGCTCAGCAGTGCTCACACAGCGTCAAGCCTATCTAACTTCTTTTAAGAAAATGTTTTTTACAAAAAGGGTGATAAAGTACTGGGATCATCGTCCAGGGGAGGTGGTGGAGTGACCATCCCTGGATGTGCTTAAAAAAATCCTGGATGTGGCACTCAGTGCCATGGTTTAGTTAAGGTGCTAGGGCATGGGTTGGACTCGATGGTCTTAAAGGTCTCTACCAACCTAGTGATTCTGTGATTCTGCAGTTCTGCAACTCTGTGAACATTCTTCCCTGACCAGTAGGTTGGGGAAGGGAAAGATTTTAGGAAGGGACACAGCCAGGACAGATGAGCCAAACTGAACAGAGGGATATATCATATCAAAGGATCTTTGCTCAGCAACAAAAGCTGGGAGAGAAGAGGAGAGGGAGCATTTGTTATTAAACTTGTCTCCCAAAGCAAACTCTATGTATTCTGAAGTCCTGTTTCCCAGGAAGAAGCTGGTCATTGTCTGCTCATGGGAAATAGAGCATAAAGATTTTGGTTTCCTTTGCTTCCACACATAGCATTTGCTGTATTAAACTACCTTTTTCTTGATCCATGAGGTTATTTTTCATCTTATTTTCTTTCCCCCCATCCTGCTGACAAGGGATAAAGTGGCTTGGTGGGCACCTGACATCCAACCAGGGTCAGCTCACCCCACCAGATCTGCTTGAAACTTGCTAAAACACGATCATTGAGCTATTGTTTGGGTCAGTGCAACTAAACCTTTAGCCAAATCACCTTCCAATGGCTAACCCTGCTGGCTGATAGCTAATTTACTTTCCCTTGCTTCACTTGCCATTGCATTTGAGACAAGAAGCAGTAGACAGCACAGTAAAATCAGAGAATAATGTGATTTGAAAGTGCAAAACACATACCATAAATAGTCTGGCTTGTGTAAGAGTAGGAATTAATTAACAATCAAGTCATGTCTGTGCTTCTTCCTGGTGGCTGCAGTAATCTTCTTGCTTGGTCCAAAGAGCTGAACATAAATAAGATTGCAACTAAGTGTATGGTGTGAAGGAGAATTTGGCATTTGGGAAAACAAATTTAAAGCAGCCCCAGAGCATCATTGTGAAGTTTTCCCTTTGCGAATGCTCTCACAGTTGGCAGAAAGAAATCAAGAGACATATTTAAAATTTAAATGCAAGCTTGGTCATTGAGGACAGTTTTTTTCAGACAGAGGTGGATCAAATATGTCCACTGGGTTACAATGTTGAGACCACCCAAGCTTTTGCTAATGCTGGTGTTTAGATAAAGAGTTAGAAACAAGCTTCTCTCCAATTAGAAAGCCAATATCTAACAAGACATTAACTTCTTATATACCCTTAGTCTAAATGTTAATAGCTTTGACCTCCTTTAGTTTAATCTTAATCTCTTTGACGGAGCAAGCGAACTTTGGGTAATATTTTACCAAATTGTTCCCTTTGTTTTCTTTCCCCCCCATATTTTCCACAGTGACTATGTCACATATTGCAGACCCAAATGAAAGCCTGTCTTCTTTTTCAATCAGTCATATCGCTAAGTATATGAGCAGGAAAACCCTTGTGATTGACACTGCTTCAACAAAAGCAGATTCAGTTTGCAGACGATAAGAGGCAAAGTCATACAAGCAGTGTTTACAAAGCAGTGAAGGAGAGAAAAAAAAATAATGATAAAAGGACTAATCTTATTGTTTTACTAGATGAGAGAATGATTCTTTGTGTTTACTCTAGCAGCAGCCGACAGATTGTCTTCCACCTCCCTTGTACACTTTTGGCAGCAAAATAATTTCCAGATTCTGTATCAAATGCTG
This sequence comes from Sialia sialis, assembly GCA_009812075.1. Taxonomy (NCBI): domain Eukaryota; kingdom Metazoa; phylum Chordata; class Aves; order Passeriformes; family Turdidae; genus Sialia; species Sialia sialis. The sequence goes on along the minus strand of VRYO01002297.1, from coordinate 65,279,357 downwards.
GCTGGTGGATAAATAAAAGGGCTCTGGAATGCCTGGGAAGCCCCAGAAAGCAGAGGAGTGCCTGCACATGATAGCATGGGCATGCATTACCTACAGCAGTGCTGTATAATTGAGTATTACCTCCCTTATGAAGGAGGAATGAGGTGTAATAACAACAGCCTTTAAAGGGAAAAGAAACAAAGCTATGTGAACTGGCTGATCTGATGTGTTTGCTGTAGCATGGCAATCTCACTGCTAACAGGAACATTCTTTGTGATTTCTTCCCTCCAAGGGAGACCAGACCTATGTCAGCTCTAATCTAAAGGAGTCCCAGCTTTCAACCCATGCTCCTGATGCTGGACTACTTTTATGGTAATATGATCAGCACAGATCAACACAGCACCATTTCCATTTCTTGGTGCCAAATGCTGGAGGGGGATGACTGGAACAGATTCACAGATTGGTGGACTAGTTTATGTTGGAAGGAGCCTCTGGACATGACATGGCCTGAGGAGTGCCCAAAGACAAGCCGATTTCAAATGGAGATTGCCCAGAGCACTTCTGATATTCACTACTGGAAGACAGCAGGGTGGCCCACTGTATCATTTCTCAGGACAGCACATCTGTACAGAAATCTGTTTTAACCATGTGTAATGGCCGCTATTGACTGCACAGGAGGCAGGAGAGAGAATTAAAATCCAGGACGATCTCAACAGGAGAAGGGCAGGGTAACCTTGCTTTCCAGCTCCTCTGCTGTTCATTAGTTTCATGGCTTAATTCCTATCTCTTGCTAGCAGGGCCTGGCAGCTTTGTCCTTTTAGCAGCTGAAGTCACACTGCCTCACCACCATTCACCAAAGGTTGCTGAACAAGTGTTGCCAATTTCTTTCTCTTCAACATGAAGCCTGCCAGCTTCAGTTATGTCCTTCAGCAAGCATGAATGTCTAGCTGTGAAATAATCAGACATTGTAGTCTCTATTGAGATGCGATACATTGAGAGTGGGTGAAGTAATATAAGGCAAGAGAAAACTGGTTTGATGATTCTCCCATAAAAGTCTCTATGGAGTATGTTCAGTGTGTTTGTCTAATCCACCTGTCCCCATAGGCAATGTGAGAAGCAGCACCAGCACCAGCACACCTCTAGCTTCCCTGAAATCCTTAATTTCATCCCATTCTGCCCCACTAAAAAGACATTGACTCTTTTAAAGAACATTTTTTGAGTTAAAGAAAGGACTCCGTTGGGAGAAAAGAATTCACTTATCAAGTGATGAAACCCATGCGCTTTTAATGCTATCCAGAAAAATTGCAAATAATGGCAAATAATATAGAGAGTTTCAAACTGAGGAAATTAAAAAATGGCATTCTTGCGTGTATTTCTCAGTTGTGCTCAAATTACTGGTGTCTAGCAAGTTACCAAACATCAGCTGAGGCACAGGAACTGTATTTACATAAGCCTTTAGCTTATGGAAAATGTGAATATATTTGGTTTATAGTGGAAATGTCTTTTACTGTGTGCTAAGGTAAGTTAACATTTTAAATATGTATTTATTTGTTGCTAGTAAATGCTTGCATATTGGATGCATTTAACATGCTCACCACTGTTCAGAAGATGTTCAGCAAATTGTTAATTTGTGGTAAGGTGATCTGGTGGCTGAGCTCTCTCTCACATTTGTGCTGCTTCACACCCATGACTTATTCTTGCAAACCTCCATGAATTAATAAATAAGGATGCCAGCAAACTAGCTGTCAATGATTTTCCATGGCATCTGCATTGACAAAAAAAAGCTGTGAAACATTTTGCATTGTCAATTGCTAACAGTTACGGTGCTCCTCTGGTACATTAGTTAGAGTAATTTGGGTTTTAGAACAAAAATGAGTTTCTATAACACAGGCACACAAAATGAATACCAGGGAAATCAATCAAAGTGTAATAAACTTTTATTAAAAAAAGACATCACTCTCTGGCAATTCATAAAACAAGTCTCCAAATCTGTATAGACAGTACAAATAAACATAAAATGATTCTTTAAGGGCATAATGAAGGATTCTGTCAACAACAATAAGAAAACAAAGCATAGATGTATGTTTGTGAAAGAAATGGCACATTTTCTTTTTTACAGAGCCTTTGGCATTTCTTTTTGATGAAGAAGAGTATAATATAAAAGAAATGAGTTCCCAACCTGAGCAATGTCTTTTTAGTGTCTTCTTTCTATTCTATCAAATTTATCCTTGATAATCTGAGTGGGTCTTGATACTCTATAAGGATTTTTGAACTTTCCAGAGTACTTTAAGCTACTCCTAAATGTCTGGGACCATATACCTAAGTACAGCAGAGTTCTACTCTGTTCCTAGAGTACTATTTCTGTAAAACAGAAACCTCCTTTTTTGCTTATACAGTATATTTCAAGCCAACCCTTTTCCAAAAATTACAATTTTTAATTCTACAAAATGTTGCTGGTATAATGTATGTTATTAAAATCACTATTCTTTATTTTGTTTTCTTTTTGAGTTCATTTTGAGTATAAAGTTACCAAAGCCCTATATCATATTTGGGTCAGAAGATAATCAGTTGAAAAGGGATGTTTATTTAATAATTATCCTTAGAAAATGAATATAAGGGCAGAGGGGTGAAATGCAGGTCACTTAATCAGAATTTGAGCCTTATATTAATTGAACAGCTGGATTTAACTCCTAACTTGCAAAAGATCTCAACTTTTGAATTGGCAGCACCTAAAATGAAATGGAGTATATGTTTTAGGAGGTATTTATTTTAGAGCAGGTTTAAGGAGTAGGGAAAAATTACCCTGCATAATGAAAATAAAATGAGCAATGCCTGAATGTTTTCTGAAAAAAAAAAAAAAAGGAAAAAACAAGGCTCAGAGCTAAGCAAGACAAAAGCCTTCAGAGATCTTCCATCTGGACCACACTGAAAGCTCACTGCTGAAAAGACCTACCTAATCACCTCAGTCCCTCTCAGATACATGGTATTTTCTTACACTCCCTCACTCTCACCTTCCTTCAATACTCTTTCTTTCTTCCATTACCCTGAATACCTTAATTAACTTATTTTTCAGGATTCAGACAAGATGACAATTAAAAGACATTTCCAATAAAAAAAACCCCACAAAACTATTTCTTCAAACTTCTCTCAGTTGCCTACTCAACTTTTTGCTTTCATCTGCTGTTCCCAGTAACAGCTCTCTGGATGACTTCAGGCGATTTATTTTCCTTCCCTGTGCTGAGCCCCTTGAGAATTTCTCCCTACTAACTACATAAGAGTTTCATTAGCTCCCAAATGGTTTCAAATTTTTGTCCACATCCTTATGTTCAGGTACTAATCATCCACATGACAAATCCCCCCCTGCATCAGACACCTGAAAGTGTAACCTTACTGCTTCAATGGTTGCTGTAAAGCCATGACATCTGTACTCTGTAGTTTATTGAGAAGACTGTTTCTTGTGTGCAATGGAGGAATAAAAGCATTATGCAACAGAAAAATTGTGGTCTTCACTTTTAAATCTGAGTCTGAAAACATTAAGTGCAAAGTAACTGTTAAATATGTAAGAATTAATTTGATTGACAAATCTTGAAATGTAAAAGATAAAGTACATAAATGCACACCTGGCTGTCTGCATGTTTGTATTGCAAATCAGCTGTCAAAAACCTGGCTTTCTTTCAATAGGAAATTTTGTATTTCTTGTGAAACTGGTAACTTTTTAATAACTGGTTGGGCCATTCTACTCCTAGTTTATTTGTTTGTTTGTCTGTTTGTTTTTATTTTAAAAAACCATATTCCTGGCTCCTTTTAATGTTGTTATTATTGATATTATTGTACAGGTAAAATTAGTGTTATTATTGAACACAATGCAGACTTATACACAAACACATATAAAACATTGCCTTTCCTTCAAGGACAGACCCAGAGACCTGAAAGGAAAAAAAAAAGAAATTCATGCAGTCTTCTAAATCTGAATGTTATTTTACATTCATCAGAGCCAAGAGGTACTCAGTACATTTAAAGTCAAGGTGCCTAAATAAAGAATTAATAGCTCAGTATGAGGCACCTCTTTTGAACACCTGAAGGTTATAAGAAATGAGGCCATGGAGCTAGAATGCAAATTGTTATGCCGCTGTTGCTGCTGCTGTAATAAACTAACTTTGTTATTATGTTAGCCAGGTAGCTGCAATCTTTATAGAGACCAAACACATCAAAGGTTTATTTTGTTGCATTTATAGTATTTGGAATTGATGGAGCATGAGTTAAGATAAAGCATTTGGAGCGCAGGGTAGAACTGTGTGTGGGAAGTTTTGGAAGCTGATGACTCAGAATTCCTATACTAGAGCTTGCAGAGATCATCTGTGATTTTTGACTTAAGTTTGCCTTTGTTCATTAAAAGGAGAGTGGGAGGTCAGATCTCCAGCTGTTTTCGGGAAGTTGCACAAGTACTTCTCCAAGCCATGGCCAGTGACAAGAGCCCAAGAAGACTCATGGTCAAATACTGCATAACCCTCTGCATTGCTACCCCTGTGAATTTGGTTCTTGGCTTGTTTTGGGGGCATCTTGCTCCTAGTCCTGGGACAACCCCTCAGCTCTGCCCTGCACTGCTCCAGTCCCACCTCATGCTGCCCAAACCTGGGGACCTCTACTCATGAGACAGCAATGGACAGAACTTTGCAAATGGTGAACAAAAAGTGAGAGCTGGTTTCTTTTTCTCTTTACATATTCCTTTGTGCCAAAATAGGCTTTGGTGTCAGCAACACAAGTTTGGTCGGAAAAAGCGTTTACTTTATCAGTACGGAGTTTTCACATGCTAGTTATACTGTTTGGATACTGCAGATTCAGCAATGTGCCTCAAAAAGTGGAGTAAGCACCTCGAAGGATTGCACTGAGAGAGCTGAGGAGAGAGATATCAAACACAGGAAGCAGAGCTGGTGGCACATGGCTCTTTCCTTGTGGCTCAGGACTGTTGGGTAGGTTACTGAAGCTTCGGATGTGTCTGGAAAAACCACGTATTATTTTGCACTGAGACACCTTGACAGCAACAAATTCTTGCTTTTTATTACAAACTGATATTCAGACTGCCTTCGCAGGGGTGACTTTAGGAAACAATGAAGTCAGATGCTGATAAAGGAACATGGGGCTGAGGAAAAAGAGGTCTAAATCTCTCTTGGGATGTGCTGCATCATGTGAAAGGTAAAATAACATATTCCATCTGTGAGGTGAGGAAATAAAAATGGCAGTGAGCTGCTACTGTGAGTCTGTGCATGTGAGAAGTATATTAAAATCTTGTCAAACAAGGGATCTGGTCTGTGTAAAGATGTTCTATTTTGTTTCCTTGCATAAAATATCTGTAATCATAGCCCTTACTTGAGAAACACTGAGCCATTAGTCAGTGTTTGACATCTACAATAAGGATGTGAGAAAACCAGAGATGAGACCCAATATTTTATTTTCAGTTCATATTAATTATTTTTATGGTTTTAATTTTGTTAAGAGTCAAACCTGGAAATGTACAGGAACTTTCACATAATACATTTAATTTCTCTCAATCATTTCCATTTCGACTCAAGCCTACCCATTCTTTGAAAAGTGTATAAAACTTTGGGGGAATATATGGTCACCTATTTCCTAAATTATAGCATTATTTACTCATAAATTAGCTTAGAGTTCACTAGAAGGTCCTGTAAAATGAGTTTAAAAAGCACTCCATCTCATTTAGAAATTGTGTCAGAGGATAGCACAAAGTAGTGAATTTAATTATATCTTTAGAAGTTTAAAACCCTCTTAGAATGAGGAACTGGTTAGAGCTCACATAAATCAGTGGAAAAACAGGGAGTGACATTCCGTATTTGTGGACTCTGGGGCACACCCTCCAAAACAGAATGATTTGAAGTGTCACTGAAAATGCATTTAGACCCTCATTTAGTATGAAACTGTTTTGAAAATCGTTGATCTAGATCACACTTGTTTGTATTTGCAATGTCAAATGATGTGTGTATGCGCATTTCTGCATTTGTGTTCTTGCCTGCTGTAGCACTTTTTTTACCATTTTTTTTTAAAGCCTGTAGAACCTGTAGAAGAGAGAAAACTTCCTGGGGGCTGCTGCATTCCCTTCATTCGTGCAATGGATTTTATTAGGCGTAAACAGAGCTTTGCTGTTCCTTATCTATCCACAGCTGTGTTTTCCACGACAGAGTGAAAAAATGGTCCCAGGAATGCGTTCTGTGTAGCAGAGAGAAACCTGGAGGCACATCTGCCTTCCATAGCAATGAGCTGCTCTCCTGCTCACTTGTGGCAAAGCCATTACTGAGCCCAAACCAGCCATAGCCATCAGCTTCTTAGAGCCAAGATCTGAATCAAAAGAAGTATCAAAATCCCCTTAGACGGTGCTTCAGTGTGAATATCAGATGGTCTGCCTAAAATCCTTTGAAGAGCTCTTGCACATTCCAAGGTAGTGGTGCAGCCTAATAACAGCGCCAGAGATGAAAGGTTTGGGAGGTTTGATCCGGCAGCTGGAAAACAAATTGTGCTACGTGAGGCTGAAAGAGTTCAATCTCTTCAGCTTATCTGAGACGAGACAGAGAGGTGGATTGATCATGTCTAGGTGCTTACACATGGGAAAGGGATCCAATAGAAAGGTGTTTTTGAGCTTGTTGACAAAGACCTGACAAGATCTATTGCAAAGACTTAGACAAATTAGGCCTTGAAGTTAGTCATATCTTTCTAGCAGAGAGGATAATTAAACTAAGTAACAGTCTCCTAAAAGGGCTGGAGGGGGGACAGGACAGGGACGACTCGAGATGGATTTATATCTTTAAAGATATACATCATTAAATCCTTCTATGAGATATAATTTAATCTACCTCTGGGCCAACTCTGTGTCCAGTAGTTCCAGAGATTTAGATGGAATTGTTGTTTTGGTGCTTTCTGATCTTAATGCTCATAAATGTATGAATCCTTTATTCATGTCCTCTTTCTGTGGACCAGGAAAAGGATAATAAATTATGCACAACCCCAAGAGTGCCCATAACACCTGGAACTCTGTGTTAAGACAACCACTGCAACCAAAATTTATAAGACTTCAAGGGATCAGTGAAGAGAAAAGATTTCCTTTATGCACTGGGGAGATGTATTCTCAGGGCTCATGTCTTTGTTTGCCTTTATTTTTTTTCTCCTGTCATTCAGAAACATCAGAGGTGGCTGCAGCTGGAGACAGGGCAGCAGATGGATAGACTGCAGATGCAGGATTCTATTGTTCATTTATTTGCTCAACAGACTTCCAATTTTTATTTTCTAAGTTAAATCAGAAAACACCTTGGTTTATATTGCTTTTATTTTTGGAGTGAATCTGAAATAGTTAAATGTTTACTTTCCACCTGTTTTCCGTCCAAAAGTGCTTGCTTATTTGAAGTCTTTTTTATTATTTTTGTTCCTTCAAACTAAGAGGCAGGGCTCAGTTAACTAATGAGCCCTTTCACTCTATGTAGAGAAAATTTATGAAAGTCCGCATACCTGTAAGAATAGATTACTTGATAAGGTGAGAAAATACTGCCAGCACAGCAGAGCCTACTAAAAAAAAAAAAAAAAAGGCAGAAGCACTCCCTAGTTTCCTCTTTCCATTTCCAGATAGCTGAACCAGTGCATAGCAGAAAGTGAGGAAAAAAAACAACCTCTGGGTTCAAAACTACACTGCTCTTTGTGAAATAATTTTCAGAAATGCAAACTGAATCTTAATTTCGCCTTTCACAATTTGATTGTGGAAGAGGCACATGGCCTATCTGTAAGTGTGCTGGCTTTGGGAAGTGACATTTTAACTAGTTTGCAGTGAGAGGCCAGGGCTAGTTTGTTCAACTGACCAGTGTCAAGAGACCCCAAAGGGAATCACACCATGAAGCAAATCAAAGCAAATAAGCAAAGAAACACTGAAATCACTGAACCCAAATCCACAATTTAAAGAAATAGAAGACTCCAGTGTTGTCCCACTCAGTGAGCAAATCCAAAATTCATACAAGTGGAATTTCAGGTTCAGTGGCTGCTTGAAAAGAAATAAGTTATGTCCAAAAAATGAGTAATTTCTGCTGCTAGAATTCAATACTCCACTAATGCTTTAATAAGCAGTGAGCTGCTGCTTGGTTCTGGCTTGGTATGAGTTGCTACTCAGGAGTCCTATTCCTGCATTAAGATTTCAGGATGTCCCAGATTCCCATCACAATTTCCTTTCTCATCAAGGGGAATACATTCCAGTCTGTGAGGGAAAAGGCCATCCATTTTTCATTTAACAAACTTTTATCTACCTTGCTTCTTAAGTGTCTAAAGTCACACACTCAGGTAAGATCTCTAACCTTGTCTCCTCTTTTGAAAGTCACCCAAATATGAGAGCCAGTTCTGTCATCATGCTCCTCTGGGAAATCAAATAATGATGTTAGGCAGCAATGGTTAATAGTGTCTTATTTATTATGTATGAAGAACAAAATTTTTAAGAGAAATCATTAGCATTAAGTGCAAACATTTTTCTTAATTTAATTGACATTTTGACAGCAAAATCTTTTAGGCTCCTTAAGGAAATTCAGCCTATAATAATAAATAATGAGCAAAAATATTGCTGGAAGATGAAACTTAATAGCCTATTTCTTAAAAACTCAGATTTTATTATAGGAATGTAGATGCAGATTGCCACATATACCAGACTAATTTTTCTCTTAGATTTTTTTCCCTAATCCCTGCAGACTAAGAATAAAGTGGTAAAATTGGAAAAAACATGCCACAGATTTGCAGCAGACATGCCTGTATATGTACATTGTAGGAATCCATGTGTACTTTCCCAGCCATTATTTAAAAGGATCATCTAGTCTGTTTGCTGATTGCCCTTTGAAAATTTGAATTCCATATAAAAGATTTAGTGAAAGTAGAGGGAATGGAGGATCTGGGATTCTTGTGATCCTGGAATCACTGGAGAATTAGGGAGTTTTATTTCTGCCAATAAAATAAAGACTGAAGACTCCTATCAAAGGCACAATAATGGATTATGAACTGCTTATGAGGCCAAGTAAGGAAAACTGGCTGATAACTCCCCTAAAAAGCACTCTTAAATCCTTCTTAGTCAACTCAGTGGGCATTTGGTGTCTGTGATTTGGCTCCATTTCCAGAGAGTTCAGCCTGAGAACCAGGCACAGGATCGAGTGAACTCGAACATTAGCTTGGCTTGCTCTCTTGCACCCAAAGACTAAAGGAACAGATATATATGTGCACACACACATGCACTTTTTAATAATAGTAATAATAATAGTCAGTATATCTAGTGTTATAAAAGCATAAATTTAAATCAGGCTTTTCAAGCAAATGTTCTGGGTCACTCTCCTGTACCAGTGCAAGTTCCACAGAAGAGGAGTCCTCTGTGATGACATATCTTGGAAAAAAAGGAAGAAAAGCACCTGTGGGAAGCGTTGCACCCCAGAGGGCTGTACTGCCCTTCAGATAAAATGGCTAGGTTGGCATAACCATGTGGTTTCAGTGCAGGGAGAGGAAGGGTCATAATTAATTTAACATAGGCGCAAAAATCTTGGCAACTCTATTTTATCACAGAATGATTTCGTAAAAAGCCAGCATCTCATGCCTATATAAGGATGCTCAATGCTGCTGACAAACATGTGAATTGAATTAAGGGAAAGGTTGAGTGATGAAATAGAAGTCACTAATTTCCACTCCTAAGGCACTTAGATAAAATAAATGCTAATATAAGACTTTTACTTTATTCGAGCATTCATTAGAGTTTTCAAAGATGATGAAAATGCCAGAATGAATCAGTTTTTTTGGCTTCAAGGGCTCTGAGAATGTTTAAACCACAGTTTTTTGAACTTATGTTCAAAAAAGTGTGCATTTCTTAATGATAATCATTACTCTATCTCCAAAAGGGGAAATTCTCTCATGAGGAAAATCAAGGCAGAAGAAATAGGTTAAAACTCTTCGACCCAACTCTCATGACAATTAGATTTTGTAGATTATATATATCTGCACAACAAACATAGATAACACATCATATGCCCATTACTCATATGCTCTAATTCTTCTGTAACATTACAGTAATTTCACGATTATAAGCCCCACCTGAATATAAGCCGCACTTCCGGGTAGCTGGGAAGACCATGGGATTTGTCCATATATAAACCGCACCCGAATATAAGCCGCGCTTTTTTTCTTTTTTTCTTTTTTTTTTTTTTAACTCCGCACAGCAGAGGGGGTGGGGCGCTCCGGCCCGGCCCCACACAGCCCGGCTTCCCAGAGGCAGAGGCTGGCCCGCACATTTGCAGGCCCCGTTCCCGGCGCTCCCACGCCTCCGCTGGCTGCCGGTGGCACAGGGGCTGACCCGCCCACTTGCCACTCTGCTTGGCCGGCTCTCACTTCCAGGTTGGTGTTTCGCTGGAATTTGTCCATAGATAAGCCGCACCTGAATATAAGCCACACCACTGGGGTAGGCTGGATTCTTCAATGAAAAAGGTACGGCTTATATTTGTGAAATTACTGTATATTAAAATCTCTTTTCCCCACTTAGAAGAATAATGGCAATTTTTTGCTATCTGACTGGAACTACATAAAATATGAAAATGTGTTGTATCACACGTTTTTGCAACTGTGTTTACAAATCGTGTAGGACACAGTTACATTTATTCAGTGGAGTTAATCACAGCACAGAGTAGAGGCTCAAAGGCATAGGTCAGCCAAGTCTCTGATAACTCTGTGACCTGAACAGTTCTGCTTTTTTAGCTTTCTGAGCACTCTTAACTTCAGTGCCTCAGCAGCATGCATTGTGATCCACTGCAGCAGGAGGAAATGGCCAAAGGCAGGGATCAGCTCTCTCATGCTGAGGGACCAAAGCCTTGCTGCCTTGTTGAAAGCAGATGTCAAATGGCACTCTGCAAGACTGGGAACTGAGAACTACTTTATCTTGAGAGTGCTGTCTGTAGATATTAGCCAGCTCTTGGCTCCTACCATGTTTTACACTCGACACAAGAACCTTTTTCTTACCAACGGCTTCTCTTCCAGTCCTAGCACAGAGGACTCAGCAGCTCCCTGACCAAGAGATGGTGGCTGTAGTGGTGGGAATGAGCCATCACAGGGCACCTCTCTGCCAACCCTTTGGACCTCCAGAAAACAGAAAACACCTGGATCTGCCTCATGGGTACTATGAGAGCACAAGTTTTGTAGAGGCTACCCTCTGCTTGGCCATCTGCCCTTGGCAGCCAATCACTTTGAATCCGGAAGGCTCTGCAGTCAGGACACTTCAATTTTCCCATCTCCAAATGGCAGTTCTGGACCAGGTAGACCAGCACTTTATAGAGAGCTTTAAAAGTTGCTAGAAATATGAAGATAAGAACCTGCAGTGTCTTCTGGGTTTTGTTAGCCAGCATGACCAACAACAAGGTATGGGAGTATGACACGGGTGTGCTGTCATGATCAGCATGTATTGATCAAGCCACTGTTCTGGCTGTGATGGCACCACTTCTCCATGTCCTCACCAGCGGGAACAGCAGTGCTGGTGGTCATTGCTACTGAGGGGTGCTAAGTGCCCAGAGTGTTTTTAAGGGATCTCTTAATAGATACCACCAAAGACAGGAATTTTGGACTTTGGTGGGTTATGCCTGGATTTTTATGTCATGAAGGAAAGTGAAGTGTGATCTGATGGTTTTCAGTGTAATTGGCCAGAGAAAAAAATCCAAAGGGAAATGGAAAACATACAAATTGATGTATCTGCCCCCAAATCCATCAAGTGCCTGATTGAAGTCTTCAATGACTGTCATACTTACCTGGAGGGAGGAAGAGAAAAAAAATCTGTCACCTCATCATTTTGTCAGATTTGATGTGTGCATGGGGTAGGAAAATTTAAAAAAACTTAGGATCCTTTTTTTTTCCCTAGATGCAATTTATTCCATTCAAATAATGTAGAAAGTATTTTATGATCATTTTGAATCGAAATGCCAACACATTCAGTAAAATTTCCTTTATTTTCAATGGGCTTTGCTTTGAAGCTGTAAAGAACCCGAAAGGTGAACATATATTTTAGTCTAATTTACACCTTATCACCTTATTATGCTTTGTTTTATTCCTGAGGGTGCAATTATGTATAAAGAGCCTAACTTTTACCTCTTATAAATAGTTTTGGATTTGACCCAGAATTGTAATGGTCTAAAATTATGTGTCTCGTATTAAATGTCAGAACATGATTATAGTATAATCCTCAAAAGCTTGTCCTAGTGGGATGGTTGTGTCTTCTGCCTGGGTTTTTTACACTGTTAATAATTTAAAACCTAGGAAAAAACATAGATTTTGAACTGAAAAAAAAAAAAATAAAAGGCAAGAAAGCAAGTTTGGAATAATGTCACAAATCATTTAATGTGTAAGATGGATTCAAAATCTTCTTAATATCCACCTTGAAATTGGATTTTTAAAAAATTTTCCAGGTTTTGGAAGCAGTATTTCCCATGACTGATGTCCAGTTTGTTACGTTTGTCATGTATCAGAGACCAAATAGTGGGCAATCTGTTCAGAGAGCTGTACTTGTGTGTAGATAAGGTCTCTATTCTGCCAGAACTTTTGCTCAGTGAAGACAAGTAGCACATTAAGAGCAGTGAGGAAAGATTCACAGAAATATGCACATGTGTGTTTATACTTTTCTTCTTATTTCTATAAGTAAATACATGTAAGTGTTAACTTTTTTGTATCTTCATTTCTCATAGATATCACTCTTAGCTAAAAAGTTATTGAATGTGTCTCCCATTTCTTCAAATAACGAGTACTTGGTAGTTTTATACAGCCATTTATACATGTATTTTATGGGATTTGAGATGGTAAGAATGTTTCCATTTATTGTTATCATGATATTTTCTTTTGTTTATATGCATTCGAGAATAAGAATCACGTCTTATTTGAAAAAAAAACAACCTTTGAAAGCTATTGTTCAACTACACTCTATTCTTCTTTAGTCCTAAAACTTCAGCATTCCCAATCGTAAAATCCTATCATCAGCATTTTTACAAAGAGAAGAAAAAAAGAAGTCAAAGCAGTTACAGTTATAACTTCACATTCTGACAATAAATGCAGATGATAATGAAGGCACTAAATTAAGCAGTCATAGCCAGACTTAGGGGAGTCTGGGGCCATGGTTTGCAGTATCACTCTCAGCAGGTGACACTTGCTGGGCAGGCAGCTCTTCCTATGGAGTTCTGATTTGCCAGATGTACAGACTGAAGCTTCGTGTTCCCTTAGCTCACATTTCATCCTGTGCAATGTCATCAGCCATCCCTATAAAGCCATGCCAATCCTACAACTGGAGAAAAATTCTAATTGAGATGTGGGCTTGAGTTAATTCTGGGGAAGCACCATGTTGAGCCCTTTTATATAAAGGGCCAGAACATGTTGCCAGGCTTCTCTTCTCTATGTTTTGCTCTGCAGCTCAACCTTGATTTGAAGAGTTTATGTTCAATGGTCACTTACTCCCTTACTTTGGAACCAAGCAGAATGTTGTAAGTGAAATTGAATGGAATAAAGCACTGAAGGGGAAAGACTGTCAGGAGCAATTTCTTAAAACTGGAAGAATAGACTACTTAAAATAAGATCTTGAAGCTAGAACATACGGTAGTTATTTAATTTTTGGCTTACAGTATCAAACTTGTCATTACCCTTTTAGGAAAAGTCTAAGAAAATTGTCGAAAACATGAAGGTAACAACATTAATTTCATTTGATAGAAGAGGCTGGCATTGGTAAACAGATACATTCATTCAACGCATCATTAGCCCCAGAAAAGAATGATTGGATTCTAGCCAAAATGGAAGAAAATTCTACTGGGAAAGGGAACTGATCACAACCCAATGAATTAGACCTATTGTCTAAAAAATGGGAGCTTGTCAATTGTGATAAACTATCATTTAAGGTATTGGTGAGCCTTCTAGGAGACATTTCTGTATATGGCAATGCAAACGTAATCATACTAGTCACTGGATACAGCAGTGGATGTCTGTGTCACAGGTGACAGCTCCTACAGGTGATGAGATGCATCCCAAAGAAATGAAAGAGAATGAGAAAGGAAGAAAAGCCAGTGGCTTGCCCAGGTTTAGAGGGAGGCCTTTCCTTTCTCCCACAGGAGGGCAATTTTCCAGGCAGCAGGTCTGCTGTGTACAGACAGACTTATGGTGGGCAGAAATTTCACCCTACCACAAAGTTTGGATGAAAAGGGGGATCCTGGGCAATGTGTCGGCCTGCCTTTGGGGCACTGAGCAGTAGTGGTGGAGAGTGTAAGGAAGGGGAGCTGGACATGCAAAAAGAAGAGAGATGGAGACAATTCCTGAGAAGTTATAAACCAGCATAGTGCCAGCTACTTGAGACAGTAACAAATTCAACCTAATTTTCAAAAGAAGCAACAAAAGAGTGAATCAGCTTTTGATAAAGCACAGCAGGGAAAGCATATAAGTTATCTGAAATCGATAATTTTGCCATAAGGCTAAGCTACTACAGTGATAAAGAGCTGGCTTTGATGTCAAAAGGAGCAGGTGCCTGTGGGAGGTCAAAGTTTGAAATGAGATTACTCACAAGGATCAGAAAGATAATCAAATCTGCCCACTTCTGTGGCAGTGACATATCAGTACAAAAGACTCAAGTTCTAAATAACCACAGTTAGGACTAAAAAAGGATACTGCAAAATCCTGATGAGAGGACAAAAGGGAAGAATGGTTTCTGAGGGCAACTCATTTCCGACTGACTTGAAAGGACCAAGCTCACTGGTCTGTTAAATGGCTTTTGCTGCTCAGTTGAGAGGTAACTGGAAGCAAGGACAGTCAGACCCAAATGCACAAAGGAGCACGGGCCTTGCAGGGTTAGCAAGTCTTGCAGTTTTATGGGTGGAGTACAGAGCCCAGAAACACCCATGGCCCTGTGCAACAAATGGAGAAAGAGGACAACACGGTGACTGGGAGGAAGCCAAAGCTAGTCAGAAGTGAATGTTCAGAAATGACAATGGTGTCTTAAATCCCACTTCTCACATAAAAAATACCCATATCCCTGAATTTTGCACTTATGTAACACAAAAGCATCCTTCTACTTTGTGGCTCTAACTCATCTCTTCATGGTGGTTGACTAGGTTCTTTCCTCTCTTCAGAGACCCAGATAGAGAAAGAGCTGTGCATTTTGTACACAGCACCCGCCTAGCAAGCGTGACATCTGAGTATAAAACTGCATATCCTGCACTCTTAAGAGTGTCCTGGTCTTTCACAGGTGTGAAAATAGGAGCCAGACAGAGTAAAGAAAGGAGTATTCAGATTTGTTGCTGAGTTTGGGCTCCTGGGGAGCACAATCCTGATGAATAGACCAAGAACCTTCACCAAAAAGCATGCTCAGTTCCACCATACTGAATTCCTTCACAGGTTTTGATATTTGGATATCTGTCTTCACAAGTACTGCTTCACAATACAACCAGGCTTAGTATGATGCTGAATTCAGAGCTGTAACAAACTCATTCTTTGTTCAAGTCATCTGGCAGTGGTGACCAAAGGAACTCAAGGGCAAGTTCCTGAGGAGTGGCTGCCTCACAGCCTCTGGTGTGCAGACAGCGTGTAGAACCCAGCCTGTAGCTCTCCAGATCAGATCTCCCAACCAATCTCTTCGTTATTTCTGTTCTAGTCAGCCAAGCCAGGCCAGGTACAGCTGGGGTGCTGCTGGCACATCAGCAGCAGTGGTGTGGCAGGACTCTCTCTGGCCAGGGTCAGACAGTGCTCTCATTGGCAATACCTGGATATAGCCGAAGGAACAGCACAGGTCTGGGACTGTCCATGAAAAACAGTACAGGGGTACTCCCTTCATTTTGGGGAAGGGAAAGGAATATGTACTTGTGGGGGATATAGGTTGTAAGCAGAGTGCAGGAGGCAATCTTTCCCAATGAATTACAGCTGTACTGATGACCAAGGAGTGGAAACAGCCTTACCTGCCCAATGAGGTTGAGTGTTATAAAAAAGTGGACTAGCTAATCAAGAGTTTCAGTCAGGGTTGGAGTTTGTTGGCTGTGCTATGAGGAGGTAAGGGCCAGATAAGGTAAGAAGATGTTGTGTGAGTGACTGTCAGGGTTAGGTGACTGGGTGAGGGACAGGTTGGGGTAGCCAGTCAAGAAGGACAGAGAGGAGTTAGTGCTGTATGGAGCTGCTGGTGAGAAAGGGGTCAGTATTGAGAGAAGGTATAAGAAGCTCTTAATAAAGGACTGGTGATGGTGTCAGTTGTGTCTGTCTTGACATAATTGCTAAATACTTGCACCACAGCTTGCTGTTTGTCAGTAACTTGTTAAACCTACTGATGTAAAAGTAGCACCTGTGTTCATGAGAGGCTTGGCCCCATCACTGGAGCTGTGACTGAGCACACAGGGGTGATTCCAGAGGAGGAATTTATGGGTGTGAATATGCCACAGCATTGGAACAGGGTTTGCCCCATGCTTATGCTGAGGTGCCTGTAAGTGTGCCAATACCTCCTCTACCCTTCCATGGCACCCCAAAGGCAAGAAGAAGTGGCTGGGGGGAGTCTGGCTGGGCAAGTACCCTGATCAGCCTGCTCAGAGGATAGCAAGATAAAATTCATGGTAAGAGCATTCCAGCTGTCTTTGGCAGCCCAGAATGGTCTGTTTGTAACTTGACAGCTGCCTGAGAACATCAATAAAAGCTGTATTTCCTTCACCTTTGTGTATCTTTTTTCCCTTTTGTAACCATGTCTGCCTGTTTTTTCAAAGACAGGAAAAGAAACTACCATTCACAGCTCATACCTGAACAACAGAACTAACTCTTTCATCCTGATGAAGAAAGATTACTAGACAGAATCAGAGAGTGTATCCAAAATCCTGTCTCTGAAAAGAGCATTTTGATACAGTTTGATTATATTTTTTCCCTTCGTGCAGAAACTCTATTTCAGTTTCAGAAGACTCTTCATTTTGTTTTGATTCTTTTTTCTTTGTGTATCTGAGTCAATAAATGTCCAGACTTGGGCACGGATTTATAACTTTGTCGTGGCAACTGAATAGTCCTTCAGACTCTGAGCCTTGTTTCATTATTTGAGGCCATCTAGTAATGTAAATACCTTACTTTGTGCTTAATTATTATGTGAAAGTTGTACATAACAAATTATCAACAACATTAATATAACTCCAGACTGTAGATTTGATATCCCTTGTTTTAGCAGAGCCGACCTCCAATTAAAAAGTATCTCTTTATCATCTCCATTTTCAATATTTATGTATAAGGAATATGTCCAACAAAATGTTGGTTTGAATTTTAAAAAGTCAGTTGATTTCAGGTCTTTGCTTTGAATGTCTTGTCTATATTCTGAAATTTTAATGAGAAATGGATATTTTGCAGTATATATTTGCCATGTCCTTCTACAGGGAGCAAGAAGATCTTGCTTTACTCCTGTCTTCTGAAGAAATTTAGGCCAGTAAGCCCATTATAATTTCAGCAGCTATAGCCCAGTTTTCTTTCCAGATACAGTTTTGTGTCCCATCACCAAGTGTCTTTGTGGAGTTTCCTAGGCAGCTGGTCAAGGCAGTGTACTGCTGTGTGGTCCTGTTACAGCCTGGCCCTGTCCTCCTCATGTCTTCTGCATCAGCACAGCTGTTCCCTGCCTTTTAAGACTTCTCTTCTCAGCTAATGCACACTTTGTTCTCTAAAAGCTTATCTAATTTGTAAGGAAACTACTTCCAGTAAATGATCTCATAGTACAATTTTGCCCCAGTTTCATAAGTCCTTCTGTAACCTTTCTAGATGCCTTCAATACCTTTAGTGTTTGTATCCTCCTCACCGAGATTTTCTGCTACCTTGAGTCTTTGTGCTTGGCACACATGCAGATATCTATTTAAAACTTCATTTTTAGCACACAGATCTAGCCATCTGATTCTTATTAACAGTAATGGGAACTGCATGGCTAAGTTAATTACCATGTACTGTGCTGAACATTTAGCACTCAGTATCTTCCCTTTGTTTTCCCTTTAAAGTGTTCTTTCTGAAATTAATGCGCTGACCTGGAGTAGTAGAACTGGATTTGGGTCACTAAAATCCTGATTATATTGATTGTATATTTGTTGTCCAGTAACAGAAGTGGAAAACATTTCCTGGCTTCAGCAATTGGTGTTTTGATGCTGTTGCGGATTCATTCACACAGAAACAGAACAGAGAGAATTGAACTGAGGGACTCGCTGAGAGAACCATGACACCTCAAGTTCAAGTGCCCATTAAGTACCTAACTGAGAATACAGATGAGCCTGAGCTGAACTCTGATATAGATGACACAAACAATTTCCTTCTGTCTGCTACTGTTTCTCTCACTGACAAGTGCAAATAAAGGTGGGAAGGAGTGAATTCGTTTAGCAGTGATAGGAATAGCTGGCAAGGCTGCAGACATTTGGGAAGATCAATACCACAGCACTAGTTAAGCTGTGTGTGGTCTTGACATCTCAACACATGCATTTTTGCTTGGGGAGGTGGTACTTTTTTGCCAAAAGTGATTTTGTATTTTTTGTATCACAGAGACATTGTCCTTTCCATTTAGATAAAGACCTACTTACTATGACCTATATTTTCATTTTGTCACTGTAAAGAGAGAACACAATTTCTGTCAGAACAGCTAAAGGAGACAAAGAAATAATATGCCACAACCTGTTTTATTTTAATTTCAAAACCGAGGAATTTTTCTATTCTTTGCAAACTGTTTTTACAAAGTAAAAAAGGAACAAGAAAGTAAAGATGCTTATCGTCTTTGTCAAAAATTTTATTAACTATGGTTCAAAGCTTGCCAGACATGTAGGCAAAGCTGTACAATGGCAAGATAACCTAATTAAAATGAAGAGCTGTGAGTAAAATACTGTGGCGGTGAAGAGAGGGGGTAAAAACTCCTTCTGTCTCAGTGGAGCAGCTGACACCTTCCTCAGCAGGAGGAGCAGCAATGAGAGGCGAGGGCTGTATGGATCAAACATAAGTATTATCTTTTCTTTACATATGGTTTGAGCAGCTTGCCCTTGGATTTTATATGCAAAACAGGCGATCTCTTACTCCAGCTTCTCTTACATGTTCTGTTGTCTGTGCCTAAATGTGGATTTTCAGAAGTTCAGTACCAAAAAGAATATCTAGCAGCACAGTTATTCACCTCCCCTAGATACATTTGCATCCCAAACGTATTTGCTTATCTATCCACCAGGAAATATAGAAATAATATAAAACAACTGGCCTCTTGCTGAGATTAATATTCTGTGGTTAGCTTCAAACTGGCATCTAACAGTATTACAACTTATCTGTCTTGTTCTGTTGAATTTCAGGTGTCTCTAAACAAAATACAAACATAAAAGGTTGTAAAGGCCCTGATAATTATGTTTAAAATAGTTATAGGCAGCACAACTGATAATTTTGCACAGGAGAGCTTCCCACTGCTGCAGTTTAAAAGTGTCATGAATAGTGAGAAGCATTAAAAGTGGTTCAAGGAAAGATTTTGGGTTTGGAAAACATATTTCATACTGAGAAATTTAAGAAGATTCATCTACTTACTTTGCTGAAAAGAAGGCTAAGGGATGGTTTGATCTTGGTCTGCGAGTATCTACCTAAGGAAAAGATTTCTCATAGCCAGTTCTTTAATCTATCAGTAAAAAAAAACCATAATGAGATTCAGCAGTTGGAAGCTGAGGCAAGACAAATTTAGATTTGAAGCACGGAACTGATTTTTAACACTGATGGTAGTTAAACATAGACATAACTTACCTAGGAATGTGATTGATTCTCCACCATGTGGACCTTTTATTTTAGGATTGAGTGTCCCTCTGAAACATATACCGCTGTTCAAAGAGAAATTTCTGAGAGGTTTCTGTGGTGATGTCCTGCTGAATGTAAAACATAATAATCTTTTGGCTTTCTGGTGGCTTTCCAACTTAAAACTTAAGTTAAAATTCTTTTAATTAGTGTAAAAATATGTACTGCTCCTAACAACTACCTGAGACTTCAGAAAATATAAAACTTTAGCTCTAAAATGGAAACATCATGTTTTTAGAAGAGTGATGAGTCACAAGTGCCTAACTGGGGAAATGTCAGCTCTTCGCTCCCTACCAAAACAAGAAGAGATAAAAACATTCATATTGTAAGTTTTTTAAATCTGGCTTTAGCAGTGGACCATTAAGATCCCATCCAAGTGCAGGTTTTGGAACTCAGTGCCAACCCTATGCAAAAGGGAATAAAATCCTTTCAGCATAGCTTATAGACAGAACTCCAGAAATCCTAGTTCTAATACCTAGATTATACCAGTTTTTGGTTGGTTGTTTTTCTTTCTTCCAGCCACCTGACCTATTTGTTATGCGTTTCCTATTGAATCCCTGTGTCTTTGACAGCCAGGCCAGATGTTTATTTACACTGGAACTGATGTGAGGATGAAAAGCCTTCTGACAAAAGTCTGTACCAGTACTTGACATCCACAAAAAAATCAATGCCAAAAAACTTAACTTGTTTAATCATAGAATCATAGAATGGCTGGAGTTGAAAAAGATTTTAAAGATCATCTACTTCCAACCCCTCTGTCATAGGCAGGAACATTTTCCACTAGGTCAGGTTGCTCAGGGATGCATCCAATGTGACCTTAACTGTCTGAGGGATGAGGCATCCACAGCTTCACTAGGCAACCTGCTCTAGAGTCTCATCACACTCTGAGTAAGGTATTTCTTGGTATCTAATCTGAATCTCCTTTTTTAGTTCAAAACCATTCTCACTTATTCTGTCACTGGTAAGAAGTTGCTCCCCTTCTTTTCTGAAAGCCCCCTTAGGTACTGGAAGGTGCTGTAAGATCTCCCATGGGTTTTCTCTTCTCCAAGCTGAACAATCCCTACTCTCAGCCTGTTTTCATGAGAGGGGTACTCCAGCCTGCTGATCAACTTCACGGCCCTCCTCTGGACTCACTGCAACAAGTCCATGATTTTCCTACATTGGGATGCCAGATCTGGGTGCAGCACTCCAGGTGAAGTCTCATAAGAGCAAAGGAGAGGGGAAGAATCACCTCTCAACCTGCTGGCTCCATTTGTTGCGTACAGCCAGGATGGGTCGGCTCTTTGGGCTGCAAGTACCCATTGTTGGCTTATGTCCATGAGAACCCCCAAGTCCTTCTCTGCAGGGCTGCTCCCTGTGAGTTCTTCTCACGTCTAGGATTGCCCCAACCCACTGCAGCACTGTGCACTTGCACCTGTTTCTTATATTTGTACAGGTCCCCTTGGGCAACATCCCTTCCTCGTGTTGTGACAACTGCAGCACCCAGCTTCATGTCATCTGCTAACTTGCTGAGGGTGCTGTTGATCTCATTGTCTACGTCATTGACAAAGATATCGAAGAACATCAGCCCCAAGACAGGGACCTGAACAACACCAGCCATCACTGCAGTCCACCTGGACACAGAGCTGTTAAAATTAAACCTCTGGCTATGATCGTCGAGCCAATACCTTATGCAAAAATAGTCTACCCTTCAAATCCATGCCTCTTAAAGCATGACATCCATCTATGCTTAATGTCTTGCAAAGTTACCTAGTCCTTGATTTTTTCTGGCCTAATGCAAGTTAGTGGTGAACAAGCTTCATTTTTATTTGACAGTTTTAGATCTCCCAGAGGGTTTTCTCCCTAGGGAAACCTATGTAAACAGCTTAAAGAACCTCAGGAAGTCTGCTTGCTTTGAAATTAAACCAAATAAACTTGTGAATCTCTCTGAAGGACTTGGCCTCTTTGGGGTAAAAATGACACAGGGATAATATTTTTTTAAAACAGAATCAATTCTGTTTTTTGTGGCCTTACTTTTGAATGGAATTGGAAGTGTCATACTGTTAGTCCTAGACATTAATAGATTTTTTTCATCATTGGTCCATTTTTTGTCAAAACATTTCTGCATCCTATTCATTCCCTTGCCATTGCTTTTTGCAACCAATAATGGAATTCCCTCCCATAAGACATAATGGGATCACTTGGCATGTAATTTAATTAGTGACACATTAAACGTGAAGGGAAAAGGCAGTTACACCTGAAGGAAGATTCTTCTTCAGCTTAACTTTTATAGGGTGAATAAAGCGAAAAAAGAAAGGAAATGGGAAAGAGCTGGTAAAGAGAAGAGACAGAAGGTAAAGGTAATTTGCAATTTGTATTTTATGGATGTGGTTAAAAGAAAATATTGTGGAAACACAAAGCGTGTTTAGTATGAACTGAGCCTGTGTTTGGGCGATAGCTGGGAGATAAATATAATGTGGAATTTGGCACGGATACACAGACGCCTGAGCAGCTTCTGGAATCACTTCTTTTCCAGTATCCATCACATACATCACAACAGAGCTGTTTTAGGGGCATAAATATATGTGGCTCATAAATTTATCAGTGTTAGCCTAAAAAGTGGTACTAACTAAATAAAATAAGGACAGAAACCTGTTAAACACAAGTTCAGAAGTATTATACAAGAAATGAAATATGATTCGTGTCTCCAGCTGGAAAAGCACTCCTGGCTTATCTTCACAGGTATGGGAACAGGTATGAGAGCTTGGTGTATGCATCATCAAATCAGACATAAATCACTGAGTAGTATAGCTGTATTTCTGAAACAAACGAGCAACACACATTTCCATTCTATTTTCTCTTGTCTCCCTTATCTAGTTTAGTTTCTCTATTTTTTAAAGGAGGCAGAACCTAAAGCATTGACCAGGGTTGGGGGAAACTCAGCTGCAGGCTCACACTGTGTCCAGGTCTACAGACTTGAGTGTGTTGTTTTGTTTTTCTTCTATTGTCTGCGCTTGTCCTTACACATTCATTGGATAAATTGTACTAACTGAAACTGGATGTAGGACCAAACCCAGGAATGCCACAGTCTTGTTGGGTGATGGGAGAACTGTAATGCATAAATAGGCTGATTTACGTGGGTATGATCCTGTCACTTATAGAAGATGAAAGTCACAGTGGTGGTCATCCAGATGAGCTGATCTTTGCAGAAACTCAGACAGTGCTTGGCCAGGACTGAGGGCTGCTGGAGGAGGCAGTGCTTGGCTTTGCTCCCACCAGCCATACCCTGCCCATTCCCATGAGTGAAAGAGCCTGCATTCCCAAGGGTGTGGAACAGTCCTATCTCTTGCTTGCATGAGATAATTGAAGGCCTTTCCCTGATAATTCGCTGATAATTCCCTGACCTCCTCTGTTGTGCTTTGCATTGAACTTGAGCTTAAACAAGATATGCTCAATCTAACAGCGTGTGCTGAATTGTGTGTGGGAAACTGCTTAGACAATTGTCCAGGGAATTTATTTGATTTTTGGGATGTGTGTGTCTAGACATTACTACTCGAACACATTTTAGGTGTCATTTTTTCTGTCATAAAAATCTACTCTTCGAGACATGATTTCTTGGAAATTTCATTCCTTGATCTTTGAAGAGATTCCCTTCATTTACTGGGGCTTTACAGATGTCTTAGTCTTTAACTTTGGCTCAAACCAGCATTTTAAATGTACATCCAGCCATGCACCTTGTCTTCACTGAAGAATTATGTTAAGACTACTTTGTAAAAGGCCAGTAACTGTAAGGCCTCTGCTTCTATCTCTGCCTGTGAGAAAGAAAGTCTTGAAAACCTCTGTTCTAGTGAAAATTTGGCTTGAACAACAAAGACGGACTTAGCCCAGGAGGAAAAAAACCAACAAACTCACCCTTGAATATCTTACAATTTGTAAGGAAAAGCAGAGGGTTTTTGTCTTTTCTTTGAAATAGCATCAAAGCATAGTTAATTTTTATTGATCTGACAATCAGAGTATATGATTCTGTCTTTTTACCTTTAACCCTTACTGCGATGGTATTTATTATTATTGTTTTGCCTGGTTATTATTCTGACTATTTACTATTATTTTGTGTATTCCACTCAGAATCCTTTCTAACAGCAGTGTTTTTATAATGCATAAGCCCAGCTGCATATTTCAGGATCTTCTGCACTATTCCTTATTTAATTTACATGCAAAAGTCTTTTGCAGGTATTTCAGTCAAAATGCCCTGGTCATCAGACAAGGGAGAGTGGCAATATCACTAGTCATCTTCTGACCATTTTCTCTTAGTAATTTGTGATGATAAGGGATTGAAAATGAAATCAAAATTCTTTTGTAATTTCATTATCTTGGAAGTGATTTTATAGCCTACTGAGAATTAAATGTTGAAGTACAGCACAGTGTACAAAATAATTCCTCTTTTAATACATTTTTATAGCACTCAGATGAGCAGAAGCACAACTCAGGTCAGAATTAGCCTGTGTATTACTCAGCTTTCCAGGTCTTTAATTCAAAATGAAAATTAAACAATACTCTTTTTACCAGAGTATTTCATCCAGAACCAGCTAAGACAATAATTTTTAATTTTGAAGGGCTCTTACTCAAACCCTTTCAAGGCATTTTTAAAAATTGCTTAATGCCAAAATTGAGTCCCAGAATCCTCTGTAATAAAAGATGTGAAGCCCTTTTCATTAGCTGCATTGCCTGCCTATTACAGCTAATATGCACCAGTTAAAAAGCTATGATGCTGCATTTTAAAGCATAACGCCTGAAATAAAATTCACATGGTATCCAAACCTCATGAATTTTTCAGGAGGTTCTGCTAGACTTTCAGGTATATATATTTCTCTATAAATAAAACATTAGCATTTTAGGATAATTTTGATAACTCCTAATGAACAGTAGAAATTCTATGTTGTATTAACTAAGTTTCTGACCTCTGCAGCAGATGTTAGATCACACAGCAGGAGACTTGATGCAGGGATCACTACAAAAGGCAAGAATCCAGTCAGAAAGGGACAGTTCAGCTGGCACATGAGAAGCAAAGGGCTGCCTAACTTATTTCAGAGGATTTTCTCCCAGGGTCTGTAATGAATTCAGAAATGAAATAAAATGGATTATTTCCCTAGTTAATCCACGAGCTTGCCTATGACTTCATCCTCGGCAGCTCATCTCACCACCCTCTAGCCACCTGACAGTGGCACAGCAGAGATTCCTGTGCCTGTGGTGGCTTTGCCCTTGACTCCTCCAGCATCATCACCCTCATGTGACCTCTGGGACACTCTACAGGCTTCTCTACCCTTGGGCTACAGCCTGTGGCAGCAACACGGCCAAGATTCAGGGGCCATCTTGAATATGATACACACAGGTAGAGGAATTTAAGAAATACAGAAATTTTACAATTATAAGCCACACCTGATTATAAGCTGCACATCCGGGTAGCCAGGGCAGAGCACGAGAGTTGTCCATATATAAGCCCCACCCAAATATAAGCCGCTTTTTTTTTTTTTTTTTTTTTTTTTAAGCGAGGATCCATGTGTGACAAAGTAATGAGTTAGTAACAGAATCATGCCAGCGCGGGGTTTGGTGTCAGGTGCTCAAGTTGCAACAGTTTTCATAGACCAGCGAAGCCTTTCAAGGCAGCCCCAGGTGCCCTCCCCAGCTGGCTCTCACTTCCAGGTTGGCATTTCACTGGGATTTGTCCATAGATAAGCCACACCTGATGATTAGCCGCACTACTGGGGTAGGCTGGATTCTCCAATGAAAAAGGTGTGGCTTATAATCGTGAAATTATTGTAGTTGCCAGCTGATTATGCTCTGCCTTCTCAGCTCAAGAAAACCATAGAGAGAGCCATAACTAATGTTCTGTCTCCTTAGTGTGTGCTGAATACAGCAGAATATTCAACTTGTTTGATGCACACTAATTCCATTGTCCTGTGATTTTTCCCTCTTCCGTTTTTGTTTGTTTGCTTGTTTTGGATATTCCTTTCAATTAATTTGAAATGAATAAAATACACTGTTCTTTGGAAACAAATGAAGATCTTCCATGATCCATAACATTTGCATTCTCTGCTGAATCCAGCATTTTCAGTGTCAGCCCCAGCAGCAGTATCAGCTGTCTTTGAAGTCTTTGAAGTCTCCATAGCTCAAGCTAAATGCATTCAAAAGGGGAAAAGTGGCAGGTTGGCAGAGGTAAGGGAGAGAAGAAGGTTTTTTCTTTACCTATAGCCACTCTTTACACTGTGAAGGGTAGAATTAGAACACTTAAAAAATAAAGCAACCTACTGATTTTTCCTTCAAAAGAAGCTTCAGCCTAAGCCAGGATTATTTGAAAGCCTTCTTAGGTAACAGACAAAGAGTGACCTGATGAGTTGGAACAAGTGTCCATTTTAGGGGGTAAAGAGAAAAGCAAAGGGATTTTCTATAGAGTTTATTCCCTGTGTTTTAAAATATCCTGGATAGGAATCTGTATTTTAGGGGAAAACCATGAGCAGAAAGCCCCTATTAAAAGAGATCGAGATTTGCCCATCGTGATATTGCAATGTTGTCTTGCTATTCAATTCTTCAAGAAAAAGAGGAGTGTTGTTAGATCAGAAAGCCCCAGCTTCTTGCGCAAGGTGATAGGTACTGAATAGCCTTACTAGGGGAACCTACTTTTTCCAGAGCCATGGTTGAGGTGGGATGTTTGGTAGAGTAGGTTTGCAAAAGACAATGAATGGAAGCTGTGAGTAGCTCAGCTAATACCATGTACGGTAATTTCACAATTATAAGCCACACCTGATTATAAGCCACACTTTTTTTTGGTTTTTTTAAGTGAGGATCCATGTGTAACAAAGTAACAGATTAGTAACAGAATCGCTGCCAGCTGGGTTTGGTGGCAGGTGCTCAAGTTGCAACAGTTTTCATAGACCAGCAAAGCCTTTAAAGGCAGCCCCAGGTGCCCTCCCTGGCCGGCTCTCACTTCTGGGTTGGCATTTCACTGGGATTTGTCCACAGAAAAGCCACACCTGAATATAAGCTGCATTACTGGGGTAGGCTGGATTCTTCAATGTAAAAGGTGCGGCTTATAATCATGAAATTACTGTACATTGCAACCAAAGTGTGGACACAATGTTAGTGGAAGATAGGAGGGCAAACTCTCATTGTCTCTGGCCATATTTCCTCTGAAATCAGAGGCAGGGTGCATATGATTATGGAACATCTTCAACTAATAAACCCAGCAGAGAGGATTATCTCCTCAGATGTGACACTGTGCTACTGTGGTCACGCTGCTTCTGGAACTTTCATACTCCAGGAGATGTGCATAGCATACCAAATTCATGAACAGTGTTCAGCTTGTCAATGCCAAAGGCTTGACAGTTGTTAAAAAAATATTTGGGGCAATATTCTTGAAATAAATTCCGAGAGACTGGAGACCTACTGATCTATTTAAAATATCAGCTTGACAGCTTGAGTTAGAGAAGGACTAGAAAGATTTTTAATATTGGCACTGTCTCATTTGGAACTGAAAACCTGATATTTTGAAAGAGTGAACTGAAAATCCAGTGGGGAGGAATATCAGATTGGGTCTGTCAAAATGTTTCATTTAGCTCAGTTTAAAAGCTTTTGTGTGATGCTTCTCATTTGGAAGCATAATTGCCTGTTAATTCTCTTTTCTCCTAAAATACATTATGACCAAGAAAAGACTCCTCTATGATTTTGAGAATATCTAAATGGAATTTAGTGAAAATTCCGAAACTTCAAAAAATGGTGATGAAAAATGGTAATTTCTGAGGAATTATGCAAGGAAATTCTGGAGTTTTCTTTACTGGTGCTTTCTAAGAATTCCTTTGTTTCTCGAAAAATTGCAGTGTGCTGTAGGCAGACTAAAATTGAAAGCAAGCTGTCAGGTAGAATGAAAACTGAAACCTTAAGTCCTTAGTGTCCTTAAGTCAGTGAAGGAGCATGCCTTAAAATTGGAGTATAGCCTGTGTTACTTATCACCATGAGAAATTGCATTCACCAGGTAAAAGTTAATATGACCCAAAGAAATTGACTGGTGGACATATCCTCAGGCAGAAAGAGATTTTGGTTACTAAGGGCAAAAAAACCCACCAGATTGTTTTTATTACAAACAATGGTATCAACAGGAGCTCAGAAAATTTTCCTAACAAGTACATAGGAGTTTGCTAAAATGTGCTCAATTATATTTCTTTTTAGTGTTAGTGACATGTAGCAAGAAGCAGAGAAAGCTTTATACACATTATCTCTGGACCAATATCCTATTAATAAGAAAAGACCAAAGCATCTCAGGAAATAATTTTTCTCTACCTTGTGTTACAGTGTGTGATAATAGATGCAGTATTACTGCATGTGTTACTTCTTCGGAAGAAAAAACAGCAATGAATGATAAAAGTTATGCTAGGTCTGTGCAATAAAACCATTTTTCACCAAGGTTAAGAGTGCAGAACTTCATGATTATAAAATGGAGTATCTCAGTTTTTAAAACTAGAAATATAATGAATATAGGGGATGTTCCCTAACACTGCAGTGAGGAAACCACACCCTTTTCTTTAGCAAGGAAAATTAATCCTCCCATGTGTATTTGTGCTTTTCTTGCATGATGGTTGAATGCTGGATGTAATGGACCTCTTATTCCTTCACTTGAGAACTGCTTTGCAGCTGACTAAATCTTACTGTCACCCTACTTGGAAGCCTCCTGTATCTGTCTATTTTTTTAATCTTACCCAATCCTTTACATCTTTAATCCCTTAAAGAACCAAGAAATTAATTTCACTCTGCAAGTTTCTTACTCCTGCCCATATGCTATATATATACATATATATATATATATGCTCTCTCTATGATTTTTTTTATTATCCCGGCTTTTACTAGCTTGAATCTTCTGTCATCTAATTCCCTAAAGTATATTTTTTGTTGTAATGTGATGACAATGCTGAAGATTTAACTGGTTAAAAGGCACAGTGAGGAAATTGGGAAGAACCTCATAGACCCATGGGTGGATCATTTTCAGTTTTCTGCCATTTTCAGTTTTCTGCACTGGCACACTTAGCTTCCATATTTATAATTTTTACACTTGAAATTTGTTTTGGTATACATGATTTTGAACAAAATTAGTCCAGTGGCTGTGAGAAACCGGCTCAATGAGTTTTAACGCGTTACCCACTGTCTGCATCATGTGTTTTAATTTTCAACTCTTTGATTCATCCTCTAACTAATGTCTCAGCTTGAAAGATAAAACTTTCATGAGTGCATGGTAATGCATGTCTGCAGAAATGGGTGAGGAGAGTTTCTTCCCTCAGGAGGGAGGTTCTTTTGTAACTTTACAGAGCCACTGTTATTGCCAGAACTGATATTGCTGCACTGCCTTTGTATGATGAGTTCATACTGGCTTTAACAGGCACCTTCCGTTATTTCCACTACCTTGGCATGTTTACATGTAATGTCTACATTAGACACTCCAGTACAGGTGCCAGAGGCTAACAGAGGTACCAGAAACACGTTGTGGGAGGGGAGTCCAGGAATTAAAAGGTGGTGACATGAATATTTTCAGTTTTAAATCACAAATAAATAGAGGAAATTTACTTCCTTTTAACAGTCTTGTTAACAATATATATCCTGCTAATGAAACAGAAGACAATATTTCAGGTACTGTTGTGCATGAAACAGTAGTTTTTTTTAGCACCTCACCAACATGACATTATTCTTTGTTTTCTTGCAGGGTTGTTTTTTGAAGTAATGAATCATCCATTATGCTCTCAAACAGAAACCAGCCTTTTGGCCAAATGAAACATGTGCAGCCTTTGTTCAGCCTGTCAATTGCAAAAGGAATTAGTGTCTCGTAGAAAAAATAATAATTACTTTCCTTCCTGCTCACATGATATTAAGAGGAATAAAATTTGGCAGGCCTGTTGGGCAAACTGAATTTTTCTTGTTCCTCAGATCTTTATGTTTTACATTCTGCATGCTGCTGTGGTTTAGAGGAGCTGAGATTTTTGATATCCACAGCATTTATATTTGCCATGCCATTTAATGGAGCTTGTGAGCACCATGAAATGAGTTCTTTTTCACAGAACGGAGGTGCTAGCATGGGTTTGAAGGCCTGTTTGTTGAGGTTGACCTCAGTTTTGAAGTTACGATTTCTTAGTGTTGGGTTTAGATCTTAGTGTGCAAACTTAGCCTAACAGATGGTAAAAGGACAGCCATGCCAAAGACATTGTATGTGCATCTGTTTTGATTATTAGGATCCACATGACTGCTCAGGAGTTGCACAAGCAACAGGGGTTTTCGGTTTTTCAACACCCAAGGTGTTGAAATGAAGCTGCCTTTCTTCAAACAGCCTTTAAATTTAAAATGAACAAACAATCATTTGTTATCACATAAAATTAATGTGCGTTTCCAGTGGTGCTCCAAGTGGAAGCGAGATTTTTTTAGAATAAAACCCTAGTTCCCAGGCAGTGCCCTCTAGGAGTCAACTATTGAAGTCATTCTAACTTATGAAATCCACCAACATTTTCAATCTGAGTTTTGATCTAATTGTTGTAAAAACGTCCTATACACTAAAAGCTACTGATGACCTTCAAAAGTAGCTAACAAAGGCTTGTTCTCTGCTTTAGCAGATTCAGTATTTCAACTACTTTTCAAAAAGGTACATTGGATTCTTCATATGATTGTGGTTGATGAAGCGACTCTGAGGGATAGCTCTAGTCTCATTTGTCCATTTGTTAATACAATATTTTTCTTCAATAGCTAGACAATTTTTAAAACCCCCAACCCCTATACATTTTCAGATTCCCTAGGGGTTTCTATTGCAATTTATGAACTTTTGCCCTCTTACATTTCAGTTTTGAGTGATTTTTCTCTTATAACTATTTTTATTGTACAGGAAGAATTGATTGTTATTATCTTAAAAATACAGCAGCTTTTGCCAACTGTTCGTGAAATCGCACTTCTAAGACTTTAACTTTAATTGAAAGATTTAATATTTATTTAATTGTATAAGCTTATTGCTCCTATCCATATTGCTGGTGATACAATTGCTTCTGTGATACACATTTGGAAAGCCAAGCCTTTGTTCGCATTCTATGGAGTTCCATTATAAATGCCACCAAGTTGTAGCTCATCCTTGTAGAAATATCTTTGAAGTTAGATAATGTTGGTCCAAGTTCTTCTGAACTGAGTTAAATTATGTTACAGTGGGCATTAATTTTGTCTGCTATATGCAGCCTAATTCTGTTTTGGGAATTTCTGTCCTACAGAAATTTTTTAACCAATATGGCTGTTGACTATGACTTCCTCGCTTCCAGATTTGCAGCGAATGTGAGTTATAGTTAGCAGAAGATTTTGCCTTGTTTTTCCTTCTTTACAATAACCTCCTCTCTTCTCATAACACTTCTCATAGTGGTGGGACAGGGATCAGAACAACAAAATGCATCTCCTTCTTTGTGCCATGGCTTTAATCTAATGCACCATATGGGACTCTATGGCAAATTTTAAAAATAAGCTGGAAAGCAGGGATGGAACGTAGATGCACAGAAAAGAAGGAAATGTGTTTTAGATCAGATCAGAAATAGATGGAGAGTCGTTATTCGCCAAAGGATCCATTTCAAAGCTGTACAGTAAAGAAGTTAGGACACCCTACTCATGAGTTCATGATGGATGATGAACAGCATGGTCTTTACAGACTGGCGCTGTGAAATCTGAGGCTTGGCACAGCCACAGAGGAAGCAGGAGGGCTGCAGGCATGTGTAGGAACAAGTCTGGAGAAGCAGTAGATTGATTAAAGTTGTCAGAGTTCCCATCACAGCCCTTTCTTTAACTCATGCTGAGCCTGATGCAGGTTGACTGATTGACTGATAACGCACACCACTTCTTTCCACGTCTTATCAGACCCGGGGTTAATGCTGGGCACAGGGGTAGCTGGCACAGTGAATGTGTAGGCTCACTGTACACAAAATCATCCCACTGCTTTGCAATTTTCACCTATCAGCAGTCCAGGCTTGTGTTTGATGTGAGAAATTCCAGCTGCATTTTGAGAGATGACAAGACTTTTCAGAAGAGGAAAGGCAGCATTCTCACAGTAGGTTGGCTAGAAATGGAAATTCCTGCCTCCCATCTGGCGCCCTTTGTTGCAGATTTGGTTTGCTGCCTGGAGAGAGACCAGAGCTTTCCACAATGATGAGAAAGGCCCACAGAAGAGGCATCACTGATTTCATCTGAGCAAAGTCTTACATTCTCCATTTTGGAAGGCACTTGGTCATGCTGAAGCTCCCACCAGGAGTTCCTTTTCTCCCTATAACAGAGATGTATTATACTTCTCCTGCAGCTAGATGTCTGTGGGGAGAATTGCTGTTGTCTAAGGCCCAAATTGACAGAAAGAAAGAGAAAATACAAGGGAAAAGGGTGATGTTAGGAAAGAAACAGAGTTGACTAGTTAATGGCAACAGTTTAAAATGAAGAAGATATAATCATGGTCCAAACAGTCAATGGAAGATGCAGCCTGGAACAAGGACCTGCTAAGAAAAAAAGAAAATATTGCAATTCTGATTTATGAAAGAACTGATAATTTAGACAGAACATGAAGGATTATTTTTATTTTCTGGTTCCATCATCAGATCTCATGTTCCTTCCATCCAGGAACACTCCATTTGTGTAGCTCTAGAAACTACTTTTATTGCTTTTACACTATAGAAAAAAAGCACTTAGACTGATCTGCAATCAGATGTTCCCCTTACACAGCTTAGCACAGAGACAACGATGAATGCAGCTCTGATGTTGATGCCAGATAAGAAGGCTTATCAAAAGGGGAGTGCCAAAGTGACAGAAGGGTAAGCCTTCCATCTTTCTTTGTAGGATACACAAGGGTAAAACCTTCCTCTTTCTCTGTAAGATGTTTCCTAGTGGTGAATAAAGCTTAAATCCGATGTAAATCAGAGTGTACTTAATCAAAGAGCTTAAATAACTTGCAGAATTTGAGCGTTTTCTGCTGTAAGCTCAAGTATTAATCTGTCTTTTAATATTCTTGTGTGTGTAAAGATTCATAGCATTTGTAGCAAGTTTCATTGCACTATTAGATAATCATGTAAGAGCTTTTTATCTTAGCATTAAAAGTTTGATTTTTGCTATATTTATTACTTTGTGTCTATTGTGTCTAAAGAGTTCAGACGCTGATCTGTCAACTGGTGGATTTCCCTGGTTACACAAAGTGGGGCTAGTTATTGGGGTCAAGATGTGCTCTCTGTGTGCTGAAAACTTACAGAAAGAGTTGAAATGTGACTTAAGAGACAGAGCAAGAGCAGGACTTCCTGGGTACAGAGTTTGTTGGATGTGTACACTAGGGAATTCTCGAAGAAAGAAAATGCCTGCTGTTAATTGCTTTTATTGAGTTAGGCTTTGCTTTCTGTTCCCTCTTTGTAAGTAAACAGAACAGATCCTGGTGCAGGGCTGATCTGTGCTACTAATTTCTCAAACAAATAGACAAAATTTGCAAACCACAACCCTGCCCACCTTCACCAACCCAAGTACGTTAACAGCTATGTGTTTTTAAATCAAAACCCTTAATGTTTCCCTTGGTGCTGAACATCCTGTGTGCTGAGAAGTGACAGCAACAGGGCTGAAAAAAACACCTGGCCTCCAAGTCTCCCTCTCCCTGGGCACAGCTTTGCATGCCCAAACAATTCAAGCATCTTCACGTTCCAATTTCAGCAGGTTACATCCAGATTTGAGTTCACTGTTTGGGTGAAATTAACCTTCTGTTAAACCTCCTTGAAAGGTTAGATCTGTGTTCATCAGAGATTGGATTTCACAGCCTGTCACAGAGGCGATCATTCTTTACTGAGGCTTGTGTTGATTGAAAACCTTCCACTCTCTTGTCAGCAATACAACACAGTAAATTTTGCATTATTGTCATCCCATCCTTTTCCTCACCCTTATAGCAACAGCCTGCTAACTGAGGACTTTTTCATTTCAGACTCCTATTTATTTCTGAAAGAAATGGATGTTATTCAAAATTCCATCCCACCCACAATGTGAAACTAATAGACCTGCTTAATTATAGGAAAACTATATGTATGGGTATTAAGGAAAAACCCTGAGAAAATGTTTTATAAATGTTGATTGCTAATGAGATTTAATGATACCAAACAGAGTGTGCTGCACTAAGAATTTCAGCATGATAAATGCTTTTAAGTTCTACAGAAAGAAACACCAAAATAAGTTACAGTGCCACTTAGTAAGACACCCTTGTGTGAAAGTAATAGGCACGAGGGAGCATGACTTCAGAAAGTAGGTCCCAATTACACACATTACATATATATTTCCTTCCAAACATATTTCCCTCCTTTCTTCTTTAACAGTCTAAATTTCCAACTGGTTTCTTTGGGAATTCTGGCTAAGTAGGAGTAAGCTTCAAATTACAGTTATCGTCAACTTCCTGTGGTCTTAGAAAAAGACACGTAAGGTTAAAATAAAAATGTGCCACCTCCTGTTGTTCCAAACACTCAACTGATCAGAATAAAATGTGGTGGATTAGGAGGGTCAAATTTAGTGATGAAGAATCTTAAATGTCTTACAAATACTTCAAACAAAGTTTTGTTACTGGGAACCTCGGAGTGCCGTGACATCCCTGGTGTGAGAAATTTAACAAGGGTTCTGGAGGGATATTTCCAGGCAATAGTTAATGCTCATAGATAAAGAGGGAAGATCAACCCATATGTTTCAGCAGAGTTTCTTCAAAGCTTCACAGCAGTGCAAATAAAACCCAAATATTGTTTCTAAAAGACAGAAGATGAGACATTGTTTTTCCCAGTGTGGGAAGGGAAGGAAGAGAAGCAAGCCTGGAGATCTAGGATAATAGACCTCATCTCTGTGCCTTTCAGAAAGTAGTACCAGTCCTCAGTTTCCACAGTGGAGTCCCAAACAATGCTCAGAGACTAGAGGATTCTGCTGCTGACACCCCAGATCCCTTCCCTCCCTGGAGTTCTGGTACCGTCTAGACAGGCAGTGAGTTAATTTTGCTGCCACTTAGAAACCTTTTCCTCTTCAAATGGTTTTGCAATTTGGCTACAAAGAGAAGCACAGGGGGAAAGCAGAGTGATTTGTACCAAATATGTCTCATTTTATTTTAGAGATGCACTTACCTGGAATCAGTCATTGGTGTTCTTCTCTGGTGGCAGGTTTCTATTTTGTGCAAAGAGAAGACTCATAATTCACTAACTTAAGTGTTTGTGTATTCTACATTACTTTGGGGATACAAAACATGAATAAATCTCTGACACTTGCATTTCTTAGCACGACGGTTATTTATGTATATGTAGAAGCATTCTAATAGTGTGAGACTTAACAGGGTTGGAGTTATGCTTGGTGAAAACTCTAGCACAACTTAAATTCCTGCTTACATCCAGGAAAAGTACTTCTTCTTTATTTTATTACTATCCAGTCTCATACTTCAAGTCAGATTTTAGAGTTAGAGAAGACCTCAAAATCTCCACTATGTGAAGGATTAATGTAATACAAAATCTTCTAAATGAATAGGAAACAAAAGAGATTACTATGACACAGTGAGCATCAATAAAGTGTGAACCAAAGATCTCTGAATGTCTGGGAAAGATTCTCAGTTTCGTCAAAGGAATTTGAATAGAATCGTGCTGTATATTGAAAAACTCTGAATTGACTAATTCCTTTGTATGCTTTTGTTCTTCCTTTCTTATTATTGTAGCCTCTCTCTGGTACAAATTATGGCTTTTGTGGATGCATTCCTAAATGCTCCATTCTTAAAATATCAGTGGCATTTGAAAATACACATTTATATTTAAAAAGGTAATAGAAGAATATGTTAAATTACTTGGTGCACTGTAATCCTCCTAAAAAAATATTAAAAGTCCTTTTGTTTTGGTTAGCAGCAACAAGCTCTACCTAGTTGAGATGCCATAGTGTCCCATGGGAGTTTAAAGTTCACATGTATCAGACACTGGTTTTCATATAAAGTGAAGCTTCTTTAGACCATTCATTGTCTGCTAACATATCCGTGGAATATGATTAAGTTTTTATGGTTTGTTCTATTTCAGGATGAAAAAAAATTTACTGTGATTCTCCATGGGATGAATCCCACTTTTGCATGGATGTGACCTTGTGTGTGGAATCTGAGACACTTTGGGCTTTGATCTCTGATCTTGCAAAGCATTGAAATAATAGTATTCTTTTAAAACAGAAGACACCAAAGAAACTAAACTCCCTTGTAAGACAGGGTATTTGATGGTGTTTCTCAAGTCAGTGGAAACTAAGAGTAATCAATATTTGGCTAGAGTGGGTAAAAAGCAGCAAGAAACGCACACAAAAAACCTCATGTGAAATAATCAGATCAATGAAGTAAGGTTGGTGGAACGTACAGTCGATATTAGAAATAAAAATTCACACAAGCAGTCCTAGCAAAAAGTGCAGTATACTCCTGGACACTTTATTAAAAAGCACACTTTTCCCCATGATACTTTTAATGTTTAGTAAAAGTTTGTGTACAGTAGTTCTGAAAATGTAAGTCTATTACATAACTGCTAACAGTCAAGGCAAAACAAAAGAAAAAAATACTTTCATTTGCTGTGTTTCATTACATTACATATCCTGCAATGCATTATAGATTGATAGATAGATAGAGAGACAGCCTGCTGGTGGTTTCTCATAACAGCTATAGTGAGTAAAGCTCTTCCTCTATTTCCCAGCTTTGGAATGCCAGCCAGGTAGGCTTACTTTTATTTTATTTCTATTTATCAATACACAGAATTAATTATTTTATCTGTTTTCTGTATCTAAGACGATGAGCTTTCGACTTTATGTAAGCTATCAAGACAATCTCTTGTACCCTATTGTTGCCTCTAACACATTGTTATAGTATTTTGTATCTCTCATAGCTTCTAAGAGTATTTTGCAAAAAAATCCCATAATGTTTTTTTCTCTCATTGTTTTCTTCCTAAAAGAAAAGGCATAGTGCTCAAAGTAGCTTGCAATACATCCTTCTAATTCCCTAGGGAGTTTTGGTGTGTCTTCCCTTTTTTCTTTTCTGATCATGCCTACCTTGAAAAAAAAAGAATCAAAGCCCTCCTCAA
Source organism: Sialia sialis (assembly GCA_009812075.1). NCBI lineage: Eukaryota > Metazoa > Chordata > Aves > Passeriformes > Turdidae > Sialia > Sialia sialis. Next base: position 65,242,470 of record VRYO01002297.1, on the reverse strand, counting down.
TAGCTAAAGCACATATGAAATATGGTAGATAAAAGTTAATTCAAAACCTTTATGCAAGAGAGAAAGATGTACCTTCTGTCTTACACATAGAAAAATTTGGGATTCCTGTCTGCTCTATTCAGCAGTGCTACCACTTCTGTCTTTTGGTCTGTCCTTTATTCTGCAGTGCTGAGTCCAAGCAGGGTCCAGCTCTCACCTTGGCTTCCTGTAATAATAACAGCAACAATAAGAAAAAATACCAGTGGTTTCAATATCCCTGCAACAATTTTCCTGGGCTACTGAAATAGGCAGACCTTTAGTTAATACACAGAAGATAGTTGTCCTCTTTTTGCACAAAGTGCTGTGCATCAAACTTTTTATTGAAACATCAATTGGAAGCAGAAAAGAAATAACTAAATAAAAAGCAGGCTACCTGGAATATCTGTTTAGCTGCTGTTCTTGTAATGATTTTTGAAATACAGAATGAAAAATAAAGCCAAGGTACAAATTATTTGAAGTGTCCTATGATATGAAACCTAGAGTATTACAAAACTGCTCATGCTGGTTAGAGGAAAGAAACAAGCATTCCTAGGGTTTGATCTATGGCATTGCTAAGTAAGTAAACATATAAATTAAGTTTAACAGATTGTGTACCATAGCTGTTCTTTCTGTTAACAAAAAGGACAATATCTATGTGAATAACTCACACGTAGACCCCTACATGGTATGCTAAATTTGCACACATATCTCATGTGACCTAGCAAACCAGGAGGGTGCACATATTGTGTGTCACATTGTGCCCTGCCTTGAATGATATGTAATGACTCACTGCCATTGGTATAGGATGAAAAAATGAGCACAGTAATTTCACGATTATAAGCCTCACCTTTTTCATTGAAGAATCCAGCCTACCCCAGTAGTGCAGCTTATACTCAGGTGCGGCTTATTTATGGACAAATCTCAGTGAAATGCCAACCTGGAAGTGAGAGCCGGCTGTTGCAACTTGAGCACCTGACACCAAACCCCGCCCTGGCACGATTCTGTTACTAATTTGTTACTTTGTTACGCGTGGATCCTGGCTTTAAAAAAAAAAAAAGTGCGGCTTATATTCAGGTGCGACTTATATATGGACAAATCCCGTGGTCCACCCGACTACCTGGATGTGCAGCTTATAATCAGGGGCGGCTTATAATTGTGAAAATACTGTAATCAAACAAAATAATAAATCAATTTAAGGCAACTAACTGGGTGCAGCCCACCTGGTGTTTTATTCTAAAAATAGAAATTTTAATTTCATTTTTAGTGAAGAAAAAATTTTGAAATAGTGAAAGGTCTTGAAAAATAGAAATGTTGCATTTTTGCTGGCTCTACTAATAGCAGCCATATAGTAATAGAGTTGATAATATCATCCCAGGTTAAGGACTTCCATTCATCAAAATCCTTCTTTATGGAGCGTTTATTTTAAGTACAGACTAAAATTTCCCCTTCGAATTTTCCAGGACTTTTTCTTCGTTCTAGGGTCAAGAACAATAATATTTTTGGACTAGTATATGACATGAATGCAAATTTTGATGCAGAAGATAAAAATCGAGGAAGCCAGAATATTTCTACATCATTTTGAGGTCAACTATTATATAAACAAAGTGAGTTAGGGAAGTAAAAACATGAGTGCTTAAGCTGCAATATAAATACACAGAGAAAATAAAATCAGATTATCACTATTGTCATATACATTAATGTACTTAAAGAAGATATTTTACCACTGGAAAAAAAGTTGCCAGTGTGATCTGAATTTTCTTGGGACATGTTAGAGATAGTTGGAGGAAGTTTAAAGTGAAGAGTACCCTTGCATTGTCTTATCCATCCTTTGAAGTTTTTGATATGTTTTTATGAATGATAGGATGGAGGAGGGAACAAATTTGAACTTGAAAAATTACTTGTTTTTTCCTTAAGAAAAGCAATGGCATGTGCACAAATATCTTTCTCTCTTTTTGTTGTGTATATTTTTCCATCAATAGCATAGAATTTCCACTTCTGGGCTTGATGGCCCATAATCAGTTTTCATCAGGTGACAGATTCATGTTTTCCAGCTGTATGAAAGTGTCTGACATAAATACCTGTTGCTCCTATTGTCATATTCTTTCAAAAAAGGGCTTGTCACAAGAAAACTTCAGGTGTCAGAACTTCTTTTTTCCCCTCTTCTTTGCTGCTATTCTGTACCACTGCTCTGATGTCTCATTATACCTACACAAGAAAGGCTATTATCCTTCACACGTTTAGCTGCTGATCTAAATGAAAGTACATTATCTAAATAGTTGAATCAAGAAGCATACAACTAAAACTCATTTCAGTTTGATCTGTATTTCTTGGTGCTTTAACAGGTTAACAGCTTCCTGTGAAATTACTTTATTCAAGGGTTTTCACCATAATTTGGCCATAATTTGGTCTAGAGCTAATGGTAATAAGAACTTGAAGAAAATCCGCAGTTCATTTTATGTCTCAGTAGAAAAACGTGTCTTTTCTAAATAATTCTGAAATTGCATTCAGAAACAATATGCACATTGTCAAGGATGGGTCTAATAGAGAATTTATCCAACACTACAGAGTGAGTATTTCAAATACTTATCACCGCACGTGAGTATTAAATATCATCTTATCAGCATTAAATGGTCAGTTAGTTAAATCCCTGAATATTTACCTCAGTAATACTGGAAATAAAACACAAATTAAGTTCTTTTTTTGAGTCTGCACATTTTTTTGGTGCTCTCAGGGGCTCTGAGGGGTACTGTAGCAGCATTCTGTCTATGCCAGCATATGTTATTATCATTGTGGAAGTTTATATAGGAGATCATTTTGTCATTAATCCAGACTTCTGGAAAACTTCAGAGCAGGAAGAGCACGTCATGGTAGAAATCAAACAAATATATCATCTTAAAGCAACAAAAGTGGATTCCAAGTATGTGTGCTGTATTGCCATTCTACACCCTGTTTTCTGGTTGTGATATTAACATTTGTACATGACGTAAACTGAAAACTTAAGAGGCTTTTGAAGGAAATTAATCATATTTTACACAGTGTTAGGGTATTATTTTTTTCTTTCATATTTAAAAAGTCATAAATAATTTAAACCTGTAACAACTTCAGTGTTGTAAACAGTTTAAAACCAAGAAAGTTAATTGCAATCCTTTTACATGGATCCAAGGTGCATTCTCATTTTCACCATAAGGATTCAGGAAATTTATCCAAATCTGATATATTCAGATTGGCCAGGAGTTTTATCTTCTCAGAAGCCAGTAAAGGGTTTTATTCTTCTGTTGAATCTCTCTTATTACTCACTTTATTTCTGGTGTTCCTGACTATTTGGCTCTGTGATATATTAAGGAAAGAAGGATTATTGTTAGTAGCCTCCTGATTAAACAGGCACCCCGTACTTGGGTAGCATGGCAGAGGAGATACTTTTTGATCACAGATCGTTTCTCTCACATAGACCTGAGCCACAGAGAAATGTGAAGCACAAGGGGAAAGAGAGACAAGCACGTGAGCAGCTCAACCATCAGACCTGACATGGCCATGATTTCTGGTTACATTCCATGAGCTCCTGAATGCCGGCTTTCTTTGCTGGCAGAACTGCAGCCAGAAGAATGGCCATCATGTGCCTAAGCCCAGAAAAAGGATCCTGACTGTAGTGGGTGGTTACAAAATCCTTCGTGTCCAAGTTACAGTGGGCATGTTCTGGCCCTAGGGAACACCTGTCTGCTACAAGAATGCTTCGGAACAAAAATTGTTCAGTCAACACTTATACACATTCCTGAGTTGAAGGCAACTTTTTGTGTACCAGCTTCAACACCAAATTTTGCTTGAATTATGAATGGCAACTTCTCTGGTTGTGTGACTGGCTTTGAGGAACCTGGTGTAGGTGAAAGGTGTTCCTGTCTCAAGAAGGGGAATTGAGCTAGATGATCTTTAAGATCTTTTCCAATCCAAACCATTCTATGATTTTATAATTCTATTACTCTGCCTTACCAAGTGGGTGCACAGATAGTAAAAAGAGAATAATGGTGCTGGGTGTTATTGTATCTTAATAGACACAGGTGAGGAATTTAAACTAGGGAATTAACTTTTCTTACTCTCTGAAGCATGTCTTTTTTTGGAGACACCTGAACTTGCACTGAACAAGCTGGTGTGGCTCTCCAGCATAGCTCAGGCATGAGGTCAGGTCTGGGAAGCAGTGAAGCTGTGTTATCTCAGCATGCCACCCTGGGGAGAGCACGTCTGGCTTTCTTGCTTCCAGTTTTGGTTGGTTCTTGCTTCCAGGCTTGGTTGCTGTGAGCTTGGGAATCTCTGTGCCACAGATGTTCGCATGCCATGAAAAGAAAACCCAGCCTATTATACTGCATACATCAAATCTGACAGCAGTTGCTGCCCTTTTTGTCATCCTAGTCAAAACTATAAAAAATTGAAATTTATTTACTTCGTGTCTTTATTCTTTCTTCCTTGCCAGATTCATTGGTCCCATCTTAGAACTGTAGCATAATGCTCATGTCTGTGCTGCAGAGTACATTCAGGATTTTGAACTCTTTTTCACTCGGGATATCTGTGTTTCACTTTTAAGCTGGGTGCTAGTTCATGTTGCTGTGCAGGCAAGTACTTTCAAGTGAAAAACTTAAGTTTCCTTCTTTTCCAACTATCATTTTCAATCGTATAGCTGCAAAGTGTTCACTCATCTGGTACCGTCAAAGTTATTTCTTTTCTTCTTTCTTTCCTTTTATTCTCCCTACCTCTCCATCCACACTTGTCACTTTCTCACTGGTCCTTTACTTCACACTTTCATCTGTCTTCTTTTCATTGGTTTGTTCTGAATTTTATTTTTTTTTCTACAGATCTTCAGTTTAAAAGACACACCTCTGACTCATTCTGCTCAAAATGTATTCAAAGAAATATCTTCATTCCTCATATTTCTTCAAGACCCCTACAAGTGGGTTTTGTTCCTGAGATTTTGGATAGATATTTCACTTCCCTGACAGTTATAGATATTTCAGGGTTCATATCACCGCATCAGAAATACAGCCAGTCCAGACTCATAAATCAGTATTACTAAGGTGTATCTGAAGAACTGAAACACTTTTATTGCAAACATCAGTGATAATATGGGCCTCAGAATTGCCCTGGAATATGGATGAGTACAAACCATTTAGGAACAAATATTCTGGCTGATAACTGACAGCCAGCCAAAAGCAGCCCCTGATAAAGATAAATAACCTGTACTCAGGGAAATTTTTTGCATCATTAAACATGGTGAGCATATTAGCTAGCAGGGGGTGGAGCTGAGTCCCTAAAGAGATAAATCTAAATTATATGCGCTGCAGTGATCATAACAGTAATGCACCATCTTGGCTAACTAGCTGACATCAACAGGGAAGGGAATTTCAGATTTAAATGAACCAAACTAAAGAGCATTGCAGTGTGCATACAGATTAATTTGAGCACATTCATGAACTTTTTAACCTTTTTCTCTGGACTGTTTTCATTGGTGCCAAAACACAAGGAGTTTAGAGTATTCTTGTAAATTCTGCATCATTTTTTATTCTTTCTTATGTGGTTTGATTAATTACTCCTTTACTTGCCTTTCATTAATCACCTTATGACACACTTGTATCAACTCTTGCCAAAAGTTTATAGATGGACAGGAGAAATTTAGTGGCGTTTTTCTGTAAATAGGAAAGCACACTTAGCAATTAAACACCTAATATTTCAAAATGGGATAACGCTGAAAGCAAAGAAAGTATTTAGTTACCCAGATGCATATAAACAATCAAATTAAGCTTTGCTAGAAGAACATAATTTGGAATAAATATTTCCCTTAAAATTATTGTGGTCTATTTTTAAAACCATATCATGTGAACTTTTGCAGGATAAGGAATGCCTTACTAAAAGATAATCACCTTATTTCAAATACTTTTGTTTTCCAAGAAAAGTTTGGGTTCAAGCTGCTAGAAAGTGCATGGAATAAAAAGATGAATATTAATTGGTCAAAACTGATTTGATATAGCTTGCAGTTTCATATTATTGATTGGGTCCATTTATTTCCTGTTGACTTGGTGAGCAAGGAAGTAAATCAGATGTGACAATCACATTTTTTAGTCAAAACCAAATATGCATTTTCATGAATAATTGCTCTCAGGTATGTTATTGTCCTGATAGTAATCAAATCTGTTCGAGAGGCTCATAGATAAATCAGTGGTTATCCTAGTTCTATCTAAAAATCCACTTGCAGATGTCTAAGTGTATTTGATAACATAGCCTGAAAGAAGCATGAGAGTGCAGAAATGTGACTTGTAAAGGGCACTGCTCTTGCTCCATTCCTCATCTGCTCTCTGCTCCAGGTCTATGATTGCAGCAAAGAACTCTTGTGTGTGCTCTTGAACATCAGGCCTGTGGCAACCTAAACATCCATCAGATTGTCCGGGCTGCTTTTCCCCCTGGGGAAAGGATGATGAAAGGCAGGAATTGCTTACACTGATGGTAGCAAGGAATTTTTCACCTGGCTCCCTGTGAGGCTTGTGTTCTAGCTAGGAGGGCTGATCTGACCGTAGTAACTCTCTGGCCTGGGTGCATGGTTTAAATGGGCTGCAGCGAAACAAGGAATTTCAAAAGCTTTACTAGTAGCCAAAAGGGACTTGTCCCTTAGAGGAACAAAAGAAAAATGGCAACTGGCATTTTACAATGGTGCTGCACCCTGGGGAGATGCAACTTCTCAGAGTGACTGCTCGGTAGGTCATGGTATTTAGTGAAATAGGAGACGCAGCAAGAGAGATGATTGAGTGCCACTCTCTAGACAAGTTTTCCCTATAGAGTAGCAAACAGAAAAATTACAACTTGGCTGTGTGGTGAAATCAGCTAAGCTGATTTGCAGTACTGGGCATTCAACAACATGGATTGAGGGCAGGAAATCTCTTGACTCCATGAAAAGCTCCAGCTTCAAGTCCTATTCTGCAGAGCACCTCAGCATATATTTTAGACCTCTCGGTATTGCTTAAAGCTGAACTTGAATGTTTTGCTATCCTGGGGCTCTGATGAGGAGGTAGACAGCAGGAACTTTCTTAGGAGCTTACCAGAGCTTTTGAAGGCAGGAGATTAGCCAGGAAATGTTAGAGAAAAACCCCTACTCTGACTATCCTCAGCTGTAAATAAAACGCAAGTCTTAAGATGACAGCATTGCTCCAGGTCTCCCTGCCAGTGCTGCAGGATGTGGTCCTGAGATCCTGCATGTTTGTGGAGCAGCTTCAAAACAGGAATTTTATACCCTGTCAGGTATAAATATAATTTATAACATAAATTATAAATATATAATTTAATTTTTCTGTCAGGAACAATTCTGACTGGTTTCAGTAAATCAGCTGGTTTTAATGCTGGATCAGAAAGTCCCAAGTAAACTACCTTGTATAGATACTTGTGGTAGAAAAAAAACTTAGTAAAAATGATGTTTACATAGAGTTCTCAGTTCTGTCACAATTCAGCTGAAGATTTGTGACCACCTATGTATTACTTACATGACTGATCCAGCCCAATCTCTAAAAATAATGACTATTGCCACTGCTCTTGAGAAACTTCTGGATTAAAACAAGAAATGTTGACCGTGTTCCCTAAGCACTGCTTTGCCATAATCAGGCATTAATCTATTTTGAGAAGCTGAAAGTCCTTAATTTAAAAATTTTATCTCCAAACGTAATGTTGCAATTGGACTTGGTCAAAGCTTGCAAGTGGGAAAAATATTTTCTCAGATCAGTCCTTCCCCTTATCTGTTGCTCTCAGAGCAACTGGTTCAGCAAGATGCTTCATTTGGGGTATGGTTAGTTCAAAGGTTTAAATGGGACTTTGAATTCTGCTCCTCTAAACATGTGTTTGAAGATACAAACTTGCTTATGGGTTATATTGAATTGAAGACTTGATGTCTTCCTCCTACTTTCATTTGCTGCTTTTGGTATTTTTCTTTTCTGTGTTTTTATTTTTTTTTTGGTCTTCATATTCTTTTTTTTTTCCTTCATGTTTTCTGTTCTGACTTCTTTCGTCCACTGTTCGTTTCTTCTCTTATTTTCATTTCATTTAGAAATTCCTCATGGCGTAAAATACTGAGTAAGACAGAATAGTAAAGTAGAATCAATTTTAAATTTGAAAGTTGAGCAATTTCTCTCTGATTAAATGTTAGGTTTTGTGACTCAGAAATCTTTTCAGTGTACAGAGAAAACCAAAATCTCTTGAAGCGAATAAGAATTTTTTTTTTTACTTCAGTGGGTTGATGTTTAGGGAGTACTGTAACATTCCTCCTCAGTTTTTGTAAGAGTCCAGTAATTTCAACAATATAATTTAACTTCCCAGGGAAAAAAACCCCAAACCAAACCCAAAACCAAGACAGTACAAAATATTATATTCCTTGTGTTCTCCATTCCCATAATTTTATAATAGTTATGATCGTGTAAGATCCAGGAAGGAAAGATTAGTCCTGCTACCCATTTACTGAAGGCAAAAAATACTTTGATATATTTCTCTCAAGCTGTGATTTATAATTTTTTGTGAAAAGAGTAGAGAAAACCCCAAACACCTTGTGATAAAACTGTGAGTAAGCAGTTCCATGCAGACTGTCATTTTCTTTCCTAATTGCAAATGCTTTCTAACACCTTTCCATCACTTTATCCAGCATTTTTAATAACCAACAGTAAATGTGAGTAAATCACATTGACCTTTAAGGTCCACATATAGATCAAAATAAACACACAGAGATTAAACACGTTGTTGCTTTTACTGCAATGATATGCAAACAATTATAGATGAGGTCAATCCAGGGCACCATTGATATTGCTTGCCAACCAATTTATTTGTGAAACCTCTAACCCCCTTTAATGTATTTCTTCAAAGAGGAAGACCTAAGAGGCTCTTAGGTATGACTGATGGAAAATTGACTGGCTTTTTTTTTTTTTACTGTAAAAGGTTTTGTGTAATTTTTTATGATTAATTTCTTGCTTAAATTAAAGATAAATGTATAGCAATTTAAAGTCTGCTTCGTGCTGAATTTCTGAGATATTTCAAAACATAAATATTTTATGTCTTTAAATGTCTCAGAAAAATAACATACTACAAAGTGTAATAGAGTTTATAATTTTTATCCACTTCTCCATTGGTCACAGAAGAATATGACTGTATATTCTTTCAGGATATGCTTTAGGATTCTTATTTCTTGAAAATGTTGTAATGTTGCAATTTTCACCAAAAGATTGTTCAGGCATGCGATTAAGTGATTATTTAAAAAAAAGGCATTAACGTGGTGATTAGCTTATATTGCTTTGCTCTCATTATTTTATCAATTAGAACCTTACATTTGAATTATCAATACATGATTCAGAGAGGGGAAAGCAACTTTAGAGCTGAATAAAAAACAGACAGTGTAAATCATGACAAAACATTAATCTACCAGGGTTTAAAGCCAATTATTTTTTTAATGCTCTCTATCTTCAGTAGATCCTCAAGAGAAATACACACCATACTAAATTAAAAAATGTACTCATTAGGATTCAAAAAATGAATTTAAATCTTTTAATGTCAAGTATTTATAATGATTTCTGAATTTAATTAGTGAGCAGCATGCTTACTATCAATATATTTTTGTGTATGATTGCATTTTCAAGGAATGATAGAAAGTGAGACCAGCTAAGGTGAATATATTGTTTTACATCCTGGAAAAGGCAAAAAAGCAGAAAGATATCTTTTCTTGCTACCCAACCATTTTCAATTCTAGTTCTTGACTTTTGAGCATTAATCATATAAAAGCAGAATTGGAAACAAAACCATGTTTTCATTTGTCCCTTCTCCTCTAATATCATATTATGCAATTTACTTAAATTTTGCAGTATCTTGAACAGGATGCTTTTACTGAGATAAGCATGATTGTTCTGTTGGGGTGGTCCTTTTATGTTTTTTTTTCTTCTTTTTTTCTAATTTTTTTAACATGCATTTTCCTTTAGGAGTCCATTTATCGTTGCAGATCATGATGTAATTGTGGTAGGTGGGGGCTTATCCCTTTTAAATGTTGGCAATACGTGCCAAAACTCGGAATGGCCCACAGAAGCAGGCTGGAGTGTGCGAGATGATAAAGGGGTAGAAAAAAGCACTTGCAGTCAGGAAAAAGGAAACCATGATCCTGCCCTGCCAACCACACATTAATAACTGGCAACCACTAATAAATTCAGCAGGCTCTGAAGACTTCACAGAAGCTGAATGACACAATATAGAAGAGACTGCATTTATTCTGGCTGGGAGATGAGTTTATTTGTCCAAGCAGCTCTTTGTAGCCGGTCTGAATGGCACCAGCACCCCAGTTTTGCATACGCTGAACTGGAGTGGCTGTTTATCATTAAGGTGCTTTTCTCTAGGCATGCACAGCATTCATTCATAGCACTAAAACTAGCAGGTTGCCCTGAAGGAATTTTTGGCCATGGCGCTCATGGCAGCTTCTGTCTGCAGCAGTTTGTGGATGGTGCCAGTGTTAACTAAAGCTTCTTACTTGGCATGCCCTGAGGGCTCGGGCATCTGTACTGCAGATGTCTGCTAACAGGGGCATTGTTTGTGTGTGCGTGCACACACACATGTTCCTTTAGCCCTGAGGTTTGCTCCTGGTATATCAGACTGCAACTAAGGTAGGACAATGACGTGACTGGTCTGGGAAAGGTGGAGTAGTTCCACTATCCGCTGTGGAATGGATGTCTGAGTGAAGTTCACTGAGTTTCAGTGAACCTGAAACTCTGATGAGGTGACAGATGCCACGTGATGTTTGATTTAGGCTATCCAGCATTTTCTATTTATTGCCTTAGACACGAAAACCTGATGGTGAGGTAGTAGCTGGAGACATTTTTTCTGCAGCAGTGGCAGGTTCCATGTCACTTTACTGATCTTAGAAGCTCAGCACCTAGTCAAAATTCATTTCTGCCAGCTCTTCTTGGTAGTCCAGGTTGAGGAAGAAAGCAGTTCCTTCATTTGTATGAGATGAATGATTGTTTGATCTCCTACCTCTTATGTTGATTACAGAGGCAGTGAAAAAGACTACATTAAAAGACTTATCTGTCTTTCAAATGGCTAAAATTTAGTCCTTGAGGAAGCCTTAAGGACTAAATGGGTTTTTTAACCTTTCCTTCAAATTAGCTGATTTGTTTCTATGAAGTAGATATTCGTTGTAGCAGCCAATATTTACATTGCCTATGTTGCACATCTACCACATGGGTCATGGATGTTCTTCCCAGATCTCTTTCATAGTTCATGCCATAAATATTCCCTGCAGCCCTAGGCTTCTGCCTACATGTCAGATTAAATTGGGGTGAAGATGCAATTAGTGTCAGGAGATCTGAGTTCAGAATTTTATGCCATAGTGAGCTCAACTGTGGCTTCAATTGTGGAAAACAGGCTAAGTGTTTTGAGTGGTATTATTACCTAATTACACTTGCCTAATTACATTTTAATTAGGATGAGTAGCCAAGGGTTCAGTATTCCCAATAAGATGAGACTTCTGTCCAAAGGCTTTGACAGTTCTTTGGAAGGTATGCAGGAAAATTATCAATTTCAATCTGTTTTGGTTTTAATAGCCCATTCCTGTCATTTTGTATATAGATAGACTAAAGAATTAGTAAATTTGTAAGTGTACTGTAAATTCTGTAAGTATGGATTGCATTTTTACTTTCCTTTTTCACAAAGTGATTTTGATGTGGGAATGTGTTCACAGACTGACATTTCACAGAGTTTTTACAATGATTAGCACAGAAATGAAACATGGACTGCTCTGTCTCTGCATATACTCCAGAAAAGACTGCAGAAAAGTCTATGACTTTCACCTATTCACCATTTTTCAATTTGGTGTGTTAGCTGTTTTCAATCTCCTCCACTTCTAATTTTGGTACTTTGTGAGCAGGATGTAAAATAGTCAGTCCATCAATATATGCAATAGTGAGAAGGTCAAACAGGTTGTTCTGTTAGTGAACAGAAAAATGGCCTTGTTGGAAATTTGGTCACCTGCAAGTGTGTTTGCACTCTAAAAGATGGCATTACAAATTTTTATACTTATTGCCTTCCTATTTCTTTCTCTTCAGGTTTATTCAGTTTATTTTGTTGTCTCTTTTCTAATTGCAGTAGAAGTGTTTCTCATGTTAGACTGCTGTTTTAACTGTTCTGCGTACCAAAGCTATTACTTTATCTACTTCAACAGAAACCAGTAACCTCTTTTATGATATTTGAATGTTTCCCTAGTCACTGCTTAATGTATACTTAAACAATTATTTCCCTGGGACTGCTTGCATGCTTAGAATGTAGTATGTGTACATACTGGATATTTCAGAGTTTTCCCTGAGTTAAAAATTATTTTAATCACATGCAAGTCAGGATTAACTTCTTTCTAACTTTGTATATGTATCCTAGATTGCTCTATTCATGGGAATAAAATATAATAAATCATGTTCTTTAGATAAGCAGATATAATGGCTCAAAAGGCACAAAGTTTGCACATCTGTTGGATAAAGCACTTCCATGTTTATACAATAACTTTCCAAAGAGGAAATGTGCTTTAATCACTCATGTTTTTCATTTCTCTGCCTGATGTTCCCAGAAGCAAGTTCTTCTGGGCATCACATTAAAGCATTCAGAGATCCTAGTCAGTGCTGCTGCAGCATCATTCCCAGCCATACTTTGCCTTCTTTTGCACAAATAGAGAACAAATCAAACTGTGATGGCTGAATTCTCATGAGAAAGAGTGTAGTGAGAGACAAATGTGAGTCCAATAAGAGACCAAATAAAAGTTACAAATATAATCTGGTTATCAGCCCACAACTGTGACTTTGCAGACGTTCCTAGATACTCTGTTTTGAATCGTTCTCTCAAAATGCAGATGTGCCTAATCTAGGATCCTGCTACAAACCAACCAAACAAAAAACATGTTCACAGGATTCTATTACAGGGGTATTGGTGAAGCATAATGAAAAAATACAGTACAAAGTGAGATTCAGTCACTTCTACTGGATTGGTTACATAAACCCAAATGCTGCAGAAAAGTTTAAAAAGTTTCCATTTGTCATAGAGGGACAGAAAGAATTGTTCATGTTCTCCAGAAAACTGCTTTGAAGGATCTTTAACATTTTAATGTCAAGAGATTTCAATGATAGAAGCCCTTTCCACATTTACTCATTCTAGTTTGTTTCATCTTGCTCAGCTACTCTCTCACTGTTACACATTAAACATATATTTTGAAAGGATTTGTGCCAGAACATGTTTGTGATGATGTAAAGGCCATAACCTTTCCAGTACTTCTTCATGGGATATTTTCCTTTAATTATTTTCAACCTCAGTATCTGAAATTTAATTTTTCAGTTTTAAAAGTAGTAATTTCTGTAAATGCACTCTGATATCTTCCTTTGTATCCTGATCCTCTTGTAACAGAATTTTGGCACTTCTGTTTTTGTCAATCTGACTTTGTAGCAGAACCTAAATGGATTGATCACCTAGGATGAGAAAGCTTCAAATGATTACAGGTCGACACTTTAATATTGACTGCCACTCAATAATATTCCAAAGGATCTCATACAAGTTCTCATGCAGAAACTTGCTTAGCAGAAGAACACAATGTTTATTTATATAATTTCTTGGTCTTCATACTTTTAAGATTCGATTTCTGCATTTTTTTTTCTCTGACAGCTATTGTTTGTGCATCTTTACATTGACTGTTCAAAGGATCCGTTTTAACTTTGTTTGGCACATACATTCCCTTCTGTGATTCCATTAAAGTACAATAATTTCACACT
>VRYO01002297.1:65169416-65227662 GCA_009812075.1 Sialia sialis | reverse complement strand
AACCAGGTGCGGCTTATGAGTGTGAAATTACTGTATATATAAGAAATCTGCATTCTGTACATACAGATTTTTGTTCTCCAGACTTCAAGGCTGTCTTGGCTAGCTGCCTCATTTCCTGAGAGTCCTCCTAGCCCAATATTACTGAACCTTTCATATTACTCAATACATCTCTTCTCACAGATGTGTTTAATTACATCACAAGAGCTTTAACTTTTTTTTGGCTGAACTGTTGTTCCTTCCAGATCCAAGCCAAACCAGATGTCCTACTTAAAGCCCCTATATCAAATTATAGCTGTTTTCTAAAACTGCTAATTTTTTTTCTAATTGTGCTAAAAACTGGTGTAAGGCAGGAGCTGAGTGCAGAAATTTGGGGTCTTGGTTAGAGGTGGCACCCTCTGCACACCCTCTGGCATGAGTTAGGGAGCAGGAGCTGTAGAAGGGCAGCTGCTTCCATAGAGGGAAGGATGAAATATATCACCGAAAGGAATCACAGAATATTCTGAACTGGAAGGAACCCGCAAGGATCATTGAGTCCAGCTCTTAAGTGAACGGACCATATGGGATCAAACCCTCAAACCTGGGGTTGTTAGCACCATGCTCTAACCAATTGAGCTAATCTCACTGCTGTGCTCACTGATCACTCCTTTACTTTCTTCAAAAAGAAAGTTTTCCATGGACTGAATGCTGGCAGGCCCATAAAAATAAGCTGGTCCTAAATTAGAAAAAGTGTTTTAAAGAACAGGTATAAAAATTCTAGTCCTCTATGTGCCGACCATATACCTGATGCTTTCTCCAAATTCCTTTTCTAGCATTTGATTCTCATGGAAAGTTTTATGGAGTGTGCTATAAAGGATGCTTCTAAATCCCTGCACAGAAGACTTGTTAAATGGAGGTGTGGAAAAGAGGAACAAGTTGTGGGGAACCTGCAGGTATTGGAAATCACAAGATTTATTACAATCTAAGACATTTCTGGGGAAAAAATCCTTGGATTCTAATCTTGATCATTTTTATTATGTGAACATTTCAACCAGGAAAAAGAATTGTTCTTCAATTTAAAATAATTTAGCGATAGCTAGTGACATGGCACTGTGACATTTAACCAGTGGATTAAAAATTATGTAATAAAAATGAGGGGGAAACTGTTTATTACAAATGAATCAATTTCAGCTTGCAACATGGTTGAAAACCTCGGGAATGGTAGGAGAAAGGTGACCTATGTATGATTCCCTAGTGACCTAGTTTAAGTGGTCTGGTGGCCAAGCTCAAGTTAAGCCATCAAGCAGTCTTTCTGTTTACTACATGAATTGATGACCTTAGGATCAGTGAACTAAAAGGAGTGCAATGCTCACACGCTGTTGCCACAGAGGAGGAAAATTTGGTGGCTTTCTTCACTTCTGAATTTGGATCAGTAATTTTTACTATGGTAGAGTAGATTTTAGACAATGATTGTCAAATTACCAACAGCAAGTTGCTAACACCTAAGGGTTTATCGGGTTGTACTCTTGATTGCTTGCACATTTATGAGAGTTTCTTGGGCTCAGAAATGAATAATGGTGCTTTAGCAGTTTTGAAAGCCATGCTTTAGCTCAGCATGTTTTACCTTGTTACTGCTTCTATTTCCAAGGTACACATTCTCCCCTGTAACACCCTCCTTGACAAGACTGGGCATTTTAGGCTACACTGGTATTGGTCACCACCTGCCACGTTGGTACTCTAAAGGAATAAACAGTTTTGCAGAGGAGGAGGTGAAAAAGGGTAGTTGTTTCCTTGGAAAAGTTTTGCATAAACAAGTCTGAATTTTCATCTGAGTATTTCCCAAGCCTTTCTTGAGCCATTAAAGAAGAGTAAAAAGATTGTTTGTACCTAGGCATGGCAACAACAGAGGGCATGAAAACAGACATAACACCCTTAGTTAAAAATGAAGTTAACTACAGCACAGGGAGTACCAAAGCATCTTAGGAGTGCCTTCAGTACTCTGGGATGTGTCCTGCAGAGAGGTGTTACAAAGCCATCAAACACTTTAAGAGGTGTAATTCTAAGATTTTATGCAGATTCATGCCAAAACCAAGTGCTGGCACTACCCCGTGAAACAAGAGACTACTTGTGTCTTCTACATGGGCTTGTGCTGCTTCTGGTTGCAAGGTTGTCTTCTCTCCAGCTGCCTTCTACTCTGGGATATTTCTTACTGATACGTCAGTAGTCATAATAAACTGTGGAGTGATGTCATTATATTCAGTATTGGGAAACAGTGAAGACAGTGCTGGTGTAATTTTCATTTGTGTCCTAAAACAAGACTTACATGTGTCCAATTTGAACAAAGAGCAGCCTGTGCAGAACCCAACAGGAAGATATCTTTCAGAGGCAACATATTTGCAAAAGGTTAATCTAGGATTTTAAGAAATGAATGACTGACTGAAACCACTGTTATCTAACAAATTCTTAAGAAGCAGATGCTGTGTAATTTGATTTTTTAGATGGAAAAATTTTAAGATTACAATAGAAAAGAACTAAAGTAAATGAGAACTGTATAATGGAAAAAAAGAAAAAGAGCAAGACTACAAAAGCTTTGAGAAATATACTGATGAATGGAGAAAGTGAAAAGACCGAGATCTTGTCTGTTAAAACATCTCTTTGTAGAAGGAACAGCATATCAGGGAAAGAAAAGGTTGTTTGAAATCTCTGCTTTAACTTCAGATGATATTCACAAATAGTCTATTTCATATCCTTTAACACCATGCCAATTAAAAACAACAAAACTGCAGTATGGCAACTTGTCAAAAATCAGTGAGAAAATCTTTATTGTATTTACTAACTGGATCAAAAGTAGAAATTAAATATGAGCTTTCTGATCATGAGCCTTTTCTTGAGAGTTCACAAATAAAGAACTGGTCTTTATTAAGTGATAAATATTAAAAATTATGTCACACAGAGATTTGCCAGTGTACTGATGGAGAATGGTTTTTAGCCTGTGCAGAAACGACTGCTTTTAAAACAACAAGTGTTTTTGATGAGAAGTTTGCCTTTGATTTTCTGGGTTTTGCCAAATGAGGGAAACTATTTTTTTCAGTGCAGTCCAATGAAATTTAATTACCAGAGAAGACAGGCTATTTATATATTTATATATTTATATATTTTATCAGTGCAACTGTTGTATTTTTAATTTCACATAAATGCCGTCACAGACAAGGAACTTGTGAAACATATGGCTTTCCCCAGAAGCTGCATCATGATGCAAATTTTTGTTGTTGGTTTGTTAAGATGCATACATCCACAGGAACTTTTGACCTACTTCAGGACCATATATAAAAAACTCCACTAATAATCAACGCTTAAGTGTGTGTTAGTAAAACATGATCAGATACTGCTGAAAAAACAACTAACACAGTATAAGTCTCCTTTTTAATGTAAAATTGTATGATCTTTCCTTTTTTTCATTTTATTTTGTTGTAGCAGACATGTCTTTGTGATAAAGGTCCAAGAATTATAACACTGGAAGAGTTAAATACATAAAAATTTGGAGCATTAATCACAGTAACAGAAAAGGGGCAGACTTCTTTTTCAATACAAGAATAATGTATTTCCCTCTTTAATGCAAGAATAATGTATTACTCTCATGACAGTACATTCTTCAATTATGATTTTGATTATCATAGGACTGACTTCATTTATAACTGGCAGTAACTCCAATGCTTGCAGTTCATGCTGAAATAAATATTGCATTCATCCTCTCTGAGCTGAACCTAACCCAAAGTCAACACAGTTATGCTTCTGTATTTACAGAATTGAGGGTCAGTTTATATTTCCATTATACCCTTTATTTTTAAAGGTCTTAACTTGGATTTTGATTTTTGTTGTGTTTATTTTAGGCTTTCTAAACTTAAAATATTAACTGCATGAAAACCACATGTGTATGAAAAATAAAATATTCATGCCAAAGAAAAATTGTGATTCAGCTTTGAAATATATGGGTTTTCAGTTCCTGGAAGGCAAAAAACCACCAAACACTGACCTCCCATGAGGAATATCCCAGAATGGATTTGGTCCAGATGTAACAGTCTATAGTCCCAGAGCTGATTCCAGGTAATTTTGACAGGACTGCAGGAAAGTAGTAGTGATTGGATGCTGATAAGTAAAGTTAAAGAATGTTCTTGTATGTAGTCCTGCACACAGATACACAAACTCAGCACCACACAAGATATCAGTCTGAGTTACAACTATGCCAAACCAGAGCACCCAAAGTAATTTTTTTTAATACACAGAACTGAAAGCACTGGTGTTATCTAAGTAATAATCTTCATTCATGTGCCATAATCTCCACTCATTTCTCCCATACTAGCTCATTCCTTAATTCATGCTCAGGTGTATCAGCACAAAACAGATACTGCAGTTGAAGACGGTGCATAACCAGAAATCCAAATATTAAAAGGCAAGATCTTATTGCAAAGTTTTGAAGTACATTGCACTATACCATTTGAATGTCAGAATTACCTTGCCATTCTTGCTGCAGAACCAACACAGAACTGCTGAATACCAGGACTGCCTGAGGAGACAGACAAATCAAAACACTCCTAGTGCATCCTGGTAAAATATCTCGAAATTTGTGCTGGATACAGTTCTATACCATGACTATCAAATTGGATAATTTCTAAGGTAATGATATAAACTATATTTTCAATTCAGTTAATCCAGCTGATATGATTAGATAGAATATTTCCATGTTATATTAGAAGACAGATGGTGTGTGCAATCAGGCTGAGCTCTAAAAATATTACCCATGAGATAATAATTACAAAAGAAGTGTTTATTTGGTTACATCAACATACCAATCTTCTGAACCCATGCCTAGATTGTCTTAGGACAAACTTTAAAATTATTTTAGAAAGATAGAAATCTGCCCCTTAACAATATTTTTAAAATTTCCTTAGTAACTTTTCCTGAAAGCATTCCCATGAATAGTGCTCTATCACTCCTCCTCAGCTGGACATGAGAGAGAAAATACAATGAAAGGCTCATGGGTCAAGACAAGGACAGGGAGACATCACTCAGCATTTACTGCCATGGGTAAAACAGACGTGACTTGGGGAAAATTAATTTAATTTATTACCAATCAAATCAAAATAGTGCAATGACAAATAAAATCAAATCTCAGAAGCACTTTCCCCTACATCTCCCTTTTCCCAGGCTCAGCTTCCCTCCTGATTGCTCTGCCTCTTCCCTGCCAGCAGAATGGTGATGTGAGGATTGAGAGCTGTGGTCAGTTCATCACATCTTTCCTCTGCCTCAGGGGGAGGTCTCCTCAGGCTCTTCCCCTGCTCCAGTGTGGAATTCCTCCCCCAGGGGACAGTCCTCCACCAGCTTCTCCAAAGTGAGTCTTTCCCACAGGCTGCTCCAGCACAGGACGCTTGCAGGGTCACAAGTTCTGCCAGCAAACCTGCTCCAGTGTGGGCTCCTCTTCCCAAGCTTCTGCATGTCCTGGCAGGAGCCTGACCCAGCACAGGCTTCCCATGAGGTCACAGCCTCCTTTGACCATCCACCTGCCCTGGTGTGGGGTCCTCTGTGGGCTGCAGGTGGAAATCTGCTTCACTGTGGATCTGCGTGGGCTGCAGGAGAACAGCTGCCTCACCGTGGTCTGCACTAGGGAAATCTCAGCGCCAGTACCTGAACATCTCCTCCCGCCCTTTCTGCACTGACCTTGGGATATGCAGAGCTGTTCCTCTGTCATATTATCACTCTCTTCTCTGGCTGCAATTTTCTCCTGTGCAATAACTTTCCCCACTTCTTAAATCTATTATCCTGGAGGCACTACCACCAGTGCTGATTGGCCCAGCCGTGACCAGTGTCTCGTCCGCCTTGGAGCCGCCCGGCTTCGGCTCTGTTGGACAGGGAGACTGCTCTGCTGGCAGCTTCCCACAGAAACCACCCCTGCAGCCCCCCTGCTACCCGAGCCTTGGCACACAACACAGCGGTGTGGAGGTCTGTGTGCTGAAATGCCTGGGAGCAGATGTTGGCCAACCTTGGTGTTGACAGCACTGGGCTGGAGACCCATAATGATGATTAAGAGCACCTCCTGAATCAATGTCATTTTGATTGTTCCACTGCTGGTGGTTGTATATGCAGAGATACACCATGGGTTACTTTTAAGTCTAAAGTCTGAATTATTGCCTTGGTCAGAACAACACAAATATTTTCTAATCCCTTAATTTGTTGCTGAAAGGAAACTAAGGTCTGTGTTGCCTCCTGTGGGTCATCTTTTCTTTGTATTAGATGATGGAAATGAAGCAAAGCCACTTCCAGTGGCGCTCTGAGCTTTTCAATGAACAGTACTGGAGGTCCAACAAGTTAAATGGGAATGTATCAGCTGAAAAAAACCCGCCATAAAATAAAAGAATAATGTTTAGAAGGGTAGAAACAGGAAATTAGTTGTGAGAAATGTATAACACAGAGTGATTTCTTTTTTAAAATGTATGACGCCAATTTAGTGTTTAAAGCTGCTCAATGGCTGGAATACAAACTTCTCATGAAATATATTAGGTGTTTAGTGTCACTTAGTGGTTACTAAAAAGCCCTCCTAATGAAACAATGTATTAATTGCTCAGGGCCACTCAAAGCAAACACACATAAAATATTTAGATGTCTGGAGATGCTCAGCAGC
Organism: Sialia sialis; assembly: GCA_009812075.1. Taxonomy (NCBI): domain Eukaryota; kingdom Metazoa; phylum Chordata; class Aves; order Passeriformes; family Turdidae; genus Sialia; species Sialia sialis. Next base: position 65,221,010 of record VRYO01002297.1, on the reverse strand, counting down.
TTGATAACCAAGTTTTAATAAAGTCTATTCAGTGTTTAGAGTTGATCAGCAGCTAGGAAAACAACCTGTGCTCAGCAGTAGAAATGCAGAGCTAATAAAATACAGAGCTGCTCAGTGGCTGCAGCTAGGTTTTTAAAGCTATGCTGAAATTAGGGAGACTAAATTAAGCAATAACAGTAGAGGCACGGTAGTTCCATAGGATTAATGGCTGTCTGGGATGAGTTGATGGCCTGTGGCTACATTTCAGGTCATTAATCCCAGCTGGTCATTAGTCCCCAGGTAATGCCAAGCACTGAGGTCATTATTAATATAGCCAGCTTAAAAATGAAAAAAAATCAAAGCGAACAAACCCAAGAATCCATCAGAAGCCTTATATGCATTACGGTATATGAATGTATGCAGTGCTTACAGATATCTTAAGAGGAGACATCCATACTCATGTTAACACAGGTTTTCTCTAGAACAGTTCTAACACCTTAGAGTCAGTAAGATTACTGGGAAATCTATTTGCACTTCCACTTGGTACACAAATCAAGATAAATGTTGTGACGCCCTTCACCTCTTAGCTGTCAAGCATCCTTAAAGGCAAAAAAGGACCACCTTCATTGGGATACTTAGTGTGGCCTCATATGGATTAAGTGGAATAGCTGCATTTGGGAACATTCCCAATGTTCTGTGTTCTTCACATGCTGACCTACTTTCTTTTTCCTTTTTATGAATAGCAGAGTGATAGCATTGCATGCTGTTCTACTTTGCATTTTCATAGAAGTACCCAGAAGGATAACAAGAACTTCTCAGACACCCTACAAAGATTGCAGCTTGCTGCTGAAATAGTGTTTCCCTTGAAAGAATAGTAACTCCTTCTGTGACAGCAATATTTCACAGTAGTGTTTTAACAGGAGGAAGTGAAGATAAAATTTAATTGAAAGTACAGGGGAAATTCAGGCAGGTAGTACATAAATACCTGCTGGAGTTTGGCCATGATTAACTTTCACGTGTAATTGTTCAACTCATTCTGTCTGTCCAGTTATGAACATGTCTACCTTGACATGAGTTTAGCATTCACTTTAATTTTCTCAGTTCAGTAATTTAAGAAGTAGTAGGTAGCAGCCATGCTCCCCATTCCAGAGCAAAAAAAACATACTTGCAGCCTGCTTCTGATATGCAGAGAAGAATTTTACATCTCAGGACTGGGATACAGCTTTTCCTGTTTCACCAGGAAACATCATGATATTTTAAATGCTATGGCTTATGCTCTGGGTTGTTCTCTGGAAGAACTTACCCTTTTCTATTAACCTAAGTTAGGCACCTAAAGCAGAAATGATGGGAGTACCTCCATAAACAGCTTACAACACTAGTAACGCAATAGAGAAAGGAAAACAGCAGATATCCCTTTCACAGGAGGAGGAAATCTGTTTTGGATTGGCATTGTTGTGATTGGTAACACCTGTTCTGAATTGTCCAAGAAGGCCTGCAGACCAAGGAATGGAAGGGTATCTTCCAGTTCTCACAGTCACATATCCAAAAGGCATCTATCGTACCTGTGAGAAATTACTTCTTGTGTTTCCAGCTGATCAGCAGATTAAGCCTTTTTTTCCTCTTTATCAAGGTGATCAAAGCAGATGTACCTCTCTCAGTCTTGTCTAGACTGTTATAATCACCTTTAACTCTTCACATTAAAATATTGAAGTAAGAAGTCTGAGAAAATGAGTACAAATTCATGTGCTGATCTCAGCCCTCAAATTTGATTGTTGAGATTACAAAATCTTGCTCCCATAAGAATTGCACGTTTCTTTAAAATGTTGTTCTGCGGTTGAAGTGGCAAGGAAACCTGGTCTGGCTGTATGTGAGTGGGGGTGTGTGGGGAGCCAAGCAGGGACCCCTTGGGTCACTGGAGCTGCCTGCTGTGAATGATCATGGGAAGTGTCCTTAGCAGCCTCAAGGCTTGAACCACAACAGTCACTGACACGAAAAGTAAATTTTATTTACTGAGTGGGATGGGCATAGCAGGTGGCCAGTGGTTTCTTTTCCAAGATTGTTATTTTACCACGCACACATACTGCAGTCACATTCACACCAACAAATGCCCTGCTGCTTTGGTCCAGTCTCAGCCTGCTTGATGACTTGAGGATGGACACTCATTACAGGTGGTGACTGTGTCCAAGCTTTTACAGGTGGCATGGCTCTGACAAATAATAGTGCTAAGCTGGGCTCAGATTTCTGCACAGCACTAGGTATTTGAGGATATGTTTCCTCCATGGCACTACTGTCTCAAATGTTTATTGCTTTGTAGAGTATGTGGTCAGCGTAAGATATGAATAGCTTTGTTGATCATGTAGCTGCAAGCCAAATGCTTTTGACTTTCTCTCTGTTTAAGAGTAAATTACCTGTCATTACTTTGGTTACTATGACTTGCCAGCTTCTCCCCCAAACGTGTCACAAGGATGTAGATTTAATAGTTCAGCTTTGATTATTACACATGGTCCTTTTTTTACACTGCCTACCAGAATAATTTAATGAATTAAATGTATTCAGATACAGTCCAGATATTTTTCCAGTTGCTTTCAGGCAGTCCTTGTCCTGTGACAGCAACTGGGGTGTGTATATCAGAGTACAAACCACTAGCATCTTGAACGCTGTTCTAGGATGACCATGGTACTGATATCAATGGCTTCTGCTTCCTCTCACCTTTATTTATTTATTTATTTATTTGGATTAACTAGAGGCAATTTTATAAGTTTTCAACATGCTGTTGTATCTTGCTTTTTTTGGTCAGCAGCTGGACATTGTGTCTGAATTAATGATCCATTCTATGGACATTAAATTCTTAGTCTTTGATACACCTAAACCTAATTTTGTCCAACTCCATATCTACATTTCTTTAACAGTGTTGTGGTGAGCTATTTATTCTCTTAGGGTCTCCAGTGTTGGCCAAATTTATCATCTCTTACCACCTCCTGCCTGCTCCTCTACATCACGTCTTGTGTCTCCACTTAAGATACCTGCTGTTGTACCAGGTTTCTTCTCATCTTCAGTACATAGCTATATTAGAGTAATAAATATCAAATTCAGCATAGCATGATAGTACTTGTTAGTGCTGGTCATTAGACACACTACTCTTACAGCTTTGTTAAAACAGAGTTGATAACAGTTAAGGAAAGGTTCAGACAAATGAATCCTGACAAACCTTGAGATGCTGAAAACACTTGTGAAACCCTCTGGCTCATTACTATCAAAGGCAACACCAGGACAATGTTCCTGACCTACAGCACTACTGGACGGGTCTTCCTCTCAGCTCCCACAGGGGCAGAGGAATCCATTTTTGCCTCCCTTGTCTGTTTGCAGAAATCTCTGTTAAAAAATGTGCCTTATGACTAAACCTTTGCAAACCCTTGAGCAGCTGACCTTCTGCATCTTGCAGTTGCAAGGCCGAATAATTCTGTCCTAAAATGCACACGAGATTGCAATGACACAAAACATTAACGTTAACTGCTGATGAACCTGTTTCATTACTTTTAATAACATTATATCTGTGTTGTCTGCTCAATGCAGTGATAACTTAGTGAAGGAGAATAAATTTTACATATTATCCACATAAGCAATAATGAGGGAAATCAGTTTCCTCTAGAGTTGAGGAGAGAAGTTTAATTAAATTTGGGTATGGGCCAATTGATTTCAGGTTGGTCACTTGCTTTCTGGATGACAGTGGGACCTTGGGGCTCAATGATAGGTGCAAAATAATGTAAATCCATGAGCGAAATGCCCAGGCCTGAAGCAAAGTCTTCAGGATATTATAATAAGGGTGAAAAGGGAGCAATTTGAAATTAACTGCACAGAAGATTTTTTGTAAGGTTATTTTTATTAATCTTATCCTCTGGAAGGGATTTAAGTAGCTATGAACACACAAGTACCTAGCAAAACATGGGGTAGTATTATTGGTCAACTGGTAAAAACACTGTATAATGCAGTCTGAAAAATCTCTTGGATACTCTGGTGTTATGCATAACGAGAGAAGCAATGCACAGGCAGGCACATGGTAAAGCAAGCCTCTTAGTAAACTCTTGAGTAAAGATGTTTCTTGTTGTGTGCACTCAGACCAGAATGACTAGCAGGTTTGAGTTCATATTGTAAATGAAGTCTCTTTCATCACTCTCCCCATGTTCGTGGGAAGCAGATTCAGTGGGCACTGACTGGTTAGTGAGACTAAGGCACACTGTGATCATGTCCTGGGGTTGCCCCTCATGGAACAAAATCTACTTGAACATCAAATAATTTAAGCACAGGTGTTGCTAGTATCTTAATGAATCAACCTGTACTGACTTATTCGATAAATAACCTAAAAAATATTTTTGAATCAGTGAGTTCTGGAAAAGCAGATGAAGTGGCTAATATATTCATTAAATATTGAGTTGACAGGAGGGGATAATTGGAGAAAAAACCCTCAGATACTGATACTTTCAATTTAAAATACATGACAATCAAGGTGATCTCTAAAATCAAACTGATCTCTAATAAAACAATTTACTGAAAGATCCAAACCACAGCTAAAAACTTCTTCATATTACTTGCTCCACCAAATGAGAAGAATTTTGGAAAAAGATCTTGAGGTTGCTTCTTTGTAAAGAAACAGAAAAGGCACACAGCGCTATACCTCCAACTGCATAACATAACAAAGCTTTGGGCTCAATCCTTCCTTGTCTGAAAGGAGCAAGGGTTAGGCACTGACTTACGTGGCAGCAGGATCAAGCTGCAAATCATCTATGTGACCTTTACTTTATCATGGCTCACCTCCTAGTTCAGGGTAAACCCAGAATCTGCCTGGGAGTATTTTTGTTCCTCAAAGACAAAGCACAATTCGCAGTCTAAATGCTGAATATTGCCAAGGGGCTGCTGTAGGCTCCAGGAACCTGGCAAAGGCGGGAGTGGAGGAGTGAACTCGTGGAGGAATGAGCAGATTTGTTAAAACTGTACTAAGCTGTTACTGTTTATTAAATCCAATTTGTCAAAGGTGTAGTATAAATTGCTCTATCAGTTGCTTCTAAATGGCATGATTCTGTATGGGAAAGGATAAAGAAAGGTTAAAGCAATGTATTTAACTTCCAATATGCATCTGAAATATGTCATCTCAGAGAGCTGGGACTGACACATTCACCGGTGCAGAAGTGCCTATGCTGTGCCTCCTGTGACTTTCCCCCTCCCCATGTTTCTGGGGCAAATATGAATTCTGGAAGAAGTGCCTACGCATCCTTGGTAACATATATTGGCAAGAAAGAGCCAAAATTGTTACACTGAGTCATGATATCCAACTACCAGCAGCAACATTGTCAACAGCAAATTGCTGCATTGCAAAACAGCGGGTAGCGCAGGAAGCTCCTAGCAGGGAGAGATGGATCAGAGATACAGTAGATTACACCCCACCAGAGGGAATCATGAATGAAGCCCCAAAGGAGCATGAGGAATCTGATAAAATTAGAACAGAGATATTAGTAGTGTGAAAAGAGGCTTTTCCAGTGAAATCCTGCACTCCAATTCAGAGCACATCAGGTGAGAATCTGTGTTGTGCCTCTAGGAGATGCAGCACAGACCTCAAAGCCAAAACTCAAGAGGGAAAATAATGACTTTACATTACCTCTGAATCCTCATAATTCTAGGCTGCTCCTGCAGAGCTGGCCTGAATTTCTGCAGCCATACCCCTAGCACATCCGTTGTATTCCAGTCTGGATCTGTCCCTTCTTAGCCCCAGAGTGGGCAAAAGCTTGCAAGACAAATTATACAAATGTGTTACCTACAAGCAAATTCATCTTGACACAGATATATGATGTGAGAAATATTAGTCTAAATGCTTAGAGCTGAGCAAAGCAATAAACAAACAAAAAGCCACAAAAGAATCACAAAGGCCTTAATGAAGTTTTAAGGTTGTGGGTTTTGGGTTTTTTTATGGTTTTTTTTTTTTTTGGTTGTGGGTTTGATTGTTTGTTTGCTTGTTTTTGTTTTTCTGTTTTAAAATTTTTGACATTAATGGTTTCTGAATTCTTTAAGTATTTCTATATGCAAAAACCTTCCCTTATATCTTTAGTAGCTGGTACACTCATTTGCTTGTCAGGTTACTCTCATGTAAATACTGGTATGTAGCAAAACCCCAGACCAGTGAATTTTATTTATGAAGGCTTCAAACCTGTATTGTAAATTGTCCTGTGACTGTCTCAGAAACATGTACTGTTATTATCTTTGCAAATTGGCAATGGAGTGATACCTCTGTGCATAGGTTTGGTTTTTTTTGTTTTGGTTTTTTTTAAATAAAAATAAATAATTTAGGAAACAGTTTTCTGCAGTATAATCTTATTAAAAAAATTAGCATTTCAAGTGTAGACATCATCTTTCACACTTTCCAAGTGGCTCGACTCCCATCCCTGCAACATTTTTTCTGATTAGCCTGCTGTCCTGTTTAATCAATAGAGCTACAAAGCCAGCTATCTCTCACTCTGTGGTTATCTTTCATTGTACAGTACATAATGCCGCTAGTCCTGCAGATAACAAAGAGCACACAGAGGGAATGTGGCACTGCATGTTTGTTATCTTCCACTCAACTAAACATACCTCTTTTTCTCTCTTGACTCTTATCAATGCAAAAAATGCTGGAAACAAATTACTCCTGTTGTTAACACTGCACATGCCAGTTGGGACCCAGATTTTTTGCCTATCTTATGTCTGTGGTTTTCCAGCACTACAAAAGCCTGCCAGTGTGATACATCACCACATCAACCTTTAAGAAGGCAGTGCAAAGTACAGTAATTTTGCAATTATAAGCCGCACCTTTTTCATTGAAGAATCCAGCTTACCCCAGTAGTGCGGCTTATATTCAGGTGCAGCTTATCTATGGACAAATCCCAGTGAAATGCCAACCCGGAAGCGAGAGCCCGCTGGGGAGAGCACGAGGGGCTGCCTTGAAAGGCTTCACTGGTCTATGAAAACTGTTGCAACTTGAGCACCTGACACCAAACCCAGCTGGCAGCAATTCTGCTACTAATTTGTTACTTTGTTACACATGGATCCTCGCTTAAAAAAAAAAAAAGAAAAAAAAAGTGCGGCTTATAATCAGGTGCGGCTTATATATGGACAAATCCCATTGTCTGCCCGGCTACCGGGAGGTGCGGCTTATAGTCAGGTGTGGCTTATAATCATGAAATTACTGTACTACCAGTGCCAGCCTTACACAGATGGAGGGAAAGCTCTGGATGCACAGAGAGTGTAATGCAAAGGGATTGACCCAAAAGCTGTTTGTGGTTGACCTCAGACCAGGAATAAAAAAAAAGTAATCCAGTTGTACACTTTTTCATTTCCTATAAAATATGAAAGCTGATGTACTTAAGTTTCTCTCTTGGCAATAAGAAAACAGCTAAATTCAACCTTTGCTTCAGTTAAGGAATGATCTAGCAGTTTCCCTGCTTTAAGGTCTGCCACTCACAAAGGGCGAAAGTACCTTGCTTAGAAAAGGATCCCAACATCTTTTTATGTCTTTCCTGACCAAAAAAACCACCCTGAAGAATGTGGTTCTGTCCACTCTGATCTTGAGAATTTTAGCCAAGATACATTTTGATGGTGCCCTGAACATACCTAGGAGAATCTGATGTTTTGCAGTTAATCAGAATGATAACCATGTACTCAGATAATATTTGAGAGAGACTAGCAGTTTTTCCCTTTGCTCTCAATTGTTATGCACTGGTTCAGCCTTAAAAAAAGTGTTAAAACAACGATTATTGTTTTCCATAATGTTTTCCTGTTTCCTTTATTTCAAAAGAAAATACTAGAATAGCCTATAAAATAAAATAAATCCAAAATTGGAAACTCCTTAAAAGGAAAAGAAATAAATGTTCTTCTGTTTCCTTAGGGCACAAGTGTATTGGTTTATATGTGTGCAGTATATGTATGGGACAGAATCCTTGTTAACTGAGAAAGGTTTGGAGGAAAACAACCCGTGCATGTGTATAACTACATAGCATATCCATCTTTAGAAATATACATGGAAGATGATATTATGTGTTTTTCAACATGAATTTTATCAGAAAGAAAACTTTATAAATGCAGAAAAAAATGAAAAAAAAAAAATTTACTTCATCATTGTTATTTGATAGTACTCAAATAATCCCCAAAATATGGGTATGCTTATGTGGGAATCACTTAAAAATTTAGCATTTCTAACTCTGTTCTGAACTTTTAGATATGAGATGATCTTACAGTTGTGTTTTGTGTCTTGCTTGATAACATGACCTTTGATAATGTGTCTCAGCAACAGAATTCAAATCTTTGCATAGTATTTATGTGTTCATAGCCCTATTTCTTTTAGTTCTAGGCAAACATTACATATCTTCATTCAGATTTTAAAATAAATTTACTTCAAACATGCTGATAAAATGACTGAGTTTTCTTTCTGCAAATATTCATCAAATGAGAAGGACTAGTGTGAAAAACTCCAGATAAGCAAATTTGCTGTCTAATATCTTTATGAAGCTGGTGTTGGGTTTTTTCTGGATTCTGCATTTTTGAGTTGCTTTATGTAGTCTGCTGATTAACTAAAAAAAAATTAAAAAAATTCATGCAGTCCAAATGCAACATAATATTTCTTGATACACTTTACCAGCCAACATAAATATCTGAAACACTCTTTGTGAAGTGAGCATTCTGTGAAGTAAAATATTTCTCGGGAATAGTTTTTTCACATGATTACTCTTGCAAAAAATGTCCATTGGATAATTTTAATGTGATTTTTGATTAATTTAAGATTAATTATTTTTTATTGCAATTTGAACCCTAATATACAGTACTGGGTAATTTCGGTCTCAAAAAATATGTGCTATAATACAGGCAGCTCAAGTGTCAGTGACTTTTAATTGAAATTTTCCCAATTGGAAAACTCTGTGTATAGCTGGTTGTAACAGTGCCAAAATTAAGTCATTAAGTTTAAAAATTTCCTACACTGGATGCTTGTATTTGGGTGCTGTGAAGAAGTGTGTGCGTCTCTCCATGTCTGTGAATAAATCAGCAAATATGTGCGCAATTGCAAATGACCGTGAAATTAGAGATTCATCTCCAAATTAATTTAACAAATAATGCAAACTCTGCTATTCTTTAATTTTGCTAAAACATATAAGAATGACATCATCTGGCAGTCCATTCTTCAAACTCCCTTTTGGAAGTGTGCACTTAGATGGTATAAAGTCTCAGTACTTTCATGAATATGTGTCCCTTTTATCTCTTTCTCAATCACGTGCACATTAAAATATTTTTTGGAAAACAAAGTAAAAGAAAGAAAAACAAGGTGAAAAAAGTGAAGATGTTTAAGTATTTTGGAGGTAGATTATTAGCAGGTGAAAGTATTTGTAGATCTCCACGCTCTGAATAAAATCAAGTTACTTTTAGCCAAGAGGTGAGAGTCTGGGCTCAGGTACCGTATGTATGAGTTGTGGTTTATCCCAGAGTTTATCACAGACATCATCCCAAATGAGTGCCAATAAAAACTTTACAACGCATATTCAGTTAAGCTATGTTACAAATTTAACATAAAAATTATTTCAGAAATGGTTCAGGAGGTTTTATGATTTTTTTAATTGATACTGTTATTGCACTTCTATATTAAAGCTAAATTAACTTGCTATTATGAGGCAACTGCATAGGCCTCAGAACGATTACTGATACAGTTCTGAGCCTCTAAATGATCTTAAGCAACCTGTCTATAAATCACTGCGCTCCACTCTTGAGGTCTAGTATACACCAGCATATCTAAGCCGAAACATTTGCCAGTTCAGACTGAAAGAGCTTTTTTACCAGTTATTTTCCCTTGAAAGGAGCATACCTCTGCGTTCTTGAGAATAAGGAGAACCTCAAGCCTCTCTTTGCTTCAGAATTGGGTATTGCACATATTCCTCCTTAACACAATTTGAGAGAAATTTGCGCATTTTTGTGAACAAAAAATTTTTTTTTTGTGACAGACTGTTAAAAAATAGTAGACACATGAGAACTGCTCAGAGGTTAAGAGCACTGGAATGAATCTTGACAGAGACAGATTAGTAGGCAGAGTACAGGTGAGTCAGTCAAAGGTGCATGATAAATGTAATTTATCACATGGATCTGCAATTTACTACATGAATATCAACTCCACCTTTGTGTGAATCTCTTGTCTAATGTGGTAAACCTGTTCCCTGTATTTTCATAACAAATGTGACTAGTTAATACCTGGTCTCATGACCCAGTAATTACACTATTCCCCCCTTAATTATTAACCAGAGAAAAACAACATCAATTTAAGGATTCTTAAGTTAGGAAGAGATTAATTTAAGTGAAAGAAACCATTGATCTAGAGTCTGTGTCTTCCATGTAAAGGCTCTAAACAAAAGGAGTGGATCCATAAACAGGCATATGATGTATTACGGAATCAGAGGAGGCTATGCACATGGAAGTCAGAGTGGGCTTCTTGCTGCATCCTTTCATGAAAACCAGGGATTCTGAATGGCACACATGTTGCCTCTGTGGTTGACCTGAAAATTGCCAGACTGTGATACCTTTTAGGGAAGTCAGTGCCACTACTGGTATCACCACTTCAAGCTGTATTTAAAAACTAATACCTTGTAAGAAACATAACAAGAATACAAGGGTATACCTACCCTTAGGCATGTGATGCCTAATGGTTTGATAAAATGAGTATCAAATACCACAGTTAACTAAGTGCTAAATGCTGGATGGGCAAAAGGTTCCTTGCTGCAGTCTGGATCTAAATATCTAAAGGTGGAAAATATTAAGTGATAATTTAATATCTTGGCATTCTGCTGGCCATGAATACTATGGCACATGGAGCTCAACCAGCACATAGACTAGTTGAGTCTTGCTGAAAGTGCCTCATTTAGAATTACAGAATCATAAAATAGTTTGGGTTGGAGGAGGCCTTTAAAGGTTGTCCAGTCCAACTCCTCAACTTTTCCGATAAGTTCATAAAAGAAATGAGAGAGAAATCATCCCAGTGGGGATGAGGAGGTGGCGGGGCAGAAGGACAGAAGCCGTCCCACTCCTTGGGTCATTCCTGAATCAGTAGATCAGAAGGCTGTCTTTAAATGTCTTTACCTCCAAATCATCCCAGCTTTCTGTGATGTGGCAGTGTGATATTGGTGGTAGTTTAGAGACAGTGTTTTTAAGTTTCCTCCAGGAGAAACTGAAGAGCCTAATCTTCCATGTCTGAAAGGGACATCATGGAAGAACAAAAAGGCAAAAGCAGAGAAAATGCAAGGAGACAAGGCACTGTTACAAGGCATAATGAAGGGATAACAAAAGTCTGTGAGGACAAAGCACTAATGGGAAGCAGAATGATCAGGTAAGGAATTATTTTTAAAAAAAAAAGGTAAAAGCAAAAAGAAAGAAACAAAACAAAACAGAACAGAAAGGCACATTAGAATAATAATGCAAACATAGTTTGGCTTTGGGGTTGACATTTGTAAAATTCCCTCTTTGGGGAAAGTGTGTTTTCAAATGTAATTATTTTCAACCTCAACAGCTATTTCTATTGTTGCTGCTAGCAATAAATAGTTTTTCTTCATGACAATACAGTTAGTACTTTTGTTGATATTTATATGCAAATAGTGTTTATTTTATAATAGTACTTAATACTAAGACTGCCATCTCATTTTAAGCTTATTGTCTAATTTTTCTCCAGTTACACCTTTTCACATTAAAAATATGTTCATACACTTCACCCTGGCCTGTGGCATATTAATAATATGTCGTGGTATCATAGCAATACCTATCTAAGGATTTCAAAAGATCTTGCAACACTAAAAGAAGATGCATTTCTCAATCTCTTATAAACCATAAGCCATGGTACAGAAAAAAAAAGATCCCTTTCAGGGATTTACTTGTATCAAGAAACAGATTAGTAAAATAATAAGATAGGCTTCTACTCGAGCTTTATCTTTTCTTGCTGCTGTTGATATTGTTTCATGCAAATCTTGTAGTGGAAATATTTTCTGTTTTGAAGCCATGCTTACAGGATGGAAGAAACAATCCAAACACTTAGGCAAACCTCAATCACACTTTTCCCAGTGTGCTTCTATTTCAGAGATAGGCAAAGGAACAAAAGCATATGAAATGAATGTAAAAGACACACACAGGGAGGACCAACTCCTTTACCAGTAAATGGTTGTAAACAGACTTTAGCCCACACAGACTGCCACGGCTACCAAAGGACATCCTTGAAATCATGAAATGACTAATGCCAGAGGTGGTAGTAAAATGGGCTTCAATAGCCATTGAAGCGCTTTATACAGAGCTGAACACTTCAAAGCAGCGAAATATTTTCCAAAATATCTTTTTGACTGGTACCTGGGTCACTGCAGTGGGAATGTTGTACATAAATTCAAATCTGTTCAGTGTGACAAGGGACAAAGAACTCAAATCTGATACCTCTCCTCAAGAGCATCCTGCCAGCCTTTTGAGTGAAAAGGCTGCCTCTGATTGACTGCAAAATTAATTTAATTTGAATGAAATACTTCAGTGACTGTTTCTGAGAGAGGGTCCATGGAGCACAGGCCCAAGGAAAGAGGCACAGTTGCATTCTGACAGAAGCATTTTGAATATTTTTTAAAAAAGGCTCTTGCCTGCAGATACAGTCCTCTGAGAAATAAGTTCAGGGCAGTGGCTGGATCAGCCCTGTCCAGATGAGTATTTTCCTTTTGCATCCTGATCTATAAGAAGCTACAGTTTCCAGGGGTGTTGTGGCAAACTTAGTTCTCACAGGAGGGTGCCTTTTTTCTCCATTTTATATGTGCTTAAGACTCCAGGTGTCTGAAGTCCCCAGACAACCATGAGTATCAAAACCAGGCACACAAACCCAGAACTACCCCAGGGACCTGAAGTATGTTAAGGTAAAAAATGAAGTTAGGAATAGATACTAGGTATTTCCAGATTTAGGTTGCAGATGGGTAAGGGTTTTTAAGGATGACCATTTGAAGCATAAAGGTTTAAATTTCTTCTTTTCCTATATATCTGATTCCTAAATGGTTGTCTCCCATGCCATGAATTGTACAGAATTGCCCAGCCTTATGGCTGAGGTTTCTGATGGCAAAGTACCAATGGCAGTTATAGTGCACCTAGCTCTAGATGCCTAACCTTGAGCAGTAATTTTTACAATTTTGGCACAAGATCTGATGGATACACTGGCCCCTTCTGACACAGGTGCTTTGAGTCTAAATTCCCAGAATATTACTAGCAAAGCTTTATTTTATGTTGTTTCTCCTTGCTGTTTAGCCATTTATTCTGGGCCACTCAACGTTTAATTTTATTGCTGATGAGGAAGATGAAGAGGGGTATCTTCTTTGGACTGGCTAGTAAGAGGTTTATTTGTTAGTAAGGCTAACAAAAAAGTTTAAAAGAAATTTCTGCTTGAAGGGTCTTAGGATCAGACTGAGAGCCTTGTATGTGTTTTCAATTTATATATGAGAATATATAAAGCAATAGGCTTGTGCATGCTTTACTTTGACATGTTATTACTTTCCTGGTATTTTTCATTAAGCCTGATGCCAAAAGCTCCTGAGTTGCAGATTACTGGAGGCTAGGAGGGTAACCTAGGTGAGCATCTCGCCATGCTTGCCCTCCTCTTACGCTTTTTACAAAGCACTTAGGGAATTGGGTACTCTTGGAGACAGAATGCTAAATTAGACTGACCTTGTCTCTGACCAGGTACAGCTGTTCTCACGTTTCTTAAAAATGCTGACATTTAGCATTTGAAAGTCATTTTTATAAGGCAGCATTACACTATTTCCTTGTATAAAACGTTAGATCAATATTAAAGTCGTTCCATGCATGATGTAATGAAAACTTCTGCTGCAGAATGTTTCATAGACGAGCCTGCAGCCTGTGATACTGGAAACCCAGGGAGAACCACCAATATTTTCACACAGACAGTTCATGAGCCCATACTATTTAAAAGATTGGTGCTTTGGGAATAAGTCTTCAGGTAATTTGTGTGGGACACCAGAAAAACAGAAGCAGGGTCAGTGGGAGGAGATGGAGGAAAGAAGGCTTGGGGGACTGGATGCAGGGAGCCTGGGTGACATCAGTCCTCTTTCACTTCCCACATGCTACTGACTTGTTTTTTTATCCATATGAAGACCACCGGTAATTGGATAAAAATAAGCAAAGAAGGCCCCCTAGTATTTTAAGGTTCTCACTGATTTATAAAGAACTAGTTTAAAAAAATTCAGAATTATTTATGTAAGTGGCAACAGCCTCAAAAATCAGAAGTACCCACTGACAACATTTGATGAACTATGTCTTTGTGAAATAGCTTTGCTTCTTTCAACATGGAGTGCCATATATTAAGAGAATGTCTATTTTAGGAATTGACAGAAATACCTTTTTTCAACTTCACCTATTCAAACAAAATTTCAATATTTCATACATCATGAAAAAGGTCACCTAATTATAGCAGTTTTTCATTGACTCACCTGGTTCCTGTCTGTACATGCACAAACCATTCATCAGGTGGTGTAGCTTATTTAATATACCTCAGCTGAAACATCTGTATGCACAGGTTCAGTAATAATGTTCTGCATCTACCTTTATATTTGTTGAAAATTTATTTTATTAGGAGATTCAAAGCAATACACAGAACAAAACCACCCACAGGCTGTTCCTTAGGTCTTCCAGACATTTATGCAGGTGTGGAACTTAATGTATTTGAAATAGCTGATGACATTTTCCCCACCTATTCTGTTAATGAGAAATAGCCTTTTTAAAATATAAAATCAGCAGAGAAAGTCTGCTTCAAAACATGAACAAATACAATACCTCAAAGAGAATGTTAGTATATTTACTTGTCTTGTATTCACTTGGCAAGGTTTTGGTAGTGGGGGAGCTACAGGAGTAGCTTCTGTGAGAAACTGCCAGAAGCTCCCTCTGTGTCCAGCAGAGCCAATGGCAGCTGGCTCCAAGATGAACCCAACAGCTGGCCAAGGCCAAGTCGATCAATCATGGTAGTAGTTTCTCTGGAATAACAGAGTTGAGAAGGGAGAGGGCAGAAAACCTGCACAATGACCTGTAACATGAGAGAGAAGTGAGAACAGTGTGAGAAACATCTCTGCAGACACCAATCCCCAGTGGGGCAGATATCAACCAGACTGAGAATTCCACACTGAAATAGGTGGATGGCCAACAAAGGCTCTGATGTTGTGGGAAGACTGTCTTGGATTCTGGCAGAACCTATGACCTATTGGAAAGAGAAGTCCACACTGTAGCAGGTTTGCCGGCAGGACCTGTGACCCCACGGGGAGCCCACATTAGAGCAGCCTGTTCATGAAGGACTGCACCCCAAGGGAGGGACTGACACTGGAGCAGTTAATGAAGAACTTGGGAAAGACTCATGTTGGTCAAGTTTATGGAGGACTGCCTCCTGTAGGAGGGTGCCCACATTGGAGAAGGGGTAGAATGAAAGGAGTCCTTGCCCTAAGGAGGAAGTAGTAACAGAGACAACTTGTGATGAACCTGTGAAACAAACTCATTATCTGCTTTCAGGATAGAGAAATACCAACTCTTGTGAGCGGCTTCTCTGTCTTGCATCTTTCTTCAAATTCTGTGAGCTAGAGCAGAAAGATTGGTTTTCCTATTCCCAGGCAAGTTTTCCCTCACAAGACCTACCAGCTCTCTGGCCAAAGCTTTCATTTGATGGGTACAATTCTACCTTATACTGCTTGCTTTCTCTCCCATTCAAAATTCATCGTTCTAGTCCCCTTTACCCTGCAGTGGTGAAACTTACATTGGAAATTTTATTTACTCCCAGCTTACAATGGGCCCTGATTCTGCTTCTTTTTGGCAGGAGATAAGTATGATTCAATACAATAGCAGAATAGAGAGAAAATGAAGACTTCAAGGTCTCAAAATCCTTAGACCAGCAGCTCAAGCATTTTTTAAGCATGGAGGGGATGAAAGATGGGCTACTTAAGGCAGCAGGTTCCATAGAACCAAGAAACTCCCCATTAATTAGCAAAAATAGGCACAGCATGCAAGTAGTCAAGCAGCAGCGAACGCAGTAAGTAATATGAACTTAACTGAATGCCACTAACAAAAAACAACACAGAAAGCATTCAAATCTTGCAAAGACAAGGAGAGAAAATAGCAAACCTCTCGGCACGCTTTGGGAGACTGTTAGCAGCATGCAGTGTCATTGCTGATTGTTCACACATGCCTGCATGCCACCAATGGGGTTGCCTGGTCCTGTGCCCCTCTTCTGCAGGGTCAGTGCAATTCTATGCTGGGTCTATGCCGGCAAAAAAAGCTGTTTATGTCCAAGCATCTCTAGCACAGCCTTGTATCCATGCTCAGAAATCTAGAGCTTCCCAGCTTTTTAGATCCTTTCTGCTGGATTTGTACATAAGCTTCAGCTGAAAAGTGAAGGAATTATTTCTAGTTGCAAGACAGCCAGAGTGGGGCCCACACACACTTGCACAGATAAGTGATGTGACCAATGCAGGGAGATAGCAGAGAAGCTATCGACACACTCAGCTAAACTGTTAGATCTCTGCAATGTCAGACATGATCTTTAATTTTGTCAGGATGTGGGTATGAAACCTGCTTTTAAAAATTTCACGGCATAACTTAGATTTTTAAAATGGAGTTTAACTTAACAGTCTATGGAAAACATCTGTAGTGTTCAGATTTTGATTTCTTATTCCTGTTTACTGTTAGCTGGAAAGACAACATCTCTCTGACGGCACTCCTTGCAGTGCTGTCAGTTGTTTGAATAGATGCAATGGGAGGTAAAGAATATCCATATTATTTTCACTGCAAAAAAGACTTGCTCTGGGGTCTGCAGAGCATCCTTCAGGTGTTAGGTGCATGTGTGTGAAGCCTTGCCTCTTCTTTCTATCTATTTCAGTCTGATAAAAGGTCTTAGATCTCCCTGAATCTTTGGCTCTCTTCTATCCTTAGATCATAATTACAAAAAATTACTTTCTACAGAGGCAAAAATGAAGGACTTTAAAATTCCTTAAAAAGAAAAATGAATTCAGGAAGGGCTATTTTTAACATGCTAGGCACAGATTTTTTCCACTAGAGATAATTAATCTGAAACTTTGCCCACAAAATAAATGTCCAGAATTAACCCCCTCCCACCAAAAATAAGAAGCTTGTAACAGATGGGAAAAGTCATGAGACTAAATGATTAGTACTTCAGATTAAATGTCATTTTCACAAAACAGCAAGCAGCATATCTACTTCATGACAGTCGTTGCTCTATCAAAGTACTCAAAGCAGAATACAATTATATTGAAAAAAAAGAAATATACTTTTTCTCCTTATGAAAAGAAAGTTGTCAAAAGAAGGAAAAAAAAGAATCTCCCGTGAAGACAGATCCTGATGAGATGTATGATCTTTTTTGTTCTGGAGAGGGGAGGGGAGAAAGAGAATAGAAGAGAGGAAACAGAAAAAGCAGCCCCAGGATAACAAGCTTTGTGTAAAGCAGAAAATCATACCCTTTGAGGGTCATTTTCTTTGAGTTGCTGCCTCAGGGAGAAAGGAGACAGAGATTAAACATTGGAGGGAAGGTGCACATTTGCTTATGAAGCATCACTCTTCCCTGAAATGCTTTGGAAGCAGAGAATCGTTTTTGGTCCTTTGGGGAATGTGCAGATCCCAGTAAACTGCTTGGATAAAATTGTCCCCTTCGCCTTCATCCCACTGGCCCCTTATGGTGAGGGACCATCAGCCGGGATGCAGGAATAGCGCAGGATGCTGAGCATCACCGGGATGCTGAGTGCAGGGAGCTGTGCCATCGGGTCTGCCCGGAGGAACACAGCTTCTGAACAAGTCCTTCCAGCTGTCCTTTCGGGGGTGACTGCCAGCTCTCAGCCGTGTGCAGGAGCACAGTCTGCCCACCCAGGAGCGGTTTTTTCCGGGGACGGGAGGTTTTCCCACTAGGTGGAGCCTGAACCCTTCGGTCCCACACTCACGGTCCTTTTCCCACTCCTGCACAGAGGGGTTTTCGCCTGCCTCAGTCCAAGCAGGAGGCAGCTAGATAGAAACCTGAAGGCATTTGTGGGGGGTAGGAAGGCCATGACATGGGGATTTTAAAAAAAATTATTTTTAAATTTTTAAAAAATTCTTCAGTAATGCCTGTTGTACATTAAGCTTGACAATGAAACCATCACATCCATCCATGTGTTCCCTGATGCAGCTGGTACCACTATAGATGTGCTTTAAATCAGGTTACACGTATATTAGTGCTAGTTCCTTAAGAGGGAAAAAAAAAAAAAAAAAAAGGAAAAATTTGCAGAGGCAATGGCATTGCTTGAAATGCTGGGCCACTGGACATGAGGGATAATCCTTCAAAGTGTGCATACAGGAACTGAAAAAAAAACAAACTTGCAGAACTTCCCCTGGATCAAGCTACTCCAGTGTTGTGTAAGTGGAATTGTATACCCTTGATGTGGGATTGGAAAAAAAAAATAGTAAAATGTAGACGGAAGGCAACTGCATGGGTCTGCAAAAGAAGATTTAAGTAATCGTGGTTTGAATAATCAGGCTACAGTTCATACCTATGCCAAAGTTGGTAGGTCAGACCAAGCACTTTGGCTGACTCTGAATGGATTAGCTGGCAGTTTGCTGAAAACCCTGCCCAACAGTTTCATTTCCATGGCCTTTTTGGAAGAGGCACTTTCTTTGCTTTGCACAGGAGTTCTTCTCCCCATTGTGTTCTGAGCCAGGAGTGGCAGGACCGGCTGGACAATGGTGATTGTGTAGCATAGTAGCCTTTTAGGTTTCAACCTTTTCTTCTTCATAGGGTCAAAGATAAACCTCTTAGATGCTTTGAAAAGCATGACCCCTGTCTCTGGAAATAACTGAGGTGTCCAGCCTGCATTAAAGAAACCTTTCCTTCAAAAACATTGTCAAAACTGAGATTTTTAAAAAAGCTTTTGGCTCTGATGAAAGCTGAATGATGAAATCAGTATGTATTTGATGGGAAGTGTTCCAGCCAGCTCTAATAAGGAGCACTACTCAGTATTTTAATGACAACCTTCAATAGCAAAACTCTATTTTGGCTCCTTTATGTTCCAACCACCGTACTACCGGGGCAATCTCCAAGTCTTTAATGTATTTTTTCCTCACAGTATACCTGGAAAATGCTATTGTCCTGACTTTACAGATGAGAAATGGAAGCACAGGAAGGTGAGACAACTTACCGAAGATCGTACAGTCAAGTTTGCAATGGAAAAAGAAAATCATTCCCCTGTCCGAAATCATAAGCTAGAACTGCAAGTTAGTGTTGTTTTTCTCTTATATGACCCCAGTCAACTGTGTGTCTAGAATTTAAGAGTTACCCCCTGCATAAGAAATGTAAGACAGAGATCCTTTGTAGATGAGGTCTATGGGGTCCTCTGTCAGTTGCTGGGGTGCCCTGAGAGAGTTGTTATGTATTTACAGAAAACAGAAAAACCCCCACCCCTTTTGTCCTTGTGTTTCTATCTTCCTGCTCCCTATTCCCATGCTGTATTTTGGGGGCTTACATACAGCAGATGCTGTCAATAAACTCCTCCTTCAATTTTATGTGAAGTTTTTATCAGGTGGGAATGTCTCTCCACAAAGAATAAAAATGTCAGAGACAGCCAGACCATATTTGGTTCACTAGAGAAAAATATCAGTTTCTTGCAGGGAGTAGAGGAAGCAGAAGAAACTATACTTGACTAGAAAACAAAAGCATAATTGCTTATGTTGTTTGAAATCCATGAATGCCTTATTTGCCATCTCACCTGAGATGGAAGACCATCAGCCTTTTCTAAGTGCACATGCTGATATTTTCCAGTAGTTCTCAGTTTTAAAGCCATGACAGGATTTCAAAGGGAGAAAGATAAATGCAATTTTTTTGTTGAAAAGAAAACATTGAGGATGCAGGAAAAAAAGTGCAGGCCAAGAGTAAATTGTCAGGTACAATTTTGTTCTTCAAATAAAATGTAAAAATGATGGTGTGGCATTATGCACGTTTCCATGTTCTTAGTTTATATGAACTCATCTTCTATATTGCAGGCTGAATTAATGACATTTTCCAGTTTCTTACCTATTCTTCTGTCAGCAAGTGGCACGGGATGATCAGTGTACAGTCTTGTGGTTCATTTTGCTTTCACTTTCTTTGTCCTATGTTTTGCTTGAGTATACATGGCTGAATATGATGACTTGCATAAAGAATTCCATGGCGGGTAGTGACTTGGTTTTGTCTCAGAAGACAATAATTCTTCTGATCAAGGTGCAGAACTGGCACTTAACTGTGCTACATCCCTTCATTTATAGTCTCAGCACCGCAGTAAAAAACTGGCTTTATACAAAACCCTAGGCACAGAGAAGAAGGAAGGGTCTTGGGTAGCTAGTGTTTGTCTTCTGCCTTAAACAAAGAGAATGCAGGGTGATAGACCTGTGGGGAGTTTTGAAGGAAGTAGAGTATTGCTTTTGGCAGTCACTAAAATCCTCAGATGTATCTGACCTGCTCAAGTGTTCACAAATTCGTGGGTCAGCATGGTTAGACTGATAGGGTCAGAGTCTGATAGGATGGGGTACAATCTGCCAAGCAATTTCTTAGGGGCAATAGTACATAAGAGTCACAAAATAGTCCCTGCTGTGTGCTGGTTTATGGTCTGTCGAGATCCAGTTTTGACCTGATTTAGGGAACCCCTGCAGTCCCTTCCAGCCTGAGTTTTTCCATTACCCTGTGACGATCCAGTGATCCTAGTCATAAGGGAAGGAATCCCTTGTGGGCTTCCATTGTCTCCTGTCTTCTCCATGGCCCAAACAGCTGCTGGCTTTGTGCAGTCATGAGTGTTCGGAGATCATGTTAGTTACTGATTTAAAGGTATTTCTTGAAGTCATCTGTACATGGTACATTGCTGGAATCTTAGTTAATGTCTTGCTGTCTTTTCACATAAGTTCAGATAAAGTTTGAATAGTTTGGAGAGAAGGGTTTGGAGACAAGGATTTTTGAAATGAAGCTGCAACTTCTGCCAAGATCTTGAGACTCAGAATAGTGATTTTCTTCAGCTGTTTAGAGAGTGTATTTTTTCCATGTTATTACTACAGTGGTATGCTTAGACACACATTGCATAGAGGTGGACTTGACAGTGCCAGGTGAATGGTGGACTCAAAGACTTTAAAGATCTTTCCTAGCCTTCATGATTCTATGATTCCATGGGTTTTCACAAGTGGATGCTAGTTTAGGCATATGATTAATAAAAGTTAAACACAAATATAACTCCTATATCTAGTTTTATTGCAGAAAATCTTTGCCTGTTCCTCTTTCTTACACCTTGGGGGCACTTTATTTTAGTTTCAGCATCTGATAGCAGTGAGGAACCCAAAACTAATAGCCTAAGAACATCTTTCATCACTTCTTGCTTCTTGTCAGAAAAACAATTCCCTGCTATGGGAAGATTGTGCCAGGAATTTCCCTGCAGGCCTAAGTTTCCACCACCTTGGAACTTCAAAACGTTGAACTTGCAGTCTGGAGAGAGAATGTCCTTTCCAGACAGTATGAAAGTCATCCTGAAATTGTTTTGCATTCTGTCTTTTTTTTTTTTTTTTTGTTTGTTTTGTTTTGGTTTGGTTTTTTTGTTTGTTTGTTTTGGTGTTTTTCTGCATGTTTATAATATAGGCCTTTCTTCTCACTCCTCCTTTCTTCTCTAATTGCCTTTAAAATGGTTTTGATGCACTTCCTTGGGGTGTATGTGGCAGCTCAGGAAGTGTGTAAGGCTCAACTGGGGATAACCGTTGCCAAACAATGTTTGTAAGTATTTTTGCCAGTAAAGCTTATTGCCCTACAGCATCTTATTTGTGTGCCTGCACAACTTTGGGGTGTGAGATTTTATTTATGTGCATGTATGGAAAAGGAATATCAGGAAAAATAAGTAACTTGTTACAGAAATATTTGTGCAAAAATGTCCTCTCAGGATAATCTTTTAAAAGCCTTTTCTATTTTGGTGCACTGAACATAGTTTGAGATTTTGCAAATCATATCACAGTAGGAAAATGGGATTGATTCTTCTTTTTTATTACAGAGTGCTGGTCTCCCAGTTCTGGAACAGAAATTGTCCTGTGTGATTTACAGGGCAGTCATAAATAATGAATTCTTGCTCACTAGTTTGTGAATAAACCCCTGGCTAAAATGTAGTCATTAAACACTATGAAAATATCACAGCTTATCTACAGATAATTTACTACTAAATTTTTCAGATAATTAATTTGTAAAAATGAATTTGATTAGCTTTGATCTGAGTGTTAACTACCTATCATAAAAATATCAGTGTTATATTTTGTTGTGAATTATTTTTGAATATTGTGAATATCATTATCTATAATCCACTACTTAGCCAGATCAATCATCTGCTATCACTAATCCGTTGCCTAGCCAGATGACTTCCATTCTCTGAGGCATAGATTATTTAGCTGTGAGTTTCTCTTGAAAAAATCTGATAGATAAATTGTGAAGTCAGACTATAATACTTTAATGTAAATTGTGACTGATTTTTTGCATAGAGAATATCCTTTTACTGAATTTTTAGAAAGTATTTCTTATTAGAAATTCTTGTGGCTACATAAGTAGAAGTACAGTAACTTTTCAAATGGCAATCAAAATTCCAGAGGAGAATTTAAGCTTAGAAACAGTCAAAACCAGATTTTTCCTTGAAATTATTTTTTTATTAAATGGTAAATGTTCTGTAATGACAAATGTCTGTACCTCATGAAAGCAAAATGTGTTCATGAAATACAAGATATCCCAAATCACAGTATCAAATAAATCCATAAATTAAAATTATTTTTTTGTTGAAAAGATTATTTCCAGATTTCTTAACAAAATAATGCAAAAATTAGGGGAAAAACCCAACCCAACCAAACCAAAACAACAAAGCCCTCTTTAAAAGCCACTTTTTCTGGGATAGAAAAATATTTTCTTTTTATTAAACTTTTTGAAGGACTATAGATTTATTTCAAGTCCTCATTTTGAAGATACTCTTGCTGTACATATATTGTACTCTTTACAGTTGGGATGTGCTTTTGAAAATTTCTGAGAAAATATTTCCTCATAGCTTTGCTATTTGGCACAAAGGAATTCAGGACTGTAGCTGTGGAACAAACAAAAATGTTACATTTCAGTGTTTACCTGGAGTCTTGGGAAATATGTAAATGTATGCAGTGTAAGATTATCTTCATGCTTCAAAAACCCACCACCTTTTTGCAGCTCCATAATTCAACTTTACAGTAATTTAACAATTATAAGCTGCACCTGATTAGAAGCTGCACCTCCCAGTAGCCGGGTAGACCACAGGATTTGTCCCTAAATAAGCCACACCTGAATATAAGCCGCACTTTTTTTTTTTTTAAGCAAGGATCCATGTGTAACAAAGTAACAAATTAGTAACAGAATCCCTGCCAGCTGGGTTTGGTGTGAGGTGCCCAAGCTGCAAACAGTTTTCATAGACCATCGAAGCCTTTAAAGGCAGCCCCAGGCACCCTCCCCGGCCGGCTCTCACTTCCGGGTTGGCGTTTCGCTGGGATTTTTCCATAGATAAGCCGCACCTGAATATAAGCCGCACTACTGGGGTAGGCTGGATTCTTCAATGAAAAAGGTGCAGCTTATAATTGTGAAATTACTGAAATGTTGCAATAATAGCAGGACACAGTGTGACAGCTGCAAATGGCTCCCTGTCTGGGGCACTTGCTGCTGTGTGGGAGGGGCCGGGAAGAATTCCTAACTCAAAAAGACATTTCTTATCATATTTTGTGTCAGTCATCAAAGGAATTCTTTCATGGACAGCAACTGAGTAATTCACTGGATGCAAGTGCCACTGTGCCTGTGGTTTCTGTTAGCAGGCTTTCAGAGGGGATGAAGGGGGAGTTTTCATCATGAGGACATAGGCAAGGAGAAGGCCAGCCTTCTGCTGTCAATGTCACAGCCTCGGTCTAATGGGACATTTTGCCTTCCCACAAAAGGGCCAGGCAGCTCCATTAGTCAGAAAGACCTTGGAACCAGCTCTTCCCAAGTTTTAAGTCCCCTGTGTCTTTATCTGCTGTTGAAGCTCTACCCTTTCCTCCCTTCCAGACAAAGTGTGAGAAGACAGTGTCTCAGGCCCTCTTGAGAGGGAAGAAAAGGGGCAGGAGAAACATGGAGAGATGACCAGATCCCAATTCTTGTTCCTAGTCTGGTCCCCTGGCAGAAGGGGAGCGGAGCACATTCTCACACACATCACTCTGGCAGAGCAGGGAGTGAAGGACTATGTACAGTCCCTTCCTACCAGCCAAGAGGGTCATGAACTCAACTCTCATGCAAAAAGTATTATTAAAAACAAGCTGGGGAAAAGGCTTCTTAGCATTTGGCCTGCACAACAAAAAAATAGCATTATTGCTGGAGCAGGGGAAAGTATGAAATCCTGGGAAATGTTCATAAACATGATATATTTTTATTCAGTGTTTTAGTTTCCAGTAAAGCTTTCATGACCCAGGTCTTTATTACCATACAATCATGTAAATGCTGTTGAAGGCAGAAGTGTCTTTTGAGCAGAATAAATTAAGTAGATAAATACCCACTGATACTACCTAATGAATATTCAGCTACATTTGATACATTGGGCAATATATTTTTCAGATTTGTTGGACACCTTACTTGAAGTCAGAGGTTCCTATGCTGCATAGCATGTCTTCTGGCACAAATTTTATGCAAATTCCAGTGTAATTTTGGTGTCTATTGATTTTTACCTTTTTTTTCCCTACCTAGAACTCCCAAAAATTTAGCTAGGACCCACCAAAATCTATCCAACTCCATCCAAAATCCTTCCAGGACCCTCCTACCCTCCCTCAATCCCCCCAAAACTCACCAATGATGCTTCAACCACAAATTCCAATATTTATAAAAAAGTTCTGGAAGGCAATACTGAGGGGGAAGCCCTGGTGATTAGAGGGTTTCAGTGTGGAATTTGGGGGTCCTGGTGGGGTCAGGGGGTGGGGACCCCATTTTTGTCCTCCTTGGTCTTGAGGGCCCCTCCAAAACTCCCTCAAAACCCAAATTCTGATGAAAAATAAGGGGAAGGGGTGACACAAGGTGGGATTTTGGGGTTCAGTGGGGCTTGTAATGGATGGGGACCCCACTTTTGTCCCTCTTGACCTTGAGGAACTTGGCCATGCTGGAGAAATATTTCTGGTTGGCCTCAGCCACTTCTTGGATGCCTGTGGGTTCACAATCTTGAACCCCTGCAGGTGGATGAAGGCTGCTCCTGAGCTGAGCTTCCAAATCATGCATTTGTCCCTGTAGACAACACTCTGCTTCTGCAGGGTCCTCTGCAGGGTTTTACTGGTCTGGGCCTTGGTGGCCTTGTTGACCTGAGCCCATTGCATGTGGACACTGCCAGTCTGGGCCAGGCTGAACCCCAGATCCTCATGGTGAGAATCTTCCTCGATCTCCCCAAAACTCATCCTGTTGGCCTGTTTGTGCATGTCCATCAGCCCCAAAGCGTTCCTTCATCTTCTGCTACTGCCAGCCTCCCCTCTTCTCCCTCTGCCCATCCAGCAGTGCTGGCAGTGGCTTCACCATGGTGGGCTCCTGCCACTTGTCAAACTTGTGCTCAATCTCCTCCTTCAGCTCATACCCCACCTTCCCATCCTGGCTCTCATGGAAGCTGTCCACCTGGGCCTCCAGTGTGCAGGGGCTGGACAATGTCGCTGTGGTAGATGAAGCCAGTGTGGGGCAGGATGGAGGTGAAGGAAAAGGCGGCAGCATCCAGCACTGGGCCCTCAGCAGGAGGATGTTGAAGGCCAGCAGCCTGGACAGTGGTGAAAATGATGGAGACAAGACTCAAACCTTTGTTTAGGCTGTACTAGACCTAAATTAAAAACACTTTCATTCAACTTTTTTTTTTTTTTTTTTTTAAATTTGGAAGATATCCCTTCTAAAACAAAGTTAAGTCAGGCAGCAGTGTTGTTGGAAAGCTGTTCAGCTCTAACACTAATCAGATCAAGTGTGTAGTAATCTAGATTAAGTTGATTTGGTAAAATATTGGTGAGTTTGGTGTTCCCACGCTCACAGTAACAGGAAAGAAAAATGAGATAAACCTCTGCAATGATGATTTAGATTATGCATGAGTTTGCACTGTTGTTTTGTTGCACTGACTCCTGTGGAATGGCTATCTGCCAGGTCCAGTCGTCAAGTGTCTGTCTTTCATTTAGTCTCTTTGTTATAATGTCAAGATGTCTCTTGTGTAGATAGGCTGAGAGGGAGAGATTACTAGCACGGACACAGCATGGCACTGGGTAACGCTGTTTTCATCCCCAGCTGGGATCTCTGCATGGGAAGGGGCCAGGCTGCACCAGCTGAATGCCATGAGCACAGCTTCAGTGGTGTATGTCTGCATCGTGCTGTTCCATGATGGATACAAGGTCAACAAGTGTTGCTGAAATTTCTTAAATCATGCTGATTCTTGTAAAGACAGTTATAAAACTCGTGTTGGCTTCAAGAGAAATGCATTCAGACCACAGGTCAGGGTCACAAAAGGGCCTGTGACAGAGCTGGAACAGAAAGTCTCAGATTTCTGTTATTCGCTTAATAAAAAAAAAATGCATCTTCCCTTTATGAATTCAAGATCCTCTCTTTCCCACACTTTAAAATTTTTTTAACTTTTCCTGAAGTATTCAGACTAGTTGTCCAAACCCACCTGAGCAGTTTGCATACTTGCCCATTGAAAGGAAAATTTCTACCTTCAAGTGATCTTATAACTGCAGTTGTAACAAGGGCCTTCTAGGCAGCAGGGGAGAGTAGGAGTGGATGATGTTGTTCATTCCTGTAGAACAACAGGGTGAAATTGTAGTTTTTATTATGTTTCATTTGCAGCCCTTACCTTTCTATGGCCTCTGCTTCCTCACTTCTATAAACTGGGCCATTATTCCCTAAACCCTTAAACTGACCTTTTAACCAGAACTGCTTTACTATCCAGCCTGCACAGCAGTTTGTAAACATTCTTGTGTCACTCAGAGGACAAATGAATATGTGTTTGGGATTATTTTATAAAATATTTTATTTCCTATAGCTTAATGGAAATTTAGAATGGTGTCCTAGGAAGAATTTATTTGACAGTCTGTGAAGTCTTTTCACCACAGAGGTAATATGCTGAGCATCAGCCTGGAGTGTACCTTGTGTTGCAGGAGGCTTTATTTGCTAAGCAGTGAGGAATATAAGAGCAGGTTGGGGTAGATGTGAAACAAATACATTCTTCTCATGAGCATATTGGATGTGTCCACTGGTGTGAAACTGTGGCTTGATGTGATCGTGCTTTTGCAGGGTGGGTCTGATAGTGTGCTGACTAATGACAGGCTAAAAGCAGGCACTGGTGTCAGGCACTGAGCTGTTTAGCTCAGAAAGTATGAGGCTCCCATTTCAGAAGAGTGATTCTGGAGTGTGCAGGAAACATTTTGCCTCATGAGAGGTTGAGGAGGAGAACAAAATCATGAGGCTGCAATGACAATAACCTCTTGTTTTCTCCAGTGAGCCACCATCCTCTTTGTGTGCTGCAGATTTTTTTACAGGTGGCAATAAACGTACATTCTGGCACACCTTTTAAGCCATCCTAGCTGCATCACTGTTGTTTAGGCATTGTGCTTGGACCATTTCAGGAATTTTATTAAATGGCTTGTTACTAAAAAAATGCTGATTCCTTGATATAAAATGTTTTGCGTAAGAATGTCAATGCTGTGAGCCACTGCCAAGACACAGAAAGTCTTTAATAGAAATTCACCTGCTGGGCAGATTCCTTGTTACTTCATCTGATGCACTGCTAAAGGGAAGAAGATTCATAAAGAAAACTCTTGTCTTGAATGCTTATTCTTGCTGCTTTGAGATACTCTTGATAGAAGACAAAATTAGCTCGAAGAGCACATATACAGAAACAAATATTTTTTTAACATTTTGCAACAGTTTAATAGGCAAGAGCATCCACAATTTTCAGTGACATATAAAACACAGCAGTGAAAACTGGCATTTGTAAAGTGTTACCTAAAATACTGGTAAATAAAACTCTAATATTTATATGCCCGTATGCATATAAATGGTACGGCATCAACAACATCTTTGTCCAGCTCCCTGGCTCTGAATATTTCCTAACACTTTGTTGCTATGTCTGTCCAAGTTTATTGCTTTTCTGCCTTTCTCCATATGAAGATTTCCATGCTTGATGACAATATTAGGATGCCTGAGTTGTGACAGTTTTCTCCACTAAGGACGTTTGTGTTTCACATTCTTCTTAGTGAGAACCTGCACTACTTTATTTATGTTTCAAAAACTCTAAATATTCTGTACCTGAACAATTTGGCTGTCATTCACACCTAAAATTACTGTATGGTCTCACATGTATGGTTTAACCATTAGGACTGTGTCATGATTTGTATCTCTTGGACTATATTAAGCAACTTGGAATTGCACAGTAATTAATTTACTGTATCTCAAAAACCTTTTTCTTCCTGTATTTTCAAGACTGTATCTTTGTGTGTGTGTGTCTCTATGTAAAACACATGCCTATCCTGCGTTAAGAATATGTGCTTGAGCTGTCATTTGAAGTCAAACTTTCAAGGCCCTGGCTGCTTTGGAAAAAACAGCATTAATTCAATTAGGGACTGAGCATCCCCTGAAACATGAGAACTCAGATGTCTCCTGGTATCAGCTTATCAAGATCAGAGAAATCTATTATCCTCACTAATTTATGCAGGTTTGTGTGGCAGTAAGTGTACTGCAGTGACAAAGTCAACCCCTTCTGAAGGTTTTCTTGCTCATTTCTGATGTACCTGTATGGAAAGAAGCATCAGAATTTATATTTTCCATGCTTTTCTTTGATAAAGGCTTTATAAGGGACACTTAAAACACCTTGTTATAGTACTGCTCCTTTTATTTTGGAAACATTTACATTGTATTGAGGCTTTCATTTACTTGCAAAAGAAACCCATTCTGCAGTCTTGGCAAGTGTACTTTCATGGACTTAGTGCCCGTGAGGTAGCTAAATGAGAACTAGAGCAGGCACAGGGCAGGAACATGTGGCAGAAGGAGGTATAAGGCAGGAAAGATTTATCTATGGATGTCTGGGACAATTTACCTGACTCATGGGCCATTTGCCCGTGGTCCACTAAACACTGCACTTCTAATTCTCTCTCTACTAGAAACAGCCAGCCTTCTGCAACTGCTTCATACCATGACAAGACAACACAAACCCCTTTCTGACTATAAGTTATTTATGTCACTAAGACTAATACAACTGGTCTTGGGAGGCTGCTTAAATGTAAGTGCAGAAAAGCATGACTATTTTACAGATGAATTTCAATTAAAAAATAAAAAATCCAACCCCAAATTTATAGTAGTTTGTTATGTCCTTCCAATTTTTGTACATTTTTTGGACAGAGTTGACTGAAGAAAGAACAGACTGGTTTTTTATATCTTTTGCAAAGAAATTTCCTTTGGGTGTTTCTGGTAGAAAATTAGTGGACTTGAAATTTTCCCATCTCTAATGTATACTTGTTGCTACACTTTTGTCTTGGAATTCAATATATATATTACTCCACGCTATTCTCTATTGGTTTCCTGCAAAATTCCTTTGGAGGAAAAAGCATTATTTTAATTGGTTCGTTTATCAGTGCTAGCAGAAGTAAATTTAACAAATGATATTGCAGACTCACACCTCAATACTAGGTACTTTCCTTCCCTTTGGTACTGCAGTATCAGTTGAGAAAGGCTACACAGTATGTACAGAACTGCACCAAGTTCTATAATGTGTGCAGCCAAAAGAGGACAAAGAAGCTGTTCTAGCTCTGCAGGAATGCAGCCCAGACTCCCTCACCTGTTCTTGGTCTCTTGGTCTGAGTATGCGAATAGACCTTGCTATGCTCAAAATCCTTTTTTTTTATTGGTATTACTTATGAAGTATTTCAGAGAGGCTAAAATCATCAGAATGGTATAAAGGTGCTCATGGCTAAGTCCCACACCCTATTGTATATTCAGTTCTACCAGCAAATATACATTAAAGTTTGGGTAATAAATGAAGTCCACTAATTTTCTACCAGAAGTACCTGAAGGAAATTTCTTTGCAAAAATATCCCAAACCTTTTTTCAATCAACTCTGCCCAGAAAATATACAAAATTTGGAAGGACATGCAAAACTACTATAGAATGTTAAAAAAATTAAGGTTTACCTATAAAATATTAATGATTTTCAGTACTTATATTTAAGCAGTCTCCCAAGACCTTATCCAGCTCTTGTATGAACCTGACACTCCAAAATTTCCTCCTGAAAGCCTGAGGGCTGGAGTGGAAGATCCTATCCCTTTCCCTATTCTTCATTTGATGCTGATGGTGTGAATGGGCCTTAGCATTCTGCTTATTTGGATTCTTTTCTGCTTCCCTAATATTTAAGAAGGTTATTTTCTCCATTGCTGTGGCCCAAAATGCAGACTTAAATTTTGACACACAATCTTGTGTGTCCATGGACTATGTAGGCACCCTCTTTTTCTCCTCTCTGGGCTGCCATAGATTTAGCCAATGTGGAGTCCCTGCAATAAGGCTCACAACGAAAGGCCTATGAGAGAAACTTCTGGAAAGAATGCAGATGTGTAAGCACTTGCTTCTGCTTCTGCATGTGGAAGCGTAGTGGCTGCTGCTTTGCAGAGGGTGATAAAAATGGGAATTGCACACAGATATTCAGGTAAGGAATCAACCTTACCTGTTGTAAGATCAGTGCTTGGTTCCGGATTACAATTTAGCTGGATCATACAGGATGAGGCAGGAACAACTTGGGTTGAAATTCATTTTTGCCCTCTGTATTGGCAAAGCAGCAGATACTCTGTTTTAAAGAAAGGTGTTGTAACAGTGTACTAGAAACTCACTTCAAGAAAAACGGGATATGCCTTGGAACATTCTGGGGTGAGTCTGTCCGTGAAGTTCTTCTACATTATAGCAAATCTTCCTTTTGCCCATGGAGACAAACACATGAAAAAAGACCTCAAGATTCTTTTCTATTCCCTGTAACAAAATAATGCATGTATAAGAATCTGATATTTTCCAGAAGATTTAATGCCACTAACTTTATTGCTTTACACATTACAAAAACCCTTCTGGCTCCAGTATATGTCCCTTTTACATATAACAAAGATTGGACTGTATGATATACGGGCGGTTTGGCTCTCCCTCTGCCCCCATTTGGGGACTCACCAAGTAAGAATTGATTTTCTGATTGCTTCAGTTTCCACTTCTGTGGAGCATGGATATCTGTTTTGGCACATATTAGCAAATATTATTTTTTTCTGCTAGATATAAGTCCTTTTACCTTTTATTTTATTGGCATGCATGTTTTTTTTCTAGTAGTGAGAGCTTTATTTTTCTTGGAAATGGGCCTCAAATAAATGTGGATATTTTGTCTTCTTTTATATTTGCCAGCCCTTCTAATAACAGAATTCAGTTGCTGCCATCCTAATGGCCATCAACAGAGCTGTTAAATAAGATTAGACTTAACATGAAGCTATGAAAACTTTGGATTCAGACAAAAATATCACCCTCTTTTCTAAAGGTTTATTTTTTTAGTTAGAGATGGCTGATTAAAGAACAGCATCAGAAAAAATTACTTCAGGTAAAAGTAGGCTGGATCATATTTTATAACTGTTCATTTCTCTAGTTCCTATTATTTAAGGATCAGAAAATATTATTTCTTGTTGGAATTGCCACAATAAGAGAAATGACACAAAAGAAAATAAACAACCATGGGTAATAAGACTGCTTCTCTATTACAGAGTTCTGGGATACTGAGCTTGCAATGTCACAGAAAACCACACATGGTTAGGACAACATCGTTACAGGTGGTCAAGTGTTTGATTTTAACATTTTACAATTTATAGATATAAATAAGGAAAGTGTCTCTCTCTGCTAATACAGATTTCTTGCAGAGGCAGTGCTATGATTAAAAAAATGCTTTCATGTAATATTTAAGGGGGCGATAAAGACAGTGGCATTGCCCCAAACTCACTGAAACCAGTAAGACTTTTACTGTTCATATAAAACAAATAAATCCAAAACTAGGTGAATGGTGACTGTTTTTGATATTTCATAACTTTTCCGTGCATAACAGATGTGTTAATTGAATGTATGGATACTTCTCCTCCATCTCCCACATCCTTTCAAAAAGATTAGAGATGACCAGAAAATAAAATGTAACCTATTATCTAATTTATGTGCAATGAATTAAATTAGGACCAACCACTAAGAAGAAAGTGAAACCAGGTGAGAATGATAAGGTTCCCAAATGTCAGCAGGACAAATTCTCCCAGTCCTTTCATGAGTAGTGGTTGTGGTGTGGGATTTTCTTCCTTCCACAGTAGCCCAGTGAATGTTTGTGGATTATTTCATGAGGAATGAAGAGCATTTGCACATAGATAGGAGTCACATGAACTAGCATGAACTCAGTCACAAAACCTGACTGTGAAATATCCTATTAGATTACTGAATGGATGCAGCTCCAGAGGCAGGATTCCTCTTTGGCCATGTCTGCCCTGTCGCATCAGACCATGATCCCTGTGTACATAATTCCTTGGCTTTTATGAGAAGGAAAAACACAGCTGAAGGCTAAAGGAAAGTAATGGTGACAGTCAACATATTTTCCTGTCTTGATTACAGAGATGGCAGAAAATAGAGTCCGTGTAAATGTATAGAGATTTTTAGTACATATCTGAGTTGCTTTTAGTAAAATAAGCTAAAATTCTGCCTGTTTTCAGTCCTGCTGAAAACCAGATTCTGCATTTGATTTCCTTTATTTTTTAATCTGCTAGCCTTAATGAGTGTGTGTTTGTATGTGACAGCAGTGGCTCCAAGGAGAAAGAATGAGTATATAATAAGTGTCGAGGCAGCGAGTGGTGGGGGTGTTCTGCGACCTTCTGGGGAAGCGTCCTGCAAAGGACATCCTAGAGGCACAGGCATGTCCTCGCTCCCAGGCGCAGTGACCTGCTCTTTTGTGAGTCTCCACTTCGGCCATGCTGGAGGAAGGGACGGGAGCCGCGTGTGGTGTTCCAAGGCAAAGATTTATTGATCGTCTTCCTCAGAGGAATCCAGAGATGAACCAGCTCAAAGGGTCAGAGGGAGTGGGGTTTATATAGGGTAGAGAAGGGGTGGCAGAAGCAACCGACAAAACTGAGGGCGCAGGGGTGGTACAAGGGGGAGAAGGGCAAATGGGGTACAGCCAATTTAACATAGAATAGAAATGCACACTGGGAGCAACTTTGTCTATCCACTATGGAGAGGGAGTGCCTAAGGGCATTCCCTCCAAGGGAGAGAGACAAGTTCTCCTCCAGTCAGGCCATCAGCCTCTAAAAATCAGGAGAATTACGACTCAGATGCAGTGTCCCTTTATAAAAAGAAAATGTAAAAATCTGGAGTTGTATAAATTCTGTGATTTTTTTTTCCATTTATGATGTGAATCCTGTAATCTTTTCTCTTTGGGAGCACAAGTCTTCATCTTTGGGAGAAACTTCATCTAAAAGAAGTATGATTTACCAAAAGGTATATACAGTAATCTCACAACTATAAGGCGCACCAGATAATAAGGTACACTTCCGGGTTGTTGGCAATTTTCCAAACTTTGTCTATATATATGGCACACTGGACTATAAGGCGCGCTTTTTTTTTCTAGCTAGGATCTGCGTGCAACAAAGTAACTAATTAGTAATGGAATCGTGTGATTGGGGGTTTTACAGGCAGGTGCTCAATCTGGAGATATTTTTTACAGATTGATGTGGCCTTTAAACACAGCCTCAGGCACCCTCCCTGTGCCATGGGCCCCAGCACTCCCGCCCACCCCTGGTGCCAGCTACCACGACTCTTGTGGCTCTCGCGGCTGCCCTTGCTGCGTCCTCACAGCTGCTGTCGTGGTTGCCACAGCTCGAACTTCTGGGCTGGCAAATTTCTGAACTTTGTCCGTGTATAAGGTGCACCGGATTATAAGGTGCACTTCCGAGTTTCGACCAAAATTTTAGCCAAAAGGGTGCGCCTTATAGGTGTGAAATTACTGTATTTCAGAAGTGGATTGCCCTCAAAAAAACCTCCTTGAGGACTCCAGAGTAGTGTCATTTCACAGGACACCTCCATTCCTTCTTTCTGCCTCTGGAAACTTTCATTAATCCCAGATAAATCAGATTTTCCCCAGCCTCTTGATAAAACTGTTGCCTGCCATTCTTCTCTCTTGTGTAGTCCCCAGAAATGCCTTAATTTATAAAACTCCTGATGTGACAAGGTATATACCTCTAGTATATGTTAACTACTCTTATTGACTGCTCTTCCAGAAGACCAGGTGCACATAGCTTGTTAAATTTACTTTCAGTCGGATTTTTTAAGCTTGTTTTGAATTTTTTTGTTTTTATTTGTTTTAACTGAGCTAATTCATTGTGACTGATTAGCACTTTTTAGCAGTAGAATAACATGACCAATATCCACAGTTTTTTTCCTAATCACCATTGTTATCTTTGCTCCTTTTTTTTTTTGTCTGGAGCAGTTTTAATTCAGTTGAAATTGCTTTCCCCCTTTTGTTACTGATAGACTGTATTCATTATGCTGACTTTGAAAAATTCTTTTGGAAAATTGCCTGGTTTCTTTCTAGAGCCTGACGTAAGATCAAAGTAAGAGTAAGAGCTCTTTGTTCATGTATTTATTTACAAGCAATGTCTTGAAGAAAGGGGAATTCAGGTCTTTTGTTTCATAGACACTGAATTTTGAGTTCAGCTCTTCTAAAGAGGCAGGCTCATTGCATGAGCTCAACAGAAACAGAATATTCTAATTAGTTCTAGAGAGATAAAATGCTAGAGAGTGCATGAATCAGCAAAGTTTTATTGTTTATCATTGCTGGTCTTATTGATAGATTACTGATTTTATGTTTCATTATGAAATACGCAATAATCTGGAAAGGTGAGGATGATCTGTGGATTATTAGTCATTCCAAAGGTTGGAAGTGTTGTGGAAAAATTGTCGAGAGCAAGTGCAGGAAATACTCTTGAGCCAGTCTTGCTGTGTACCACTCACTTACAAACTCAACAAATATATCTTCTGAAAGTCTTAAAATTTTGATCTGAAAATCATTATAATTAATAAAAGCCTTTCTGATAATTAAGAAAGGACTGAGATTGGAAGTTATGTTACTTTGAGGTAGAATGAAGTCTTATTTTTTGTTCAGATCTCCAAAATATAGCTGATGAGTGTTTTCAAGGCCATCCACACTTACCAGGTGTTTAGATTTTTTCATTTAGAAGTCTTAGAATTGTCTGTCAATGTGAATAAGTAGTGCCCTGATACATCTGAGGCAAGAAAAATATTCTCCAGGGACAGTGCCTCGTGGATGCAGTTAGGATCTGATTATTAAGAAATACCTCTGCCCAAATAAAGGTGCAATTGTGACCAAAGTCAATAGTATAAATTTTATTTAACAGTACATGCAAGGTAGAGTGATATAAATAGGACAAAAAAGAGAGAGATTAAACAAAGATATCACCATGTGGATTCCTGTGGTGCTCTACTGGTCCTTCACTCTGGTCTGCTTTGTGGTGGGTACCCATGAGTGTCCTGGAGATATCACTTTTATTGAATCCAAGCATTGTGAATCCATGAGGTCTATAAACTGTTCCCACAACTTGGGGTGATGTGTATAACTGGCTGTTCCTTTTCTCACAGTTTGCCATGGTGGGAGATTTTATCCAGACAAGTTGCCTAGATCTGCCTCACCAGGCCCAGCATCCTCTTGTTGCTGCTGTCTGCACTTTTACCACAGTCTACACAGCAGAATTTTGTCCAGTGTGCTGCTTCCAAATGTTCATGCCCGTTTAGGCCTGGTATTGTTTGCCATCTGTGCTCATCTCATGTTCCTGTTGTGGTGGCTTACTTTGTGGGCTCTTCTTTCATTGACAATGTTTGAGACAGTTAGTTGTGCTTCTCTAAATCCTCACAGATGCCACTCATATTTTGGGGCATGATTGGTCAGGATTCAATTTTCTTTCCTGATATTTCAGCAACTACATTAGGGAATCTGAACATGATCAGAGAAGCATAAATAAAATATTGATCCCTTCACTGCTAGTTATATTCTGATTAAAAGACCGAGACTTAAGTGATGTTTATTATCTTTTATTTTGTTTGTTTTTATTTTTAGACTCCAATGTATATTATATTAAAAATACAGTCTGGTTTAAACCAAACAATTTCAGTTTCAGGTTATTGATATTTTCTTCATTTACATTTCCACTATAACAAAAGGACTGTATGGTATGGGAATATATTGCCATAATGGAGAGGTTTATATCTTTTAAACCAGCCCTGTGAATCTTCTAGAATTGCTGGCAAAAAAGAAATACACAGATAATATATGGGCCTAATCCAGTGGCTGCAGAAATCAGCAGGCATGCTGAAAACACACTTTTGACCAGACAAGCAAGCTGTGCCCAAAGAAACTGTAAAACCAGATAAGCAAAGAGTTTGGAAATGCTTCTGAGAATTGCAAGGAAGAAACACAAAATGCAGCATATCAAAAGTGAAGCTAGAAGCAGTGCAAGTTTACTCTTTTTATTTGGGAATTTAAGGTAGAAAATAAACAGCTATCCATGAAGGATGCATAGTGCAGATCTGAGCCTCAGGTTAGGCTTGTTAGTGAACTGGCTTTTGTATATTTTTTTTAAAGGAGATGATTTTTTGAGAAAAAACCCAAACCACACACCAAATCAACTTTCAAATTGAACAGAAAAGCATTTAAAGGACCATAAGATCACATTTCATTTTATCAGTTTTACAAGGTGTCTAGCATCTCAATTTTTATGTCATTCAAAATACGAGCAAATTGGAGCAAACGTAACCAATGAAACTCACATGGAATAATTTTGAAGTAGTTGAAAGGAAAATCTTCCTGGGCCCTAAACCTCAGTTTTGACTCCTAAACACAAATGAAGTTCTGAGTTTTCAGTCTAAGCTTGACTAAAATATTTGTGGGGCCTTGAAGACTCTGACAAGTAAAAAAAAGAGGAAAGTTTTCAGTCCTGCTTAAACCAACACTATGTAGGCCATTTGTGTCTTAAATATATTACCTTAATCCTAGCTGACAAAATGAAACTGTTCCATTTGTTTTATTTATACTGTGATGTTTATCAAAAAAGGTGATAAAGATAAGGTTATAAAACTTGAATAGAACTACATGTTTTCACGCTAAGTGTTATTAAGTCCCTGGGAAGTAATGCTATCTTTATTTATTGTAATGTCTGAGAGAGAATGATTTTACAATTATTTTGACTATCATACTTAATTGAAATGAGAATGTGTAAATTTTCTGTAAGAGTAAAACAGATGGTGGTACTATAATATAGTTGCAATTTAGGCTGTGTTAATTCCTCTTTATAAGCCTGAATCTCCACCTCATTACCTAACATTAATGAATTCATGGCACAAAAGGTTCAGCTAAGGAAAACAATAAAGAAATAAATGCACAAACTAAAAGAGCAATGAAATTATCATCTGAAGAAAAAACTTACATGATTCACCATGTCAGTAAAGGTACAGAAATAATTGGTTATATGGATCACTGCTCCTGCTGTGTTGTATAAGAAATCACTGGATCAGTCTCATACACACACATCCCTGGAGGGAGCGTGACTAGGAGAACAATTGCTTTTCTACAACAAAAAAACCCTCAAGAACATTTGTTTCCATCCGCTGGCAGTTTCATAAACAATATCATAAGTTCAAAACACATGGATTAAAATCTTTCATTTTACACTATCCAACTCTTTTGTTACTGGATCAAATCTATGCATTTCTGTTAATTTTAACAACTCAGCCCATGGTTATGATGGACACTAAACCTTAAAAACATTGTAAATACAAAAAGAGGGTGAGAAACACTTTAAGTGGGTGAGACTGATCTCGGAGATGACTGTCTTTTCTTTAAATTTCAGTGATGATAACAGTCTTCTAATTCAGACGTCAGGCTACATACTGATGTTAGAAGGGTAAATCTAGACGTTGCCTTCTTAATTTAGATGCTAAATGTGACTGCTGGAAATACAAACTGACATCCCAAACCCACTGGAATGTGTCTAGGTTTGCATGTTGGAATGTGACACTTTATCTCCAAAAGAAATCTGTAGCAGCAAATGACTCTTCAAGAGCTGCTCATTGTCAGTGCACACTATTGACAAATTTTCTTTCCTTCAACACAGCCGTTGCCTTCTACCTTACAGAACATGCTCAGACCACTGGGATGACACAGATTTCTTTGGTCTTCTAAAGTTACAAGATTTGCATTGAGAATGCTTGACTGTAATTTGGTTTTACAAATCTCAGGTCCCTTAGAGACTGGAGCTGAAAAGATGGTTCCATGTGCCTGCAAAAAGAAAAAGAGCAAGCAGAAGAGGTTACTTTTCACCAAAAGTTAGTACAAGGTGCTTACGGCATTTCACAACTCTCCCATGAACTGGAGGAAACAGGTTTTGTTTATAAGTAATGTGAGAAATGAGGCTGGGAGCTTTTCTTACAATAGCCATCTAGTCAAAGCAGTGAAATCATTAATACTCATGAATTTTTTGAGACGCCAGTAATTGACTCAGTAGTAACTTGTGTGGTACGTGTGCGAGTTTGTGTTAGACTTTTCTCATCAGGGGTGTAAAACATTAAAATTATTAGCTGAGACTGTGCTTTACACTTTTGTTACGCTCTCCTCTGCCCATGTCCCAGTGGGAACCCCATTCTAGTGAATGTGCAGTGTGAAAATATGAATCAGCTGAACACAATTTAATTTAAGCAATGTTCCTTCCAGGGTCCATAAATACCTAGATTCA
This sequence comes from Sialia sialis, assembly GCA_009812075.1. NCBI lineage: Eukaryota > Metazoa > Chordata > Aves > Passeriformes > Turdidae > Sialia > Sialia sialis. The sequence goes on along the minus strand of VRYO01002297.1, from coordinate 65,182,130 downwards.
AATAAATATATATGTTCAAAAGGTCATGAAAGGATTGTTTAAGATGTAAATTACACATGTACAGGCTATTTTGACATAAATTTAACAATAGCTCTAATGTTGTCATGATAAGTGGTTGACAGTAGCCTAAAGGATTTTCTTTCCTCCTTTGTACTTTGTTATATTTTGTGAAAAATACTGCAATGCAAGTATTGTGCACCACCGAAGTGATAGTAAAGATTGCAAGTAAAAGCTATTGCTGTATTTAAAACCTGGCAATTAGTTCAACAAATTATTTTTGTTTTGTTTTTAACAAGTATGTGATAAAAAAGGGAGCAATAAAAAAAATAATGAGATGGAAGCTATAAGCTATAGTGAGTGATCAGTCAAGGCTGTCAACATTTTATGTAGTGTATTCCTCTTTTGTTGCTATTTATGTTCCAATTCAGAAATAAAGTAGTTTCTCTCTTCAGCCTCCTACCAGACTGGATCTGAACAGACAGATTGTTATGTTGCTCTGTTTGAGCTGCACAGAAAACCGAAGAGTTGATTTTTATTATATTAAATTTAATGTAGAGGATACCTTTATCTCTTTTTCCTTCCCATTCACTCAGGTCTGTGTCAGCTATTTCATACGAAGGACAGGATGCATTTTAGATTCAGTGTTGTCATGCACTGATACCTGAGGTACTACAATAATCCCATGATCTCATAAGGTGAGCAGAGTAGCCTGCCATACAGCAGTGTGGTTTTAGAGAGAAGTGACTGCCTTTTAGTTCCACAATTGCATCATTTTCTGATTTACATTCAGCTCTTGTACACACTTTCTGCAGAAGCACTACATAATTTAGTGTAGGGGAGAAAACATCAGGCTAGGTATATGGTAAAAATCTGGTCAGTACGTGTTGTTTTTTCTCTGCTTAGAAGAGGATAGGGAGGCAAAGGGAATGAGATAGGAACATGCTCATGTCTTACCATTTGCTTGATTTTTTCTCATCATGGATATCTTCTTTCCTTATGACCCCTGCAAAATGGTATTACCATTAGATAGTAAGTGAAAAGACCTCTCTAAAAATATAACACTTTAACAAATTGTTTAGCAATGACTGCATGCAGCCATCAGGAAAAAGCCCTGACGAGGATGACAGAATTTCAATACTGAATGTGAAAGTATTAAAATAATCTGAAGATTGACTGGAAAAGAAAAGCCTGATTAAATTTTCTTGATAGCTTCTGAGGCAGAAAAGAAACGAGACGTCTCTCTGTCTATATTTATTACTGGAACCTCTGTTCATTCTTCTTGGCTACTGTAATAGAGGGGGGATATTATCTCCTCTTGGGAACTGAGAGGCTCAGCCAGAAAGATATTGTCACTGTTCAGCCATTGAGTCTAAATTTCTGTTTTTAAGAGAGTTCTCAACCTTTGCCCACAACCAAAAATAAACCTGCCAAGTATTTTCTAGCTTTTTGCAGGGATTAGAAGCACTGAAATACCAAAAAGAGGTAGTTTTTAATCTTTTAAATTTAGGCCAAACAGTGTTGAGGAGATCAAAGGACATCAAAGGACATCTAAACCTTATTCCTTAAAGAAAGAGAAATGAAACCATCAGATAAACACCTACATCATATTTTTATTTTGATGAGAATGATCTTTTAAAGGTTCACTAATTTGCTACTTCCTATCAAACATAATTTAACAACCACCTCAAATTTTGTCTATGTTTGCTGGTTTCCCTTTCACTATCATGGTTTCACCAAATCTTTGACAGTAGCTAAAAATGAATGAATGGAGGATGGATGAGGCAGTAAATTTTAAACTTCAGCTTCAAAAAGTTTTTCTTGAAGGTGGTGGAAAAGAAGGTGTGAAAAGCTGCAAATTATCTAGGTAACTGCTAGAATATCTGCCAAAATACCTCATTTTCTATGGAATGAAACTTAATAGAAATCTAAGCCACACGGGCTAGGAGTCCATTATCTTACCTTTAAGCATACACTGTAGATTACTAATTTGAGGCTGTTCTCTGCTTCTAGTGCATATTAGATGTCTACTTTACTTGTAATTTTTACCAGTCTAAAAGAGGAAGCCTTTATTAGCCTCATGTGTAAGATTATTCCTAGACTAAACTAGTGACAAGTTAACACAAGACTGAGCAAGTGTAAATATGCTCATTACATGATAAAAAGATCTTCCACTGACTGAGACATGCACGATACAGCATTCTAAGCATCTGCATTTAATGACATTAATCTTTCTTGTGATACCTATTTGCCGTGGACCTGTTGCAACATTCAAATCTCTCAGGACTCTGTTGCCAGCTTAAATCAAGTGCCATTTTATTATCACTAGAGTGGAAACGAAACCCACATCTATGTTAGCATTTTTGTCATTATGGCTATACCAGTTAAGGGATGTGATGTTTAGTGACATTTTTATACTCACAAAACCAGCAACATAAGCAACTCTATTCATAGCTTCAACTTTTATGTATGTAGTCAGCATAAACTGCATGGGAAAAATATTATTTTTGCTGTTAAGGGATGCATCTCTGCTAGAAGGAATTTCCAATTCATTGAGAGGCTCCTCTTAATGGAGGCAAGAGGTAAGAGAGGGACATGATAATGCTTTCTCTAAAATGTAGCTTGTTATGATTGTTTTGTCCTGGAGTTGAACACCTTAAAATATTCTGTCTAATGTTGTTTGTTTCCTCTGTGCTGAAAGAAAACAGAACAAAATAAGGGATATTAAGAAGTCTGCGAAGTAGTGTGAATGAAATACATAAAGAAGAATAACCTTCTGGAAAGTACTCAATTTATAAACTGCTTCTTAAAAGAAAGATCTAAGATTGAAAAGAAGTGAAATAGCACTGTGCTTCTAAGAAAAAAAGGCAGAAAGCTTTCTGATTGTCTTTCATAATGCTGAGTTACTCTCATGTTTTTGCATGTTTCTCTAATTTAATTCAGGTAAAATTAAATTTATGGTTCGGCAGGATTTTAAATTTTTAAAGTGTAGAAATCCTGAATAAATCCTGAATAAAGTGGATAGAGTAATCTCTGCTCTTTTCGGCTGCTATTTGGATTTCCATAAAATGATGGTAAATGTGCTGGGACTATTCTGTAACACAGAGGCCAGTTGCACAGAGCTTTTTGTGCAAAACCACCCTCTTACTCTACAAAACAAATGGCTGCACAAAACCTGCCTGTTGGATGTGATCTCCAATGTTGGATTTGTTCCTTTATTTGTGTGTACAGTGGTTGCTGGCTAGACCCAACACTGTGTTCAAAGGGTATAGACATTTGAGTGCCAGTATATAGTATGGCACTTGTAGCTTTTTGCCAAATACATATATATACTTTTTCAAATATATATTATATCATGAAAAGGATTTGACATGAAGGGATGCTTCTGACAAGATGATCTTGCAATCAGCAATAATGATAACATTTTCATACTTATACAGACAGTAGCATTTAAACAACTAAGGTAAACTGTGTGCCAAAATGGACAATATAAATGTGATCTTCCTCATAGTTCCAAGTGTGCAGAACTTCAGGCTTTTTTTCTTCAAACATTGGATGTGAGAGAAGCTAGGGGTTCATTGGATGCAAACTTCTAGTTGTATTATAAAGTAACATAACAGTATGATACAGAAGAAAGTTAGCTAAACAAATGTGTTAAAGCACCTGCAGGTGAATGCAGTTTGATCTGCACTTTGAGCTTTGATCAGCACTTTGCCAACATGCCAAGGCAATGTTATGCCTTTTGTATGTCATGGAAATGCTGTGAAAAATTCTAGCATTAAAATGTTGAGAATTTCAGTTTCATGCCTCAAAACTGAACAGAACCATTTAAATTTCCTACACATGAAACAATATAGTAATTTCACGTATATAAGGTGCAACCTTTTGACTAAAATGTTGATCGAAACCTGGAAGTGAGCCTTATAATCCAGTGCACCTTTTATGTGGACAAAGTTCGAAATTTGCTGACCCAGAAGTGCGAGCCGAGGAGCCGAGCCGCAAGAGCCGTGCCAGCCGTCGCCAGGGGTGGGCAAGAATTCTGGACCCCATGGCATGGGGAGGGCGCCTGGGGCTGTGTTTAAAGGCTGCTCCGATCCGTGAAAAATGTTTGCAAATTGAGCACCTGCCAGTAAACCCCGTGATTGCCCGATTCTGTTGCTAATTCGTTACTTTGTTGCATATGGATCCTCACTGCAAAAAAAAAAAAAAAAAGTGCGCCTCATAGTCCGGTGCGCCTTATACATTGACAAAGTCCGGAAAGTTGCCAACAACCTGGAAGTGCGCCTTATAATCTGGTGCTCCCTATAGCTGTGAAATTATATTATATTCTGTAATTATATTCTTCCTATTGACAAGATAATGTCTTCTTGTCTCTTCCCTGTGTTTTCTCTGGAAGCCTGACTGATTCTTTTGAACTCTGCATGATGTTGTAATAGGATTTGCTTGCTTTGGTAGTATCTTCTGATGAATAAAGAGTTCAGTATTTCTGAAACAGTCTGTGTATACACGCTTTCTATGATAAAAAAGCGCATTAGGGTGCTGGCCATATGGGTTTTTTAGGTGAAAACACCTTATGATGGTGGACTAACTATAGCTTGTGAAAATCAGACATAGTTTTGGATGTTCTGTGGACAGCTGACATTTGAGCACTGCGAAAAAATACAGAGGCAGAAGAAAAGGTCTTAGATATGGGTACATGCACTGCAGAGGTTCATTAAGACACAGGGGAAATGGAAGAGGTGATGAACAAGCAGCTTTCATACCAAAATATGAGGAAGAAGATGGGAAAGTGAATTGTTTAAAGTGACCATGCAAATTCAAAATGGAAGTTCTGAGACAGAAGGGAGCTGTGGCTCAAATGACAAGCCATGATTTAGAGAAGAAAAATCACTGAAAAGCTTGAAGAAGTGCTGGGAAAGGAAAAGGATGCCAAAGTCAAGGATAGTACAGATATGCTTATTTCTTATTCTACCAAATAGAGATTGAAAGAGCTACAGACTTTCTGATGTGCATCATACCAGTCAAATGTGCATGAAAATGGTAAAAACCAGACAGGGCAATTAATTCCCTCACTGGGCTTTGAGAGGGTATGCATGAACTTCTTGGGGATATGGGAATAGAAATGAATATCATTGGATTTAGCACATACACACCCCAAAGCACAAGTCACTGCTTAAAATTTTCCCCAAGAAATTAAGGGCAGGTGTGAATCTGCATTTGGCTCCTCTGACAACAGTATCTATCAGGGAGAGGTCAATGACGTGTAACTACCTGCTGGCCACTTGTTCCTCCATCCAACGAGGCTGAGCTTTTCGTATAAACTCACAGCTCGGAGGGGTACAGTTGATTGGCTTTCCTTCTGTTCTGTTCCTCTTCTTTGATTTACAGCAGTCTCCCACACTTTCTTCATAGGTCCTTTCCTAACTTCACTGATAAGGGATTTCTCTGTGTCCAATTAGCAAGGCTAGTGTATCAGGCTGGAACTAGATAATTAAAAGAATGAAAAGATACAGAGTGACCTTGGTTCACAGACCTCCATGGGCAATTTATAAAACTTTAAAGATTTAAAGAAAATGTATTAATATTATTATATTATATCTTGTTCATCAGAAACAGGTCAGTTGTTCTTATATAACATCAAGGTTTGTCTAAAATAAAGAAAAAGGTGAATTTCTTTAATTTTTTCTTCTTTCTCTCTCTTTCTTTATTCAAACTGTGCTTTTGATAATTACACATATCTAGGACAAAACTGCAGTTTTCAAGTTTCCAAATGAGGGATTGACTTCATTGTATTTTTTAAAAAAACATATTTGCTTTGAAGGGAGAATATGAATGGCACAATTCTCATGGTAAATCCAGAGCAATAGAAACCACACAAAGCAGGAAACTCCATGCTGAATTTTATCTTGCCTACCTCTCACATATTTTGTTTAGAAGGAGAAAGGGAGAGATATAGTATCTGGGTAAAGCCCTTATTTGGCTCTTCCATTTATGCTATTTAAATAATGACGTGTTTGTGCTTTTAGCAAAGAACAAACCTGCCAAAAAGTAATAAGGGAGATATAGCTCATAGGTTGGAAATTCATCTTCCATAACTGGACTCAAACAAGAGGGAGACATAGTTCAGTCATTTACACTTCAATGACGGCTGAAAGAGGGAGATGGCAGAGTTATCCAGGGCTGTTTTATCTGAGGGCTCACAGCAAAAATGATGTCAGGCAGAGGCACTCTAGAGGTGCCCTTCTCTTTGCCTGACTGTCCCTCTTTTAGGTATAACTGTTGCCCAGATGGCTAGCTTAGACTAGATGTTTAATTTTTATTTAGCTGTCCAAAGCTAAGGAAAATAAAATCCATTAGAGAATTAGGCTGGTATAACCCTGTGTTTAAATAAGTGTTTAAAGAGATATTTTGTTTAATATAGTGTTGGCAAATTGTCTTATAGCCAAGAATTTGAGCTTTTCTGAATAATCTAAAAGAAATAAATATAATCTCTTGTTATCGGATGCATAGGTTAACAGATGCCAAAGATGGAAAGAAAATACTTCTTACTGAAGGTTCATTCTTGGCTTTTAGATGCCTTGAGTTTCCACTCATGTTGGATTAGTTAGTCTCTGCTTTTGCATCAGTTTAATTCCAAGTATTATGTTGTGCTATATGTGCTGGGGCAATCTATTATTCTTTCCTTTGCGAATGTGTCTCTACTAGGTGGATGCAAATTTTCTTATGTGTATGTGTGTTCACAGGATGAAATCTGTTCAAAAAATTAAATCTGGCTAAGCAGAAAGAAGAGTTTTCCCCAAAAAAACAGCAACAAAAAATCTAGTCTATGGTCTTTACTCATTTACAGGGTTCATTATATGAAGGTTGTGGAGAAATTCAATATATCCACATCCAGATAAAGAATTCAACTCTCAAAATGAAATCTTTTTATCCTCCTAATTCCTTAAGACCCTAAAAATAGGTAAGGTGCTATAATGTGATTCCAAAAATCATCATTAAAATATTCCTGGCTCTATTTCAATGTCCCCATGTGTATATATCTAGAGGTTGAGGCCAAAAGCTTTTTCAAATAGCTTTTCTCAAAATATTTCAACAGACAACCCTGTCATCATTAAAATGGCAAGTTTCACTGCCCAGAAATAAGGAGCATTTTCAGTTATGTGTCTGACCTCTGGGGTTTTGTTTTCTCTATGTCTGATGTGCTTTTCCACATTTGTTTACCTCTAAAACATATTGCAAAGCTTGGACAGCAGGGCTTTGTTAGGGTATGTAGGCATGGCATGCATCCCAGGTTTTTAGCACCAAGTACTAGCCTGCTACTAGACAAAAGTAACAACTGATTTCTTACAAACAATGAAGTAGATGATTTCTTAGAAAGGATTAAGTATCAACATTTTACTGGTAGGCATGGTTTAAAGCTCCACTTAAAAAATAATGACAGACATAAAGAGTGTGCCCTTAAAACCATTGCTGCTCCTAAATCTTCCCTACAGCTTTTGAATTTTCTTCCCTCTAGGTTAGCACTTTTATTGTTACCCTCACTCTGTGCAGTTTTTACTGGTTTTGAAATCAACCTTCCAATTTACAATCTGTCTATTATTGGCACTAAATTATTGGGCCCTTTCACAATTAAGTCATTTCATTGTCTTGAGAATTTATTAGGTGGGAATTAACTCTTTGTTCACACATTTGCTATCTATGCTATAGTCCCCAGAGATTTTCTTCACAGATCTTGTTATTCCATAATGCTAATTGGTGCCAGTGGAGGATACCTAAATGCCAAGCTATTTTCAACTGATCGACAGCTATTTCACTAATGAACTTGTACCATGAGCAGAATAGAGATAGAGCTCCAGCAGAAATGGATGTGTTTGGATTTCTCACAAATGCTTCTGTTGAATTGGCAAAAGGGTGCACTTACTCGTAAAATGCATGAACAAATTTCAGCTGGCCAATCAACATCTGTTATAGAGATAAATGTGAGCCAAAATTTCTTGTTCTAATGCTTAGCATTTGGCCTAGAAAGAATGATTATTTAAACTTTTTGTGGCTAGATCCCAAGTACAGTCTCAGAGCCAGCTAAAGCAGCTACCAGAAAGGTGGGCCATATTCCATATCCGGCTGGAAAGGTACTTGTTAGACTTGGTTTATTTTTAGTCCAGTTGTTCATTTCATTGGATTTTTAAATCTAAATTTTCATTTGTATTATAGTAGTAATTTAAAGAGTTAATAAATTCAATTGTTGTTATTACAAATTCTATTTAACTGGATATGCAAGTAGCCAGATTCCTTGCTGACTTTTGGGTATAGGTATTTGTAGAAGCTATGCATATGAAAAGTTTGATAATAAAAAAATTCTGACATAAAGGAGAATTTGAATGAATAAATTTTTTTCTGGGTAGAAATCAATATCAACAATCATAGAAAAAATATTAACATTTCAGAAGAAAAGCTCAGAGCTCATAAAATATCTTTTTCAGTATTTTTCCTTCTGTCACATTTTTAAAACTGTGATTTCATGACAAAGGCATTTTATTGGGATACAGATTCACTGTTCTAAGCTGGTCCCCTATAAATTTTTTCATTTCCTGAGCCTCTCATATTAGAACAATAGATTGGATGCTGAGCTGCTTTTTACTGAATAAACCAAGAAAGCAAAACCTTTCCTCTGGGAGAAACTGCACTGCCTGCACTACTCTGTCCCGCAGAGGTGTCACTGTTGAGCAGTAAAAAAGTTCCCCTTCACAAAGTGAATTGCCCTTGAGAGGTTTAATTTTAGCTTATTTTCCTTGCAGGTGTGGAAAATGGTCTCCAACCCAATGGCCTATTAAGGCTAAAACAACGTCACACTGCAGAAAGCACCCATAGAGCACAGTAAAAAATTATCCTTGTCACAGAGGTCAAGGGGTAAAAAATACCAGTGGTCTTTCTCAATTCTAACTTCAACACAGAGATATTCTAATTGAGTCAAGCACACACATACTTGTCCCCTTCTAAGAATTCTGAAATTTTCTCCATTAGGAAAAGATTAGTTTGAAGGAGTAGAAGGGAAATAGACCTCTTAATCCATCCTCAGGCATGTTAGAAGCTCTGGCCAAGACTGGGGTTAGATCCTGACCATCATGTCATTTTGGTGTAATTTTGCCTTTACAGACAGTTTTCCTTTGAATCTTAGCTAATGCTGCCCAGCGATCATATACTTTGAGATGTTCTTTATCATTTTTAAGGACAAGGAAGCTTTTCCCTTATTTATCATTTTGCCAGCTCTCAAGTCCTAGAAGCTCTGTTTTTCACTCATGTTACCATCTTAAATTTTCTACACAGAAGCAGATGATGGAAGAAAAGGGAATTTGATTAATAAAGTACATACTTTCCTCATTTTCAGACTTAAAAAAAAAAGAAGAAATCTCTGCCCTCAGTTTTCATGTAGGAAAAATTCACCAGAACAGGAACCCTGCAATCTTAGGGCCAAAACCATTTCCAAATGTAGATGAAAGGTGTCACGGTGCCACAGCCTCAGCCAGCCTGAATGGATGTTCCTTTGACTACTGACATCTCCCAGCAAATTCCGATGTAGTTGTTGAATACTTGCTTGTACTTCTCTTTGTTTACCTTGGACTTAATGTTTTTAAAGCTTTCATGTTACAGATAGCATCTCTTTCATCTGCCACTGTGTAAATATATAGTTTCTCATTCTTAAATTCAAATCCATGTGCCTTTTTGAAGGGTTTCATTGAAGACTCTCTTTGCTTGAGGTTATTCTATACCAAGTAGCACATGCAGAAGCTTAAACAGGATAGCATGATTATTATTAATTTATTAAAATAAGCTTTGGAGTTTTCCATTCTTACTCCCTTTAGATTGACATGAAAACAAAATGAATTATATTTATGTGAAAGCATATTGATGTGAGAAAATTTTATCTTGATGGAATATCTTCAAAGGGAAGGAAATCTTCCTCATGGGAAAAAAGAGTAAAACCTTTTTGTCTGTTAATATAGTTATGAGAAAGGACAGAGGTCAAAAGTTTTTCCTTGTTTGTATACAGTTATGGAGCCACAAGTCTCTCACTAAATTTGAAGCTTTTAGAAGAAATTCTAAAGTAGTTTTCTTTCAAATGTTTGTCTTTTTGACAGGGTACTTTGTTTTCAGCTGATATGCTAAATAATCCTAGAAATACTATAAAAACTTTCAACCATATATAAAGACAAACACACCTCCCAGTGAAGAAAAGCTTAGTTCTATTGATCTACAAAGGTCTGATCAAAGCATAAGATGAATACACTTAGAGCTAGAAGGTAACTGTGTGAGAGCATTTTGGCTGGGGGTCAGGGGTTTCCATGGCACACTGACCCTGGAACCTGGAAAAACACAGGCAGAGGGAGCAAGCAGGAAAACAGCCAGTTTTTCATAGTGGTGTTGTACCATTTTATGAAGGAGCATCAAGTCAGACTATTTATATAAAATGTTTCAATTCTTGTTTAGCTCTACTGAGTTTTATCCTCTGGACTTCTGTACTTGTAAATGACAGGGGATTTTCAGGATGTTTTCTCTCCTCTACCCCACTTATTAAATATGTCCCTCTTTTGTCACTGATGAGGGATGCCATATGAACTCAACCCCATGAGTATGAAGGGGCTCCCCAGACACTTCCACCACCAGTTTTGTGCTAGAACTTTACTGTGAATTACTTGGACGGCCCTTAAACCAGCTCCACTGTCTGTGTAAATTTGCTTCCTTTGTCCTCTTTTTGGAGATAGTTATTCAGCTACAACTTCAACAGGAGTTTCTCTTTTGAGTGTGTGTCTAGATGTGGCTGACCTGCTTCTCAACACAGGCAGCCCCAGCTCTCAGTCCTGCAAGCCCAGACAGGCTGATGGCTTTAAACAAGACATTCGAGATTTCTGTTTGGGCTATATAGGCCCAAGTATGTTTTCCTCATAGAAAAGAAAGGAAGCTTATTCCATGTTTTTTCATGTTTCCTTAAAAAATGGAGAGCTTCTCACACTTGAAATTGAAATAAAAATGTGAATACAAGCTTATTAAAACCACTAATAAGAACACATTTCCTATCCCATTAAATATACATTTGTTTAGCCCTGAGTTTCCATGGGATCCAGGACCCTGGGAAGCTCAGAGAGTCACATCACTGAAGAGAGATTAACCCCTTTTCGTCCATTTTATTAATAGACTAGAATTATGCACTGGTCCTGATTCTCCCACTGGAGTCTATGTTAATAATAAAGCAAGCATCATTAAAATATGTGAAAGGATGTTTGGAAGTTTTTAAGTTTCATTTTGCAGTAAGTGACTCTGAAATCACTGTTAAGGAGACAGCTGCACCATGCAGGAGTTGATCAAAGGGAAGACCCTGAAAAATAAGGAATCATGTAAGTCAGGATGCTGATGAGTACTTATTGAATATTGAACGCATGAACACAGATCGTGCTGAAATGGTGTCAGTTAAAACCAGACTGAAGTAGTGGGTACAGATGTGAGTATTTAATTTGAGAAAGTCACGCTGAAAATTTTGTGGGGGAGTTTAATATTATGAGATAAAGGCCTTAGGATATTCTGCATGTGAAAACAGGTTAAGTAGTAAGAATTAAAACAACTGGATGTATGGATTAATTATCTGTATTTCACAGTGTTCTGATCTCTAGATTATCAAGGTGATAATGAAAACTGAATGGTGTGGAGGAAAAGAACCAAAAAATGGTTTGCAAGGTTTGCCTGAAGACTGTAATCATTTTGACTTGTAAATAATGTCAGTGAGGCAACTAAGCGTTTATTGATAGCTTAGAAATGTTTGAAAAGACCCAAAACAACAAAAAGACCAAAAATTGACATCAAAATGATGTACTATAGAAGAAGACACAATCAATTTATGAAAGCTGCAGGCAAATATGTAAAGGAAAAAAATGTTGAAGAAAATTCATAGGACTGATACTGGGCAATACAACATACTGTTGAAGGAAGTATTAGATTCTCTATGGCCTCATCTCAAGGATGAATGTCTTTCCAGAAAATGTGTTTCAGTCAAGCAGAATCATTAAGGGCAAAAGCATGGGTATCTGTTTTAAATTTAGTGACCTATGATCTACAAGAAATCCAGTTGTATTTATCTCTTACATATAAGCAAAATTACAATAAATGGTGAAGCATGAATTTTAGAGGTATTCTATTGATTTCAATAGGCCTTCATGAATTAAGATTATAAAATAAATTCTATAAGGTAATAGCAGCACCCTGTTTTATGACCATCTCAGATGCCATGGAAAAAATTGCATGGTGATGAAAAAAGTCCTTAGAAAGAGAGGACCCTGCAGTTAATTAAAATTTGGTGCAAGTTAGGGCCTGGATTTACAAAGGTGTTAGGGAATGCTTCTTCTGCTACTCTTAAAAGAGTGTAAACTTCTGAAAGATTTGTGGAAGAGCTGCCTTAGCTCAGTAGGTCAGAGGATGGCTCTAATAACACCAGTTTTGGGTTTGATCCCTCAAGGGGCCATTCATTTAAGAGCTGGACATGATGATTCTTGAGAGTCTCTTCCAAATTAGAACAGTCCATGGTTCTGTGAACATAGATCAGAGGTATGGGGGTACCCATGTGATTTGGAAAATCTCAGATGCAGCTTTATACAAATATTCTCTCTTACAGGTTATTAAAAAAGGTACAGTAATTTCACGATTATAAGCCACACCTTTTTCATTGAAGAA